>OY728151.1:1189671635-1190921635 GCA_963277665.1 Viscum album | reverse complement strand
CAGATGAAGGAGAAGGTTCGTGTGTGTTGGCGTTCGTTGTCTGTTGACCTTCAGATCGATCCTACAATGAGCATTGTCAATCCTCTGTTCTCTATCGGTGGAAGGTGTGGTTTCACTTCATCAGGGGTTTTTTGCTTGATGAATTCATGCCAAAACCCCACCCTGAGCTCCATTTAAATAGAAGCGGGATAGGCGAGAAATGCCTTGAGGAATTAATGAGGTTCATTAATTGAAGTAATTAATGTGCCTCGTTAATTGACGTAATTAAAGTGTCTTATTAATTACACAAGGGGTGGTTACACAACCAAATTTTAACCATGCAATTAACCCCCCATAATTAAAGGTATGAACACCTTCGTGGTCCCCGCCACTGTCGCTCAACAGGTGGCAGGAAAAAGAAAAGGAAATAAAATAACAATTACATGTTCTTTTACTTTTCTTTAAAAAGTCCAAAATTTAACTTTTTCTCCTGACCTACTGCAGTTGAATTAAATCTTCGCTTAAGTGAATCCCGGCGCTACAGATTCAATGGTGCCCTCGGATTTTTAATCCAAGAACCGATTCAAAAGATAGAAAACTTTGCCCATGTGTTTACTGAATGTACCCGAAAAAAAGTTCAGAAATTCATTTTGGGTACATCGGGCCTCGGAATTATGCGTCTTCAATTTTTGCAGACTCGTAATAATCCCAAATAATAAAAAAAATACATAGAATTTTTGGGTCTTTACATTCTCCCCACCTTGGGTCTTTACATCCCCAAAATCCAAACAAGGCTACACAAACAAAGAGGGGTAATATGCACGCATATGAGTTTCTCTCTCTCATGTACTCTCTTGGAGATTCATGTGCTACCATAAAACGCGCACCAGAGGTATCGACCACCCACGAAGGATCCTTTCACGAACCAGGCCGGGTCGCCATCAGACCCGGCGCCCGACCCGGTCCGCAACATGGCCCGAAGGGCGTTCCCGATCCCCACGGGCTGGCACAAGTGCTCGGGTATCAAAACTAACACATGGGAATGATTTTACCCAAAATAGTAAACAAAAAACCACTGATAAGATAAAGAAACTGAAACTGAAAGTAGACAATTGAACAAGGCCTTAAACTGAAAACAAAATCAGGGGTTTACAACTTGAGCCCACAACCAAAATAAGCGACAACAAAGAACTCAAACTCAAACCTCCAAGCAACCAGAGAGACGCAGCATCCACACGCCACAACACCAACCTGCACGAGAAGACCACCAACGACCAGAACCACCATCACTGAGCACAATGTCACAACCTGGAAAGCAGAAGAAAAAAAATCTACATACACCCAAGGGTGTATGTAGGGTGTGAGCTAAAATCCCAGTAGGATGCCACTGAGAAAAGGTTCCACGCATAATTATTAAAAGACAAATACATTTGCAGTTTAACAGAATAAAAATAAATAAGTGTTTAAAGAATTTTAATGAAAACGGTTTTTAAGAGGAAACTTCTCAAAAAGGAAAACAACTTAAACTAACTTACACACATGCACGCACACCCACACACGCACACACGCACACAAACGCACGCACACACACGTACACACACATACACAGACTTTTCTTGGTAACCCCAACGTCACACCGTGTGCCGACGGTGAGCAGAAAGTAGAGGAAGAGCACAATACATGGGAGACCCTAAAGATACTAGTGAGAAATGGGACCCTAGAACCTCACGTCTCGGTGAACCATATCACACATTCCCGTGCACGAGCCACTGGTAGGGAAACACCTCCTACCATAGTGGTCTCCAGTCATCATCCAATGTTTAGTTAGTGTTGTAAGCGTCAATCCCGCTAAGTGAAACTGGGCCGAGGCCACTCCCGTATCACTAGCACGCTATTCTAGTCCACCCACTTAGTACCCAGGCTTCCCGTTTGTGCTCAAGTAATTAAAAGTTCATGCCACATGTCATAATAATTCACTCAAACCGAGCAAGACATCACGCACACCAAAAAACCACCATTTTCACACACACACAAAATCCATTTGAAAGAATACGCACACTAAAATGTTTTAAAACTCAATCTTCATTTCTTACACAACCAATTAAAACAACTTGCATCCTTAATAACTATTTAATAAAACATTTAAGACTTTTAATAAACAAATTTTTGAAGATCAGAGCATGTATTTACACACAAAACCAACCAAACCTTCTTTCGTAACCAAACACACACAATGCCACATAGAGAGTTCAATCCACACCACTTACACCAATTAAAAAGAGACCGTTTGAGTAGTTTTTCACAAGTGCTAACAAACGATGCAATACGTTTTCACTAACGGTAGATTTGGTTTTTATTTAAAAAGCCACTTTAGAACCAAACACATGACATAATATTATCGAAACAAGATTTGCACCGCAAATGTCACTTAATTAAAATTTTAACAATTTATAAAACACTAAACCATCTTGACATGGGTTTCCAAAAGAATCACACTAATATCACAAGAACACATTAACAACAAATCAATGCATGTGATATTTCCAGAGAACAAAATAAGACCACTTCGCACCCTGCAAACTAACTAAATAATATGATGAATTAATTAAACACGCAAATCAATTCATCAAGCAATAATTATGAGCGGAACCACCTACCTTGTCATAGTAGACTTCACAAATATAGTGCACAAGAACCGCCGCACACCAACTGTGACTCAAACAAAGTCCAAATGGAACCTAAAAGAAAAAAAACGCATCGGACAAATTATACCAAAATTGAACCAAACTCAATCAAAACTCTAACCGCACTCAACCATGATTAAAAAACAAGTAAACAAGGAAAACTCACTTACAACAAGGGTGTGGGAGGTTGGTCGGAGGCCGACGGAGACCGCCGAAGGCGCGTGAGGTGCGGGCGGCTGTCCGGCGGTGCGAAGGAATGTAGGGTGGCTGTCCGACGGCTCGAAGGGGTGCGGGGCGGCCGGTGCGAGGCTGGCCGGTCGGCGAGGTCGCTGGAAAAGGGGGAGGCGGCGCCGGCAAGGGTGCAGGGTGGCCGGTGCGATGCTGGCCAGTCGACAAGGTCGCCGAAAAAGGGGGAAGGCGGCGCCGGCAAGGGTGCGGGGCGGCCGGACCAAGGGGATTTGCCGGAGTGGGAGGACGGCGAGGGCGATGTCGGCTGGTAAGGAGGCTGACGGTGGTACGTCTCCGGACGGAGCAGGCCGGAACGGCTTGGGGGGGGGGGCGAGTTGCTGAAGGCGGAGGGTGCTGGTCAGCCGAGAGCTGGGGTGGCAGTGCAAGCCGGGGCGCCACGGGACTCGCCGAGCAGAGAAGAGGGGCCACTGAGGTGAGGTGAGGGGAGAAGGGTGTGGGAGGGGAGGTGGCGCGAAGGGGAAGGGGGTCGTGGGATGGCGCGCCGCACAGGGAGAAGGCCAGGGGGCGGCCCGAACGGGAAAGAAAAGAGAGAGGGGGGGCACGACCAAACCCTAACAAAGGGAAAGAGAGAAAAAACAAATAAAAAGAATAAGGCTATAATTAGAAGTAAAATAAAACTAAAAAATATATAAAACTAATAATAAAACTAATAATAATCATAATAATAAAACTAGAATATGAATAATGATGTTAATATTAATAAAAATAATAAAACCAAAATGATAGTAATAAAATCAAACAAAAGGTTATATCAATTAAAATAATAATAATAATAATATAAAAATTAACAAAACAATAATAATTGTAATAAACTAAAATAGAAAATAATAATAATAATAATAATAATAATAATAATCTCAAATGACATTATTATGATTATTATTATTAAAACAATTGCTAATTCATTTTATTTCAGTAATTAAACATCGGCAAGGCGTGCGGTGTACCGAGCGGGGCTGCGCGGCGACCCAAGCGAAGTCGCGTAGCTTCGACCGCGTCGTGCTGGACGCAAACAAGACCAAAACATGAAGAACTCGAAATCTTAAGTCAGGTTTCGACCCGAACTACCTGACGCAAAGAAAATTAAAAAATAAATAAATAAATTAGAAATGACGGGTGTGACAATTCTCCCCACCATAAAGCTTTCTGTCCCTGGAAAGCCACAAACTAAAACCAAACCCCCAAAGTAGAAAAACACACTCCCTTAAGGTTCAAAGGGGATCCCTATGAAAACAAGCGAAAAGAGGCCAATGCACCATGCTCAGAGAAAGTGACTCAAAAACAACTTCGAGAAACTCATATAAAGACTTTATGATATGTGTTTCCCACCCCAATGAGCTAGGACACCTCTAGTTGACTGATCAAGGAAGGGAACTCTCGCACCCACGAGAACCAACTTCACAAGCCGAAACACCTCAAGCACTATTAAACCGAAACCACACCATTTGGATAGAATGAACAAATAAGGTCAAACAACGTCCACGGAACATTCTTATCACTTATCACCAAACCATATTTAAAACCAGAAGAAAAAGATCAACATGGGGAGGCCCGAGGGGCTCCCCACCGTTAGGAAGTCACTTACACTCGAGACGAGACTGGAAAACCGACATAGGGAGGTTCGAGCGGACTCCCCACCATTAAAGAAAAGTCCAGCACCAATTCATTCTAGATACATTCGTGCGAGACCCAATGTGGGTCTCCCCACCATTAAGAACCTACCAACGCCGAAGGTGAGACTAGAAAACCAACATGGGGAGGTCCGAGCGGACTCCCCACCATTCAGGAAAGGCCAACACCGATTTATTCCAGAGACCTTTGTATGAGACCCATCGTGGGTCTCGCCGCCACTAGAACTAACAGAGGATATAGAACTTTGAAAAATCCCCGATGGTGACCAAACACCCCGCCACAAGGGGCGGGGAGGGAGGGACCCGACTACCAGGGCGTCAAAAGCATGACCCAAGACAAACCAGCATTTCCACATTCCTGGATAAGCATTATTCATATTTGAGACAGATTTACTCAACAAACTCCCATAAGGACCACTAAAGCGATTACATCTAGTGGGATGCAACCCCCAAGACTTTAAGGCAACGAGACGAACATGCCTCCACATGGTCACAAAAACCTTATGCAACCAGATGGTTCGTTCGGAGCAGAACAACCATAGAAACAATTTAAATTGTCTCTAATTTCAACACCGATGATAGAAAAAAGGTTGGGGTCCTGTACACTCCCGGGGTTCCTGGCCACATGCCAGCTTCACTCTGAGGCCTATGGCTGGAGCCCTGATGTTTGAAGCATCTTCTTCTTCGGTACGTCTTCATCTCGTACCCTAAGCTGGTGATAGCCTGATCTGAGTTCTATCTTCTAGAACCGCTTCTCTCCTTTCAACTGATCAAACATATCATCAATCATCAGTAGAGGATACTTGTTCTTCATGGTCACCTGGTTTAGGCACCGGAAGTCCATGCATATCCTCAAACTTTCGTCTTCCTTCTTGGCAAACAACGCTGGGGATGCCCATATAGAAACACTGGACCTTAGTAATCCCTTCCTCTATAAGTCCTCCAACTGTACCCTCAGCTCCCATAGCTCCACAGGGGCCATTCGATGTGCTGGTGTAGATATCAGTGTTGTTCCTAGGTATAAGTCATTGCGAAAGTCTACATCTCTATGAGGAGGTAGTCCTAGGAAATCTTCTGTAAAGACGTCCTCATACTCGTCCACCACCGCTAGGAACTGTGGACTTGCCTCATCCACCATGTCAAAGGTCATGCAAGCCAATTGATATGTAATCGGTTGTACCCTCTTGAGCGCAAGTCCATCTCATGCTACTCTATTTTCCTTCTCACCAAAAAATGAAAACTGGCCTCCATCTTTACACGTACATCGCACTGTACGTCTCAAGCAGTCAATCTGTGCGTGAACTGCTGATAGCCAGTCCATGCCTAAAATAACGTCGTAGGGCTCAACACTGCTACTAAAATATCCCATATGAAACTCTCTCCTCCGAGAGTAAGATCACATTGTCAGCACCAGTGTGTGACCACTGAATCTCCTCCTGTAGAAGTATCCAAACACAAAGGTCGATCTAAAATCTCAATTGGAATCTCAAAGTCCCGAAATAAGTCTGTGGCAAGGAAAGAATGGCTAGCACTTGTGTCGACAAGCACTGCCACTAAAGTAGAGAAGATACAGATCGTACCTCGTATCATCTCAGGGACGTTAGGATCGTGAGCCTCTACTACCTGTAGCTGGGTATGTCTCCATCCACCTGCTCCCTGAGCTCATGGTGGACCGCCTGGGGGTGGTGGTGGTAGTGCCTGGTGACCCCGACCACCTCCCACTGCACGTCCTGCTCCCCTATCCTCGTCCGCCACTTGGATGACGCTCATGCTCCTGCCGCTGCCGCTGCCTCGGTGGCCCCTCCACCATCTGTCGATCATTCGCATGGGGAGTCGGATAGTCACGAGCTCTGTGACCCTTTCCCCCGTAGGAAAAAAAGATCGTGTCTCGTTGGTGGCTCTCTTGGCCTCTCGAGCCTCGCACCTCTGACTCTGCGTCCCAGGGTCGGTCTCCGGAAGGTCTAGCCCGCTTGGGCTTATGCGTCGTCTGTCTACTGCCAGCTGCAGATGACTCTTCTACCTGTCGTCCGGTAGGGGCTCTTGTTGTCGGTGCATGCCCGGAAACGAAGCTCTCCATCAGCAAAGCTCACTCTAGCACCCCAGCTTGCGTCGGGATGCTGAGAGAAATTTTTGCAGCTCTGATCTCTCGTCGGAGCCCCTGCTCAAAGGTATGGGCCCTGAAGTAAGGATCTTGTACCATGTCGGTGGAGTATCGGGAGAGGTCAGTAAATCTCACTGAGTACTGAGCCACAGTCCGGCTGCCCTGTTGCAGATGCAGCAGCTCCTGAATACACACAGTGCGTAGTGTCACTGGCACGAACTCCGCCCTAAAAAGGATCTCAAAGTCCGGCCAGGTGAGAGTTGTCTCCTCATGCACCTGGAGCGTCGAGCTCCACCATCGTCCTATCGATCCCTGAAGAAGTCTAGCGGCCAAGAACACCATCTGCTCGGCGGGTGTCTCTACTAAGCGAAAGACCTGCGAAACCACCTCAAGCCAGTCCTCTAATGGCTGGGGATCTGTCTCGCCTCGAAACCTCGGAAGCCTCTTTCTCTCGAACTCATGAAACATGCTCAGTCGAAGTGCATGATCCACTAGTAGCATTTGCTTCTCAACGGGTGGTGGTGTTGGTACACCACCTGAAGGTGTCATCACTGTGAGTGGTCCTATACCGACGCCTTGTCGTTCGGTGGACCATTTTCATGATCTCTAATCGGAATCATGATTGGTTGTCTTAGTGGAGGCATCCTGTATGAAACAGATGCACCACGGTCAATAAGTTATACCTGGTGAGCTGACTCAAGAAAGATCAAGAAAACTTTTCAAAATAGTAGCAACAAGTGTTTTCAAGTACTGAGTCGGAAAATGGAATTCAGGGTCCTAGTGTATGGATACGTCGGCCGCCGCACCAACATTGGACTCCCTGTACTGAAAATCGAACTCAAGACACTTTACACCATTACCTCATTAAAAGTAGACTCTTAGTTCTTCTGGTAGAACCGACCGCCCTCTGATACCACTTTGTCACGACCTATCCAACAGGGTTCAGACGTGACTACCCCAAACCCGACTTCCATAGGACAGGGGTTGGTGACTAGCATCTGAAGGATTTTCCCAAACAGGGAAGGCATTGCCTTAGAGATCTGTATACACTCAAAAATGGAAACTGAAGTAAACAACCAACAAAAGTAAGGTATAACCACGAGAGCAAAGTACAACCAAAAGTACAATTATAAACTGAAAACAATGGGCCAAATACAAGCCCTAGAAACTGAAAATATAGTAAACAGTTTTCGCATCTGCCCTAGAGCTCTACCTGGAGGGTAGTAGCTATAAGTCTGAAATCGAATAAGAGGATCTCGACTGCTCCTGTCGCACCAAGCTCCACCAAGTCTTGAACCTCCAAAGTCTGCCTCAGAGCGTCAGTAGTCTGCACTAGACACACATGTGCGAGCGGAGGTCGTGCAGGGGTGAGTATAACAATACCCAGTAGGGGACCCCGAGACCCCCGAAGGTCTCTTAGTAATCCACAAAGGAAAACACCACAAGAAATACCACAAAGGTAATATCACAAACATGATCTAAATCATGAAGCACAAAGCAAAAGAGACAGCTCACTCTAACGGTATAACTCCAAGGTTACTGGGATATAGATGACTAGTCGTAAAGCCAGATCATCTTATCCGTAGTAACTCTACTGTTGACCCGTATAGGTCATTGTATGTTGATCTGTATTGGTCGCTAGATGATGACCCGTATTGGTCGCTAGATGTTGACCCATAGTTGGTGCTGACCTGTATTCGTCGCTGGTGCTGACACATATTGGTCGCTGGTAAAGAGGTAGGGATGATTAGTCGTACAGATAAATCATCTCACTCTGAAGATTCTGATGCTGACCCGTATTGGTCGCACTTCTTCCTCATGTCACAGCCAGCCATAGGATTCCTGCACAAAGCATGTCTGATCTCCGGAAGACTGGTCCTCAAGCCATCGGTCCTTTTTCAATCGGTACGAAGTCCTGCAAAAAGCATTCTCACGGGACCGCCCTGTCATAGGGATCCCAATGTGACAGACGACGTGTCGATCGGACGCCCGGTCTGTGAGATATGGACACTTTTGTAAAAAGGGCCTCGTTGGATTCAAGTATGATCCAACCCAGATCGCACGTCAAACTCCGTCAAAACTCACTTAGAGTATCTCCAATGAACCACCTTGTCAAAAGGGTCCTTGTGCTACAGACGGCGCGTCGATTGGACGTCTGGTTTGTTAGTTACACCCCTTTTCGTGAAACGGGGGTGATCGCACCTCAATCCAGTCTGGCTCGGTCGGGCCTTTCAGAATATGCCAAAGGGACCGCTTCCCAAAAGGGGTCTCAACGCCATTGATGGTGTGTCAAACGGACACCCAGTTCGTCAGTTACGGGCGTTTCTTTATTCGGGGACCGGTTGGGTCTGGGCCCGATCCGACTTGGTCAGGCCGGCCCGACGCAACGGGTCCCGGGGTCTACCTGACCCCGCCCAGGTTCGACCCATTAAGGGTCGGCCAGTTCACTGGGTCCGGCCCGTCGGGGTCGGCTCGGTTCACTGGGCCCCGCCCGTCGAGGTCGGGTCGGCTGGTTCGCGGGCCCGGGTCGGGGTTCTCTCGGCCCGTCGGGTGGGGCTCGGCCCACCTGCGCTGGCCCGCTGGGCCGCGGGTCCGGCCCGTCGAGGTCGGCCCAGCTGGTTCGCGGGCCCGGGTCGCAGTTGGCTCGGCCCGTCGGGTGGGGCTCGACCCACCCGCGCTGGCCCGCTGGGCGTCCCGCGTTCGGCCTGGTCTGCCTAAAGGCGGACCGCTCCTCCCAGCTGGCCTCGTGGATGAGGGGTCCTTTCATTCGGCGCGGTGTGGGGTCCACGCTGCCCCCTCATGCCACGGCTACTGCCGCCGCCGGCGCCTGCGGGCGCTGCCCTTGTCTAGCGCGGCCAGCTCGGGTCGGTTGCCTCTGGCCACCGCGACGCGTGACGGCATGCCTCCTTCCCACAGCTCGTGGCCGGTTACCGCGGACCACCACCGGCATGGCGCGCCAGCGGTTGTTTCCACGGGCCACTGGACGTACTCCAGTGGTCCATTCTTGGTGTCGTTAGCGCCTATGGGCCTCCCGGATCGTCACCGCCACAGAGTGACCTTATGTGTCGCATTTCCGTCAAATTGGGAAATTCGTCCCCGAAGAACGCAACAAAAAAAAACAAGTGGCGGGGAGTTCGGACTTTGTTCGTTTGGTCCGCGCCTTCCGTGTTAGCGTTAAAACAAGAGGGAGGTAATTATTCATCACATTTCAATAATAATGAAGTCCGTTCAAATCCCCCGCAACAACCTCCCGCAAATTCAAGAGAGAAGAATAAAATTGAGGGGAAATCTTGAATTAAAAAGGCAAGCTCTACCTCGTGATTTGTTGGGGACGTCGCGGATGGTGGTGCTTCCATATTCGAGGGTATTGCAGACGAAGGAGAATGTTCGCGTCCGTTAGTGTTCGTCGTCCGTCAACCTTCATATCGATCTGACACTAGGCGTTGTCAATCCTCCATTCTCCGTCAGTGGAAGGTGTGGCGTCACTTCGTCAGGGGTTCCTCGTTTGATGAAGTCGTGTCAAAACCCCACCCGAGCTCCATTTAAATAGGAGGGGGATATGCGAGTAACGCCTTGAAAAATTAATGAGGTTCATTAAATGACGTAATTAATGTGCTTCGTTAATTGACGCAATTAAAGTGTTATTAATTATGCGAGGGGTGGTTATGTAACCAAAGTGTAACTGTGCAATGAACACCCCATAATTAAAGGTTTGACCACCTCTGTGGTCCCCGCCACCGTCGCTCAACAGGTGGTAGGAAAAGGAAATAAAATGACAATTACATGTTCTTTTATTTTTCTTTAACAAGTCCTAAGTTTAACTTTTTCTCCCGACCTACTGTGGTTGAAGTGAAGCTTTCTTTTAAGCGAATCTCGATGTTGCGGATTCAACGGTGCCCTCGAATTTCCAATCTGAGCAACAGTTCAAAAGATAGAAAACGTCGCCCGCGCGTTTACTGGACGTACCCGAAAAAAAGTTCAGAAATTCATTTCGAGCACACCGGGTCTCGGAATTACGCGCCGTCAATTTTCGCAGACTCGTAATAATATCAAATAAAAAAAAATAACATGAAATTTTCAGGTCTTTACAATTAGTGAGCTTGTAATTATTGATGGTTAAAATGGGATCGCTTCGATTGATTTAATGTTGGTTTGAAAAGCATGTGTGTATTTGCACTGAATTTTGGGAGTGTGGGTTTGAAGCGTCGCAGTATTGAACGACTTAAACTCCTTTCACACCATGAGTTCTCATTATGGCATGGAAGCCTTTGACGCGTTGAACACTTAAATAATCTTAAACTCTCAATCAACAAACCATGATGTGGTAATTGCCACTCTGGCATAATATTTTCTTCGTCAACCAACATAATTCTTCAAAAATCTCTACAAAATAATGACGGTGTGTTAATAAAATATTACGACATGGTTTTTGCCTTCGCCAAATGAATTACAAAACTCCTTGAAACAACTCCAAACTGATTCCAACATTCATCATAGCCATATTTTATTCATTATGACCAATTGACAACAACCACAACCATTTTGGAATGCGTTTCATCATTCTACTCTTTTAATCAACCTAGGTTCCAATAATAATGTATTGGGATATATTCATATAATGTATTGTATATTTACATACATATTCATCTACATTTGCACATATATTTATATCATGTAGGTTGCTTCATGCATTACTAGGATGGACAACAATATGACAAAGGCATTAGTTGCGATATACATGTACAATAATCCTTCCATTTATTTGTCAAAAAAAAAAAAAATCCTTCCATTTATATTGTGACGTCGTGGTCACCATTTTGTACATAATGTTGTGCGAAGTAGAATCATCTCATGGACCACCGTAATGACCACTAAATTTCTCCAAATCTTTATACACATCAACAAAAACGATTCTTTATATAAATCATCCAACAAATTCATGAGAACTAGCAGTCGAGAACAATAAAAATAAACATAAATGGTATAAACAAAATACTTTTATAATTGAATTGGTTTATGGCAAAAAAAAAATTATAAATAAGGGCAAAATTGTGATGCGAGTGCAAATAGAATAAATTAAATAGACAGCGACATTTTATTAACACATGCCATAATTAAATAGACAGTCATTTCTAAGGAGATACATTGGTGAATTTATATTTATTACAACAATTAATGAGCCACACACAAAATTTAAATTGGAATTAAAAAAAAATATTGACAGCGACGGACGTCGTCTCCAGCTTCGTGACAAAAGGGTGCACTAAACTCCCCGGAAAAAGACCAGTCCGCCTCGAGGACCAAAAACCAGACCGGAGTTACAGAGGCGACCGGCGACCGGCGACCGAGAGGCTTTCTGCAACTCCGGCAGCCCTGCGCATGGCTTCACCTCCCGCTCTTTCACTGAAACTCAAACGCTGGAAGAGACAGGTTTCTCGCCGATCCGGTTGTACTGATCCACCGCCACCGAAACCACCGCACTCACCGCCCGATCGCTCTCCACCACCACCACGTTGCCGGAGACATTCGTCACGCCATGCGCCGGAAACCCAAGCTTCCCCTCAATATTCCGGTGATAAAACGAGTACTGGAAGTGGCTTATCCGGCCGGGGAACACCAGCAACCGCGAGAAATCCGCCACCCACTTCGTCCCATTTCCGGCCACCGTCAGCGCCGCCGCCGTCGATCTCAGTCCCATCCCCCTCACGTTGTTCCGCTCAATCACCACCTGATCGACGGCCGTGAATTCCCCTTTCAGCTCGACGATCGGCTTCATCTTCTCCGCGTCGCCGCTGAACATATTGTCCACGACGGTGACGCCGGAGATCTGTCTCTTCTTCCCGGCCCTGATCACCACGTTCGCGTCCCCCAGGAAGAATCCGCCGCTCACGTGGACCTGCACCGGGTCCTCCATCACGACGCCGGTGTAGTCCAGATAGCAGTTCTGGATCCGAGTCTGGGAGAGCCCGGGCAGGCGGACCCAGATCCCGACGCCGCCGAACGCGGCGGCCTTGTTGTAGCAGTGGACGCCGGTGAGGACGTTGGCCTGGCCGCGGACGAGTACCCCGACGGCGGCCGAGAAGATGACGACGTCGGTGACGGCGTTGTCGTTGCTGAAGAGGTACACGGCGGTGCCGGAGAATCGGCGCTCTCCGGCGTCGGCGCCGACGGTGGAGTGCTGGCCGAGGAAGGTGGAGGAGACGAGCGTTTCGTGGCCCCGGTGGACGAGGATGCCCTGGGTGGTGAAGTGGAGGAAGGTGCAGTCGGTGATGCGAACCCGGGCGGAGTCGACGGCGAAGAATCCGCCGCCGCGGAAGCTCGAGTCGAACACGACGTCGCGGAACGTGACGTCCTCGTAATAGATCTCCGAGCTGGGAGCGGCGCCGCCGCCGTCGTCGTGCGCGGGATCCGATTTCTTGGACTTCGGGGACCACAGCTCCACCAGGTGCCGGTCCCCGGGAAACGCGTCCGACGCTCGCAGCGTGCCGCCTTGAACCTGTTGATTGAAGCCGGTCAGCACACCAGGTGTTCGACGAAATGCGCCACCAAATCGAGGAACCATGATTGAACTAAACCAACCACGACATTGCCGCCGCCGCCGGAGGGGAAGCGAATGGGTCTGCTGATTCTGTAATTTCCACCCTGCAAATCCACCACAACTCCGCCCAGATCCTTGATCCCATTCACCAGCTTCTTCCCCCTGCTCTCCACCCCGAACGCCTCCTCCACCGCCCTCCCGATCGCATCGCTGCTGTCTTCTTCGCCGGTCGGATCAGCGCCGTAGCAGCTGGGGAAGAACACGCGGCCCTGCAACATTCAAAAACAAAGCAGCTCCGATTCAAACTCCGCCGACCCAGACAAGAACACAGAAATCGGATTCATATAAGAACCTCGCAGCTTGGCGGCGTCGCCGGAGCGGGTCTCTGTTGGAGCAGTCGGTGGAGCTCCGGGAGCTTTTGATTCCGCCACCAGTTGTCGGAAGATGCGGCTGCAAATTGGAGCAGCAGGAATGCTAGGAGGGGTTTCATTGTCCGGAAGCCAGTGGAAGAAAGGGCGGGCGGTGGGGACGGAGTTTAATATCAAAGAATGTTAAAGCTGCCATGGATGAATGCACCGCCATCCAATCATTGTGTGACAGAAAATTTGAATTCTCTATAGAAAAAGACGGAAGATGGGCGCAGGTGTCAAAGCGCCGGCCGGAAAACGGTGCGTTCCACGAGAGGCGCGCAGCCTACCGCCACCAACTCGACGAAATTTGCGCAACTTTGAAATTGCGGGACCACTGAGAAACGTCAACGCGTCATTCCATTTGACACCACACTCCTTTATTAGAGCGGCAATGTGTGTTGGAATGAAGTGCGGTTTGATCATACATATAAACAAATGAACCAATGGAGGTTGTCCTTGCACTAGTAGAAAAATGGTTAGCAGGAGGGTGAAATTAAGCAACCGCCATTGATGATCATGAATAACATCTTTTGCTACCAATGGTGGACACTAAAATTAACCACGATTTTAGCCAAATTTCATCTTGCCCAATATCCTACTTCCCAACCCTAGCCTTCCACAATAACTCTTGTCCCACCCTCCACCCCACCCACTCCATCCACCTCTCCCACCTACTGATTTTTCCATTATTGCCTCACCCACCCCCAGTTATCGATGTCACCTTGTCGTCCCTCATTATTGTCACTACTTCAGAAACACGCTTATTCAATGGTATCAAAGCTAACAAAAAGTAATGACAAATGAGACGATTTTGTCAATGCTAGCTAAAAGTACTAATAAATGTCATTTTTATCAGTATTGATAAAAGCACTTCGTTTATCAACGTTTTTTCTCAGCGCTGATAAAAGATGTATTCATCACCAATTTTGAACTCCTATAAAAGATGGTCTTCAAATATGTATATATATAAAATTAAAAATCATAGCCCCACCGTTGGTGGTGGGGTGGTGAGGGTTTGGGGGGGGGGGGTGAGGGGCAGGTCGCGGGGTCAAATCCCCAGGCTTGCAATTTAATGTAATTTTATTCTTTGCGTCGTGTGCCGCTTTCGCGGTTGCACCCAATTATTTTTAAAATTAAAAATCATATTTTAATATATAAATATATTTATATTGATATATATATATATATAATAGATTTGCATAAATATGATTTATATAATGCTAAATATGTATTTTGTGATCCGCACTCGGCGGGGTGGTAAGGGTGGGGGAGAGGTTTGGTGCATGGTTGCGGGGTCAAGTCCCCATACCAGTAGTTTATCTGCATTTTCTTTGCTGCGTGACATGCCGCTTTCACGATTGTACCCAATTTTTTAAATATATATTTTCAATTAACATATAATACATTTAGTGAAAAAAGGTTTAAAAAACAATTAAAAATTAATATTAATTAACAATTTGTTAATTAGTATCGAGTAATATATATTTAATAACAATTTTTTGATATGAAAATTTTAAAAAATAGTTAATATATCAAGATAATTTGAAAACATAATTCGAACTTCAAACGATCATAAAATTTGATCCAGATATATGTTTGAGTTCTAGCACATATCAAATCAAAGATTGCAAAAAGATCTACACCATGTTGACTAGAGGTGACACAAATCACTATTTTTTTGAGGTCAAAAAAGTTCAGAAGGCCTAAAAAGTTGTATTTTTAGTTGGTATACCTTAATTTTTTTTAATATTCGATGAAATTTCAGCTTCGTTTAAGAGACTTTTTGTATTTTTTTTCAGTGAAGATTGAATTTATTCATAGGGGTTACACTCGTATGGATATTATGGTGTTGAAAATTTAATATTTTTCATATTGTAGTGTTATTTTCACATATATATATTTTCATATTACATACAAAACTTTTAATTGTACAAATAAATGTTTAAATATATTTACATATAAAGTGCCTCCTTAAATATATAAACCATATATCAATAAAAAATAATTATTCATTTATTGAAAATAAAAATTTATCCATTTTATTTATGATATAAAAATGTATGAATATATATGTATCTATACAAATGTATATGTATTAATAAACAAATATATATTCATGTATAAATTTAAATACATGTAACTAAATATTAACATATAATCTATGTAAATAAAAATAAAAATAAATATTTATATTTATATTTATATTTATATTTAAATATAGATACACACACACACACACACACACACATATATATAAATATAAACATACACACACATAAACACACACACAGACATATTTTATAAATGTATTTAAAAATAATTATATGAATATATACAATTAGATATAAATATATAAATATAAATATGAACACACATAAATATAAATATAAAAACACACAAATGAACACACACAAACATATTTTATAAATGTATTTAAAATAATTATATATAAATTTGTGATTAAATATATGGATAAAAAATATGAATCTAAATATAAATAAATAAATAATAAAATATTGAACAAAATAATATGGATCAATGGTAAGGGCATAGAGACGTGGAGGTGATGGTCTCAGGTTCAAATCTAGCCAAGCGCACGTAGGTGGCCGGGTTGGCGAGCGATGTTAAATGAGAGGGTGGGTAGGATGGTGGGGGAGCACTGATAAAGGGGTCGGGCGAGCGTTGATAAAGGCACGCAAGGTCGGGGGAGTGGTGATAAAGGGGTGCTGGCGAGCGATGATAAAGGTGATGCGTTGGGTGTTGAGCGCTGGAAAAAAATTATTATCACTAATAAACCATACTTTAATCATCACTTTTTTGAGTGTTGATAAAGGGGGTGTTTATCAGTGTTAAGAAAAGTACTAATAAAAGCAGTGTTGATAAAAACACCCTTTATAACATGAGTTTTATAACAACATGAGATCATTTGCTTAGTTTTAAGCATGTGAAACATGGTTTGAACTAAAATGTCACTTTTTAATTGAAAAGATGCACTTTCATCCATTCCAACCATTCCTCATATCAGAATGTTCTAATGTTCATTTCTACATGTCACAAATGAACTAAAAATTGTTTTTCTAGAGTTTCATGACAATTAGAGTGTTTTTTTTGTTTTGGGTATGTGACACACATTTTGAACTTCTTTAATGATTTAAATGAGAAATGCACTTTAAGTCATTCCGAACACATCGTGAGTCAGAATGACATACAATTTATTTATACAGGTTAAAAATGAATCGAAAATAATTTATCTATAGTTTTAAGACAATCCAATATATTTTTCTCAATTATGAGTACGCGACTCATGTTTTGAAAAAAAATATCACTTTTAAATTGAGAACACACACTTTCATCGCATGGAACCAAAATAAATATCACTAAATATGAGAGTCAAATATGACTAATAAACCAATATTTTAGATTTCTATGATTAACGATACCATTGTACTTTATTTTTGAGATTTAATAAGAATATTCTAATGAATATCCCTATCAAAGCCCAAAAGTAAGGGATAAACACACACTCAATCTTTCATCAGGTGGAACTAAAATCTTGTTTTTTACTCAACTTTGAATTAGATATTTAGTGACATTTATTTTGTAATAATACACCCAAACTGATCTTCAATCAAGGGTATACATTACATTCGAGCTACTTTGCTCAGATTTGATCATACAGTTCACTCATGCAGGTCACAAATTAGATAAGAAAATTAAATAAATAAGCCGTAGATAAATACCACTTCAAGAATTTTGTGAATATTGCAACACAAAACAACCTAGTTATTCATCCCTAAATGCATATTTTTCATCCTTTGGAAATAAATTATAAGAACTATCTAAATAGTATTGTAAACATATATTTAAAGAAATGACTGATAATTATTTCAATTTGAAAGTGTATATATTCAAAAAAACACATATAATAGACACTTTAATGGTATTTTAGTTATTCTATGGGCTATGACATCCTTTATAAATTTACAAATATTTGCAATAGCATTCATTGTCATTTGGTTGTTTTAGATACCACGAGAACATTGATAATTATAAGAATTTTTTATGACATATGTTCCAGTACTAAAATGTTAGTATATATACCCAAATATATTTCCATTTATTGTAATCCATTATTTTTTGTCTCTGTTCATTTTCCTTAAATCCTTTACTGATCGATATAATATTATTACACTACCAAAGAAAACATGAAAGTTAATACATATTATATAACATATAATTGAAAGACTATAATAGTAATCGAAGTATATAGTTTTACCATTGCATGGTAGGTATTAAAAATGACTTATCATCTATTTCCTTTGCTTCAAAAAATCTTGTAGTTTTTCTTTCTTTACTTATAATTTGATCTTCATCCATTGTTATTTCTTATATAGAATGAATATGGGGACTTACAAATCCAAAAAATCGATCAATTTTTCTAGTGATTGCATAATTGTAATATAAATATCTAGAATAAAAATCATACTATTATAATTGTAATAAAAATACTACATCAATAATTAGAAACAAATTTTTTTGACAACATACCTCATATATATATACATTTATGACAGAGGCTCCTCACCAATCATGGTGTAGAATTTCATTTACATTGGGAATAAAGTAAATACAATATTAGTTATATATGCATTCTTAAAATAAAAATTGAAAAGTATTCCACTCTTTGAAATATGATTTTCAAGAGATTTTAAATTCGTTAACCATGTTAGGGTCAGCGATAGAACAAAATTAGGGTTTGCAGTCTGCATTCATGTTGCAAAAGTTGATCCTTTTAACTTTTATGATCAATTTTCCTATTTACCCTTCTATCATTACATACAATTGTTTATAAATTTGTTATTCATCATAAAAGATATTTAATATAATATAAGTTGAAAATGACAAACCCCTTTCTTTTCATGTGTGTTTATAAGATTGATTGATCATGCTATAAATGTTCCAATAACTTGTTTGACCATTCAAACATTAATATCGTCAATAGGAATAGGTAGCTTAGCTCTTGCCTCTTGAGCCACTTGAATACCAACTCTCACAAGATCTACCTGTAATGGTGTATTATGAAGGGAATAACCTTGAATATTATACACCACATCTCTTGCAATGATTTAGATCAAAAATATTCTATTCATTTTTTGTATCATATCAATAAATTTTTTCTTGGAGAACTTGCAATATATATAATAATAATAATAATAATCACAACATTGATTATCTTCTCCTCTCTTTATTCTTTATTCTAGTATTTACAAAAATCATGTAAATACATGATTTGAATTACCAAGTCTTACAATAATTAAAATCCTCCAAGATCATTTACCTCTTCCATTGACTAGATCCACAACTCATGACCTTGTCTTCTTCTCATAAAAACTACATATATTTAAATTATTTGTAACTACATGCATGTGTAGTAATTGTCACAGTTATTATTCTCCCCATATTTCCATGATAATTTCATATATTTAATAAGGTTATAAATATATGCACGAATGCATGAAATTGCTTCAGTTGTGGCACCTCCATTTGCAGCATAGGATAATCCTGTAAATCCTTCTTCCATTTTATACTTTCTTGAAATATGATAATATGAGTTTCATATTTTTATTTAAGGACTACTTCACTAGGAATCATTAGAATCAGTCTCCATACTTCAATATTGTCATTCTTCCTCATTAATTCCTCCTTAACTACAGACATATCAAATTCGCTAAGACTTGAAGGCTTATGAAAAAGTCATATGATTATCCAAAGGCTTATGCATGTGTATTTTCTCTCTGACATAGCCAAATCCCATATATGATTCATTATTATACATGGATAAATCACATACATAGAAAATTTATATACCTAATCCATTCACTACATTGATCAATTCATATACACGATAGGGACTTCATGTACACAATCCATTCATATATGTAGATTCACTTACTCAGGAAAACCCTTATGTGGATATTTCCTTATGTGGAGATCGTATGAAAATTCTTATACGTGGTTCTAGACTTCTTCAACTGGTTTCTAGACTTCTTATTCTCTAATGTTCCCCCTTCTTCATTCTTTCAATCATCATCTTCATCTCATTTCATAAGGATAACAATTACCGATATCAGGATGTATGATTTCTTAAATATTGGTGTACCATGCATCATCAGATTATAAATACATCAAAGACTCAGGTATCCACCATTACTCTTCATTTAAATTTCTCGGACTTCTCATTTTTTAGCATGTAGCGATTCTTCTTCCCTTATTCTTCAGTTGATCTCTAAGCCACCTTCCATCTGACACTCATGGTAGATCCTCACACCATGAAACTCACGATCACTCTTTCTTCACTCACAAAAGGTCCTTGCTCAACACCTTCTTCACTCATGAAAGTTTCATTCTCATACTCATGGAATATCCATCCTCACAAAATATCCCTGATTCTCTCACAAAATAATTGAAACTCATATAAAAACCTCATCCACATAAAAGGTATGAAAATTGTTTATATGGACGCTTATGTCACGAACACTCACTTCCATGTAAGCTTTATTCCACAAAATTTCCTTTTCCATGGAAGCTCCATTCCATGAAAGATCCTTTCCATTGAATCTCATCTTCATGGATTCTCACTTCCATGGAAGCTCCATTCCATGAAAGTGCACTTATTCATGGAATCTAATTTTCATGGAATCTTCATTCCACAAAATCTCTATTCCATGAAATCATATTTTTCATCCTTCATCCAAAACTAGGATTAAACTCCTCAAATATTTCACATCAACCTTTTCCTTATCTAAATATTGAAAGTAAAAAATTCTCTTATATTATATGAGATATGGAAAACAACTCTAAACAAATCTTCTAGTATGTGTGATATCAAGTCACACAAAGCTTTGGAACTTATTCTTCAATAAGATTGTATTACTTATCATCCAAGATACTTATTCTTCATCAACATATTGAAATTCTTTGACAATTATCCTTAAAAAAAATACAAATCACACAAAGTGGGCTCATTAATGTCCCCATTTGTATTTGTTGACAATACCTTCTAAATGATGTATCAATATATGTTCCCCCTTCTCATAAATGTTTCATTTCACTTTCTCCCCCTTATTGAAAAGAAATAAAAAGTACTTGGGAAAAGGGTATCAATTAATTATTAAGAAATGTTTGATCAATCATCTCACTCTAAGTCTATGTGATCCATGCTCGGTGTAAAAACATAGATTTGATTTAGACAACAAGGCTGTCCATTAAACTTGATAGAAAATGAAATGATAACTCTTTACCTTTATTGAAATCTATATAACTATTTTATAGGCTGATACCAATTATGACACAAATCAGTAATAGAATAAATCAACATGAAATTCTTGCACCCAATTTATCAAACATATTAAAAGAATTCAAATAAAAATAGTAGTATTTACATCCTTGATACTTCATCTATTACAAAGGGTTGGGGAAGGGGATCTACAAATCTACAAAGAAACATGAAAACACACACATGCAAGAATTTGGGGAGACTCAAACCCAAGACCTCCCCAACACCCCATAGGGCCCTTTTCCACTAGGCTAAGCCTTGGGGGCCCTTGACACTTCCTCTATTCTTATTTCATTGATTAATTTAATTTATCAACCTTAATTTTAGGATTTAATTCTTATTACCAAGGATGAGAGTGCCATGAACCGACCCACTGGGGCCTGCCTGACCAATAGTAAGAAGAGTGTGACATCCCAAGTCTGCCTCCAATAGGCTAGGGGCAGGTGACAAGTGTTGAGTAGTCATATCACACATATGAGAGACCTTAGCCTAAGGTATCTATACACACAAACACACATATCAAAATACCAATACAATGTTATAATATAAAATAATGATGATACCAATGCATACATAAATCTAAATCCCATAATCAAAGTATGGAAAAAGTACTGGAAAAAATAAAGGTCCAAATACAAGCCCACAAAAAATGTAAAACAAGTCTAACCCGCTAGAAGAAGGGGAATTCATTAAAATGCAACACTTGGTATAAACCACGGTATTTATAGATCAAATAATATCTATCTTCTCCTAATCCACCAAGGACCCTATCAAACGACCTACCATTTGTATAAGACATGATATGTGCAGGCATAGACCATGCATGGGTTAATATAAAAATACATATTAGGACACTCTAAAATCACAAAACATAAAGAATAACGATAGTAGTCATGTCATCACAAGGGAATTTTAATTAGAATAAAATACATAAAATAATAACATCTAGACACACTCATGATAAACATTAAGTCTCAAGGTAAGGTCACAACCACATTATAAGTCGAGGATTCTTGCTCAAGGTTTCAAGATAACGTTCATCTTGGAGAACTCACTCCATGAGCCTGATAACGCTAATAGTGATCATCCAAGAGGTAATGTTTGTTTTGTATTTCCATGAAGAATAATGCACTAGAACTCAAAAGAGATATATACATAGATAGGGGACCACACCTAGGTCCATGGGGGACACTGCAAACCCTAACTTTATTAACATGCTAAGTAGGGGTTAAACACCCATGTATGTTGGTCAAGATGATTCATAGAACCCCACCTGAGGAAGAAGATAGGATAGAGGATCCCACCATGGGCCTCACAGGGGATTATTAAAACTTTATTCGCAACTAATCCCACAGAGGGGATCACATATTATGCTCATGACATGATGCCTCACTCTACCCTCATGGGGAATGAACTGAGGGAACACACCCTAAGGAAACCAGTCCACTCTGAAGAGGAAAAGGGACTAAAAACATCTTGGATAAAGTAAAAAGTGTGTACTGTTAGTACACGGTGTGTATTTCCTACCCTGAGTTTGCCCATGTGATCTTTCTCATTCTTGAGTACTCCAATCCGTGCCCATGTACCTTGGTCGTACCCGTGTACCAGGCTGTGTCTGTGTACTTGGATATGCCCATGTACTCTATCCATGCCTGTGTACTTGGACTTTCCCATGCCCATGTACCCTGAGGGTACATTCTCTGAGTCTCCAGTGTCATGTCACATGACATGTGATACTTTTCTCTATGCATAAACCCTAGCGTTGTAGAAGGGGGACTACATGACGTGTGTTTTTTGGATTACATGACATGTAGTTGATAATTTTCCATAACTCATAGGTTATTCATGCATCTTCTCACACCAATGATTCCTTAATTTATACATCCAATATCACCCAAAAATGTGGATTTCTTTTGAACAAGCCTCACTATTTTTAGTGGCTGGATTCCATCCATCCAATTTTCTCAAGAATCCATCCCATAGCACCACACTGCAGTCACAACACCCAACCATGCATGAAGAACACCAATCTGATCCCAATCCATCATCGTTTCCATCATACATCAATCACATCATCAATCATGAACATGAACCCACGATATCAATCCATTGTACTAAAGAATAGCTGCACAACAATTGATTACTGTGTATTTGTTGAACCGTCATCCAAATGAAATGATAACGATGAACACATGAAGAATGGGGGAAGAAATGCACAAAAAAGAAACATGAGGGTTGGACCTCAAACATTGTTCAGATTTTCCTCAATCTGTTTTCATTAGAATGATAAATGAATAACAATTTATCAAATGATATTAAATTCCTATTTATAGAAAGACAAAACATCAAACACAATCATCTGTTGACCCGAAAATAAATTTTTTAGAAGAATTGATTTGTTTTTTATGAGGGATAATTGAAAATGGGATAAAAAAAACATCCTACCTTGAGTTTGGATTTATTTTTGATAAAGAATAGTTCCAGGCCATTATCATTGATGAGATCTACAAGCTTTATTGGCACATCGATTGATAAAGCTCAAACCGTTGTTGATTTCCCATGAAATCTCCTCCAATAGATTTTCTCTCAATCCAAAGGGTTATTAACCCAACCCTAGGTATTTTTCATAACCATTTTTATATATAGGAGTTTAGTTCATGATGATATAATAAATAAATAATAAATAAATAAATAAATTTATTAAATTACCAATCTGTCCATGACTGCACTTTCATGAAACACCTGACGTCGACAAACATTATGTCACGCCTAGGGTGAAACCTATATTATAGACTCAATGGATACCTTGGATTTACCATCAAAGTCCCTATTTGGGAGTTATTCCATTATTTTTGTAAAAATATGTATGTGTGATATAATATATTTAATATTTTTATTATATCAATACTGAGGCTCTCCGGGCCTCAAAATCTTGCATCGACTCAGCTCCTGGATCTAACATTATTCTTTAATATATTTTAAAGTATTACAAGGAAAAAATAGGTACATTATTGAGAGAGTAAATAATACACACCACATCAATGACATGTTCTTCATCCACTTTACAGAATAATCACATTTTCATGAAATAACAATTCTAGAAGCTTATTCATCCTTATACACTTATCTTCCCCTCAAGGAGACACTCCTCATGGTATTCATAGTGATTAATTTCTTCATTAAATATGATTTGAGGTTTCCATATTAATAATACATCAAAATGGAATTCTTCACATGGCTGTCCAGATTTGAAAACCTTCACATCATCATCAAGGATGATCTTATTTAATATATATTATAAAGAATACCAATTATAACATCAAACCAAGATGTAATCTTCTTCATTTTTCTATCAAGTACTGACAGTAACAACTTCCTTCAATATCATCGAAGATGATCCTTTCTCGAGAGATCAATATTAGATGGTGATATCCTCATCAGGGCTATCCAAAATTGATATCCATAACTTCTACTCTATTACTCCCTATGAGATCATGCTTCACCTTTAATTCCCTTTATTATAAGTACATAAATAAAACACATATAATAGGGAATAAGGTATATCTTTCTACATATTAATGCGAACATTAAGGTTGATATAATTTTCTCAGCAAAGTTGCTTCACTCTCATTGCTTCCAAATCTTGTCTTCAAATTTGATTTTGTTTTTGGTAACATGGATCTTATCACTTCTTCAACTCCTTTTTTTGGAAAGCATGTATTTTGAAAAACCTTAATATTGAGTGTATTCCTTATTCTTCTTAAGGAACCTTCTTATTATGGTATAATAGTTAAACAACCTCTTTCATCTGTCCACCTCTCTTGCATCTCCCACACAAAACTTCTTCAACACAAGAGTTGTCTTTATTGACAACCTCTCATAAAATTCACCATCTTCATGTGAAACCTTTTCTTTTCTATCGACACTATATTTTTATTGTGCCTTTCTCATTTTCTTTTCTCTTTCTAAATATACTACTAGATCACTAAAATATCATTGGTTACATTTCCAACAAATTTGGTTTGTCTATATGGATTCTTATGGGTTAATTTTAACTCTAATGACATTTTAGATGATTCACACCTCATGGAATTCTTGAACTTTTTTTGAATCTGACTTGAATTCTTTTTATTGTCTAAGGATCTCTCACCTTTCCTTTTTGATATATTCTTGGGAGAAATCTTGTTTGAAACACTCTTCTGATTTCTTCTTCTTTCTTCATCAAATACCGTGGTATTATTTTCTCATCTGATTTTGATAAATTATTATATGTGTACACACCATTTTTATAACCACCACTATTTTATACATCATATATATTTTCAAGCATTTAAACTTCTTTTAAGTTTACTGATTTTTATTAATATTTGGATATTTCTTTTTTATCCATGGATTAATCCCCCTTGACATGGGATTGCTTTGTGATTTAGAATTTAAAGGATTATACCAATAATACAATTCAAAATTCTTGATTTTGTTACAGTACCAACATGAACCTACAAATCATGGTCTTTTCATATTGACTACTTGCTATCCAAATTTTCGAACAATCTATTTTTAGACTTCTTTCATCATTGGTTGGGAAGAACATGGGTAAAAAACTTCCATTACATATCTTATATCCACCCTAGACATAGTGGTAAGCTTCTCACTACTTTTATTTATCTATACTTGTGAAAATTTTATTTTTAATTCTACACAATATGTAAGGACCTGACCCCAGTTGCCCAGAGCCGATGCCTTATTTTATTACATTGGCATATAAATAAGGAATTTGAATCCCAAAGGACCAAGTAGTTTATTAGATTTTGGAAATAATATACATATATAAGTTCAAAATTACATTATGAAAGGAAAATAAAACACTAATTATTCCATTAGAAACATCCAAGACTCCTAGATTAAGTCTGCAAGTCACTCATAACTTACTTATTCATATCCTGATAAAATGAAACATAAAAAATGGGTGAGCTCAAATGCTCAGTAAGGGTAAGAAAAACATAGAAAGATAGCATAAACCTAAGACATGGTGAATAATTGAAAACATATTACTTTAATAATAAACTTGAACACATTATGGCAGGAATATGAGCTGAGTAAATAATACCATAATAAAACATAATCACGGGTATTCTACTAGTCGAGTAACCACATAAAATTTAAATTACTAGCTTCATAATGAGGGAAGTGAATATGCTAGACATTCTGAAACATTTTATCAAGGCCTCAGCCAAGATGTCTAAAAATGATTTAGGCCATAGCCAAAATCCATATATCACATTGGGAAAGGCCTCAACCAATTCTACGTCTATTTGTCTCATGAGACCTACCGATGCATCAAGGGGCTATAGCAGGCCCCAACCATCACATAATAAGTCCAATGCATTCCTCATATGAGCAGGGATAAAAATAAACAACATATACATTCATATTGAAACTATCATATGAAATGTAACTAACTTTCCCCAAACATTAAGCATAAATACTAACCATTCAGAGTAAATTGGTGAATGGTTTTAAGATAGAACATACACAGACAAAATAATCATAAAACATTAAATTAAATATGGTAGATGATAACATGGAATACTAGTCCCAATAATACATAATAATCAACAAGAGTGTTTAAATAGATGAATATACTCTTATAAAATCTTCGATTAAATCTTGAGATAAATACTCTTACTTTGAAAAGAAGAGTTATTTTGGAAAAATATTATTATAAAACCAGAAGTGAAGTAAGATAGTATTTTAATAATAAAATGAGTGATTTTATAAAGAAAATAGTTTCCAAAAAAATAGATTATAGAGTGCCCTTGAAAATAGGTAATAATTAGAGAAATTCCCCTGGATCGGGCTTGTATTTTGGAAACAATTTGGAAAGTTCCTTTTAAAACATGTAACCATCCATAAAATAAGGAAAGATTATGGTTGGTAAACATATATATAATACTCACACAGAATTTATGAGGAGTTTATAACAATACATAAGAATTTTATTGAGGCAATTAGACAATGAAAGTAACCCGAATGAAAATGGAAGTTTGGGTGGAAACACCCTTACCTTAAGTCTAAACGTGTTCTGTTCTTGAGCTTAAGCTCCTGAAATATGAAATTAGACTTATTAATAAATTATTTAATAACCTATTATACATTTATATAGTTTATAATAATTATTTTTAGTTCATTTATTCCCTTAGTGATAAGTTATTATATTGAATTTCATCGTTCTGGAGTGTTCGTTTTCTTTATTTTCATAATCGGTTCACTTGTTCTTAAGTAATGGAGTGGAATGGATTTAAATATCCAGAATTGAAATTACATATTATTTATGAACATCCATAAGTTTTAATGGCCATTTATATCATTTTTTTACATGGAAATAGGATGAATCATTAGATAAAATATTTACGACATTCACTTAGATTATTTAGCGGTATCTTGATTATTAGGAACTAGTTTGGTCATACGATTTAATAATATGTACGTATACTGGTTCCTGAATATTAATTAGGTTATAATAAATATATTAAAGTCTTGTTCAACCATCAAAATAGTTTCATGACCAGTAATGAAAGATAGTTTGAAGAACGAAACTTCGTCGTCTACGGAGGTTATAAATTGGAACCTCATGGACATTGATTTCGTTTATAAAGTAAAAGAGAGAGAGAGAGAGAGAGGATATTCATGATGGTTCTTCCATTAAAACGATATAATTCCAGTATATATATGATACTGGATCTATCATGATCATTTGGACAGAGGAGGTGAGGATAGGATTACAAAAGAAAGGAACTTGAAATGAAACTAAACAAAAAAGAAAGGTGCTTTACCTCTTGATATAACCTCCTTGGGAACCTCCTTAAGGGAAGGGGTTTTGGTCTTTTGGAAAGACCAAGAGATTCTTGGACGTGAAGAGTGACTAGGGAAGGCTATTTGGGTAGAACTTTTAGGAGCTTAAGGCTTAGAGGAGTGAAGAGAAGAGGGAGTGGTCGAGGGCTTTTATAGTGGAGGAGAGGAGTGAATTTTGAATATTTAATTCATTATTTTATTATTTCCATCAAGACAACCAATAATGTTGTTTCATGTGACCACTAATAGTAATAAGTGAATGTGAGTTCTAACCAAGTGTCCTTACATCACTTATGATATCATAAATAGTGTATTTAACTGATAATTTGTATATATGGTATTTTACCGTATTTCACTATTCAACAAAAATTCAAGAATTTCAGAAAAATCCCAAAAATTCACCCCTACCATTTTTTGACGTGTAGAATTCAAATGAATTCCATTTTTCAAAAATAAATTTCTAAATATTATTAATTTAATTTTTAAATAAATTCATAGTTAATTATAAAAATAACAATTTTAAAGGTATAATTAGTTTTATATCACATTGAAAAATTAATTAAGACCTCATTATCTTATTACCTTAAGAAAATAAAATATTATAATTATTTACTATTCATAAGGGTCATATTACTATTCATATTACTATTCATAAGGGTATGTTACTATTCACCAAAAATCAAGTTTGTTCTATCAGACTCCAAATGACTTACTGATCACAACTCTAGATGAATATTTTTTTCAAAATTCACAAAATAGAAGAGGCCAAGTTTTGTTTAATGTCTAGATTATAAAATGAATTTATTTTCAAAACCTTAGGGTGTTACACTATACATAAAAATAGATTTAGAATAATTATTAGATATAAGAATGGATGGTACCTTCCTCTTATAGCCTATTTGAGAGAGATAAATTGATGATATACTAATATTTTTTCCACATAATGGGGATATTTTGACATTATAATCCTCTATATAATGATCCATAGTAGTATATTATTTAACCACCAATCATGAATAATTGGCTCGGGTAGTCTCTAGATTTATCATTTTAATTCATAGTTTGAGACACTTATTTTGAGAATATATTTCTCATTTTCAACAACCTTTAACTTGTATTCACATTCCTTATTCATTATTTTAACTTCTTCATCATGTATTGTAATATTCTCATGTAACATAGTGTTAGGATCCCCTATCCTCCTAGATTTCACTTCTAATTGCACTTTATTTTCATTAATGAAATATCATTTTTCCTTTTCCAATGAACGAATATTCTTCTTCAAATTTTTAGTCGTATCATCCATTTCTTAGATTATGTTGAGACACACCTCTTCAAACATGGAACACCTTTCTTCAAACACCACATTATTTTCTTCCTTTTATTTTACTTCTTAGAGATATTTATGCAACTTAAAAAAAAATTCTTACAAATCCTTCTCCATATTCTCGGATTCACCTTCAAGCCAGGTGATCTCTTCCTACATGCTTTAAATAACTTTTCAAAAGAGAGAGATTGTTTCTTTAGGAATGAAATGTAAAATATATTTTAATCCACTTATGCTTGGTTCTTATTCTTGATGATAGTTTGTGTATAAATTTTCACATACCTTATGATCATCTGAATCCTTTGAGGTGTAAGGTATTCCCATCTCTTTGGTGAAAATCCGAACCACCACTTCTTCTCTTTCCAAACCAGCTCTTTATTCTTTTGTAATCTATCTTAGAGAAACATTTTATAGGCAAAAGTGATATTCATTCTCCATCTTCCCTTTCTCTTTCTTTCTCATCCTTATCATGGTATTGATAGAGATTAAATTCTGACATGTAGTAAAATAATCTTCATCTAAATTTCACTTCATTGTTAATATAAGAAAGAGACTCCAATATTTAAAAGAGAAAAACTTTCAAAATAGAGAATCCAATAGAGGTGAACCTCCTTATGATACAAATTGTTAGGGATACTTTGGAATATGCTCAACACTAGGGTGGGTGAATCAATGTTGAGTGATTTTTAATCCAATTGATACTTTTTATCCCTTTACCTCTTAGACTTGTTAGGATCTTGGTTCTCTAATTCTCTCTTCCCTTTAGTATGTAAGTAGATGAAAGTTAGTAAAGGATGTAAAATGATGTCTTTACAAGGTTCACTACTCAATAAGAGTATATATTCCTTATTGTGTATAGTGATGATCAATAAACTGATTCTATAGTATAATGAGGCACCAATTATAGTGGTTTGTTATGTATGGTGATGACTAATAAACTGATTCTATACTATAATGAGGTACCAATTATAGTGGTTTATCCTAGAAATATTCCCAATCCAAAGTGTGGTTCCCTACACTTTAGGATGAGGGAATAAAATAAATATTGAATCCATAGACTGGTGATAAACTAGTCTAAATAAAGCTCCTACTCGTTATTTATACTACCCATATAGACATTATTCAACTTTTTTCATGTTCTTTGAAACATCAAGAATGTCCTCCACCAGATGTGATTTCTATTAACTGTTGCAATTTTACTTTTTTTCTTCTTCTATTTTTTTACAACAGAATATAAGCCAATCATCCTCTTCTTCTCCTATATGCATAGAAGTGCACACATTTTTTTCCTACTCACCTTTTTCTCTTGCACTAATTTCAAGATCCCTCTTTCTCTGTACAAATTGCACGACACAAATCCTTTTTCCTCTAATGAACATCACGACCAACTCAACCAATTATTCTTATTATTATTCTTCCTGTGAAAACATATATACACAAACTTATTCTTATTAACTTTACAAACAACTTGACCAATTTTACTTCTTATTCTTATACATGAAAATATTTACACCACCTTCTTCTCTTCTTCCCATTTCTTCTTCTTATTCTTTTTCCTTAAGTGAAAGATGAACATCATTAGATATATTATCCAATTTTAAACTCTTTAGGATGTATATTATTGGTAAGATTTAGGTTTTTATATTCTTTTTTGATACTAGTAAATATTCTCTTCAATTTTTGTATCAAATCAATAATTTTTTTCTTTAACAACCTGCAATATATAGATGTAATAATAATAATAACTACAATATTAGTTATATCCTCCTCTCTCTTGTATTTATTCCAGTATTTATAAAACTATGTAAATAAATGATTTTAATTACCAAGTCTTATAGTAATTCAAATCCTCATAGATTATTTGTCTCTTCCATTGACTAGATCCATAACTCACGACCTCATCTTCTCCTCATAAAAACTGCATATATTTAAATTATCTATAACTGCATGAATGTCCAATAACTATTGTGGAAATTCTTCTCCTCATATTTCTAAAATAATTTTATGTATTTAATATGGTTGTAAATATATGCATGAATGTATGAAACTGCTTCAGTTATGGCACCTCAATTTGTGGCAAGGGATAATCCCACAAATCCTTCTTTCATTTTATACCCGCTTGAAATATGATAATCAGAGTATCATATTTTCATTTTAAGACTACTTCACTAAGAATCATCAGAACCAGTCTCCTTAATTCAATATTGGAATTAATCCTCATTAATTCCTTTAAATCTATAGACATATCAAATTATATAAGACTTTAAGGCTTACACATAAGTCATATTCTTAGCCAAAGACTTATGCACAAGTATTTTCTCTATGATATAGCCAAATCCCATCTATAAATCATTCAAATACATGGAAAATTCACATGCATAAAAAATTCGTATATGTAACCCATTCACCTATATTGATTAATTCATATATAGAATAGGGAATTCTAGTACGCAGTCTATTCACATATCAAGATTCACCTATAAAGATTCAACTATATAGGAAAAACTATTCATGTAAATTTTCTTATGTGGAGCACGTATACAAATTCACATACGTGTTTATTCACTTCTTTAACTAGTTTCCCGACCTCATCTTTTCCACTATTCTTTATTCCACCTTCTTTTAATATTTATCTTCACCTAATTTTGAAAGGATCATGATTACAAATACCATGATGTACGATTCTTTAAAGATCAATAAACCATACATTGTCAGATTTAAAATAAACAAAAGACTCAGGTCTACTTCACTTCTCTTCATTCAACTTTCCCATAATTCTCATTTTTCTACATGCAACGATTCTTCTTCCCCTATTCTTCGATCTATCTCTAAGACACCTTCTATGTGATAATCATGATTGTTACTCTTACTGTGTGAATCATAGTCATTCATTATTCACTCATAGAAGGTCCGTGCTTAACTCATTCACTCATGGAAGGTCTGTTCCCATACTCATGAAAGATCCATCCCCATAGAATATCCCTGATTCTCTCACAAAAGCACCGAAACTCATAGAAGAACATAATCTGCATATAAGGTACAAAAATTTCTCATGCATAAGCTTCATGTCACAAACACTCACTTCCATATAAGCTTCATTCCAAAAAAGATATTTTCCATATAATCTTCATTCCATGGAATCTATTTTCCATGGAATCTCCTATTCATGGATGCTCACTTCCACATAAGATCTATTCCACATAATCTCACTTCTTTATAGAATATCCTTTCTATAGAATCTCTATTACATATAATCTCAATTACATGGAAGCATATTCATCAACCTTCATCCAACATTAGGATAAAACCCCTAAAATATTCCACCAAAACTTTTTCCTTCTCCAAATATTCTAAGGTAAGATCACTGTTATGTCATATGAGATATGAAAAACAAATCTAAACCATTTCTTCAAGATGCATGATATCAAGTCACACAAATATTGGGAATTTATTCTTTAAAAATCCTAGACTCCTCATTATCCATGATACTTATTCTTAATAAACACATTGACATTCCTTGGAAATTATTCCTTAATAACAAATATAACTCACACAAAGTGGTCTCAACATAGATATAAGACATATTGAATATAAAAAAAACCTAATGGTAACAAAATTTTATTTTAAAATATTCATATTTTCTTTATTGGTTGAAGTGTTTTTAACCTCTTTCGATTATCCAAATTCCATCTTTATGGTTAGATCTAACATACAATACATTATCTATATTATGTCCAATATAAAATATTTGTGTCGTCCCAAGGAAAGGATCATCCTCCAATGAATTGGAACCCAATTATGAATTTTATTTTTTTTCTAAAAGAGAGATGAACTAATTTTTTTATAGGAACATGAGTATAGAAAATATAAACCACTTATGATGCCATTATGAAGGGATCAACTGTATAAATTTACTTACTGAAATTCCCTTTTATAAATCCCAATTCATCAACCTTTACTCTAATCCTACTATCAATCCACATGTATTGGAAAATTAGCACATGAAATGTTATATACCCCAAATACCATATTTTAGTGATGATTCCAAAGTTAAGCATGCTTGTGTAAATAAAATTTCTATCCTTAACACCCAATATGTACAACATTTTAGCCACAACATTGATTCCAATATTTTTCACTGTATTACATTAATCATGTTCCTCTATATAGAATATATAACCATCATTTATATAGTAATTATAATATAATACATGAACACTTGGTCATTTGGATAACCATCATAATTTTCCATAGGTGGATTTATGATTTGAGGATAAATTTTTATAAATATAGTATCAAAACCAACTAATAAAATATTGGTTATATGTATTTTATATCCATACTTTATACCTCATTGGATTAAAATTCATAATAATTTTATTTTAAGTTTTAACATATGACTGTTGACACCATATAATGTATTTCATTCACTTTTCTGTGGATATGAAGATGTGAACCTCACTTAGAAAACAAATGTTAAGTTTGAGTAAAATACATCTTTATAGATGAAGAAGGAGCAGGTTGGGTTTTCATGTGCGGCGACCCAAAAAGTCATCAACCGAGATCAAAAAGTTCATGGTGCGACTCTTCATTTTTCACTGGGGTCAGTGATGGTAGTGAAGGCACTGTCTCGAAGGGCTAGGACTAAAGCCCAACACTGATCCCAAGAAGGGGTGTGGGGGAAGCACCCCCACGATATGGAGAAGTAGGTTTTTTCAATGTGGTTCGACCAAACCCCCCACGTGGTACACCTATGCTGGGAAGCTGTGCCTACCATCTATACAACCCAAAAGTTTTTCCACCCCCTATGCGGGACACCTGCACTGTGGACCCACAACAAGAACCTACACAACTTAGTTATTTTTCCAACTCTACATAGAGGAGCTGTGCAGTGGACCTACACCATAGACCAATGCCAACTAACCCCTTTGACTAGTCCCCCTCCTTGCCTATAAATAGGACCCTTGGGTTCCCCATTTCAACAGCTGAAAAAGTAGAAAGAATTATCGAAGCTCTCATTGCATTGCTCCTTCACCCAGGTCCCCCAAATTTTCTCAGGTAGCTCTCTAAAACACAAGATAAGACATAATTAAAAGGGATAAACAAGATCAAAGTCCCTTTAGGTTCTAAAATAAAAGACACCTGTTTGAGGACCCTCCTTCCATAATAAGAAGTCACCTTTTCAAGGTTCATTCCTTAAGAAAATACTTGCATGAGATTCTTCCAAGGAAATCAAGAGACACCTAGGGTTATTAGGTTAAAACCTCACCCAAGTTTTTCTGTCTCGGTAGTCCATTCCCAAGGCATATCAAGATTTCACAGGCTTATCCTTCCTGTGTTAAGAATTTTTTAGTTCCTCCTAGGACCTATATGGAATACCTACATGGCATTCCTACACAAAATACCTACACATCATACCTAAGTGGACCATCTATACGATCTTACCTTTAATCCCTCTTCATAGGCACTCATGGTAGGGCCTCTTCTTCTTTGGCTCCTTTATATAAAAGAGACCAAGTTGAAACCTCCACCAAGACCTCCTGATTTATCAAACCTTTTGGAAAAGAACATCAGTGTGTCCCCCATTTGGATTTTGATATATATGGTTAGAGGTTTCCCACACTTGTGTTGATAAAGGGTAAGTATCTTCAGGGTATCCGTAGATTTGGATATCTATGGTCACATAGAACCTTACCCTAGAGAGACAGTGTTGAGGAGTTCCTGGTCTTGGATTCCAAGGATAAGACTCTGTCTTCCCCTTCTCATCTCTAAGATTCAAAGCCTCCGGTCCCTAATAGGAAGAGTGAGGATCATACTTGATTTTCATTTCCATAGGGAATGATATCCTCCTCCCACTATAGTACCCATTCGAGAGAATCCATCCTGGTGTAATCTCCTAGCCTTTCATGTAAGAGGTTGCAGTCTCGATCCTCTCTACTTTCTTCACCTTAACTCTTCTCTTACATTGGACCCTCATCTAATGTAAAGTGAATAGAGGTAAGGTTCATTGCTTTAGCCTCTTTCTCTGTAGCTACAACCTCTCCCACCATCTCCACAACCTCTTCTGCCATAGACCCAACCTCTTCCATCAATAGAGGAGGAAAAGTGTGCGTGGTTTGTTGAATCTTTCACAACCTCTTGTTTCTCACACCGAGCATGACTCACGTGAGCTTAAAGGTTTGTAATGATCACAACATCCACATAATCCACCTGACTTAATGAACTATGAGAACTATGATTCCCACCATAGATGGGATATGTAGGAAGCCTTCTCAAGGCCCGAGCTCCACATCATATCATCCATGAAATGATAAATCATAACCCCTTAATCTAGGAATATTCTTCAGGAGTAAGTCCCAATCCTAATTCCCTTAATATGGGCATCCTCCTTAGGAGTAAACCCCAAATTAAACCCCCAAAACATCCATGAGTTGAGAAATATCTCACGATCCTTGTCAAAGGGAATCCTTTTCAGGAGTAATCCCTAACTTAATACTCCCAAAGGGCCATACTCCCCTATGAGACTTACCAAACTATGTGAGATTTGATTCCTATCCAAATGGGATATGTAGGAAGCCTCTCTGAGGTTCAAACCCAACATCTCAAATCAAGACTGTTCTCTCTGGTCCATATTGTAACGCCCTGACCCTAGTTACCCAGAGTTGGTGCATTATTACATAACATTGTCATGATCACAGGAGATCAAGTCTCAAAAGACCGATTAGTTTAGTAGCCTAGTAAGTACTAGATACATACATAAGTTTTACATTACATCATGAAATAAAAACAACAACAACATTGTGTCCCCTTTGAACACACTCATATCCCTTAGCCTATCCCTACAGGTCAATCATAATATACTTCTTTACATCCTGGGAAAAAGAAAACATAAGAAAGAGGTGATCTCAGATGCTCAGTAAGGATAAAAATATAGTGAAAACTATCATAAATAAGTATAAACATTTAAGGTAATGTATAAGACTAAAACACAAGCCTTTTAAACATAAACTTCAGCATAATATAGAAAAGATAAATCAAATAATTCCATTTACTTATTCACATGGATATTCTACTAGTCTAATAATCACATGTAATATGAATAATTAATTTCATAATGATGGAATGCATAATGTCGAATATCATAACCACATAGTCAAGGCCTCGTGCCAAGATTAAAAATAATATTTTGTCAAGGCCTTGTTCCAAGACACTAGTTTTTCTCATGAGACATACTGATGCATTGAGGAGCTATAGCGGGCTCCACCCATCACTTAATAAGTCCAATGCATTCCTCATATGAAAAGGTTGAAACATAACATGAACATTCATATTAAAACTAGCATATGAAATGTTAATACTTTAACCATAAACCATTAATGGTATAAAAATAACACATCCACAATAAAACATACCACAAAACCTTCAATACAATATGAAAGATTGTATCATAATAATTAAACTTCAAATAAGTGTAAAATCCATCAAAGGATGTTGACATAGATGAAATCAAAACTATTTGATAGAAATTTATCTTTCTATTTTGAAATCATTTAAAAGTCACATAATTATAAAAGAAAACATTTATTTTGAAAATATTCTTATAATATTATAAGAGAATCTTTTAAGGTGTTATAATGGCGGAAAATATCTGCACCCACCGTATAAGTTAAAAAAAATTCTTACCTTAATTTTCCGAAAAGGTCATAAAGTACCTTGTTTGGAAAACAACAAAAAGATTTATTTAATTTTTTTTATAAAAATTCAAAAAGGGTATAAATTACTTTAACACACATTATAGTAAATAGTAAAAATGTTTTGAAATACATTTTTAAGAAACAAAAATGTGGATGATAAAGAATTCCCAGTAGATACTTTCGTAAAAACAATCTTGTATAATAAAGAGATTGTAAAATTAACCCTTACCTTGTAATTTTACTTAGTCGAGGGTATGTTAACCTGCTGTATAATAGTTAAATAATTTTTATTAAATTATAAAAGAACTACATACATAAATATGATATCATATATGATCTTCTAATATTTCTTTGTTAATAATATTTCAGTAGTATCATTGTTCCAGGTGTTAACTGATTCGTTTTCCTTTATATGTTTTGTTATGAAAGTAATGTTTGTGATGGATAGGATGAATTTGGTTCATATAAAAAATGAAATTAATTTCTTAGACATTATTTTTAATCATCAAATTAAAATTATTCTTTAATGGTTATGATGGGGAATTAATCTCATCACGTTTGTGGAGACGGTAATCCATACGTACGCACGAGCGACAATATCATTCCATTAATGGTAAAATAGTATGTAATTGGATGGTATATCATATATACATAATCATTAACATGTTATATTTATTATTTAAATCAATTATACTCATTATTATACCCATCCAAATAATGAAGTGTTGAATAATGAACTACACCACGACATGGAGATGGTAAGCCATACGTACACACGTATGGCGACTTTGTCATTCATAGGATAGATAGAATAATGAATATGGTTGCACCATATTTATAATAACATCACATTATGTAGAAGGTACTTGAGTTATTATTTTGGTATGGAAACAAAAAAAAGGAAGTGGAAGAAGAAAAGAACTTTGAAAGAGGTGATGAAATTATTACCTCTTCTTCAGGTGCTTCCTTTTGATTTGATCAAGAGGGCTCCTTAGGTCAGATTTATGATCAAATTAAGGCCTATAGGTTGAATTTAGGGTAGTTTGGAAGATATTTGAGATGGGTTTTGCCGAGCCAAATGGCTTTGGGGGTGTGATTTTGATAGAAGGGGAATTACCCTTTTATAAGAGAGGTGAGGGTCACTTTAGGAAAATCTTGAAATATTAATTTATTATACAATCATATTTGGTTTATAATGGATCAAAAAGGATTTATTTCTAGGATAAGATAGGGATGGGTCAAAAACCTCTCAAACAATAGGTTTTAGACAGGTTTAGGTCACCATATTAACCTTATCTTTTAGATTTAACTCTTAGTTAAATAGTTTAACCTTTACAATGTCTTATTGTATTTTTATATTACATGGTTAATAAACTTACTATAAAATTACAAGCAAACCCCAAGTGTTTCATTAATGAAATATATATCATTATGTATATCCTTTGGCTAAACCTTATATTTTTAGGAATATTATATCAATTAATAATATAGTATTTGTTTTAAAAAATCATTTATGTCAATTTTGACATTATTTAATATTTGGTTTTTGTGAAAGTCAAAAAAACTTGATTAATTCGAAAAAAATAAATTAAATCAGTCCTAACATGTCATATTAACCTATAAAATTAGTGTCATTCATCAAAAGTCTCAATTTACATTTATTTGGATATTTATAATATCAATTATTTTAATCTTTCATTAATAAGGTAATTACTACATCATCATTGTGCCATAAATAAATTTAATTATTTAATGTCTAAAAATTATAAATAAAATACCATTATTTAGGAAATATTTTTATATTTCTAATTAATATTTATAGTCGAATTTATTTTATGTATAAACCTATATTAAAAATGATTTAGTTATGAAAATTCAAATTTAACACTTTTAACTCTTCTTTAAATAAAATAATAATAAATGTACTAATCTAATCTAAGTGGATAAAAAAGGATCATATTTTATTAATAAGGTTTATTTTGTTCTAAATAAACTTATCCAATAGAATTAGGACATGTTTTAGGGTAATTATAATATCATTTTTACCTTTAATTACCCTATTTACTTTTAACCGTGGTAAATAAAATTCAAAAGTTACTATTCACCATAAATTATTTTCATTATATTGAACCACATTTTACTTACTAATGTAAATCTTGTATCTTGTAATTTTTAAATTCAATTCACAGAAGCGGTAAAATTACGTTTTATGAAAATTTGCAAATGTGCCTAGAAGGTGGGTAAAAGATGGTAAAAAGTTCAATAAAATTTTATATATCAAATCTTATTATAAAATGACTTCAATGAATTACATTGGAATAATATAGGTATTATGTATCTTTTTTTAATTTAAAATAAATTTAAATAAAAATAATAATTATCTAAATAAAATTCTATTTTAAACAATAACACAATGTTTTTCACTATTTATCAAAAATTGAAAGTTTTCAGAAAAATACCAAAAATTCACCCTAAGATAATTTTGATATTCCAAATCCAAAATTGAAGTCCATTTAAAAAAATAAAATTTATAAAATTTCAAAAATTGGGTATTATTATTCATAATTGTTTTTAAAACGGCTAGTTTGATTTGTCGTGGTGTGCTAGAACTCGAAGTTGCGTACAACACAAGCTATTGTATTATTCAAAGGGAAATGTACCATGGAAGATTAGGGTGTTACAAACATTCCTAGTAGGGTTTAATCAAACTTGGGAGCTTATATTCCTTATATGTTCTTTAGGATTCTTCGACATAAATCCCACACCAAGCTTTGACTAGGCACCTTCCACCTAGATGTCCTTACCACACTGCATTAAAATGTATGGTTGGGTCCTTATCACATGACCTTAAAAGGTATGATGTGTCCCATTAATTGGCACCGAACTATGTGGGTTTTGGTTCCTTTCATGAGGATATGTAGGTAGCCCATTTATGGGTTCAATACCAACATCAAAACAACTTCAATCTTCCTAGATGATGATAAACACAGAGTAATATCTATCTACCTGGATAACAATAAACTCCAGAATAAAGTTCTGTCTCCCTAGATGATGATAAATTTCAGAGTGACATTCATCTACCAGGATGACCATAAATTACAAGTGGCTTAAAAACCATCATTGTCATAATAACAACCAAATAATCTCTAATTAGTATATGAGAGGATACCATTGATGGAGAACCTCAAATACATACAAATATCACCATTTATGAAGAAACTCAAATAAACATAGATGATTATGAATTCCACACATGCTAATAATTGATTGCAAATTTCTAGGGAAACCTACCTTACGCTTGGTAAATTAATAAGGATTTATGAACATATCTTAAATCTATAAGAGAGTCCCGGAGTAGGTAATAATTACCCTCAAAAGGGTGCGATGAGCCTGACCTCCCATCCTCTCGACCAATGTGAGTTCTTAAGCATCGTGGGTCAAAATACCTAATGAACACCTAACTTTGAAAAGAAGGTCCCTATGGATATAAAATCATTGTGTGTTTCCAGTTCCATAAATAAATCTAATAGAAACCATCCGGAAGTAGTGATTCCTAACCATAACACACATTCTGGGGGAAATAATGACACAAAATCCATACCATTTTTTAAAACATATAGGCGAAATTGTTCCCAATCTGTGATGGGTATTATAACAATATCTCATTTGAAAGTCCTCCATCTTTGAAGATTCTATCATGGATATATCTTGGAAAACCAATGTTATCCACATCAAATAGGTATTCATTATAGAATTTAATGGTATCTTCCATAATATACTATTACTTAATATAACCCTTTGTTGATATTCAATTTTTGATGTTCGTTTTGAATATCTTTATATAGAATTCAATAGGGTATATCCAACTGAAATGTATGGGACCACAAATTATGATCTCCCTCACCAAATAAACCATCATGTGAACCATAATATCAAAGAACGATGGTGAAAATAACATCATTAGTTTACATAAAATGAAGACAATTTCTTTTTATAATGTTGGAACCTTTTTTGGGTCAATCACATTACTAGATATTGATTTGAAAAAAATACATAGCTCAGTGATTGTGTGTCAATTTTTTTTCAATAATAGGTATAATATTAATATATATATATATATTAAATATAAACATGATAATAATGTGAATTTAATCCTTTTAACTCTAGTTAATCCATTGATACAACATTATTCATATTTTTTGAATACCCCTCAGTGACTATTACACCATTTTAAAAGTGGAAAATCTAAAATATCTCTTGCATAGAAAGGGTATAGGCCATTGGAAAAATAAATGTTTGCCTCCTCACATTAACTGGAACTAACTCTTTCTTTATTCCCATTTTAATCATGACTAACCTTTCTTTGATGCAATTTTTGGTCTTCCCATATGTATTTAGCAATGTTCTGATTAAACCGTCACATAATTTTTCTCAATATGTTTGATTTATAGAAAATGTTTGACATAAAAACTCTTATAGTGACATGACCAAACCCACTAATACCCCTCATAGTTCTATGCTAATTCAAGTGTACCATCCCATTCCTAACTCCAATAAGAAAAGGGTCATTTACTAGCACTAAGAAGGTATATCACACACATGGGAGGTCTTAGCGTAATAAACATTCACATTACCACATATCTCAGGAACATAATATAACAATGATGAAACAAAAATATTAGTCAACTGTAATATGACATGAATTCAACACATGATAAATATCCATAATAGAATGAAAAAAGAAACACTAGAAAAAAGGTCAAATAAAAGGTCCTAACATCTCAAAATAAAGTCTGACCTCATACAACTGAAAAGGGGAAACTCCTCATCACACCAAATCCCTCACAAATACTAAAAAAATCATCACTGTTGAGAACCCTTAAGCTCTAGCTCCACCAACTCCACATCCACTTAATTTAACTCCCTACTATGTATCATTTTCATAGGAACAACATGTGTAGGAATAGGTCCTGTACTGGGTGAGTACAACAATACCCAATAGGATTCCTTATAGACCCAATGAAGGAGGGAAGCAACAAGTCATCTTAAAACTTTATAATGAGGGAGAAAAAAAGTAATTTAAGATAAATCAGATATGTTTTAGGGATAAGGAACCTAGTTATATAGGAAATCCCCAATCATCACAACTTAGATTCACTAAAGTCATGACTCTAAGGAGATAATTTTATCTTATAAGCTTTTTTAACTAAAACACCTAGACCACCCAACTCTCATAACTTCCATGTCATCTGAAAATCATAGTGGGGATCCACACCTTTCTGATATGGGTATGTAAATTGAGGTGGTACAGACAAGTAAGGAGGATCCATACCTCATTGAGGGAAAAGTGTATCAATCAATGGGGTTTCTTACTCCATGGATAAAGGAACTACACCCCGTCACATAGGGGGTTTCCTACTCTGTCAATATTATGGTGGACCCATGCCTTATCAGGATCAATGGTGCACTGAGCCCATGCCAGATGTACCCAAAGTGGAGGAATCTCACCCCATATCTATGAGGGGATACCAACTCCATGAAGCATGTGTATGATTCATGAATTGGTATTGATAAATCTCTAGGGGTTACTAAATCTATTCCATCTTTGAATGTCTATCCTAAACACTATAATCATCCCTATGGGTATAAGATCTCAAAACTACCCAAAATATCTCATGTACAATATTTAAATATAAGGAGGATTTCACTATAATTATATATATAGAAAAATTCTTAGAATGAAAAATTTATTTGTCCGATCCTGACACTTGGGTGAGAAGATAATAAAGATAATGAAGAACATACAATACACGATGTATACTTATATTAAAAATAATGTGCAATCCTAGGTATGGTTTTTGGTTGATTACTAACATTATTCCATCATTTTGTGTCAAACTAAATAGTATTCCCCCATGGGTAAAATAATGAATGGGTATAATGGGTTAGCCAGGCATGTACCCTAGTAGCTCAAGTCATTTAATTTACTTAGACACGGTGTTCCCCTTGAACTACATGATGCATGGTTCTAGGAAAATATCCAAGAATATACACCATTATAACCTAGGTTTTGTATCCTAGTCAAACATAGAATGTGTTTCAAAAGTATGTAGTGTGATATTTAACATGGATATGAAAACTATAGTTGTTGATTAACACATTAAACAACATGTCTTTTGATAATTACATGACATGTGATCACAAAATTGAGATACAAAAACCCTAGTTTCTTTACCATTGCCTTCTCTATTACTACCCTTGCCCATTGCCACTCCTACCGCACCCTATAATCAACGAATCACCTCTATCATCTATCCTAACCTTCCTTTGGTCATCACCACATGCATTATCACTCCCTATTGAACCTAATTCCAATCCATCACCTAAGGGTTCTTCACTACATGATGTTTCCTACAACACTACCTTGAAGATTCCCCTTCACCACTATATTATATGAGCTAGTGCTTCTTCTTCCCTCCATTAACTAGCCCACCATCACAAGACACTGTTGTCGAACCTCCAACCATTTCAAATTCCCATAACTATTTTTTCTCACAAGAAGGAAAATAAATATGGGGAGATAAAAGTAATCAGTGGATAATGCAATTATAGCCACCTGATATTTTTTTCGCAACACATTCTTTAATGAACATGTAAGATCAAGGATTTGAATGGTAAATCTATAAAATATAAAATATTATCATATTTTAATAGTAAGAATAATCCATGATCTAAATTTAAATAATTAATATTATAAAAAATATATTGAATTGAGGATTTATAATTCATATATAATGAATAAATTGGGTGATAAGAATTCAAATAAAGTCTTACCTCATGGATAATCATTTTAGATTTAATGATTTGATCTCAATATAAGAATGTATACGTCTCTATGAATGAAATATTAAAATCTATTCCCTGGGTTTCCTATGTTGATGATTGATAATACTATAAAAATAGTATTAATGATAAATTTATTATGTAAAGGTTGGGTTAGGGTATCAATATCTGAGTATATTTAACAAAGTCCTAAAACAGGGCTGAAGTAGGATTGGAACTCCCATGAATATTATATCTCTCCTTGGAAACCACCATTCCGAGTATAACCATGGTTTCAAAATTACCATTTTAGGCTTTGTTTAGGATATATTAATTATTAAATTCACTTTCTTTTATATGGTATGGAAATAATATATCTTATATATAAGATATTTTTCAAAGACCCATGACACTTTTAATAAAAAACCATCATTATGAACACCTTTATAGATATTATTAAAAATATTTAAAGGTTACAATTTTTTTTTGAGTCTCTACACACTCCCCACCATCAAGTTTTTTTCAAAAACACTGGTCACTTAAAGAGGTGGGGGTACTAAGATCACATATGATTCTTTCACCCCCACAAGCTCTCATGAATAATTATATATTACCATAGGATGTGAACCAATTAAATAAATTCCCCTTGAAGGGTCTTCTCTTGATAGTCCTTGATCACCACCATACACTCCATAAAGGTGACATCTCCCTTTATTTCCATCTTACCTCAGTCAATAATGTGCGATAAATCATCCACATATCTCCTCAGATGTGGCACATGGAAGATGTCATCTACCCAATCCATCTATGGGGGTGACTCCATATAGTAATAAACCTCACCTATCTTATGTAGAGTCTATAATAGACCAATGAAACTTGGGGATAACTTACTCAATCAACCAAATATACTCAAGATTTGTTGTGTAGATACTTTCAGAAATACATAGTCTCCCACCTCAAACGCCAAAAGTCTCCATTTTTAGTTTTGTATGACTTATGATAGCTTGGTGTTGTCCTCATCTATTCCTAGATCACATGAAACTTTTTTTTTGTCAACAACACTAGCTCAGTCCACATAAATGATGTCTCACAAATCCCCATCCTAAAAATGGGTAACACATAGGTTATCTCATATAGTCCTTTAAAGGGTTCCATATAAATAGTATAGTTATAACTATTTTTTTATGAAAAAATCACTAATAGTAGGTGGTCATCTCGAATCTTAAAAAAATCGAGTACAAAATCCCAAAACATGTCCTTGAGGTATTGAATGGTCCTCTTTGTTTGGATGTATGTTTGGGGATGAAATTCCATACTCAACCATAACAGATTCTTGAATAACTATTACAAGCTCCTCCATAACCATAACATTGAATCTTTTTATAGGTATTCCAAATTATCTACCAAACTCTATTCCATGTTGGGAGGAAGTGAGATGACTTGGTTAATCAGTGAATGATCACCCAAATAAAATCTTGTTCTTTCCTTGATCATGAAATTACAACCATGAAATATTTATATATACTATCCCACTTCTACTCCACATCCTATAATGGTTGGCCCCAACCACTTGGGTCTAGGTTCTTTTCCTTTACCTACTGATTGGTAAAGCACTATAAAAAAACTCTATAATAATATTCTTCATGCATGTCCACCAAAACCAATACTTAAAAAATCCTTATGAATCTTCATCACACCAGGATATAATATCAAAGGGGAGGTATAAAAATCCCTCAAAACATCCCCATGAATCCCAACTAGAGCCATTACTTTCCCTTAGAAGGGTATGACATGATCCCCATGATGAGGATCATGCCACACATATACATCAAGGAGATGACTGTGGGGATTCTATTGTGAATAGGCTTCAAGACTCAAGGTTTATAAATTTGTAATCCATGTTATAAGAAATTTTAGGCCTAAAGATTATAGAGATAATCAAGAGAAACAAGGAGTCATTACATGTATTAATAATGAAATTCCATGAATAGGCCCAATACCCTTGATTAGAGGAAGAATCTAAGCCTATAATTACTCTAATTAAGGCCCAAACATGATATTAAAATCCAAGTCCATGATGTGATAAGAATTTCAAGACCATTCTTTCATTAAATATTCAATGTCAAAGTTAGGGCCTTAAATTTCAAAGGTGATGGGCTAGTTGTCTTTAAATCCTTTATTAGGTGAATTATTTTAAAAATTGGTGGGATATTTATCTATTAAAGTCTTATAAAAGTGAAACATTGTAAAAAATCATTCCATATGATTTTTGACTATAGAAAACTAGACGTTAGACTATTGCATATCCTATTTTTCTATAAATAGAGACCACATTGTACTCTTGAGATGATGGAATTTTATTATTATTATTGTGAGTTTAACTTGAAACCTTGTGTTCTTTCTTGATTCTTTGACTTATCAAATAAATTTTCATCATTTATATTGTCTTGTGGAAATAGTTATTATAGAAAAGTTATATTTGGGTTACACCTTTTACCAAATTTCTTCCTCCTTTTATAGTTTTCACCATCTATACATCATTATCTTTGTTTTCTTGCAAATATCCTAGTGCTCAATGCACAAGTGTTGAAAAATGCTACCAAGATGTTTCTTATTTGGTATAAGATCATGTATAATTTGGTTTCAGATCCCACTTATAATAAATTAGGTTCTATCATTCATATGTATTCTTATATCTATATTTCTATTTAAATCAATCCAACACAAATTATGTTCTATTTTATTAATAACCTATGAACATTATTTCTTCATCATTATAGATAAATATTATTTTATTATTATAGTTTAGAAGCTGATCTTTCTTCTCCATATAGAATAACCAAAATCCAAGTTATAAATAAAAATATATTTCCGATTCAATTCTTTAAATGAATTCTAGAAGCTTAAAATTCATGAATCTCTCACTTTAATTTCAATTGGAGTAACTAATTATTTATTCCCCCACATCAAAATTATAAAAATTCAGTTTGTTTGTATTTATTTTGTTTAAAAAATAGCTTAAAAATAAATAAATAAAAAAGTAAAAAATAGTTGAAAAAAATATTATTGAAATATCTTAAATCCAATATTCCATTATCTTTTCCTTAATCCATTTTCCTTCTCATTTACCCATTCTTTCACTTGAACCCTTTATGAATTTTTATCTTTGAATTATAGTTCTAGATTTCCACATTCCAATAATCCTTTAATTTTTTTAGATTTGAGTAAGAAAACCATAATAGGAAAGTGGAGTGGTAAAATAGAATAGAGTTATAGTTTATTACAAAAATAAAAAAATTGATTGAAACATGAACGAACATACTATTTTTGAGTGTAAACATATTAGGGAGTGTGTGAGGTCTATATTTCTTTATCTTAAAATTTTATTCTAGGATTCCTAAATGCTGTATGGAATTAAAACCAATGAAATAGACATTAATATTTTCATTAGGGTCATTTAAGAACAATTTTGAAGGCTAAATACTAGGATGGATTCTTTATAATCCAATTAAAATCCTAAAGAAGCACCAAAGAGGATCCTAAAGCACCACCAAAGAGGTGATTTATTAAATAAGAGGAGGATTTATCTAATTTTCATAGGTCACAATTTTGGAAAAATCAACCACCATTGAAATGAATCAATGATCTTGGAGGTTTAAAGTTAAGGATACCATCATTCCATGGAAATAATGTCCCGAAAACATACTTATAATAGGAATGAAATGTTGATTTTTTTGTCATAACTATTCAAAGGAAAACAAGGTAAAGTTAGTGGCAGTAGAATTCATTAACAATGCTAGTTTTTGGTGGGATAAAATACAAGTTAGTCAATAAAGAAGTGGAGAAATAACTATCTACAATTGGGAGGATATGAAAGTGGTAATTCATAAGTGATTAATTTTTAGACACTATTACCATGATTTATTCCTCAAGTTGCAAGGTTTGAAATAAGGAACCATGAGTGTTGAGGATCATTACAAAGGGATATAGATTATCATGTTTTAGAATAATATTGATGAGGAGTAAGAGGTCACCATATAAAGGTTTTTTTTAATATACTCAACCAAGAGATTTGAGACATAGTGGACATGAAACACTATTTGGATATGGAGGATCTAATTCACATGGTAACTAAGGTAGATAGATAAATAAAGGAAATAAAAATTTATTCCACATATTATGTTAAGTGATATATCTATTTGTCATAAATATTTTGATATATTTTGATATATTTTTTCATTAAATACTTATTGAATGAATATTATATTCATGCCCAATTTTAATGTTTTATGTATTTTTATGGCAGATAATCATTTAGAAAAATATGGAGGAAAATAGAAAATGACGATGAAGCTGAGATTAAGGATTTAATCCAAAGGATACAATGTTTGGTATAAGATAATAAAAAAGTGAAAAAAAATTATATCTTCACTAAAATAAGTTTTTATATGATGTAAGATGTCCATGGGATGCTTTTGGGGATTATAATTGAAGAAATTGGGTGACACTGATCCAAACATATAGGAAATTGTCTATTCACATCATGAATACTATTAAGGATGTGAACAAAATTCAGGATGTGAAGATATCATGTGAAAAAAATCATCTATAGTTGGGATCAAAGAATTAATTTTGTGACTACATATGTCACACCATGAAATTTTCTAACCATGCTCAGTAACAAACCATTTTTAAGTAACTTTCAACAAAAGATTTTGAATTTTGACTCAGATCACTATTAAACACCAGGATTGAACCAAGAATCATTAATGATGTATTTATGGATGAATTAAATCTAATATAAGCATCATTAATCCATATAAATAGAGGCTTGGGTGACTACTTAATTAATAATTTTAGGTGTAGGGATTCGACCATTGGTAGGCTGCTGCTAGGGTTTCGACCTGGAGATCACTCACCATAGTTAGGTTTTTATTTTTTTCTTTGTTGTTTTCTCTTTTCTTATAAATTTTAGATGATTTTTAGTTAAATTACATTCTATTTTCTTTAATATCTTTCATCTAATATCATTTCTATGGGTTTTTATTTATTCATCATTAAAGATCACCCAATGATAATTGGATAAACTTGTAGGTGAGAGTATAATTAGATAAAGTGGGTGCGTACCAATTTGTTTTATTTCTTCCTTCACTTTAATGATGATTTTATTTAATTTATATTGTGTTTTAATTCATGTTTATCAATTTTTTTATCAAACCAGTAAACCAGTGTGTTTGTTAGTAGATGAAACCAACATGATAAAGGTAATTAATTCATGAACACTGAATTGGATTATTCTTATACAATTTAAATTTGATCTTAATGAATCTGTGTTATTTTAATTAATCCATCCATGAGGAATTATGATTCTAGGGTATATTGATAGATATTAATCATTTATCATATCTATAAAATTTATTGATTACATAGCTAATGGATGCTATTATTTAGTGAGTGTAGTTGGAATTATTATTTTGTAAAACCGATAGTGGAACTGATTTATAACTCTTCTACTTTTATATTTGAATTAATTTATATAATTTACATCATGAATCTAGTTTAAATAAACTAAATTAAAATTGGGGTGACCCAATATTTGGTCAAGACTTGTCACTCTGTTCCCCACTCTTCATGGGATCGACCCCGTATTGTAACTATGCTATGCCTTTATAGTTATTGCAGTTCAATAATAATACAAATATCTAATTGGATCACCCCATTTAGAATCAGTGATGATATATAGTAGAATCTATAAGTATTATAGATCTCCTTTTAAGTTGAATGATTCTAATCCATAAGAACATGAAAGGGAATACAAAACAGAGTCAAAGGATATTTCTAATATAAAACCATTATTTTTAGAAACCAAAGGTAAAATGGTGGGTATGGTTATTTCAAAATCACACGACATGAAATATTTTAAATATAAATAAATTAAGAATATTTTCTCATAATAAATAAATAAAATGACTACTATTTTTTCAAAAATGGAGGTGTTTTGAGAGATAGTTAAAGTGAGGATGAAAATACGACCCTTGAGGGGTGTTTAATGGGAAATAGAGAGCTTCGTACATAGAGAAATGGTTCTTTAAAGGCATTATTTGAGGGATCAAAATGAAGGATAACACAATCAATATAAAAGGGATCACATTTTTTATGCTACGTGCAACATAAAATATAAGCTATAAAGTATGATTATTTATGGTGATTATTTTTGATGCTTTCACCAGGGCACGTCTTCCTCGTGCATCTGGGCATGCGTTTGGAATTGCTTTCTGTTTCCCCACATTCTTTCTTTCCAAAGGCGGATAGATTTCATCACTTTCATCAGTGATGTCTTCTCCTTGATCAAAATAGGATGATGGGATGTTAGTTCCTCCTTCTATGGATTCCTTCTTAGAATTCATCACCTAGTTCGAGTCTCCCTCATAGAGTTAATTCATATTCATGGAACCTTTTCCCAGTTCCACCTTTTTGTGGATTTTGGTTAATTATGCCTACCTAGAAATTCCAAGGGGTCTTGACATGGTGAAAACCTCTAGTCAGGAGAGAATTCATGTTGGAAATTGCTATCATGTCTCAATTCTAGGAACATTGGTCACCTATATTCTTCCTCATAGGAGGGCATCTCATGGAGGAATCTTTAGGCACAAAACCCAAGGCATACCATGTTGATCATGAGGTATCTGAATACAAAGGGATATCTTTCAAGGATTTCACCTAAGGCATCCCATGTTTAGCATGAGGTAACAGTATGAGACATGTCATAAGTTTAACATCTTTCATAGAAGGATATGAGGCTGATTAGAACACCCCATAGAAGAGGATCAGGGAGGTGCATCCCTTACAGATAGATGGATCAAAACACCCTGTGGAGGTGAATCTGGGAGGTGTGTCCCATAAAGAGAAGATGTCACACCATGAAGGTTGATCATAACACCCTTGAAGGTAGATTAGAGAGGTGAAACCCTAGGATAGGGGAACCAAGGTTTACCATTGGTCAAGATTGAACCTCAAAGAGGCATCCTATGTACCCTATTTAGAAGACAAGGATCAAAACCCATGTAGTTCGATGGATGGTGTGGGGCCTACACATAGAGATACTCTTTTCAAGAGGATTTCTCTTGGTTGTAATGGAATGGTTTGGGGATTATGAATAGGAGATACCCAAGTTCCACTAAGAGAATCAATGAAGTGGACGAGGCTTATGTGTGAAAGCAGCTCAAAAGGGACCCAAATGAGATGTGACCTCTAGGTAGGGGCATGATATTACTGGGATGTGGTGTCTATAAGAACCCAATTTTTATTGAGGAAGAATTTGGAATATTCTTGATGATATTCCAGAGCAGCGCCTTCAGACGGCGTGCGATTCCGAGCCCTGGAGTGGCCGGAATTAAATTTTCAGTGTGTTCACACTGGAAACGCCAAATAAATGGGATAACTCCTAAACAGTGATCCGGATCAGGGATCCGAGTGTACGGATGGGTCCGGAATGTGGTTTTTACCCTAAGAACAACATAAAAAATGTCGGCGCGGGATGTTTGGACCCCTCGCCCGGTCCCGGAACGTTAAACGGAAAATTAATTAATTAATTTATTCGTTTAATGGTTAAACTCCAGTATCTCTTAAATGGTGGCTCGGATTGGAAAACCGAGGGCACCATTGAGTTCGGAATGTTTTGTTTACCCTAGTATAGGTATAAGATTTGCGGGCATGGGCCGTCTGTGAAAAATGGCCCCAGGGGCGTTTTCGTAATTTGGCGGCTTTGGGCGTTCAGTTTTATAACTTTTGAACGGGGCCTCGGATTAAAATTCCGAGACCGCTGTTACGCTTGGAGCGTGGTTTTTAGCCTAGGGTAGGCTTAACCCCGACCCTGCCAAAATTTCAGGTTCGGGGCTATCAGGCGGGCGTTTAAGTATTTTCTACTTAAACGCATCCCCTCCCCACTTCTTCTTCTCCTTCTCCCCCCAAGCTTCCCCTCTCCTCCATATCTAGTGAGGCGGTCCGGAAAGGCGACTCCGGTGAGGTGCGGTGATGCCGGCGGATCGACGCGAAGCTCCGGGCGAAGCCCAACGAGGTGGGAGGTTTCCGTTGTGTTTTCATTTCCGAACCGCCCTTTGAATTCAATTTTATGCATCGATTTGCTATTATATCTTTGAAAAAATCCCATAGACGTGTAGTATACATTTTGTTCTTTCCATCGCTTCTTTAAGAATCGAAATCTGAGTTACGAGGAGGCCGCAACAGTCTGACAAAGTTTATGGGAATTTCGGGAGGTTTGGGGGTTTTCCGGCCGTCCGGCGACCCCTGGTGCGGCGGTGGCTCGGTTCCAGGGTGTTGGCGGCGCGGCGGACTCGGGTGCAGGCGGCGGGGGGCTCCTCGGCAGGCGGCGGGCTCCTCGGTGTCGGCCGGGGCTCGCGGACGGCGAGCGGCGCCTGGCGGAGGCGCCAGGAGGAGGCGCTCCGCGGCGGAGCGAAGACCGGGGTCGCGCTGTGCGACCCCGCGGCTGGACAGAGACCCGCGTGATGCGGGTCTCCGCGTAGAAAGCCGACCGGCCGTGTCGGCCGGTCGGTGGAGGAGGCGCCCGCGCGGCACGCGGGCGAGCGCCTCGTGGGGGGCGGCTGGCCGCATGCGGTGGCCCACGGGTTCGGCTGGGCCGGGCCCAGCAACTGGGCCGCGGCTCAGCGGGCCGACCCAAGCGGGGTGGACCAGCCGGACCGGGCCGGTCCGGCCCAGGGGTAACCCCTTAGACCTTTGGACGCCCGTATTTTGAGCTACGAGCGTCCGTTTTGCGCGCCGTCTGCGTTGGCGCGGACCTGACGCAGAGGCGGACCTTTTGAGGTGGTTCCGGAAGTTTTAACTTCTGAGATGAGGGGCTCGGGGGCACGACACGTGCGTAAAGCAGCTAAGCGGGCTTCCTAGGAATTCTTGTTTTGGACGGCACGAACGCGTCCGACGTCCGTTTTAAGCACCGTCAGTGGTGTTGGGACCCTGGCACCGAGGCAGAGCTTTCCAGGGTGGTTTCAGGCATTGAGGCTGAAGTTGAGGCGCGGGCCCCACGACCCGTATTTTGAGCTGCGTGTAGCGTTTCACTACTTTTCCATCGGACGTCCGTTCGGGGCGTGCGAGCAGTCGTTTCTGGATGTTTTTCCGAGGGGATTTCAATTGTGCAATTTTCCCGCTCTAATTCAGCATGATGGTGCGGGGCCCACGAGGGTTGTTTGGGTGTCGATGATGTTTTTCCATCTTTATCACCAGGCAACCATTTTGGACAAGTGAATAGTCCATCTTGTGTGCTTTTTCGAGAGGATCGCAACGGTGCGATCCATTCATTATGTTTCGGGACCGGGTTGTGGGTCCCATGAAGCACCGCTCGTGTGCGGTGTGCCGGAATGCACCTTTTTCTCCGGATATCCGTTGAACTCATGTGAGTGGTGCTTTTGACGTGTTCTCCCGAGGGGATCGCATTAGTGCGATGCGCCCGACCTTTTTCGGGGCCGAGGCTCGGGATCACGGGACACCGTTCGGGCGTGAGGCGGTGTTGGCGACTTTTCCGTCAGATATCCGTTTGAGGCGAGTAAGTAGTGTATCTCGCATTTTTTTCCGTGAGGATTACAACAGTGTGATCTGTTCAGGCGAGCAGAGCCTTTTGTGTGATCTTATTAAATGTGGAAATGTGAAGGTGCCCTGGGGGTGGTTCTTCTACTATGTTTGTAGCGGACCCTTGGCGTGTGATCGCGTGCACTCTCGTGTGAGTGAATTAATACTTGAATAGATGTGGTTGTCCGTGCCCCAGTCGTTGAGGTGGCAAGCTGGAGATGTTATGTCACGCCTTCGCGTTGACGTTGGGTGCCGGGTGCATGATAGCCATTGGGCTGAAAGTGAGGTATTCTCTGAGAGTATACCGGAGCGCTTGGAGGTACATGTGATTTTTACCTGAGACGTTCGTGCTCTTGGTTGTGGTTAACTTGGGGCCACACGTCGTGTGGGATCCAGGTGCGGGCCGAGATCTACTTTGCGTACTTTGACCTCTCGTGGCGTAGAGGGTCCCTCTGTGCTCGTTTGTTTGAACAGAAGGGTTGAGTGGTCTCCCCCTGGTTTCGTTCTCGATGGATCATCCGGTAGCGGTGCTAGTGACACCCAGTGATGGAACATGCACTGAACCTCCTTTGGGTGAGTTGTTCTGGAGTTGGGTGGTTGCGCGATACCCACTCCGTGTTCGGTTGGCCAGTGTTGTACTATCCAGTAGAGATGGCCAGAGCAGTTCTGGGTTTACCCTCCAGCGGGGCTAGGCAGTGGGTTACTCATTGACTTCTCAGGGTTTACCCTCTAGCAGAGACTAGGCAGTGGGTCACCCGACGACTCTTGAGGGTCTACCCTCCAGCAGGGCTGGGCAGTGGGTCGCCCGTCGTCTCATTCCAGGTCTACCCTCCAGCAGGGCTGGGCAGTGGGTCGCCTGTCAACTTGTTTAGGGTTTACCCTCTAGCAGAGACTAGGTAGTGGGTCACCCGACGACTCTTGAGGGTCTACCCTCCAGCAGGGCTGGGCAGTGGGTCACCCGTCATCTTGTTCCGGGTTTACCCTCCAGTAGGGTTGGGCAGTGGGTCACCCGCTGACTTCTTCCAGGTTTACCCTCTAGTAGAGACTAGGCAGTGGGTCACCTAATGACTCATTCCAGGTCTACCCTCTAGCAAAGCTGGGCAGTGGGTTGCCCGACGACTCATTCCATGTTTACCCTCCAGCAGGGCTGGGTAGTGGGTCGCCTGATGATGTATTATGGTTTACCCTCCATTAGGGCTGGGTAGTGGGTCACCTGATATCATATTATGAATTACCCTCCTGCAGGGCTGGGCAGTGGGACACCCATTGATATTCCAGACTCAGTCCTTTCTACTAGGCTAGTCTGTGGCTTTCCTCCGTGATCACCGGAGTGGGACCCTTGGTTGTACGGGTCAGTGATGGAACGACTTTGAATTTGAGGAGGCCTCTCGACTGCGGGGTAGTGACAAGGTGTGGTTTGACTTAACCTGAAACTCTCAAGTATAAGGGGTGATTTCCCCCACCGATACACGTCCTTGTGACGCGAGCAAAAACTGTGCGGGCGAGTTAGTGCCGCCAAAATAGGATAGAGTCGAGGTGTGGTGGTTTGAGCCCCTTGACTTGTAGTTTGGGGCAGATGTGCGGGATGCTGGGCATCAATTGTGTTTATTCTTGGGACTGTTGGCGAATCACTTTTCTTGGGCTGAGCTACAGGATGGAGATCCCCTTCCAGTCTTGTTCGGGCTTCTTTACAGAGCATATGGATTTGTATATACCATGTTCTAGTACCCACTTCTTGGGTTTGGTTTCTCTCCTTCCAGGAGAGGCGAAGACGTGCGGGGCATGGCACGTGATTTCTGCCTCTAGCTTCTTGTGGTTGGATGAGTCTACTCTCCTGCTATAGGCAGCGAAAGCTCGACGAGAAGTTCATCTTCTCACCATTCCTCGCTCCTTGTGTTAGGACGAGTCTTCTACCTTTCTCTTGTTGGGATGAGTTGTTACTCTTTACTGCACCTTCGGTTTTACTCCTTTACTTTTCCCTGTTTGCTCTACTACTCACCCTTCGATACCTCCTTTGTTGCTCCCTCAAGACTTCGGGGTATCCTACTGAGTATTTTTATACTCACCCTTGCTTGGGATTTTCCCGCACTTGGTGTGCCCTTGCAGACGATGGACAGGTTGGTCGTGACTTCAGTGGAGCATAGGAGTTCGGGAGCTTGGACCACATACGGTGGTTGTAGCCGGGTTCCAGGTGGGAGACCCATCAGCAGTTTCTTTTTGTTTACCTGTTGCTGGGTTGTGGCACCATTTCTGGTTGGGTGCGTGTTTTTCCCCTTTTTACTTTTTAGCACTTTACTTGTATTGTTTAGAGGTCGATGCACATTTGTGGTATATATATAGCAGTTGCTCTTTTACTCTACTCGTCTTTTCTCTTTTACTCTGCACTTTTTCATTGAGTGTGTTGCATGTGTGTGTATAGGTACTTAGGCAAAGGCCTCCCCGAGTTATTGTGACTTCAGCGCTGGTCGCCAGCCCCTGGCCTATGGAGGCGGGCTTGGGGTAGTTGCGGCTCAAGCCCGGGTAGGGTCGGGTCGTGGAAAAGTGGTATCAGAGCTGGTTCATTCCTTGGGACGCTGTTCGGACATCTCTAAAAGAGGAATTGGTTGGGATTTAGGGCAATAGTGTTAACGTGTCTTGAGAGCGGCTCTCAGGCCAGGGAGTCCAGTGATGGTGCGACGGTCGACGTATCCATTCACCAGGACCCTGATACCCCGCTTGTCGACTCGACATGCTGAGACACTTGTTGCAGGGAAAATTGGTTTGTGCATCACATAGGATTGAGTCTTTGACTGTCCTTCTTGAGTCAGCTTCCCATCATTGTTATCGGTATATACATATATGCTCATCTGACCGCGACACTCCTTGATAATATTCAGGATGTCTCCGCGAAGACAGCCAGCCAAGATACTAGATTTGGTGTGTGAAAATGACCCTGTGAGCTATGAGGCCATAGTCCAGGACCCATCATGCGAGCCCCTTTTCTCCGAGTGGGCCGGTATCAGCACCCCCACCTGTTGAGCAGCAGACAGCTTCAGTAGAGCAGACGGGGCTTGAGCGCAGGTAGAGCGCGCTCCGTGAGTTCCAGTGGCAGAGACCGCTGATGTTCAGTGGTGAGCCATACCCTCAGGTAGTAGAGGTTTGGCTAGAGGTAGTGTTTTTCCTTTTCAGGCTTGTGTCGACGCTGAAAGACAAGAAAGTGGCTTTGACAGCGAGCCTTTTTCGTGGATCAGCTTGGCGTTGGTGGAGTCTGGTGACTCGGTTTCTTGACGAGTCATCGCTTTCATGGGGAGACTTTCAGTTGTTGTTCCGTGAGGAGTTTTGCCTCTCCTGCTTGAAATCCTTTCGGATTCAGGAGATCCTGCAGTTTCAGCAGGGAGGGATGATGGTGGCCGAGTACACGGCTAGTTTCGCAGACCGTGAACGCTTTTACCCGGACTTGGTCAATGATGATAACTTCCGAGCATGGAAGTTCGAGAAGGGTCTCCGTAGAGAGATTTGTGCTGTCATAGTACCCTTGTGCATTCCCACATATGCCAGGGTGCTAGAGCATGCGCTGATGACAGAGAGCTTCCAGTCGCGCTCTATAGTTAGTGGTGGCAGCAGGCTCGACAGAGCCGAGACGTCTTCCACAGCTAGCGGGCATCGGCAAGCAGAACCTCGACGCAGGTGGCTTTCTGACAACCAGACTCTGGGGTGTGTTCGTACACCACAGTGGCGCTGGAGGGCACCAGTGTAGCCCGAAGAGATTCGGTGCTATGATTGCGATGGGCGAGGTCACCTGGAATGGGACTGCCCAACCAGGCATGTGGAGTGCCTCGGGCAGGCAGCGGGTGCACCACCACGATGGAGGCAGCGTCGTGATCGGAGTAGCGCCCAGCGAGGTGGTGCTAGCATAGGAGCGGGAGGAACTGGTAGTGGGGGATGACTTTACGAGGTCTTCCTATCACCACTAGGTGGTCCACGTCAGGCTCCGGGAGTTGACAGTTGGGACCGCGGACAACCACGAGCTTTGGATGTCTACGATCCTACAGATCATGAGGTGATGAGAGCTACGCTCTACAGCTCTTCTACTTCTTGAAGTAGAATTGATAAACTCTGTGTGTGGGATTCTTTCCTCCCTGATTCTTGCTTGATGTGTTACCAGGGTGGCGCGGGGCATCGGTGTAACCCTGTGTTGGTATGATAAAAGGCGTGGGACCTTTTTCTTTAGTCGATGGTGATGACTCCATCGCTCTTCGAGCGTGTAAGAGAGTCTTGGTTGAGAGACGTCGACTGTGGAATATTGCATGACCAGATATCCTTGGGTGTTCCACCATATGGATATTCTGAAGGAGGGAATCACCAGGCCTTGTTCCAGGTGCAGGCGGTGATTCCAGTCGCGACGTGCGACGTAAGGGTTCGGTCGGGGAGGCGAGGTACCCCCGAGAGCCTTCGGGCCGTTTGAAACCGTGCAAAGGGATGGCGAGGTTCCCTACCGCCTTGCCCTAAACCCAAAGTCTGGAGTGGGTGCACGACATTGGCAAGGGCCGACCCCGTGTGAATAGATCAATCCTTTGGTCTGTGTGCGGTGGCACAGAGCTGTGCGAGAGTTCTTCTGGGTATGGAAGAGCCGGGTGTGGGCTTAGTACCCTGTGTTGCTCCCTAGTTTTGATTTTCGGGGACAAAAATCTTAAAGGAGAGAATGATTTAAGAACCCAGTTTTTACTGCGGAAGACTTTGGAATATTCTTGATGATATTCCAGAGCAGCGCCTTCAGACGGCGTGCGATTCCGAGCCCCAGAGTGGCCGAATTTAAATTTTCAGTGCGTTCACATTGGAAACGCCAAATAAATGGGATAACTCCTAAATGGTGATCTAGATCAGGGATATGAGTGTACGGACGGGTCCGGAATGGGGTGTTTACCCTAGGAACGACATAAAACATGTCGGCACGGGATGTTTGGACCCCTCGCCCGCTCCCGGAACGTTAAACGGAAAAATTAATTAATTAATTAATCTGTTTAATGGTTAAACTCCAGTATCTCTTAAAAGGTGGCTCAGATTGGAAAACTGAGGGTACCGTTGAGTTTAGAATGTTCCGTTTACCCTGGGAGAGGTATAATCTTTGCGGGCATGGGCTGTTTGTGAAAAATGGCCCCAGGGGCGTTTTCGTAATTTGGTGGATTTGGGTGTTCAGTTTTATAACTTTTGAACGGGGCCTTGGATTAAAATTCCGAGACCTCCATTGTGCTCGGAGCTTGGTTTTTAGCCTAGGGGAGGCTTAACCCCGACCCCACCAAAATTTCGGGTTCAGGGCTATCGCGCGGGCGTTTAAGTATTTTCTACTTAAACGCATCCCCTCCCCTCTTCTTCTTCTCCTTCTTCCCCCAAGCTTCCCCACTCCTCCATCTCTGGCGAGGAGGTCCGGCGAGGTGACTCCGGCGAGGTGCGGTGATGCCGACGGATCGACGCGAAGCTCCGGGCGAAGCCCAGCGAGGTAGGTGGTTTCCGTTGGGTTTTCATTTCCGAACCGCCCTTTGAATTCAATTTTATGCATGGATTTGCTGTTAAATCTTCGAACAAATCCCATAGACGTGTAGTATTCATTTTTTTATTTCCATCACCTCTTTCAGAATCAAAATCCGAGTTACGAGGAGGCCGCAGCGGTCCAGCGAAGTTTACGGTAATTTCGGGAGGTTTGGGGGTTTTCCGGCCGTCCGACGAAACCTGGCGCGGCGGCGGCTCGGTTCCAGGGTGTTGGCGGCGCGACGGACTCGGGTGCAGGCGGCGGGGGGCTCCTTGGCAGGCGGCGGGCTCCTTGGTGTCGGCCGGGGCTCGCAGATGGCGAGTGGCGCCCGACGGAGGCGCCAGGCAGAGGCGCTCCGCGGCGGAGCGAAGACCGGGGTCACGCTGTGCGACCCCGCGGCTGGACAGAGACCCGCATGATGTGGGTCTCCACGTGGAAAGCCGACCGGCCGTGTCGGCCGGTCGAGGGAGGAGGCGCCCGCGCAGCGCGCGGGCGAGCGCCTCGCGGGAGGCGGCGGGCCGCGGGTTCGGCAGGGCCGGGCCGCGGCTCAGCGGGGCGGACCGGCCGGACCGGGCCGGTCCGGCCCAGGGGTAACTCCTTAGACATTTGGACGCCCGTATTTTGAGCTATGGGCATCCGTTTTTTACGCCGTCTATTGCGGTGCGGACCTGACGTAGAGCCGGACCTTTTGAGGTGGTTCCAGAAGTTTTAACTTCCGAGATGAGGGGCTCGGGGGCACAACACGTGTGTAAAGCAGCTAAGCGGGCTTCCCGGGAATTATTGTTTTGAACGGCGCGGACGCGTCCGATGTCCGTTTTAAGCGCCATCAGTGGCGTTGGGACCCTGGCACCGAGGCTGAGCTTTCCAGGGTGGTTTCAGGTGTTGAGGCTGAAGTTGAGACGCGGGCCCCATGACCTGTCTTTTGAGCTGCGTGCAGCGTTTCACGACTTTTCCATCAGACGTCCGTTCGGGGCGTGCGAGCAGTTGTTTCTGGATGTTTTTCTGAGGGGATTGCAATGGTGTGATCCGCCTGCTCTAATTCGGCACGATGGTGCGGGGCCCATGAGGGCCGTTTGGGCGTCGACGGTGTTTTTCCATCTTTATCACCGGGCGACTATTTTGGACAAGTGAATAGTGCATATTGTGTGCTTTTTCAAGAGGATCGCAACGGTGCGATCCGTTCATTGTGTTTCAGGACCGGGTTGCGGGTCCCACGAAGCACCGCTTGTGTGCGGTGCGCCGGAATGCACCTTTTTCTCCGGATATCCGTTGCACTCATGTGAGTAGTGCTTTTGACATGTTCTCCTGAGGGGATCGCATTAGTGCGATGCGCTTGACCATTTTTGGGGCCGAGGCTCGGGATCACGGGATGCCGTTCGGGCGTGAGACGGTGTTGGTGACTTTTCTGTCAGATATCCGTTTGAGGCGAGTAAGTAGTCTATCTCGCATGTTTTTCCACGAGGATTACAACGGTGTGATCTGTTCAGGTGAGTGGGGCCTTTTGCACGATCTTATTAAATGTGGAAATGTGAAGGTGCCCCAGGGGCGGTTCTTCTACTGTGTTTGCAGCGGACCCTTGGCGTGTGATCGCGTGCACTCCCGTGTGAGTGAAGTAATGCTTGAATATATGTGGTTGGCCGTGCCCCAGTCATTGAGGCGGCAAGCTGGAGATGTTACGTCACGCCTTCACGTTGACGTTGGGTGCTGGGTGCACGATAGCCATTGGGCTGAAAGTGAGGTATTCTCTGGGAGTATACGAGAGTGCTTGGAGGTACGTGTGGTTTGTACCTGAGACGTTCGTGCGCTTGGTTAGGGTTAACTTGGTGCCACACATCGTGTGGGCCCTATGTGCGGGCCGAGCTCTACTTTGCGTACTTTGACCTCTCGTGACGTAGAGGGTCCCTCTGTGCTCGTTTGTTTGACCAGCAGGGTTGAGTGGTCTCCCCCTGGTTTCATTCTCGATGGATCGGCCGGTAGCGGTGCTAGTGACACCCAGTGATGGAATAGGCGCTGAACCTCCTTTGGGTGAGTTGTTCTGGAGTTGGGTGGTTGGGCGATACCCACTTCGTGTTCGGTTGGCCAGTGTTGTACCATCCAGTAGAGATGGCCAGAGCAGTTCTGGGTTTACCCTCCAGCGGGGCTGGGCAGTGGGTTACTCATTGACTTCTCAGGGTTTACCCTCTAGCAGAGACTAGGCAGTGGGTCACCCGACGAATCTTGAGGGTCTACCCTCCAGCAGGGCTGGGCAGTGGGTCGCCCGTCATCTCGTTCCAGGTCTACCCTCCAACAGGGCTGGGCAGTGGGTCGCCTATCGACTTGTTCAGGGTTTACCCTCTAGAAGAGACTAGGTAGTGGGTCACCCGATGACTCTTGAGGGTCTACCCTCCAGCAGGGCTGGGCAGTGGGTCGCCCGTCATCTTGTTCCGGGTTTACCCTCCAGTAGGGCTGGGCAGTGGGTCACCCGCTGACTTCTTCCAGGTTTACCCTCTAGCAGAGACTAGGCAGTGGGTCACCTGATGACTCATTCCAGGTCTACCCTCCAGCAAGGATGGGAAGTGGGTCGCCTGACGACTCATTCCAGGTTTACCCTCCAGCAGGGCTGGGCAGTGGGTCACCTGATGATGTATTATGGTTTACCCTCGAGCAGGGCTGGGCAGTGGGTCACCCGATATCATATTATGAATTACCCTCCTGCAGGGCTGGGCAGTGGGAAACCGGTTGATATTCCAGACTCAGTCCTTTCTACTAGGCTAGTCTGTGGCTTTCCTCCGTGATCACTGGAGCGGGACCCTTGGTTGTACGGGTCAGTGATGGAACGACTTTGACTTTGAGGAGGCCTCTCGACTGCGGGGCAGTGACGAGGTTTGGTTTGATTTAACCCGAAACTCTCAAGTACGAGGGGTGCTTTCCCCCACCGAGACGCATCCTTGTGATGCGACCTAAAACCATGCGAGTGAGTCAGTGCCTCCCAAAGCAGATAGAGTCGAGGTGCAGTGGTTTGAGCCCCTTGACTTGTAGTTTGGGGAAGACGTGCGGGATGCTGGGCATCGATGGAGTTTATTCCTGGGACTGTTGGTGACTCACTTTTCTTGGGCTGAGCTACGAGATGGAGATCCCCTTCCGGTATTGTTTGGGCTTCTTGACAGAGCATATGGATTTGTATATACCATGTTCCAGTACCCACTTCTTGGGTTTGGTTTCTCTCCTTCCAGGAGAGGCGAAGACGCGCGGGGCATGCCACGTTCTTTCCACGTCTAGATTCTCGTGGTTGGATGAGTCTACTCTCCTTCTATAGGCAGCGAAAGCTCGATGAGAAGTTCATCTTCTCACCGTTCCTATCTCCTTGTGTTAGGACGAGTCTTCTACCTTTCTCTTGTTGGGATGAGCTGTTACTCTTTACTGCACCTTCGGTTGTACTCCTTTACTTTTCCCTGTTCGCTCTACTGCTCACCCTTCGGTACCTCCTTTGTTGCTCCCTCGAGCCTTCGGAGTATCCTACTGATTATTTTTATACTCACCCCTGCTTGGGCTTTTCCCGCACTTGGTGTGCCCTTGCAGACGACGGACAGGTTGGTCGTGACTTCAGTGGAGCATAGGAGTTAGGGAGCTTGGACCGCGTACGGTGGTCATAGCTGGGTTCCAGGTGGGAGACCCGTCAGGTGTTTCTTTTTTTTACCTGTTGCCGGGTTGTGGCACCCTTTCTGGTTGGGCACGTGTTTTGCCTCTTTTTCTTTTTTATCACTTTACTTGTACTGTTTAGAGGTCGATGCACATTTGTGGTATATATATAGCAGTTTCTCTTTTACTCTACTCGTCTTTTCTCTTTTACTCTGCACTTTTGCATTGAGTGTACTGCGTGTGTGTGTACATATACTTAGGCAAAGGCCTCCCTGAGTTATTGTGCCTTCGGCGCTGGTCGCCATCCCCTGGCCTATGGAGGCGGGCTTGGGGTAGTTGCGGCTCGAGCCCGGGTAGGGTCGGGTTGTGACAGTGGTCTAGGTAAATACTAGGATGGATGTGGATGGAGTGGATAGAGGATGAGGTGGATGGAGTGAATAGAGTGGATGGAGTGGGGTGTTGGGTTTGGACCTTAGGTAAGATTCCTATGTATCCTAGTTTATTGGGAATCAAATTCCACATAGTTCGAAATGGTGTTGGGGAATATACATATGTGGGAGGCCCATGAAAGTAAAGCATGTGGTTGGTGATTATGCATGGAATATTCCTATAGAAAGTTGGTACATGATGTGATTGGGGATTACACCTATAAGTTTCTCATGGTGAGTATGATCGGGGCTTACAACTAGGGATGAGGCCCGTTGGATGGGACATGTTTGGGGCTTATGCATAGGAGTGGGCCATGGGGCATGTGTAGTCGGGGATTACTCTAGGAGGGATTCACATTAGTGGAGGTTGGATGTTTCAATCACTACTAACCTCTAACGTGATTCATGACCAGTGTGAGAAACAAGAGGGAGTAGTAGACTCGACAGTCATGTTGTGAAAGATGCACCAATGAGTGATGGTGTGCGGATTATGCATGGAAGCTATCTGAAGAGTATTTCATTCCCTGTAGGGAGGATTTCATTATATGTGGGGAGGATCTAATTCCATGTGAGGAATATATCATTCCCTGTGAGGATGGGAAGTGTAGAGACCATCCATTTTGAATCACACATGGAGCATCCTATACCTATTTCATAGGGTATGGCCATAGTTCAACAACATGTGCCAAGGACGACGATGATAGACAATTTTACGACATGAAACTCGGACATAGGGAACTCACTCCTTACCCCTTGTGATTATATAATCACCACTCATGTACCCCTGGGTGGGGAATGGATTCAACAATTCTAAGGTGTAATGGCTTGGAGAAGTGGTCAATCACTAGGTCCATGTTAGAGTTTATATGATGATAAGAAAAGGCTATTAACGTACCTATGCTGAGAAAAAAAAATTAAATGGGAATCTTAGGCCACACTTGAAGTAAAGTGGGCCATGGGAATGGGTAGAACAGGTCACATGGGGACTTTTAGTGTGGATGGAATGAACCTAGATGGATTTGGGGGCTTGGGAACTCAACCTTTGTGAAGAGGTGTCATTAGAAGGGAGGGAACATGGATAATCCTAGGAGAGGGGATTCACGAAGCATAGGGACTCATAGAGAGGTTCTTTGCTAAGATTAGGTGATTTGTGGAGGTCAGGGGATTTTTGAAGGGATAGTATTTACAAAACATGGTGAACCTAACTCATAATGAAGTACTGGATTGAGAAAGGAGTGATTTCCAAAGTCTTAATGCTTTACAAAGCCTCAATTGTCCCTAAGGGATTTCTTCCTTCATGAAGGGAGTAGGCCTTCATGAAAGGAATCCCCACCTTAGGTGGGGGTATTCAAGAACATATGGTAGGGGGTTTCATGAATATATGATAAATTGGATGATGCATTTTTGGTTTGGTTCATGATTCTAGAGTGCTTCATGAATTGGGAGAAATTCTAAAGTTAAAGAGTCGGGTAACCATCCTCCAAAAGTTTAAATGAGCTTCATATTTATAGGCAATCAGATTCTCGATACTTGGAAGTGGTTCGCAAATCAAATGTGGGCTTTGCGAATGGCTGCATCTATGTCGGACTCATAGAGTGTAACTTCAATCCTTAGTGTGGTCACAAAGCACTGTTAGAATCATGGAGCGTACCATCAGGGCGTCGCGCGTTCATGGAGGAGAAGGTGTCTTCATAAAAAGGCTTCTCGAAGCAGACCCTTAAGAGTGTTTTTGGGCCATTTGATCTTGGGTTCACTTTAGAATGTCTGTGGCCTCCTCTACTAATCCCATGGAATGTCTTTTAGTGCCAATAAATTGCCCCCTCAATATGGGAGATTATGAAAAAATGAAAGGTTGTATTCTGAGGGAGAATCAGCATTTTTTTGAAAATATTATCCCTTTAACAAAAACAATTTGAAGTGCTCATTCATGATTATAGAACATAGATATCGCTAGCACGAAGATCATCATGATGCACAAGCTATTGTATACCTAAAAATAGAATGGGTGGGGGCCCTCAAAGGCACTTGACTCCGTGTAAAGAAAATACCATTTTCTATCTTTTAACAAAGATCACTACTTCCTTGATCATCACACCATGAACACATTCTTTTCGAATCAAACTATAGTGCTTCTTCTCTACGAATGATGCTTATAAAATTGGGTACTACGAACCACATCCTTGAGAAGTGATTTCTGTAACTCAGACTATCAGGCTCTATGAACAAGCTTCACAAATGAACTCTATAAACCAGCTTTGGAAAACCCTTAATTCACTAACTCGATGGATACTTTTGGAGTTTCTTAGGAAGTCCTTGCAGATGCTTCTCAGAGGGAGGAAATGGAAAAAAACCTCATGATCAGGGTGTACGTTCGAACCATCTCAGACTAAAAGTCACTACTTGGGCTTCTATTAGAGGCTCAGAAGGAGTATCCTCTATGAAAGAGGCTTCCAGTATATGGATTTGGTTTGAGAGATGACATATTCATCCTAGAGGTGAACATAGACAAACTAGTCTACTGGTTTAGAGGAATACTAGGGAAATACCAGTAGCACAGGGCTACTGTGGGCTATATCTAGAAGGGTCTTGCACCCATCACAACCGAATTTCTCTACAACCACATCAACAACATTTATGGGTAAAATATGGAGGATGAGGAATCTCCTCTACAGTACTGAACGATCATCAAGGCAGGATTGGGGAACTTAGAGAAAAGATGGAATGATGACTGGGATCTATGCCAGGACAATAAATTCACTGATGAATGGTCCTAGGACTACAGGGTGTGCACGTCATGCACTAAATTTGGGATAGATATGAAGTGGGTAGGACTCTATGAAGCAACATGAGATCCTCAGTTCCATGTTTACCATCCATAGGAGATCATGCCTAAGTTGTTAAGAAGATGGTCACCAGGGACCAACACATTCCACCTACATCATGGGAAGGTCAGTATCAGCCTTTAGTACCTTCATTAGATCTCTAGAATCCTAATTCTAGGGGTGGTGAATGATGAGTTTCTCCCCATAGAGAATGTGTGGGAAGATTAAGAGCAGCTACCAACTTTGGTGGATGTGCTGCTGAACTTAGTACAGGGAAACAATGAGATGAATCCGGGGATGATAGACGTCCCCTTCAAGAAATGGTTCAATTATTTTTTGAACAACCTAGAATAGGATCCCACTAAGGGTGAGGAGGCATCCAAGAAACTACCGATGAGGCTATGCACATGTCCCAGGGGGTACTAGTGGGGAAAGGAGGGATCCTTATGGTGGACTCTGGAAGTAATCCAGTGGTAGCTGTGGGGCCACAATATCAAGACTGAGCCTCAACCCATAGTCAAATTGGCAGGATTTATCATAATTCTCATCTGTGGGTGGATGATCCTAGTGAGGGATGCACACATGGGTGTGTGGCTATGCACCTTTATAATGGTGACGATGCTAGAAATAGGACATCGTTTCAATATTGGAATCCCAGTGCTGGTGAAGCTATTCAAGGTACCTTGGCACATCAGTGTAGGGAAGACACCGCTACGTGTGTGTGGGCCTTTTAATTTTTTTATAGCTGTGTGTTCACACACATGGGGGGATATGAGTATCTAAACCCTATTTCCCCTCCCAAAACAAACTTCTAGCCGATGATTATGAACATCCCAAGAAGTTTCTCTTTCAAGATGGGTCTGACGGACATGATAAACAAGGTTGGGCTGGAGGATTACTTTACCTTTCAATCGCTTCCTCTACCAATGGGGGTGGTGAGTGATGAAAACACAAGGATTGAGGAGAAGCGATCATATATCATAGACCTCTAAGGTGGGGTTCTTTTGGAAAGGGTTTACTATGAGCCAATCTAAAACCCATATAACCTGTACTGGTTCGTGAGGAAGTTTAGGTGCCTACAAAGGTTGAACCTGGAGGTTTACTCGAAGGTGTGTTATGAGTTACATCCTTTGGTGATGAGGTAGATTTGGTTCATGTTCACATGCAAAGATGTGAATATTAAGAATGATATTACTGCATCTACTAATATGTATGGGATGACCCATGACTTTGCATAGAGTTGGGAGATCGTCTATCCATGGGAAATACTGAGGCATTTGACCATCTAAACCAATGAAGCAGTGATCCCTCCACTACAGGGTTGGGGTCAAGTGGTGGATGAAGTGTACTGTTTCGAAAGAGCTAGCTCGGTGAGTAGGGTAGAAATAGAAGGACCAATGGTTCATTGGCCCAAATAGGAAAGAGGCGAATGGAGAGGAGAAACAACATCAGGCCTAACAATCTTGAGTAGGAGTAATTGGGAGGAAGTGTATCCATTTATAGAGTTTTGTAGGATGTTTTTCTAAGCTCGTAGAAAGAGGTTGTGCCATGTGGACATTCCCAGTAATGCCGTATTTACTGAGGCTTGAGATAAATGGGATGTCTACATGAACTTCCTTGAAATTATTGGAATGTGAAGGCACCTAAATAGGTATAACATTCATCTATTCAAGATCTATTATGCCAAGTTTGACTTCCACGTGTCACAGGAAGAGGGGGAATTGTATGTGACAGAGCTGGAAGACCTGGTGTATTCTCGGGTCACTATGCGTCTGTTGATAGACCGAGTGAGGGCGCTGCTGTAAAATTACCCCCCTTTACAACTGTTAGAAAATATGTTAGTTGTGAATTCTCCCTTAACCGAGGAATCAGATGAATCTTAGGGAGATGATTCTTATGAAGGGATCCCCTAGAGAGTGGTGATATCATAGAATCTGTGGGAGAACTATCTGAACTCTTCAAGGTAAAATCTAACTAACCATCCCATGATGCACCTTTACTATCTTATTATCTAGATCCTATAACTGAATCCTTTTATGTTTAGGAGAATCTTGAATAAGAGACCCCTGCTGGTGGGGATGAAGGAATACTTACAGGTGTGAAGGAGCACATTCTAGGGCCTGTGCCTAGCATAGAAGAAACTGGTGGGCCGACTGAAGCTGGGGAGGAAACCTATGAATATCAAGTGATTCCAATCATATAAAGGGGTCCACTCCCTAGAATCATGATGGTAGAGACCCAGGAGACCGATCTATCACTGATCAGCTACTGTAAGTCTCTTATCTTCACAGAGTCATACTCATCATTTGTTGATCAGATTGATTATCATGTTACTTTCCTAAATAGTGATGTAGGTACTTTGAGCTTGGCTATTAGAAGAGGTCAGAGCATCCATAGTCCCTTTTCTGATAGGGGTGACATTCCATGCGGAGCTGGTCATCCGAGATGATCAGGCCATGGTCCCAAGTGAACAGTTGATTGTGGCTACGAGCGACGCCACTGGTGGGGCAGAACTTGGGGATGGAGGAGACAATATTGTCAAGGTGGGATCAAGTGAGGATGACCAAATTCACGATCTAGATCCCAAACCATCTAAAAAATACCATAGGAGGACCCTACTATCAAACTTCTTATGGTATTTTCTAAATATGAGCCTGCACTGCTCGACGAGTAGGAGGATTTTGATTTTGAGGTGGCTAAATAGAACTATATCGTCTGGAATAGGGTGTGGAAATGTATCCAAAGTTTCATCCATCATACTCTGAAACCACAACTGGTGGAAAAAATGGGGTCTCTTAACCACTGCCTACAAAAACTATGTGCTGGTAGGATAGAAACTCGATGTCTTCATGAGCCGAATCGTGATTTTCTTACCAAGCAGATGCATGAAGGAATCCAACACCTAGATGACTCCTGGTGTCAGGAAAAGTATGATGGCATCCAAAATCTCTGAGAAGTCAAGCAGGAGATCCAATGGCTATAATAACAAACAAATAAGAATTCTTTCTTCATCGAGACTCAATTGTAACTCATCATCCAACTAAAGGCGCAACTAGAGGTGGAAAAGGAGCAGATAAGGAATGAGACACATCAAGTGGCCAATATTCAGGTTGAGCAAGACCGGGAATAGATAAGGGCTGACTAGATTCATCCAATAGCTAATGAGGAGGGAAAAGAGCTCAAGAAGTAGAAACAGACCCTGGGGGCCACATGTCAAAAGTTGGTGGAGCTGAATCGATCGATCATTGAGGCCGAGCTATAAGGGAATTTTTTACCAAAAATCACAAGAGGCTCCAATATGTGGATGTCCCTAATACTTTCAAAACCTATTTGTTTGTTTTGAAACCTTCCTATGCGCATGGACACATTTCATTACACTGCTTTTAATTATCGCACATTGATCTTACTTGTGAGACAACCAATGATCAATCCCTAAGATCACGTGGGTCATGCCCGGTGTGAGAAACAAGGGACAACCACATGATCGATCATTTGTATGAGAGAATATGATAATCATCAGACAACAAAGGTATGTTATTGTTGAATAACAACCAAGAGTGTTCATTCTGACGCTATGGTTGGAGAACATGGCTCATAGAACAACCAAATTACTTCTCTGATGTGTGCTAGTACATGAACAAGATAATGCTAGTGGTGTTGGAATTGACTCAAACAAAGGGGGATGGGGAGTGTGAATCATAATTCCCAAAATTCAAAACACAAGGAGAGTGGAATAGTGATACATGATAACTACTAGTCATGTTCGAAATAGAAAATCCATACCATTATTCTGGAATTAGGACAAAAAAATGAGGACTGACCACTGACCATATTCAAAACACAGAACCTATCTCGGAATGTCACTTGAAGCCTTTTGGAATGTTGGCCCAGGATAGTAGGTGATAAAAAATGGAATGAGACCAAAACATTAGGCAAACACTTCAAACGTATAAGAGGATGAGGATACAAATAAGGGGTACATGAAGCGTGGAAATGGAGTGATTGAATGTTCAAATGGATTCCAACACTATCATAATTACACCACTGGGGATTAGAACACATTGGTATAAGTACATTGGTCTAAACAAAGATCAAACCCATCTTCTAGGGAAGTGGTATATTGAATGCTGAGCGAGCTGAGAACATGAACAATGTGGCAGGTGACCAACATCAGGGAAGAGGGCCTCTTAGGTGAGGGCCTTGTAGTTTTATTTCATAAAATGAGGATGATAGACACTTAGTTTAATGTCATGTAGTGAGGAAAATGCATGTTATAGTTTAACATCATGTGATCAAGACATGTCCATTAGTTTAATGTCATTTGGATAGGGCATTTCACACAATTTAAAAGTCATATGACATGGACCTTGGAAAATAGTTTAAATTCATGTTGCACAAACCATAAAAATTTCTATTCCAAGTATATTTGTGTGGAAAAAAGGAAATAAAACTGATATGAATGAATCCAAGGAGGCTTGCGTACCAAAAAAGTTATAGGAAATAGATAGATATTTATATAGTTTAAATTCATGTTTGGTCATAGACTCCTAGTTTAGGGTCATAGATTATGGACCAAGGGCGGAAGGCTTCCCAAAATTGGCATGTGTCACAAAAGAGTGAAAAAACCAATATACATGAGGGCCTAGGAGGCCCAACTCCATAGAAAAATTTCCCAAGAAATCTCTCACATAGTTTAAAGTAATGATGCTTGGACTGTGTATCCTAGTTTAAGGTCATAGATCTTAGACCAATGGCCCCTTTATGTGGATTAATTTCATTGGTACATGCCTTACCATAACTACCAATCCCACATGAGTCATGCTTGGTGTGGGAAACAAAGGACAATAATGGGTTATCCTAACATGTGGAAGCACACATTAGGGGTGAAAACAAGGGTCTAGAATTCCACTACAATATAGGGGAGTGGAAAGGAGGTAAGTCAATATTTTCAAGATCTGGATAAAGGGGTGACTAGTAAGTAGGGATCGACTATTGACCATACTCGAAACACAGGGACCCCAACTGTACCATTCAAGAATGGGGCAAGAAAATGTAGGATCAACTATTGACCAAGTTCGAAATGCAGGATCTGTAATTTTCCACCAGAGATTTATTAGGTTATTAGCCTAGCATGGGAGGTGAGCCAAAGTGGCATGAGGCCATCACTGTTAGGGGGTTCATTTGGATTTTAAAAGTTATGGAAACCCCAGAGAAAGAAGGAATAAAAGCATGGAATGGGGCATATCAGAAATTAGGATTCAAACCTTGGCTATGAAAATAGTTTTAAGTTGTATCGTGTGGACCATCAAGATGGTAACACACATAGTTTAAGTTTATACAACCTCAACCACAACAAGTTGTTTAAAGTTGTGTTTCTTGGACAATAGGGGAAACGTTCACTCCAAGGGTATATATATGGAACAAAATAGATAAAACCCATTATGAATGGATACAAGGAGGCTCACATACCACATAAACAACTTAAGATGAACTGAATATAGTTTAAGGTCATACTAACTATACTATAACTGAGGCCAAGGAGCTGAAATGTTAATGACCCTGTGGATGAGCCCAGAGGTGAGAAGCCTGAACATTTCTACATATCCCATGAGGATGGGAATCAAGACATACATAGTTATAGAACACAACATGGTTTAAGAACAATGTTCATATAAATGATCCTCTATGTCAGGAATCCAAGTATCGCTACATATCCTATGTGGACAGAAATAAAGCCATACATAGTTTTGGAATATGGCATGGTAGATGATCAATGCCAAGGGTGATGTCCTCTCAGGTGAGAACATTATGATGCTGTTTAGTTTATCATTATGTGACTAGGATGAATGGGGAAAAGTGTTCCAAGGAGGATGTTCATGATGTGACATCCATAACCCAATGTGGATGAGGACTAAAGAGACCACACCACATAATACACTACCAAGATGACTGTTAGTTTATGGTCTTAAAGATTGGACCAGGTTCCAAGTTTAACATTGTGTACTTGGTACAATGATGATATGTAGTTTAAATTCATAAATATTAGACTATAGAGGCATAAATAGTTTAAGTTCATAATGCTTGGACCTGTTACAGATATTTTATGGTTGTTTCATATGGACCGTGAGGGATCTTAGTTTAAATTTATAGAGTTTGGACCATGGGGGAGTATATGAAAAGAGATTTTCATAGAGCAACAGGAAAAACCTAATTTGAATGAGGGGTCTAGGAGGCCCGTGCCTCAAAACACATTCCCAAGGAAAATCTACACATAGTTTAAAGTCATGGTTTTTAGAATTAGGGATCTTAGTTTAAGGTCATAGAGTTTGGACCATGGGGAATGGATTCTCAAAATGGGAAAGGTGGCATGGTGGAATGACAAACCTGATGTGAATGTGGACCAAAGGGATCCAATGACACACCACACACTTCTAAGGAGACCTGCATGTAGTTTATAGTCTTGATGCTTGAATTGTAACAACATAGTTTAATGTAATGTTGTAGGTATGTGGACACACATTTTAACATCGTATGGCGGGGATGATAAATGTTACACAATTTATCATCATGAAACTAGAAAGATAAAAAAATAGTTTAACTTCATGTTGTGGAGATGATGATGCCTCCTCATATGAAGTACTGCCTTAGGAACTTGGAATAGGTTGGAGGATTGATGTGCTCTCCATCCATAGTGATCAAGGAGTATGCACCATTGGGATAGACCTAGTGAATGACGTAATTTCCTTCACACTTAGAATCTAAATTTGGTGGATTCCTACTAGGTATCATTGTAATTATAAGATCCAGTACCGTGTCATCCTGGAGTAAGGATAAGAGGAGAACCTTCTTGTTCAATGCTCTAGATATATTTTTCTAATGCCTCTATAGATTATGAAAGTCCTGAAACTTGTTCTCTTCAAGGGATTATAGCTTAGATATATGGACTTATACCATTATTTTTCGTGTCTTCTAGTCATAGAAAACTATTTAGAGTGATGGAAACTAAATCTCGATGGGCAGGATTACCTCTATTCCATACACCATGGAATATGGAGCCACTTGGGTGGAATTGTAGGTCGTTGTATGATAAGACCAGAGACTATTGGGGATCTTTTATGAACAAATCTTATTATTCTAGCCTGAAATATTCTACAAAAGGTTGGAGATGTGTTTTTAAACACATTAATCTATCTATTTTCCTATGTAAGTGTGGTCAGACCGGATGCTGTACTTGGCATACAACCTCTTCATCTTAGATACTCAGAAGTTGGTGCCATTTTTTGTGATAATGGTTTGAGGAACCCCAAATAGAAGGATGATATGGAATCTCACAAATTATAACACTGAACATGCCTCTATTTATTTGAGATTAATTACTTCTGACCATTTTGAAAATAAATCCATTTTGGTCAAAATGAACCTGCACTGGCGAGCTGTTACTGGTGGATACAGTCCCATGTCATCGAGTACCCAGACTGAAAAGGGAAAAGAATACTTAGTAGTATGGAGGGGCTTCAGTGGTATATGTAAAAATTTGTCATGAATATGACACATGTGACACCTCTTGGTGAACTCGATGCAATCGTAGATCATGGTGGGATAAAAGTATCCCAACCTTCGAATTTGGTGGGATAGATTGAAATCTACCTGATGATCACCATAGGAACCAACATGAAATTCCTACATAACCTTGGGAATCTCATATCCTTGGATGAAAAAAAGGATAATTACATCAAACCCATGCCTATAGAGAGTCTTCTCGAGGTTGGGACCACTTTGGAGGGTGAACCGAGCTACACTCTAATAGATTCACTCACATTCGGCTCTGTTCGGAAGTAGAGTGAGGTGATAGAGATACTTGATGAAAGTATTAGTCTAATTGGAGGTTTATTCCACTATGGGGGGGGGGGGAGATCTAGATGCCCTGATGTGGAAGCACTGGCAATCTGATGGTTTACCCATAGGCTGTCATCATCGTCTGAAATAACAGGAGCAATGACTCTCCGATGTGACACATGAATGAACAGATCATCCTAGCCAGGATCTGCAATAGAAGTGGATATACTGGACAAGGAATCAGCTCAACCATTTTGTGATTGGGGAACATGAGTCACCTCTACCTGAGAAGAGAACTAGGCCATCAGCTGGTGAGTGCGCTCTAGCAAGGGCACAAGTCCGGACTTCCTAACGATGTAATCACCATTGATTTTCTTAATGACTAACTATCACACCCCGACTTGTCTAATTTTTTTTTTTATTTTTTTTAGATGGGATTTTTGTGTTGGGTTTTAGACTAGTGCGTAGGCACCGTATGGTTAGCAGAGACTGCATGGACAACCCGGGAACCAGTGCAACAACTTCTGGATCAGACAAAGTTCATGCTCGATTCGCGCAAAGTCGCTAGAGGCACGCGCAGACCACGTAGTTGCATTATGAAAAAAAAATTATTATTAATAAAATGAAATTATTGTTATTAGTTATTACCTGTTTTGTTATTAAAATTATTAATGAAATTTTTTATATAAAAACTAAAATTGTTAAATTTATTATTATGATCATTATGATTACTAATATTATTAATTATTTTTATAATTTTTATTAAAGAAATTTTATTAGTAAAAGAATTTTTTTATCAATATTATATTTTTATTAAAGTTATTATTATTATTTTTCTTTTCTTTCTTATTCTTCCCGTAGCAGTGCCCCTGCCTTCGCTGCTTCACCCTGCACAACATCTCCTATTCCTTACAATGACACCTCCCCGGACTCCGCGCGCCCCAGCGCCCTCCTGCCCACTGCCAGCCACCGTACCACACTCTTGCTGCACCGGCCTCCCTCCTGCTTCGCTGCCCGGTGCCCCGTTTTTACCTGTAGAACCCCTATCTCCCTTTCTTCTCCCTCTCGTAGCAGGCACCCCCGCTAGCCTCACTCCTGCCCTGCTCGCCTTTGCTCATCGTTCCTCCTTCTCCTGCTGCATGCAGCACAGCTCCCAGCGGATCCAGTTGCCGACGCCGGCCCCCCTCTCTTCTCCCTCGGTAGCAACTCAACATCCTTTGGCCGATCTCCCCTCCAGCCAGCCTCCTCACCCCTGGCTCCCGTCCACCTCCTACACCCTTGATGCTGTACCACCAGCCTCACAGTGCCCCCAGGCTTCCCTGCTCCGCCTTCGGCCTGTACGCCCCGCACACCCTCCACCTTGCTGCTCCTCCTCACGCTGGACGTCCTCCTTGTTCGAGCCTCCCCTCATCCATCCGCCTCCCATTGCAATGCCCATCATCCACCTCCAGCCACTGCACCGGCTGCCTGACCCTCCTGCCTTGCGATGACGCCACACAAACCGTCACCCTCCTGCTCACCTGCCGCTGTCCGGCGCCCTGGACGGCCTTGCCTCGCCCTCCTGATCCTGCTACCTTTCGCGCAAGATCCCTCACCCCCTGCCGTCTCTGGTACCCACCGCCTAGCCTCACGTCGGATCTGTCTCTACCTACAGGTCCTCGCTCCGGCCCTCTGCCTGCATCCGGCCACCTCCGGCCTCGACCAACCCACCTTCCACCTCCCTGATCACCCCTTCACGCTCGCCAGGGACCCCGCACACCCCCTGCCATGATCTAGTGCCCAGCTGACCCAGTCGGCCAGCCTTCACCCCTTGCCCAGCAACCTTATCTCACACTGTCTCTCCCTTGCTCTACCCTGCCTCCCCGCTGCTCCAACTGTAGAACCTTCTGCACAGTGGTGCGACCCTCCAACTGGCCGCACACACTTTCCAACCACGCACCCCCTGCCAATGACCTTTCCAGCGCCCTGCAGCTCCTTGCTGTCATTCCAAGGTGGAACGACCAGCCCTGTCAGCTTGTGTTTCATCTTTTTCGTGCAGACAACTATGTGCGCACGCCTTGTTCTTAATTGGGCATGTGAAAAAATCCCACCTCCAAAGGTGGGTAGTTTGGTTTCACACTTTTTTGCATACATTGAGGTTTAGGTGAGGTTTTCATTGTCTCTTGCTTTTATTATTTTAAATTAACATCTATGTTTTCATTAGTTGTTGTGCGTTTGTTGCAGGTATCAGCATGCACATGCTTGTGCGCCTCTGCGAGGTGTGACATGTCATCATAACCGAGCTTCAAGTCGAGGTAGGTCCCCCCCGACACTCACCTTTAAATTTATATTTTATTAATTGTTTGATGTTTTTATTAATTTTAATAAATGAGAAATTATATAAGATAATTAATTATTAAATGATTATTTGGTATAAAAAGATCCGTTTATTTTATACATGACACTTGAAATATTTTATTGATGAATGGACACTCAGTCATGAAATAATTCCCATTTGTCCTTTAAAAATAATTCACAGAAATTCAAATGTAGTTTTGGTTTAAATGATAAATGATTTCTTCCAAAGCGTGAACAAGTGTTTTGGGTTTTCTTGAGAATTGAGGTTTTTCTTTAAAATTGGTGAAGGACCATTTGACACTTTAATAAAAATAAATTATTTTTGAAAAATCTCTTTGGGTTGACTCAGGGGTGATCTTTGGTGTACATTGATTGCGTGAGTTGTGTGTGATATCTGTGCTACTTGATTGAATTTTCTGACTCACCCCTTTCCCTTTTATTATGCGTGTTGACATGGGAACCTGACATAGTAAGTGAATCTTATGAGAACGATTGCTGCACTAGTTTAGATTACACACTGGCTAGTGGCCCTATAGTAGGGGAATACTGAGTTATTGCTGCTATGGGGATTGGGCCCCTCGGTTAGGCCATGAAGGGATATACCGAGCGTTAGGGAGTTGTGACGTCATCGAGTTAGGGCATGACTTCAGGACGAGTCACATGTACTGTACGTTCTGGATTGTTCACGAGCTCCTAGGTTCGACCCATGTTTCTTGTAGTGTTTATTTGTATGCGGCAGACGATTGAGAGGTCGAGCTCAGTTGTTGGCCCCTGTGTGCCACTTTTTCCATTGACCTTGGTGTGTGTTGTGTGTGGTTTTTTCTTTAGGCTAATAAATGAAGTTTGGATTCCTAAATTGTTCACAGAAAATGTTTTAAAATGCAATACACCTATTCCTTTCTAACATTAAACTTGTTTTAAAATTAAAAAGGGTAATGGACTGATACTTGTTTTATAAATGAAAGTGTGTGTGGAAGATAATATTTTACATAATTTATTTCAAACCTGAAATTGGTAATTTCTTTATTTAAAGGTAGTTCATTGGGAGTGGTTTGTTGGGCATGCCTACTGAGTTTTAATACTCACGCATATAGTGTTTTCTATTTTTAGTTTTGCTGCAGGTTTGGCTCGAGATCGCTCGATGTGGGCGAGAGTTGGTTGTGGACTGTTGAGCGACTCTCGGAGTCGCGAGGAGTTTTGGTCGTGGTCAGGTTAATTGGTTGTTGTTGATCGTTCTTTCTTTTCGTGTTGTTTGTTTACTTTGAGTTATTCTACTTTTCCGCTGATTTATTTATTTTTACTGGGTGAAATTGTTCCCAATTGTCCTCTATTGATGCCCTAGAACTTATCACCAGCCCGGGAGGATCGAGAATGCCTCTCGGGTCATGTCGCGGGCCGGCTCGGGTGATCAGTTCAGGGTCGACCCAGGTTGGTTCGTGAGAAAATGGCATTAGAGCAGGTCGGCTCCTGAGCAAACCTTGTTTTTCAGAGCACCCATTGTTATCTGGGGTTGTCATGGTAGAAGGAGTAGAATTATTGGGACTTGAGGCATACAGATGAGAAGGACATCATGAACCCTTGCTCATTCTGAACCTCGGGTTACCATGGGATGTTTGGGTTGTTGATGTCTTTTGATTTTTATGGTTTGTTTGGTATTGGGAAATGAAATGAGAGTTTGTAAAGTGATCTCCATGAGCTCGCATGGTCTAGAAAGCCATGTGGAGTCGGGGAATTTACCCTAGAATGATCTCAGTGGCGATGGTGTGGCTAGCGTGTGGCCACCAACCATATGTTCGAGTCACCCATCATCACTAGTTTCCCCCTAGTGAATCGTTTGAGTTTTCCTTCTTTCTGAAAATTGTTGTGAAAAGTGTTATTTTGGTATTTGAAATGACAATGACCATGTTTGACCCATCTTCTTGTTTTATTGTTCCTTAGTGTACACCCCCACGAAGGCTCTATGGATGACCAAGGTGCAACTTTGGGTGGTGCATCATTATAAAATCCTCCAGTTGATTAGTCCATCGACTACGTCCTTGAGTTTCAGAAGTTGAACCCTCCCCTCTTTTATGGGAAAGCAGATCCTCTTGAGGCAGAGGAGTGGTTACAGAAGATTGAGAGGAACTTCCATTCTCTCACACCACCCGAGTCATTAAAGGTGAAGTTGGATACCTTTATGCTTGAAGGTCCAACCTGGAAGTGGTGGAAGTATTTTTCTCGAAACAAGCCTCGAGAAGATCTCACTTGGGAGTTCTTCAAGTCGTCATTCATCCAATAGTACTTCTTTGAAGTGAAAAAGGTGAGGAAGAGGATGGAGTTGTGTGGTCTCTAGAAAGGTGTTGGATCAATGTTGGAATTCTTTCATCATTTCCTAGACTTGGCTCCATATTAACGAGGGTATGTTGGAAATGATCCAATGAAAGCTCAAAATTTTGAGCTAGGACTTCATCCTGAGCTGCAATTAAAGGTGGAATAGTTTGACGTAATCACTTTACCTGATGTGGTGAGACAATATTTCCTCACCAAAGCTGAGTTAGTAGGAGTACTTGAGGTGGAGAATCCTCCTCTGGCCTTGGGAAGCAGTGCAGTTGATAGCGATAAGAAGAATGAGAAGCAGCCTGATGCTTGTGGTACTGGTAGAGGAATCAAGAGGTCTTCATACCTTCAGCCATCTTCCTCACGGCGCAATGTCTTGATCTGTCACTAGTGCGGTAAGCGGGGGTACAAGAGGCTGATGTGCTCGAATTCTCCAAAACCTTGCCACACCTATGGATGTCTTAGTCACTTACAATGATTCTGTCGAGGTGTTTCCAAGAAGTGCGCTGAAGCCAGACCTGGCTCGTCGAAGGTCACCTCAGCTCATAAGCAGGAGTAGGGCGATGCTTGTGGATCAGTTTGATGTTTTCTCTTTGTGGTGTTCCTTGGATGTAGTAGTCATCACCTGCACCATTTTGTGGTGTTTCTTTTCTTTCAGTTGTAAGAATGGTTGTGGATGAACCCCTTTGAGACCTTTGTTCTAATGGATGTGCATTTGGTAAAAATTTTGGTTCATGTGTCATGTTTGAGAATTTTCGAAGCCTGACTGCGAGGCAGAAGATGCTTCAATCAACAGAGCTCCTACCATAGGTCTTAGAGTGAAGCTGGCACATATTCAGGTGAACCTCAACGGTGTAGAAGACATTGGTATAATCTCTGTCTTTGGTGTGGCGTGGTTTGTGTTCTTCTGAGGAGGTGACATCGTTAAGGTAGCAGTGAAGATAGTTTTGATGCTCTTTTGGTTGGGCCCTTCCTTCCCCTACTGTTATGGTGGGGCTTTTGGTCCATGCGGAAAGTTTTCAAGTGTGGTTAATCTCGTTAGTTTTTATGGTGGGGAGACCCATCGCAGGTCTCATTGAATTCAGTTGGCTTGTTTCCTATGGTGGGGAGTCTGTTCGGTCCTCCCCATGTTAGTATCATGGTTTTGTTTTGGTGGTAAAGTGCTCGTGTTTTGAGGATAAGTTGCACATCATGGGAGTTTGGTGTTCGTTTGGATCGATCAATTGGAGGCTCTTAAACTTTTGGGGGTGAGTGACACTTAAGGAGTTTCATCTTTGGGTCTTGGTCTTGTTGTGGCTTTTCGGGGGTGGAAAGCATTATGGTGGAGAGAATTGTCACACCCCGACTTGTCTATTTTTTTTTTATTTTTGATGGGATTTTTTTGTTGGGTTTTAGACTAGTGCGTAGGAACTGCATGGTTAGCAGAGACCACACAGACAGCCTGGGCACCAATGCAACAACTTCTAGATCAGACAAAGTTCACGCTTGGTTCGCACAAAGTCACTAGAGGCACACACGGACCACGTAGTTATGTTATGAAAATAAAATTATTATTAATAAAATGAAATTATTGTTATTAGTTATTACGTGTTTTGCTATTAAAATTATTAATGACACTTTTTATATAAAAACTAAAATTGTTAAATTTATTATTATGATCATTATGATTACTAATATTATTAATTATTTTTATAATTTGTATTAAAGAAATTTTATTAGTAAAAGAATTTTTTTTATTAAAGTTATTATTATATTTTTTATTATTATGAGTAATAATAATAACAATAATATTTTATTTTTTATCTAATTTATCATTATCATTATTCCTATCCTTATTATTTTATCAAAGTCTCTTTATTTTATTTTATCTTATCTTCTTTTTTTTCTTCTCTTTTTTTCATTATTTCTTTTTATTTTTCCTCTCTTCCATGTGGGTGTCCCCCTTTCTTTTCTTTCTTCTTCTTCCCGTAGCAGTGCCCCTGCCTTCACTACTTTACCCCACACAACATCTCCTCATCCTTGCAGCGACACCCCCCAGACTTGCGCGCCCCAGCGCCCTCCTGCCCATTGTCAGCCGCCGCCCCTCCCTCTTGCTGCACCTCCCTCCCTCCTGCTTCGCTGCATGGTGCCCCGTTTTTACCCGAAACACCCCTATCTCCCTTTATTCTCCCTCCCGTAGCAGGCACCCCTGCTGGCCTCGCTCCTGCCCTGCTCGCCTCTCCTCACCATGCCTCCTTCTCCTGCTGCATGCAGCGCAACTCCTAGCGGATCCAGCTGCCGACGCCGCCCCTCTCTTCTCCCTCGGTAACAACTCAACACCCTTAAGGCCGATATCCCCTCCAGCCATCCTCCTCACCCCTGGCTCCCGTCCACCTCCTACACCCTCGACGCCGCACCACCAGCCACCGTAGTGCCCCCAGGCTTCCCTGCTCCACCTTCGGCCTGCACACCCCACACACCCTCCGCCTTGCTGCTCTGCCTCACACTGGACGTCCTCCCTATTCATGCCTCGCCCCATCCATCCGACTCCCATTGCAGTGCCCAGTAGCTGCCTCCAGCCTCTGCACCGGCCGCCCGATCCTCCTGCCTTACAATGATGCCGCACGAACCGTCGCCCTCCTGCTCGCCCACCGCTGTCCAGCACCCCGGCTAGCCTCGCCTCGCCCTCCTGATCCTGCTTCCTTCCGCGCAAGATCCTGCACCCCCTGCCATCTCCAGTACCCACCGCCTTGACTCACGCTAGATCTACCTCCGCCTGCAGGTCCTCACTCCGACCCTCTGCCTGCATCCGGCCACCTCCGGCCTCGACCAACCCACCTTCCGCTGCTTTATTTATTTTTACTGGGTGAAATCATTCCCAATTGTCCTCTATTTATGGCCTGGTGCTTGTCGCCAGCCCGAGAGTATCAGGAACACCTCTCAGGTCATGTCGCGGGCTGGCTTGGGTGATCGGTTCAGGGTCGACCCGGGTTGGTTCATGACACTAACTTAGATTATAACTTCACATGAAAGTGAGGGATGTTAATATTGAGGGACTGATCGAGACCAGTAATGAGAGAATGATACTCTACCTCATTATTAGTGCAACCTTCTAATAGAAATAATGAGTAAGGTAGGATAGCTTGCGTTGGGGTGATGATGATAATTCCCAGTCATACTCTATTGAGCTTGGTATCATTGAGCCATCTACCAATTGGGTTTTGGGAGGAACCATTAAAATAAATCTTCCATCATGGAATAGCCTGTACCACTAAAAGGATAGCCCCTTTTGGGAAATCAACATCCATAGGAGATTATTTAGGAGCTGGATGGGCGGCCAGAAAGTCTGCCAATAGTTGACTCTTGACATCCTTTTATGGAACTGAAATGATGTAAAACTGCTGAAGAATCACTATCTAGTGTGTTATCTATTCCTTAAACATCAAGTGATTTAGGATATACTTTATCAGATCAAAACAAGACACCATATTTATCTCTTGATGCTTCAGATAGTTATGAAACTTCTACACTACAAAAACCAGTTCTAAGAAACTCTTCTTGATAAGAGAGTATCTTGACTCAGTGTTGAGGACCATGAATATAAGATAGTATAAAATGTTATTTTTCCCTTTTTTGTTATTTTGAGTGATAATGGAACTGAGGTATCATCCCAAGGAAGTCACATAGAGAACCAGATACTTCTTGGAGACGGGTGGCATTAGAACCAGAGGTTGTAGCAGATATCATTTGATTTCCTTGAAGCTGTCCTATCACTCTTCATCCCAATGACAGATGGTTCCTTTCTCTATGATCCTGGAAAAGGTCTTACATTTTCTAGATAGGTTCATGATGAATAAACGTATTTAGGCTAATTATCCTTGGAGGTCTTGGATCTCCCAGAGGTCACTCGAAGGAGACATCAGACTAATGGCCTTGATCTTATCTAGGTTGATCTCTATGAATCTATATATTATGATGAAACTAATAAATTTTCCAGAGGTAACCCCAAATACACACTTTAAGGGGTTCATATTCAAATACCGGGAGAAGAGGAATCTAGAAACTTTATCTAGATCTATGAGATGGTCCTGAAGTTGTTGGGATTTGACCACTAGATCATCCGTGTAACATTACACCAATGTCCCAAGGATTGATTTGAAGATGTGGTGCATGACTCACTGATAAGTGGATCCTTCATTATTCAAATTTAAAGGAATAACCTGATAGAATAAGGTCCCTTATGGTACTCTCAATTCTATAGAATCATCATCTTTAGGGGCCATCTAGATGTAGTTGTGTCTAGAGTATCCATCCATAAAGGAGAGAGCCTAGAACCTAGATATGGTGTCAATCAAAAGATCTAAAACTAGAAGGGTAAAATCATCCTTCGAATAGTGGCAGTTGAGATCCCTAAAGTCTATATAGACTCTAATTAGACCATTATTTTTCTTGATTAGAATGATATTGGATAGACACCCGGGGTATTGAAACTCTTTGACAAAGTTGTCTTTGATAATCTTATCAACATCGGCCTCGACCATGGAACCATGAGAGGGGTACATTTTTATAAGAGGATGATTGAACCCATGATGATTCACTAAGAGACCAAGATGGAATAAAATGACCCAAGGGTCTAGTCTTGGAATCTCATCATAAATCCAGGTGAATACATCACGATGCTGCTTTAGGAAATCAAAATACTACTATTGTTCCTCTGTAGGCATGGCTGCACAGATCAAAATTGGCCTCAGGTCATCCTCAGTACCAAGGTTAACCTGAACCAACTCATCAACGATGGTGAATATTTCCTCTTCAAATATAGGAGGATCATCTTCCAAATCATCTTCATTGTCAAAGGTAGGGGAATCAGTGGGTGGAGATGGTTCATCCTAGCTGACTGATTCTGGGGGAACACTAGTGCTTGCTTGAGCGGATGTGGAATCCTCACTGGGAGACTCTTTCTCTGTGGAAACAATGACAAAATATGTTGTTCTAATCCCATTAGGAATTTTTCCATGGGGCCTATTCTTGATATCAAATCCATGGTGGTGGGTTAGCTTATGTCGGTTAAACCCATCTTGGAGAAATAAGAATGTGTGATATAAAACGGTAGTTATGGAGTGAAAATATCAATACCTTATAGGGGTAAGAGCTTCTAGTATCACCTATACTTGACCTGCATAGGAGTACGAGGAAATATTATGGCATTCCTTGTATATATGGATGCGACACCCTTTACTCCCAAAAATTAAAAATCAATTTCCCAATTCAGGAATTGTAGACTCTAACCAGTGAATCGGGAGGATAAAAATGTCATCCAAATCTATCCATGGTTCAGCTGTAACGATGGTGTGATCAACCTTGTTGGTTTGAACCTTGTTTTCCTTGATCTTTTAATATATTACATCCAGATAGTAGGTTTCACAGGATTTTAAGGAAGACACATCACCTTGGAGCATGCCTACTTGACTATTGAGGAAGTACTTGAGGAATTAATGATATAAAGAGGGAACTACTTCATGAAGATGGATCCAGGGTCTACCCATCAACATGTTGTAGGCAGTGTCCTACAAGAAAACCATGAACTTTTCATTTTATACCAATCCACTGAACTGGGTCTTCAACTAGATTATGTCACAAAACCTCTGCTTAGCCCTATCATAACCCTAAATATTTAGGCTAGAGGGACTCAGATCTACTTAATTTAGTCCCAGCCTATGGAGAATTTAGGTCAGGATGAGATTGATCCCAGAACATTTATTGACCAGACATCGGCAGACTTCTATGCTATTGAATTGTATGGTGATGTAAAATGAGTGAAGGATCCCTTACACGAGAGATCCCTCATCTTATCTAAAAAAATAGATGGTTTGGAATTATGCTCACTCAATCTTCTTAGCATAGAAGGTCTCTACAATTTCTAACTCCATTTCAAATTAGAGGGGGATCTTTAAGGCCTTCGCGAGAGCCTCACACATATCTTTTGATAGGATGAGGTCCTCAAGGATTAATAGGTTTGAAAGTATGCTAGAGAGATGATTTAACATATCGTACTTACATTCCAGACACACATTTCTATCCATGAGGGGTTTCTATTTGGAAGGAAGCACAATGGGCACTGTTGGCTGAACCAATGGATTCTAGATGGTGCTAGAAATATCCTTCCGCTCATTTGATAACTCACCCAGAACCACTACTGGCTGACTGTTGGCTGGATGATGCCTAGATTTAGTGGGACATGGTCATTAATGATGCTGTTTTGGTAGCTATACCTGGTCAATTAGCACAGTTAGTTGTGGCATCATGTTTGATAGAAGAGGTTGTAAAGATTATTCATGTTGAGCTATGTGCAGAACCTACTGTCTGGTCTTGGTAGCATGTATGGAATGTCTTAGAGCAACAACCTAATTATTCTAGTGATTTTTATGTCCCCGACTTCTTCTTCAATGAAATCATATAGGGGTAATTGGAGGGTTTGATTGATATTATTCATCATCAGGGACCATGAAGAGATCCTCCATCTCAATAGTATTCATAGATTCATACTCCTGCTCATTGTTATAGGAATATTCCAATGCTAGGTGGACCATGGGAGTGATGTGAAACTCCAAAGTCATGAAGTCACCAAGTGTGTGGGATGGATCTAGAACCGGTGGTGGATTCTATTTTTGCTTTTACCATCAGAGCCTACTCTTATAAGATGAAGAAGGATGCGAGGTGGAAACATAATCGGTAGCTGGGGAAGGCACGATGACTTCAAGTTATTTTTTTCTAGACTATCCTAGAGAAAATGACATAGTGGGCATGTGAAAATGTTATGTGAGCCAACCATTTTTCATACTTCTGAGTCCTACGGCAGGAATCCTACTGCCATTCACCTTCATTGTTGCTATCACTATCGAGTTTGGTAGAGACATGTGACACATTTTCTAGGACACGACCTATCCTAAACACACCATTTTCCACTTGGTCCTGAAGTCAATCCTTGAAAACATAACATTTCTTGATGGTATGTCCAAGGATCCTATGTTTAGGGTAGTGGTTAGGGGGATTAGTGAGCTTGACCTAATGTGGATTCTTGCACTCTAGTAGCATTAGAACACCCTATTCTAAATAAGTATATAAATAATTAGTAACCTATGATTCCTTGAAGGAATAGGTATAGTTTCTATTATCTGAGAAGGGAGATCTAGAATATTTCCCCTGACGAGGGGCTGGATCTTGACATGGGGTATATAACCACACTTTCTCGTCTAGATGGTGGTTCTTGGAGAGGAGGTGCCTGGTGATTCTGCATTGGGAGAGGCTGAGTTGGATGAGGCTACTGCGCTCGATGAGTCTACACTTGGTGTGGCTCTGTTGGAAAAAGATCTAGTAGCTTTGGGGCCTCTACCTGTATGATGATAATGATTTTTTCCTTGGAGACTCTTCTTTTATGAGCAGGAATAGGTAGTTAATTCACCAACTTGGCTTACTGTAAGGCTTCCTCTCAGTGCTAAGCCTTGTCAGAGAAAACCTGGAATCCACCTAGGAATTTTTGAGTGATGAGGATGGGAGCCAATTTAGTCTTGATGTTCTCCATGCACATCATTATTAGCTTATTTTGGGTCAAAAACATATCATGTGAATACGTGAGGCCCTCCCATCGGGTGAAAAATTCTATGACGCGCTCATCCAAAAGTTGTTTTCACTTAAAGAGGTTAGCAATGATTGTATTGCACATAGTGGACCTGAATTGGTAAAGAAACTTCCCATTAAGGTATTCCTAACCAATGACAGACCATATGGGTATCTGGATATACCAGACAAATGAGGGACCTTCCAGTTTCTAATCAAAACATTATAGCTTGGCAGCCTCCTACTGCTCGAGGATTCCTAACATGGGACCACACCATGAGATGAAGTGGGCCAGATGCTGTAGCGGGTCTCCCATCCCATTTAAGGGGGAAAAGGTAGGTTTCCCAAAATATGGGGGTGCTCTCATGTCATCCATCCATGCCAGATAGTACTTTCCATCAAGTGATATTGCCACCTGTCACATCTCTAGGGATTCGAGGCGAGTGGCGAGAGTGGTAATCTCATCTTGGAGGGGGTTTTGATCTTGGTGAGGATACCTAAACACCAGTGTGTTTAAAAGGTCATCAACCCAGTAGTAAGGCTCAACAGCTCATGTAGTATCTTGTGAAGTGGCCTAATATGGGTCTCAAGGTAGGTTATCATGTTGATCTGGAAAATTCAGCGATGCATATCATGGTAATTTTCCATAAACCCCAGCCTATGCTTGGTTTGGATGTGTGTGATTTCTGGGCTAAGTTGGGAGCTACTGGCTAAGGACTTTAAAATACCCCTGCTACCTCAATAGAGGAGGAACATGATCCTTTCAAGGAGTGCCATAATCCATATTTCTCTCAACAAGGAGTTCATAAATAATCCTCTTATGGTCAGTGACCTATTAGAGAAAGGTGGAGACTGTGGGATTGACCTTTTTCTTTTATGAAATATCAGGAGGATCAGATGGGTCGGAGGGCTTAGAGTCCTTGATCTTTTGTTTACCCTTATTGGTGTCCTGGCCAGCAGAAAATGGTGTAGAGGGTTATCCAAGGCTGAGTTCTTACCTTTTCAGGCAAGTGTGGACACCTGTATGAGTATCCACCTGATACTACACTGCTCTAGATGGAAATTTCTCTTTTTTCATATCCTACTCTTATTTACCCATCCTTATATATATTAGGGACAACCATATTCACCATCATGATACCCAAAGGCATATCCTAAATATCACCAGGTAGGTCAGGCTGATGTAGGATAGTACTAAAGTGGAGGGAATTATAGTGTCTACATCCCTAGATATTCATATTTAGATATTCCTCTTCAATGATCATTAATAGCACTGTTAATCTCTAGATGCATTTTTATTGGAGGGCCCGATGGTAGTTGGGTGACGTGGGATGTTGAGCCGTTGGGAGTGCTGCCGACTCAACCATGTGGAACTAGTGATCAATGTCATCAAAATGCTCCCGAGTGTCCCATATGATTTGTTTTCCAGAAGTGGGGCCCTGATCTTGGTTGGACCAAGACTCATTCTATGCTTAATGGGATTCTAATAATGGAATTGATATAGATTGGTGCGATGGTGGACTGGCTAGTGGATGATCCACTACATGAGTTGACTGGTCGCTACACACTGGGTCATCTCTCAAGGGTGGTTCCAACTACATCATTACGTCCATGTAGGTCTGGGTGCTCACTACAACCTCATTTTTGAAGTTAATGACACTCATTGGTGGTTTTAATATATTCCCTCCACCTATAAAATTATATAATAACTCTCTGTGATATCGGGTAGAGGTAGAGAAGGAAACTGGTGATGATAGAGATGACTGCACCATAAGATCTTGGAAGGGGGTCAAATCTTCCTCCACCTACATGTACATGCGGATTTAGGAATTCTATGGATCTCACCTTTTGGGATGAAAAAATTCACCTACTGGGATTCTACCCCAGACTCTAATGAAGATGACTGGGGTGAATTTTCCATCATCAAATCAAATTTATCCTTTAAGTTTGAGAGGAAAACAAGATTAAAAATGACTTGGTTCTTCCTAGATTTTTTCCTTTGATGAAGGAAGTTCTCTATTTCACCCTAGGGTGGTTATTTAGGGAAGGTAATTTCTTCAGCATGTGGAGGACCCCTGTGTTGGCAGGTAATGGCGCGAGGAGTACATCTTCTTTGATTGGTTGAGATATGGGGATGGCCTTTGTATTAGTTATTATCAGAGCGGGGAGTACCTTATCTTTGACTACTGTAGGAGTGGGGAGGACCTCCACTCTAGTTGTTGACATACCAGGGAGGACCTTTACTTTGGTTATCAAGAACATAGGGAGGACCTTCATGTTGAATGTGAAAGTGGGGAGGACTTTCACTTTGGTGGGTTGAAGTGTGAGGAGGGCCTTCAAATTGATCAAACTGGACATGGGGAGGGCCTCCATGTTGAGTAGATGAAATATGGGGAGGACCACTATATTGGATACCAAATACATGGGGAGGACCTCCACTGTGGTTGGTGGAAACCTAATAAGTACTTATATGCTGATCAGTGAAAGAGTGGGTATGACCTCCACTCTGGTTGGCTGCAACACAGGGGGTCCTCTGTGTTGGTCAGTGGTGATAGAACGGGTAAGAATTCCATATTAATAGTTGATGAAGTGGGTAGGAACTCTACATTGATCAATGATAGAGTGGTGAGTACCTATTCTTGATCTAGGAATGGTATGAGGAGGACCTTCACACTGGTGGTCTCCAGAATGGGGGGACCTCCATACCGAGAACCATAAGTACAGGGAGGAAATCCACACTGGATGTCGATGAAGCGGGGAGGGACTATGCTTTGATCGATGCTAGGAACATGGGGAGGAACTCCATGTTGGGAGTGGGGAGGACCTCTACTCTGGATGGTGATAGTATGGGGAGAGCCTCTATATTGGATCTCACCATCACAGACTAGCCCGTAATGGTTACTGATAGTGCCAACGGCTGACAGAGTCAACCCAAATCTCCTGTAGGGAAGCTGAGGTCTTAATATCAATTGGGCATTTATGGGGTCCCTGCTTTGTAGTGGAAGGGATCTGTAGGAATGCAAGGGTGTGGAAGGATCCAATAAAGTTTTGGAAGACTATGCCCCTTATTGGTCATATTATTGAGCTTTTGCTCGATGTTGGGGTTGGGTCATTCAGATCGGGGCTGGCATAGTAGGGGAATAGTCCACCAGTTCCTCGTCCTAGAGGACTGGTCACTGCTGGTGCTGACAAGGCCTTGTGGGAGACCTCCTTGACTTCTCCCAGGTAGTAGTCATATACAAGGTGACTCAAGAATCCCCCACCCCCTTGGCATAAGGGAGCGAGTCATAGGATCGCTCTGGGGAGAGGTTCCCAAAGTGGTTCTTTATTAGAGTGGGGAGTAGTGGTTCCTTGCGCGGGCCTTGGGTGCGACAGTGTCGATGAGGCATAGAAGACTCCATGTCCTAGAATGCCATATCCCTCATGGGAATGAACCCATCCTACTCATACTAGTGTATGAGTGCATCCATCACCCTTCTCTAAATGACCTCCAAGGGGTTGATAGGTTATGGGTGGTCGATATCTATGTTCATATCTAAATTCATGGTAGAGTTGGATTCATGAGGGATTTCCATGTTGAAATTTATTTTTCCCCTGCATCTTCAGGTGTTGGGTGGCTGGTTTCCTATGGCTTGGGTCCTAAAATGTAGGAAGATTCATATATTAGTACGGATATAAGGAAAGTAGAACCCATTGCTCCAACATCATCCAATATTCCATAAATAGAGAGAGAGAGATCCCCGTTGATGATCTCATAGACCGGAATGACCAACATTTATCCACCCCAATTTTCTTGTGAGTTCCATGTTGGCCCCACCACTTTCTTGGTGGGTCTTGGAACCAGATAGCTAGATCCAGTGACATTCTAATATAATGATGTCTCAAATTCTACTAGTCCCCATGTTGAGGAGAAGAGTTTCATGTTGGGTTCACCATTTATTTTTCTGAAACTTTCATTGGGGCACATCCACCTCATACATCTGATCATGCACTTGGAATTGCTTTATATTGCCCTATATTCATGATTTCCAAAGGTGGGTGGCTTTCATCACTTTCATTGGTGATGTTTGATCCTCAATCAAAATGGGATGATGGGATGTTAGTTCCTCCTTATGTGGATTCCTCCTCAGAATTGATTACCTATTTCGGGTCTCCCTCATAGAGTTAAGTCATATTTGTGGAACTCATTTCTGACACCATCTCTTTGTGGACACCGGTTAATTATTACACTTCTTCCTGGATATTACAAGGGGTATTGAAAATGTTTTAACATTCATTCAAGAGAGTAGTCACGTTGGGAATCACTGGCATTTCTGGATGCTAGGAACATTGTTCACCTGTATTCTTCATCATAGGAGGGCATCTCGTGGAGGAATATTTAGGTGTATAACCTAAGGCATCCCATGTCGATCAAGAGGTATATGATGAAAAAGGAATATCTTCTAAGACTTTCACCTCAAGTATCCCATGTTCGGCATGAGGCAGCAGTATGGGATAGGTTATGAGTTTAACGTCTTTTGAAGATAGAGATGAGGCTGATCATGACACCCCACAGAGGCAGATCAAGGAGGTGTATCCCTAGGAGGTAACACCTTAAAGGTTTACTGATGGATGGATTATAATGTCCTATAGAGGTGGATCCTAGAGTTGTTCCCCATAAAGGGAAGATGTCACACCATGAAGGTTGGTCATAACACCCTTGAAGGTGGATCAGGGAGGTTCATCCATAGGAAGGGGGAACCAAGGTTTATTGTCGTTCAGTATTGAACCTCAAAGAGGTGTCCTATGTACCCTCTTTAGAATATATGGATCAAAACCCATATAGTTCGATGGATAGTGTGGGTCCTATGCATGAATATTCCTTTCACAAGATAATTGATATTGGTTATAATGATTTGGTGTTGGGATTACACATAGAAGATGCTTGAGTGTCATTAGGAGTAGCGATGATGTGGATGAGGCTTATGTATGAAAGTGGATCAAAAGGGACTCATAGGATATGTGACCTCCAGGTAGGGGCATGATCTTGCTGGGATGTGGTGGCCTAGGTAAATACTAGGATGGATGTGGATGGAGTGGATGAAGGATGAGGTGGATGGAGTGAACAAAGTAGATGGGGTGGGGTTATGAGTTTGGACCTTAGGGAGGCTTCATATGCATTCTAGTTGGTTGGGAATCAAATACCATGTCGTTCATAAGGGTGTTGGGGATTATACATAGGTGGGGTCATGGAAGTGGTGTATGTGGTTGGGGATTACACATGGAAGCTATCCAGAGAAAGTTGGGACATGATGTGATTGGGTCTAACACCTGGAAGTTTCCCATGGTGAGTATGATGGGGGCTTACACCTAAGGAGGAGGCCCATTGTATGGGACATGTTTTGGGATTATGTATAAGAGTGGCTTATGGGGAATGTATATTTGGGGCTTACTCTAGGAGGGATTCCCATTGGTGGAGGTTGTATGTCGTAGTCATTACTAACCTCTAAGACTATGTGATTCATGCTCAGTGTGAGAAATAAGAGGGAGTAGTAGACCTGGAGATTGTGTTGAAAAATATGCGCCAACGAGTGATGGTGTGGGGCCTACGCATGAAAGCTTTATGAGGAGGATTTCATTACCTATGGAGATGATTACACTTCATATGGGGAGGATCTAATTAAATGTGATAAAGATATCATTCCCTGTGAGGATGGTTGGTGTAGATACCATTACTTCCTAGTCACACATGGAGCATCCTGTACTTATTGTACAGTGTAGGGACACATTTTAACATCATGTGCCAAGGAAGATGGTGCTAGGAAGTTTTACATCATGTGGATCAGATGTGGGGAACTCACTCCTTAGCCCTTGAGATTACATAACCCCTGATCATGTACTCCTAGGTGGGGCATGGCTTCAGTAATGCCATGGTGTAACGATGTGGAGGAGTGGTAAATCATGAGGACCATGTTAGCATGACTATACTAATAAGTAAAAGGTGTTATCATACCTATTCTAAGAATAAAATGGTAAATGGGAATCTCATGATGCAATTGAAGTGGAGTGGGCCACAGACTAGGGTGAAACATGAAACATGGGTACTTGAAGTGTGGATGAACTAATATTGGATTGATGTGGGGGTCTTGGGAACTCAACCTTCATGAAGAGGTTTTAGTAGAAGGGAGGAAACATGGAGAATCCCATGACAGGGTATTCAGAAAGCATAGGGCCTTGCAGAGAGGTTATTCATGAAGATTAGGTGATTTGTGGAGGTCAGGGGATTTATAAAGGGAAAGGACTCACAAAACATGATGACCCTACCTCAGAATTAAGTCCTATCTTGGAAAAGGAGTGCTTCATGAAGGATTAATGCTTCAAAAATCCTTAAGTACACCTAAGGGCCTTATTCCTACATGAAGGGAATAAGCCTTCCTGAAATCCATCCCCACCTTAGGTGGGGGTATTCAATAACATATGAGAGGGAGTTTCGCAAAGCTCAGATACCTTGGATGATCTATTTTTGGTTAGGTTTGTGATGATCAAGTGCTTTATGAATTGGAAGCAATTTGGAAGTCGAAGAGTTGGGTAACTGTCATCCAAAAGTTGGATTGAGCCACATATTTATACGTAATGAGGTTCGTGATTCTTAAAAGAAGTTAAAAAAGCTAATGTTAGCTTCGTGAATGGATGTTACTGTTTCAGACTCACAGAGCACAATGTTAACCCTTAGCACGGTCGTATAACACTGTCGGACTCGTAGATCCTATCATCAGGGCGTCGCATGTTCATAGAGGAGAAGGTGTCTTCATAAAAAGGCTTTGAGAATCAGACCCTTAAGAGTTTTTTGGGCCATTTGATCTTGGATTCACTTATGAATGGATGATACCTTCTTGACTAATCCTGTGGCATGTCTTTCAGCAACAACATTGATATTTTCAAAAATATATTAAGTGGTTGAATTGTTGATAAATTAACCTTATATTTAAACAAGCATCATAAGCCTATTTTATTGTAATGGTTAAATGATAGTGGGGATGTTAAGGTGAAAAAAAAATCTATTTTCCATTAGGAAGTATTAAGATAATGTTATTTTTGATATTTTTTCAATGCATTCTAGTTATATCTTATTGGTAAAGCCTTACAAATTTTATAATAGGGTCACACATAATGGATATACCAAATGATATTATTTTTAATATAATGGGAGTATGATTATTATTACAATTTTGATAACTTTTCATTATTATGAAGATCAAGTGAGGAATGAAGGACAATGTGAGATGAGATGAAAAGAAAATAGAGAAAAAAATAGAGCAGGTGAAAAGAGTGGGAAAAATAAGAGTGATAAAGGAGTGATGAGTGATGTGGATAAAATAAGTGAGGGAAAACAAAGATTGGAAAATAAGAGTATAGATGGAAAAGTGAGATTATTTTTGGGAAAAAGAGGTATTGAGATAACTTTATTAGGAGATAAAACTCTCATGTTTCTATATAATGGAGAATGGTTTTCCTCTAATGTTCTTAATCATTCAATTCCTCCGAGTGTTGTGTCTCTTTTATAAGAATTTAGTGATGCATTTTTAAGGAAATTCTTAATGAATTACCTCCCTTGTGGGGTATTAATCACTATATCAACTTCCTCCCTAAAGAAACACTTCCTAACTGACTATATTATTAGTATAATTCAAAGGTGAATTGCGAAAGATAATGATATATGGAATAATTTCTAAGGAAGGGATTTATTAAAGATATCTTGAGTATTTATGTAATGAAGATAATTATTGTCCCCAAAAATGATGGAAAGTAGAAGATACATGTCAATTATCAAGCTATAAAAAAAATCATAATAAGGTATTTTATCCTATTACCCCTTGGATGAAATTTTTGATGAACTCCATGATACATGCTTGTTTGTTAAAACTAATCTAATGAGTGGATACCACCAAATTAGAATGAAAGAGGGGGATGAATGGAAAATTTAAATTAAAACTATTTTTCCTTATATGAATGGATAAATATGATTTTTGAGTTATAAAATTACCTAAGTACATTTATTAACTTAATGAATCAAATTTTATTTCGATTTATTAATATATATGCAGTTGTTTATTTTGATTCCATCCTAGTTTATTTATAGAGCCTCAATGAAAATTATTAACATTTGAAACATGATTTCAAGAGTATTTATAAAACTGGGTTGTTTAAAAATGTGAAAAATTTATATTTTATTTAAAATTTGTTTTTACAAGGTTTTTGGTAGTAATTTATGGAATTAGGATCAATGAAGATAAGGTGAAGATGCTTTAGGACTAGAAAAAACAGAAGAATGTAAATGAGGTGAGAAGATTCCTTGGCCTTTCAAGCTTCTAATAAAGGTTTAGGACAAAATTTTAGGCCAACACACCATTGAATGAGTTTATTGTTAAGTAATTGAGCTTCAAGTGGGTAAAATCTCAAGAACATGAGTTCTCTATACTCAAAGATAAGTTGAACAATTCCACTCTCTTAATTTTGCCTAACTTTCCTAAGGTGGTTAAAATGAATGTGATTCCTCTAGAATATGAATTAGTGATATTTTAGTACAGGAACCTACAACCATTTCTTACTTTATTGAGAATATTTATGGGGTTGTGTTGAAATACTTAACATACGATAGAAAATTAATAAATTTAGAAACATAACTTGTGGATGACGGAATTTGTGATCTATTCAGACTATGAAAGCCTAAAAATCATAAATTCACAAGGAAAGTTGAATATGAGTCATTATAGATGGTTTAAATTCCTTGAATTTTTTTATTTCAATACATATAGACAAGGAAAATAAAATATTTTCATCAATTATTTTTCTAGGGTATATTATCTTATCACTTCTATATAAGATAAAATACTTAGATTTGAAATGTTGAAAAGAATGAATGAGAATGATGATGTTGTTTTTTAAAATCTATGAATTATTAGAAGAATATGTGAAAAATTATTTTTATAAACATGATGGGTTTATTTTTGAAAGAATAAATGTTCTGTTATATATTTTTCCATACATTAATTTATTATGAGAGAAACTTAGAGTGCTATATTAAAGGTAAATTTTGGGGTTGATACAACTTTGGCCTTATTGTGTGAACATTTTTATTTGCCTCACATGCATATGGATACTCTTTATATTTTATAAAATTGAATTGTGTGTGAAAATTATAAATATAAAGTTCTTATATATAGTTTATACACCCCTTTTATCATTATTTATAAACCTTGGGTTGACATTTTGATGGATTTTTTTCTTGAATCACCTAGATCACAAGTAGGGAAGGATAAAATCATTATGTTGTTGGATAATTTTAATAAAATAACTTATTTTATTACTTGTTATAAAACCAATGACACAACTCATATTTCTAATTTTATTTTCTAGGAAGTTGTTAAGTTTCATGGGTTACCCAAAATCATTGTGAGTTATAGAGATGTAAAATTCAATAGTCACTTCTAAATAACATTTAGGAACAAAATTAGAACCAAAATTTTGTTCTCCACCACCACACACCCATACAAATATTTCCATTTCCACATTATTTCATGTCATCTTTATAAAAAATTTAACATTTTAGGAAAGATGATTGCCTCACATGAGTTTTTCTTATAATATGGTGGTTCATTAAACTACCAATAATTTAAATTTTAAAGTTATGTATGTATTTAACCCCTTTAATCCATATAATATTTTATAATTAAATAATAAATAGTTTTATAATAATGAATGTGAGATAAGGTAAAGTTTATGCACGAGTTAAAAGTAAAAGTAGAGCACAAATTTGAGCAGAAGATTGGATAAGTGGTAAAACATGAAAACAAAGGTCGATAGAAAATGGTGTTTTAACCTAGATATTGGGTGTAGGTTCACTTGAGGAAAGATAGTTTTTAGATTATAGGAAATCAAAACTTTATCCTAAAGGAGATGATCCTTTACAAGTTTTATAGAAGATCAATGAAAATGCCTACAATATTTTATTACCTGATATGTATGGTAATGTATGTTCTATATTTAATATTTTTAATATTTCACCCTTTGAATTTTTATATTTGAGTATGAATACTTTTGAGGAGGGAGGTAATGATGGAGTTATATCCATGTATATGAATCAAGGAGATGATGAGGGAGATGCTATAGGGAATAGGCTTAAAGAATCAAGATATATAGATTCACAAGACCTATTGTGAGGAATTGGAGGCATAATGATGAGAGAGAGGACAAAAAATAAAGAAGGAGGAGTTATATGGATTAATAATGAAATTACATGAATAGGAAAAACCTTATAATAGCCCTGAAACCTCACTCTCAGACCCAATGTTAAAAACATAAACTTTATATTTATGGCTTTGATACCGATCAAGGTGACCCAATTTTCACTATCCAAAACTTACAAAATCAAAAGGAAAATATTGGATCACTTATATTATCAAGGACATTTTAGGTTTAGATATTTATAGAAATAGGAAAAAATCTTTACATCATGGATTCATAAACAACTGGTTCATAAAGATGAACATCATCTCCCACTATACACAACTTTTCATATTCCACATTAGGTTATCATCATCATCCATATGAAACCCTTCTAGACATAATTTTTTCAACCTCAATATTTATAAGCTGGGGAAAATGAAACATAATAATGGTGATATAAAATTCTCAGTAAGGTTAAACTTAAGAATTAACAATTGAATGTAATCAAGGAGCATAATAAGTGCATAAGGGTATGATTACATAATCAAAGTTCATGAATAAAAGAACCACACATCCTTGGAAAATAACATAACCATGAATCCTTGGTTTATCATGGAACCATCCATCCTTAGATAATAATGCAACCACCCATCCTTGGTTTATCTTGTAATCACCCATCCTTGGTTGATCACAGAACCACACATCCTTGGATAATAACATAACCACTCGTCCATTGATTATAATGGAACCTCCATCATCATAAAAAATTTCCAAGAACCATATCATGAATAAAGTACATAGAGTATTCATTTAATCATAAAATCATATAAATAAACTTTATTATTTTTAGAACTTGATTAACCAATAGAAAATAAATTGGTTCCATAACAATATCTTTGACAAATAATTAAACCATGGAAAAGAAATGGGTTCTATAAATATCTATTTGAAAAAAAAAATAATTCATCTATAGAAAGAATTATGATGGTATCAATAAAAAATATACCAATTGGAGAATAAGTAACAACAAGGGTTGTTGATTTTGGTGAATGGAAATACCATTAAATGACAATTAAAAACATTTTTAAGGAAAATAACCTTTTAATTTTGAAAATAACTTTTAAAAAATAAAAATTCAAAAAATATTGTGAAAATAATTTCCTTTGAAAAAAACTTGGAAAAATATAAAGGAAACTTCAAGGAAAATAATAGACATGATGGTGGGAAAATATGTTCATGTTATAAATGTTAAAATAAAACATTCTTTTCAAAACATTTTGAAAAAGGGAGTCAAAATTGACCCATTTGGAAAACAATAGGAAATTTCATTTAAAAAACTTTTAAAATAAGGTGAAATAGCATGTAAAACACCTTTAGGAAATTATTTATTTTTATAAAATAAAATTTTGAATTTTTTTTAGAAAACATGGATATAAAAGATAAAAATACTTGGTCTAAAAGAAAATACAATATCGGTATCACTTACAAACAAATTTCTTGATATTTCATAAATCAATAAGTGAGGAATTGAAAATTAAACATGTGAAAAAAAAATTCATAGACAAATTAGAATAAAATATTTGTTGTTCATGAAAACAATATCATATTATTTCCTCCAAAATAAACTTGAGCATAAATAATCGTGAAAGAAAGAAGATTATAACATAAAGCCTTTTCCACATTAATAACTCTTTAATTATAAGCCCAATGAAATAATAAATTAAAATGGAACTTTAAATATCATTAACATAAGGATATACATGTTATAACATTCCAAAATGTCGGTATATTCACCTCGTAAATAATATAGGTTCATATTATAAACATATGTCCCAAAGAAATGAATTTGCGATGTTTAACCCTTACAAAGATCATATCACTGAATTGAGAGTTAATTAATGGAGATATTATGTGTAAAAAATTTAAATATATACCATAAAAGAGTAAATAAATAATAAAAAAAATTATATAATATTTTATATATAATCATATCATATCAGAGTCAATGAATAAGTTTTATAACCCAACAAAAGGAAATCTTGTTAAAAGGATCTTTACCACTTGACAACTTTCAAGTCAATCACCTTAGATAAATTAATTAAAATTGAAACTTAAAATACCATTATGTATTAAGGATTCATTTTATTACATTTAAAATGGAAATTATGTAAATCACACAATAAAAACTAGTGGTGAATATGGAATATGTCTTAAAGAAGTAAAAGCGAGATGATAAAACCCTTACCCTGAGTCAACACTTTCCTTATATATACTTTAAATATTGTATAATAACCTTACATAAATCAATTTATTTCTTAAGAAAATTTTAAAGGTTTAATAACTTATACTTATATCATTTATTTTATTTCCTTTTAATGACATATTCAAATATTGAATTAGTTATGTCCACATCAGGTGTTTTGAGGACGTTTTGTTCATTGTTTCAAAATGGTTTCTATAGCATCCCGGCCTTTTCTTACTTTACTATTACATCATTTCAAATATAAAAAACATAATAGTATTACACTTAGAGGATCCAAAGGTTTAGTGTCTTGGGAAAACTAGGACCATACATAACAAATACAACATCAAGCATAAACATTCATTTAATTTCTTCTTCTATGGCTTCTTATTGGCACTTGTCCTCTACTTAGTACATGTAGACACCTGAGGATATAAATCAAAAGGGGTGAGCTAAAAGACCAGTAAAAGGATAGATAAGAACAATATATCATGGGGTGAGCATAATCATAACATAGGCAAAAGATCATGAACATGAGAGGAGCAAATATAATAGACTTGAAATGTGGCAATGCATAAAGATGAAACATCATGTCTTAATGGTTAACTACCACACATACTTGTGAACCAAGATAACATCTTTTTCACACATCATTTCACATTTAATCATTAGATTCATCACTTTACCCAATGCATTGGAGCGCTATATAATTCTGGGCGCACCCGTCACATTTAAACATTCATATTGCGCTATATAATTCTGGGCGCACCCGTCACATCATAACATTATCATTTATCATGCATGCCACAATGAACATATAACATGAATTATCATAACTAAACCATTAAAATTAATGGGTTTCATCTCATAAGAACACATTCATAAACTTTGGGTTCCCAAAATAAAGAGGGAACAACATACTTGATACAAGAATCATCAACCTTGAATGAGAGGTAAAAGTTGAGTTCTTAAGAGAAGAGTTCTTTCGGAAAACATTTGGATTGACATAAACTTCATTATAAAACATGTATATCCCAAAAAAGGAAAGAAAATGATGAACAAATTATCTTTAAGGAGTGACCATATCAAAAATGGAGTGAAGGAGGTAGAACCCGGAGGATGAAAGTTGGGTTCGAGAATTTTCCCTTACCTTGTATCCGAATGCTTCCTTCTATTTAATGTCCTGTATAATGAAATTATATTCATTAATTATAAATCCAGAACCATTTTTAAATTAATAGGGTTCATTCTGGTTTCATTATGTCATATTATGTTCCTTTGGATGACTTATAGAGTTTAAAAACTCTGTTCAGGGATGTTCATTTTTATGGTTTTTCTTGGGTGGTTCACTTGTATTCTTAAATTGAAGTTCGGGTAGATCATGGGTAAACATCAAGAAATGATATTACATGTTATTAGTGATATTACAGGATCTTGAATGATTTTATAATTAATTATATTAGATCCATTTGGGTGAATCATTAGATAAGAATCAAATGATGATTATTTGGGTTAATTTGAGCGGTTTTTGGATCACAACGAACTTGTTTTAACTTTTCACTTAGTAATATGACCACAGGTTATTTTTAGAACTTAAAATATAACATAATACATATAAAATATTCTGGTTCAACCATAAAAATATTTTCATGACCAGATTCGAAGGTAGAAATGGAAGAAGAGAGCATGTCATTTTTGAAGGTGATAAATTGACACCTCATGAACAACGTTCTCTTTAATAAAATAAAAGGAAGAGGGAAAGGGGGTTGGATGATATAATATCCCATTATCATCATAACATTCCAGTAGATTTATAATTCTGGAGTTACAATAAAATTTAGATGAAGATAGGTGGGGAGAGATCAAGAAATGAACTTGAACTTGAAAGGAAATTAAAGGAGAAGAGGGAGAGAAATTACCTCTTAAATCTTCCTCTTGAGATCCTCCTTAAGGAATATAGTATTGGTCTTTTGATGTGACCAACAGATTTTGGACATGGGGGAGGGGATAGGGAAGTTTTTTGGGCAGAGTTTAGAGAAGGCTTGGAGCTTTAGAGTTGTGAGGAAATGAGGGAGTGAAGGGTGGTGTTTATAGTGGAGGGGAGAGGGGTTTCCTTAATATAAAATTCATTAGTTTATTATTTCCCCACAAGACAAGGAATAGTGAGTCTTGAACGACCAAGAAAATTAATTTTATAATTTAATCCCGAACCAAGTGGGCTTACATCAGCAGAGCATCATCGATGACTCAATTAATACATTATTTAACATTTATTGTTAATTATCAGATTATACTATTCATCAAAAATTCAAGTATCTCAGAAAAATCCCAAAAATTTACCCCAACCATTTTTCTACATGTAGAATAAGAAAATGAAGTCCTTTTTAAAAAAATAATTTTCTAAATATTATTAATTTAATATTTAATTAAAATCATAATTTACTTAAAAAAACAGTTTTTAAGATTAAAACTGATTTTATAGTTCTTTCAAAAATTACGTAGGGTCTTATAAAATTATCTAAAAACTATCTGACATTGATTCAATAATTTATGAATACATTTCAAGGTGATAAATATTCTTTTAAATTAATTAATTAATTATAATTAATTATTTATGACTTATAAAAAACCAAAACGTTTACTAAGGTCAAATTGTCACTTTCTAAGATGTCTAAATTTTATTTTATTATTCATAGGTAATGTTACTATTATGTTGGATGGTTTACTATTCATAAAGGTCATATTACTATTCATAAGGGTATGTTACTATTCATAAGGGTAGGTCACTATTCACCAAAAATTATTTTTGTTTCATTAGACCCAAAAAATCATCTTGAACACAACCGTATATGTCGGATTTTCAAAATTCCTAACATAGGAGTGACAAACTTATGTTTAAAGGTCACTTAGCACTTAGTAGTTCATTATTTTGTGTTTTCATGTTATTTTATGACATAAATATAAGAAGGGTATTTCCATTGAAAAACTTTGGGTCTTTACATTCTTCCCCCCTTAAGAAATTTCACCCTCAAAATTTCGTTTTACATAAACAGATGAGGGTACTTCTCCTTCATTGCCTCTTCTGGTTCCCAAGTTACTTCCTCAAACTTATGGTTCCTCCACAACATTTTGAAAAGATGGGTTGTCTTATTGCATAGAACCTTATCTCTCCGATCCAGAATCTTTACTGGCTTCTCCTCATAGGAGAGATCATCTTCCAGCTGCACCACCTCTGAGTTTAGTACATGTGAGGGGTCTGGTATGTACTTCCTCAGTAGTGATATATGAAACACATCATGAAATTGATCCATATTCGGTGAAATTGCTAGACGATAGGCCACGGCTCCTTTGCGGTCAAGGATCTCAAAGGGTCCAATATACCTTGGGCTTAGCTTCCCTTTCTTCTTGAATCGCACGACTCTCTTCCATGGAGATATATGAAGGAAGACTTTATCTCCAACGTCGAACTCCAAGTCCTTTCGATGATTGTCAGCATAGCTCTTTTGCCGACTTTGAGTAGCTTTGATGTGTTTTTGGATGACTTGAACCTTCTCTGTCATCTCTTGAACAAGATCGGGTTCAAGTAGCTTTCTTTCTCCAACTTCATCCCAATAGGTTGGAGTTTTACATCACTTTCCATAAAGAGCTTCATACAGAGACATCTGAATACTCGAGTGGAAGCTATTGTTGTATGAGAACTCAACCAATGGGAGATAATGATCCCATCCACCTTTGAATTCTAGAGAGCAGGCTCTTAGCATATCTTCAAGCGTCTGAATTGTCGTTTCAGACTGGCTATCAGTTTGGGGGTGATAGGTCGTGCTAAAATTTAATTCAGTACTTAAAGCATGTTGAAGGCTCCTCCAGAATTTTGATGTGAACCTTGAATCACAGTCAGATACAATTGAGAGTGGAACACCGTGCAGTCTCACCACTTCCTTCACATATATCTTTTCAAGTTGATCAAGAGAGCGATCTTCCCGAATAGCGATAAAATGGGAAGTCTTGGTGAGTCGATCAACCACAAACCATATCGAATTATTTCCCTTTGAAGTCTTCGAGAGACCTGTGATAAAGTCCACAGTAACATTTTCCCATTTACACATGGGTATAGGCAATGGATGCATCATACCCTTGGACTTTTGTCGCTCAGCTTTAACTTGCTGACATACCAGGCACCTTGATATATATTCTGCAATCTCCTTCTTCATGTTATCCCACCAGAAGTGTTCTCGGAGATCACGATACATCTTGGTACTCCCAGGATGTATAGAGAAAGTTGAGCTATGTGCATTGTCCAATAGATCCTTCTTTATCCCAGGTGATGAAGGCACACAAAGTCGCGTTCCAAACCGAATCACACCATCATCGTCGATATAGAACTCTTGCAGCTTCCCTTCCTTTACTGCATTCACCCTCTTTTGTATCTCTACATCACCCCTTTTTGCTTCCTTAATCTTCTCTTGGATGGATGGTTGTGCAATTATTTGTGCAAGGTAGGATGTATCCCATGCCCTTATGATTTCCAAATCCATTCTTTTCATACCCAAGAAGATAGGGTCTTTCTCAATCCACAACATGGATAGAGTAGTAGGTTCTTTTCTACTTAGAGCATCAGCTACCTTGTTTTCCTTTCCAGGATGATAGTGAATAGAGCAATCATAATACTTGATTAGCTCTAACCATCTCCTTTGACGCATGTTGAGCTCCTTTTGTGTGAATATATACTTTAGGCTCTTGTGGTCGGTGTATATGTCACACTTCTCGCCATAAAGGTAGTGCCACCATATTTTCAAGACAAAAATCATGGCTTCCAACTCTAGATCATGTGTCGAGTAGTTCTGCTCATGGATCTTCAACTTTCGTGAGGCATAGGCTATCACATTATCATTTTGCATGAGTACACAACCCAAGCATTTCTTTTAAGCATCACTGTATATCACAAAACTTTATCCACTTTTTGGTAGTGTGAGTACAGGTGTAGTGATCAAGCTTCTCTTAAGCTCCTTGAAGCTTCCCTCACATTCTTCCGTCCAGACATAATTTACCCCTTTCCTTGTTAACTTAGTTAGCAGGCTTGACAATCGTGAGAAGTTTCTCACAAAACATCGGTATTACCCAGCTAATCCAAGAAAACTACAGATTTATGTGACATTAGAGGGCATGGGACATTCCTCAATCGCCTTTGTCTTTGAAGGATCCATAGAAATTCCCTCACTTGTGATCACATTCCCCAAGAACATGACTTGATTCATCCAAAAGTCACACTTGCTAAACTTGGCATACAACTTATCCTTTCTCAATGTCGCCAACACAAGTCTTAGATATTCTTCATGTTCCTCTTTTCTCTTGGATTAGATGAGAATATCATCAATAAACACTACCAAAAATTTGTCAAGGTAATGTATAAATACTCTATTCATAAAATCCATGAATATTTCAGGGGAATTAGTAAGTCCAAAGGGAATCACCAAAAACTCATAGTGCCCATACCTTGTACGGAAGACAGTCTTCTGAATATCTTCCTTCTTCACCTTTACCTGATGATATCCAGAATGAAGATCCACCTTTGAGAAGTATTGAGCTCCTCTTTACTGATCGAACAAGTCATCAATCCTTGGGAGAGGATACTTGTTCTTTATGGTGATCTTGTTGAGTTCCCGATAATCGATACACAGCCGCATGGTTCCATCTTTCTTCTTCACAAAGAGCACTGGCGCACCCCAAGGTGATGCACTAGGGCGTATGGACCCTTTGTCTAGATGCTCTTGCAGCTTCTTCTTTAACTCCTCCAGTTCGATAGGAGCCATCCTATAGGGACACTTCGAGATAGGAGTAGCTCCGGGTATGAGTTCAATTGAGAACTCTACCTCACGATCCGGGGGAATTTCGGGTAACTCTTTAGGAAATACATCGTCGTATTCCCTCACGATGGGCATTTCCTCAAGGTTGTAACTTTCCTTAAACTCAACCATTTGGGCGAGGTATGCTTCTTCATAGGGAATCAACACCTAAACCATTGCAGGATTTCTCAAAGGAGACTCATGATCTTCCTTGAATTTGTAGAGGAGCATGGGATGGTTCGGAATATGAAAAGATATTTCCTTTTCCCGACAGTTGATATGTGCTCTATATAATGAGAGCCAATCCATTCCCATTATAGCGTCGAATTCCACCAAGGGAAGTTTTACGAGATTTGCAGGAAGAATCTTCCCACATACGCCAACAGGAGAAGAGTCAAACACTTGGGTTGCAATGATTTCACCACTTGGTGTTTTTACAGATATCTCTACTTCAAGGTTTTGGGGCTTCGATTATATAGTTCTAGAAAACTTGCAAGATATAAAGGAATGCATAGAACCAGAATCAAATAAGACTTTTTCCATTTTTGAGTGAATAGTAAGTGTACCTTGTAAGACTTCATTATCATGATCCACCTCCACAGTAGTGATGGCATAAGCCTTCCCTTGTTCCTTTGTCTTTGGTGGATGCTGATGCTGATTACCCTCGAGAACTCGAGGTTTAGTGCACTAGTTTGCATAGTACCCTAGCTCCCTGCAGTTGTAGAATTGAACCATGAGTAGTTCTCTCCTTTCATCAGCTACATTCTCCTTCATTTTCGTGTCTTTTCGACACTCTTGAGCATGGTCTCCTTCTTTCCCACACTTGAAGCATTTCCCCATCCCTTTGAGGCAGTTCCCATTGTGCAACTTCCCACATTTTTGGCATGTGGGTCGTTGATTTTTCTTCCCACCTTTGTCATTAGATCCACCATCTTGAAACTCCATCTTTATTTTCTTATCACCATATCCATGGGACCATTCTCCAAACTCCATATCCACTTTGAGAGCACACCGAACAACTTCTTCATAACTCCCAAAGTCTCAAATTGCAAGAGCCTTTCGAAGGTGTGGTTTTAATCCACTAAATAATCTATTAATTTTGCTATCATTATTGATAACAAAACCCGAAGCATACCTTGCGATCCTTGTAAAATTCGCTTCATAGGATGCGATAGATTCTCCTTCCTTTTGCTTGAGCTCTATGAATTCTCTCTCCATCTTCGTGCGAAGAGTTCTTGGGAAATACTTGTAAAGAAACATTATCTTAAAGTCTTCCCATTCCATCTCTTCAATTTCCTCCCTTGGCTTGGTGTTCTTTATCAAATCCCACCATTGATCGGCTTATCCATCTAGACGATAAATGGATAGAGTCACCTTCTCCATCTCAGAACAGTGAAGCACATAAAAGATCTTCTCTATGGAGTTGACCCACTGTTCCACAACTAGGGTATCAGAAGATCCACAAAAAGTTGGTGGTCGTTGCCGCATAAAACATTCGATAGCCAGTTTCTCCCTCTTTGGTTAAGGATGACGTTCCCCATTATTATGGTTATTATTCATAACCTGAGATAATTGGGTAAGCATCGGCATGAAGTTTTGAACTCCACCTCCCAAATCATTGGGGATGTTGTTCGGGCAATCATTGCATTGGCCCTCGCATGAGTTGTTGGCCTGATTTCTCCTGGTTCCCACCATTTTTTAAAATAGAAAAGGTTAGAACAAAACATAAGTAAACAAGTCGTGAATAACTTATTTATTTAAACAATTTATAACATATGGTATCCCTAGGTAAATATTCTTGTGTGTATATTTTTACTTAGTCTCATACTAGAGGTTTTCTCTAGGGTTCACTAATCCTAATTCCCAAATTAACTAAACCTTTCCTCTAATACCAACTATAGCATCCCGACCTTTTCTTACTTTAATATTACATAATTTCAAAGATAAACAACATAATAGTATTACACTTAGAGGATCCAAAGGTTTAGTGTCTTGGGAAAACTAAGACCATACATAACAAATACAACATCAAGCATAAACATTCATTTAATTTCTTCTTCTATGGCTTCTTATTGTCACTTGTCCTCTCCTTAGTACATGTAGCCACCTGAGGATATACATAAAAAGGGGTGAGATAAAATCCCAGTAATAGGAGAGATAATAACAATATATCAAAGGGTGAGCATAATCACAACATAAGAAAAAGATCATGAACATGAGAGGAGCATAAATAATAGACTTGAAATGTGGCAATGCATAAAGATGAAACATCATGTCTTAGTGGTTAACTACCACACATAATTTTGAACCAAGCTAGAATCTTGTTCACACATAATTTCACATTTACTCATGAGATCCATCACTTTACCCAATGCATTGTAGTGCTATATAATTCCGAGCGCACCCGTCACATTTAAACATTCATATTGCGCTATATAATTCCGGGCGCACCCGTCACATCATAACATTATATTTTATCATGGATGAGACAATGAACATATAACATAAATGAACATAACTAACCCATGAAAAGGAATGAGTTTCATCTCATAATAACACATTCATAAACTTTGGGTTCCCAAAATAAAGAGGGAACAACATACTTGATACAAGAATCATCAACCTTGAATGAGAGGTAAAAGTTGAGTTCTTAAGAGAAGAGTTCTTTCGGAAAACATTTGGATTGACATAAACTTAATTATAAAACACGTATATTCCATAAAAGAAAATAAAATTATGAACAAATGATCTTTAAGGAGTGACCATATCAAAAATGGAGTGAAAGAGGTAGAACCTGAAGGATGAAAGTTGGGTTCGAGAATTTCCCCTTACCTTGTATCTGAATGCTTCCTTCTCTTTAATGTCCTGTATAATGACATTATATTCATTAATTAGAAATCCATAACCATGTGTAAATTAATAGGGTTCATTCTGGTTTCATTATGTCATATTATGTTCCTTTGGATGACTTATAGAGTTACTTTGTTCGGGGATGCTCGTTTTTATAGTTTTTCTTGGGTAGTTCACTTGTATTCTTAAATTGAAGTTCGGGTAGATCATGGGTAAACATACAGAAATGATATTACATGTTATTAGTGATATTACAGGATCTTGAATTATTTTATAATGAATTATATTAGATCCATGTGGGTGAATCATTAGATAAGAATTAAATGATGATTATTTGGGTTAATTTGAGTGGTTTTTGGATCACAACGAACTTGTTTTAACTTTTCACTTAGTAATATGACCATAGGTTATTTACAGAACTTAAAATAGAACATAATACATATAAAATATTCTGGTTCAACCATAAAAATGTTTTCATTACCAGATCTGAAGGTAGAAATGGAAGAAGAGAGCATGTCATTTTTGAAGGTGATAAATTAACACCTCATGAACAACGTTCTCTTTAATAAAATAAAAGGAAGAGGGAAAGGGGTTTGGATGATATAATATCCCATTATCATCATAAAATTCCAGTAGATTTATAATTATGGAGTTACAATACAATTTATATGAATATAGGTGGGGAGAGATCAAGAAATGAACTTGAACTTGAACGGAAATTAAAGGAGAAGAGGGAGAGAAATTACCTCTTAAATCTTCCTATTGAGATCCTCCTTAAGGAAGATAGTCTTGGTCTTTTGATGAGACCAGAAGCTTTTGGACATGGGGGAGGGGCTAGGGAAGTTGTTTGGGTAGAGTTTAGAGAGGTCTTGGATCTTGAGAGGTGTGAGGAAATGAGGGAGTGAAGGGTGGTATTTATAGTGGAGGGGAGAGGGGTTTCCTTAATATAAAATTCATTAGTTTATTATTTCCCCACAAGAGAAGGAATAGTGAGTCTTGAACAGCCAAGAAAAGTAATTTTATAATGTAATCCCGAACCAAGTGGGCTTACATCAGCATAGAATAATCGATGACTCAATTAATACATTATTTAACATTTATTGTGAATTATCGGATTATACTATTCATAAAAAATTCAAGTATCTCAGAAAAATACCAAAAATTTACCCTAACCATTTTTCGACATTTAGAATCCAAAAATGAAGTCCATTTTTCAAAAATAATTTTCTAAATATTATTAATTTAATATTTAATTAAAATCATAATTTACTTAAAAAAACAGTTTTTAAGATTAAAACTGATTTTATAGTTCTTTCAAAAATTACATAGGGTCTTATAAAATTATCTAAAAACTATTAGACATTGATTAAATAATTTATTAATACATTTAAGGGAGATAAATATTCTTTTAAATTAATTAATTAATTATAATTAATTATTTATGACTTATAAAAAACCAAAACGGTTACTAAGGTCAAATTGTCACTTTCTAAGATGTCTAAATTTTATTTTATTATTCATAGGTAATGTTACTCTTATGTTGGATGATTTACTATTCATAAGGGTCATATTAATATTCATAAGGGTAGGTTACTATTCATAAGGGTAGGCCACTATTCACCAAAAATTATTTTTGTTTCATTAGACTCCAAAAATCATCTTGAACACAACCATGTCTGTTGGATTTTCAAAATTCTAAACATAGGAGTGACAAACTTATGTTTAAAGGTCACTTAGCACTTAGTAGTTCATTATTTTGTGTTTTCATGTTATTTTATGACATAAATATAAGAAGGGTATTTCCATTGAAAAACTTTGGGTCGTTACAGTTTCAATGTGATGACCATGGTCAAATAGGTAATTATTTAAACATATATAGAAAAATAATCATGAAATAATTATCATATTTATTCACCAATTATACTTTTAAAACCAATCATGAAAAATGGTTATGAAAAATGAAATATGTTTCGATTACGGAGACGATAGGCCGTATGTACGCATGAGTAACATTTCCATTTTTCAATGATAATTATGGAAATAAGGTTTGTATTATATTATATTTACATAATTATAATGATATCAGAAATACCATATTATTTCTTTAAATATAATTATATACATCATTCTTGTGATTTGGTGGTGAAAAAAGAATCACATCATTTCATGGAGACGGTAGCCACACGTACACGAGCGACGCTGTTATTTCTCAGTGTAAGAAATAAAATGATATATTATATTTTAATAATAATAAATATTTAATTAATATAATTATTATTTCATTTATATCACATATATTCATTAAAATTATATTTATTACCTTATAAGTAAAGTGTTAGTGAAAAATCAATCACATCGCTTCGTGAGGCGGTAGTCCACCGTACACATGACAAACATTATCTTATACCCAAAGGAATGGAAATTAAAAAGGTATATGTGATATTGTAAGAACCAGGATTTTTGTTTTAGGTATGTTTTTCTGTTTTTGGTCATTTTTGAGAAAAAGTAGAAAATATGGAAATTTTCTAAGTACACGCCGTGTACTTTTCTCCCACGCGAGGCCAGGTGCTGGCCGTGTCTGGCCCCCACACACGGTGTGTAGCGATGATGTAAAGGCCACTTAATGCGATGCACGGAAAGGGCGAGTACACGCCATGTACTCATGAAGTACACACTGTGTACTTTTCTTTTTTATTTCATTAAACGGATCGGGGTCGCGACTTAACCCCGAATATGTCTTCTTCTCTAGCGTCTTTGACTGAGAGCGAGGGTATGGCTACAGATCTTCTCCAAGCCACCGATCTGCCACCTGCTATCCGAATCGAATGCCGTTGGTTACAATAGAATCGCAGCGGTGAATTCTTGGTTCTTCTTTGGCCACGTTTCCTGATTCCTTCTCTTGTGAGAGTTATCCAAGGTTGAACATTTTAGACATTTTTGAAGATCTTATATAATCTAGGATGATTTACAGGCCTAGGTTCAAGTATATCGATCTACGAGGATCGAGGTAGGTTGTTTGTTTCCCTATGTTGAATGTCTTTGAGTTTTTGGTGAAAAAGTGCCAGATACCCATGTATCGGGTATCTCGGGTTAGGGTTTTGATCCTGTATTGTTATCTGCATTAGATTTCATGTATGATTGAGGTTATTAGATAATTGATAATTTCTTGTTAGCTTGTTTGAGGATCACCCCATGGGTGTTCCCCCTGTTTTGGTTGTTTACCGCCGTTTGGCTTAGGTTTCCTATGAGGCATACCTTGTTGCATTGCTTGCTTGCCTTGATATAGTTGATTTCTTGTATTGCCTACTGTTTATATGCTTTTGATGCATTGTAGCTATTTTCCAAGTAGTTTTTTGAGCTTACTTTGGGCTTCTAACAGTCGATTATGCATGACTACACTACTCCGGGCTGTGGGAACCTGGTGTGGTAGACTAAAGAGGGAATTGACGATTAAGGGATTCCCAAGAGAGTCTGTTATAAATTTGTATCGTTTGCAAGACCTACAGTAATGGGACTTTGTGCTTCCTTAGAGTGTCCTTAGTTACGTATCGAGACTATATGGGGAATTAGACGTATGTTCTTTCTCAGAGAGTCTATAGCTATCGTTGCAAGACCGTAGGGGAATTGACGGCGAGATCTTCCCAGAGTGTCTGTGCCTTTGTATGTTTACTTGACTAGAGGGGTATTCCAGGGGGAGCCACCCAGAGAGTCACTATGATATTGTTTGGTTGGTTGTGATGAGTCCACCAAGCCAAAGAAAAAGCTTGGGTTTTGTACTGCTTGTTGTTTAGGTAGTCTGCTAAGATACCTGTTGTGTTACTTGCTTGACTTGGAAATATAGAGATATTTACTAGATTCCTTGGTTGATAATTAAATGATTGTATTAAATTAATAAATAAGTATGAATGGAGATTTTTAGGATTTTTTACTTTAGAGTACTCCTGTTTCTCTACTGCATTTATTTCCTTTACTTTTTCTATATTTCTCACTGACAGTAGGGCACAGATCTTGTGGTGATTGCCTACTGGGATTAGTCTCACACCCTGTTTGGGTCCTGATTTTCGGCCCAAATGGGTTATATGGTTGTAGGTGTGGATAGGGATTGTGGCCCTTCTACTTCAGGTACATGATTGCTGGTTGGACCTAGAGAGCATAGAACTGAGCTCAGGCTTGCGATGCTGCTGGAGTTGCTGTTTACTTTTAGTGCTTGTTCTTAGTTGTATTTCAGCACGTTGTTGTGTTTGCTGCTTTCTTTAGATACATGTACCTTGCTGCATCATTATTATATTAGAAATTTCTTCCTCCGTTTAGTTTCAGTTGTTGTATGATGTTTACTGCTTCCGATATTGACTGTTATTTCCTGTACCTTGTATACCATACCAAATGAGGGCATAGTTTCCCCAATAACTTACCAAGGCCCTTTCTTCTAGTCGGCAGCCTTTGGCATTTGGGGAAATGTGCTTGAGGTCATGTGGAGAACCGGGTACGGGGCACCAGTTGAGGGGCTCTGGATTCGGGTCATTACAAAGTGGTATCAGAGGAGGTTCTTTCCTTTTTTATTGACTTACTGTTTAGCGACATTAGACAGGGATAAGACAGAATAGGTAAATGGTAAATAGATGTGGCCGGGCGTTATAGAACCCTTGTATAGGGAAAAAGCCAGATTACCTCAAATATTGCAATTTTCGAGTTTTTTCAAATGTTACAGTTTAATTAATTTCACCATTGGGTGGTACACTTGTTTTGTGCTATTACTGTTTGTATGATTGTGGTTCTATTTTGTTGCAACCCGATGAGATGAGGGTATGCCATCTCATGCATCATATAGGCACTTTTTAGAAAATCACATGTCATGAATTTTGCTATGCCATCTAGATTGCATTAGAATTTGCATGCTGTTGTGATAGAATTGTGATAGAAGATGCATGCTGTTGTGATAGATGCTGTGATATAATACCTGCTATGTTGATAGGGTATCGTTTGTTTAGAGCTTCTTTATCATGGACACCAAACTTTGGTCTTAAAGGTGTTATGGGACCTCGAGGATCAGAAATTGGTGGATTGCGAATTGTTATACTTTTTACTTGTTATATCTATTGTTATGATTACAGACTTTGATTCGTGGGGAGTATGGGCCCCCACGGATCAGAATTTGGAACCTTAACACTTGTTTTCTATGTTTTCTGGGCTCTGGTTCAGTTCTGAGGCTACTGTCCGGAAAAACCCAGAATACACGGCGTGTACTTTATGCATACACGCCGTGTATTTTTTAGCCGTGTCCCTAACGGTGTTGGGCAGAGACACGGGGTTGTAAATTTTCTTGTAGGAACACGCCGTGTACCTGGTTAGCACGCCGTGTAGTCTGGAATAGGTATTCGGCCGGGTCACGAACAACACGGGCTGAGGTTTTCCTTCAAGTGCACGCCGTGTCCCTTGGGAACACACCGTGTATAGTTGACCATGTAGCCAGCCGTGTAGCCAACAGCACGGGTTGGTGTTATCCTTCCGCGTACACGCCGTGTCCATATGGAACACGCTGTGTAGTGTCGACCGTGTGTCAGGCCGTGTCACTAACAACACGGGCTAGGTAAGGCATGTCAAGTACATGTCGTTCCTCCTTTGACACGCCGTGTAGTAGTGGTCCATGTACCAGTCCATGTGACTAACGACACTAACAGGGGAGATATCTTAGGAAACACACCGTGTAGAAGACAAGCACGCCATGTAGTTTTCTGCTGGGACAGTCCGTGTTCCCATCCGTGTAGGAGTGAACGGGTAGGGAGGAAAAGGGTTAGTACACGCCGTATAGTTTAAGAACACGCCATGTAGCCGGGTGGTTTACACAACCATGTATGGACAAGGTACACGCCCAGGGTAAACATTTAAGAAACACTCCGTGTAGTAGTACCACACGCCGTGTAGTCATGTTTTCCCAAATTTTAAAGTTTTTCTCTCCTGTTTCGTTTTTCTCTCTTAAGTTTCATTTGTGTTCATCGTTAATGAAGGTGTGATTTTGACCTTTCAGAGCTATGGTATTAAGACGTCCTCCTGTTGCACGTCATGAACCAGGCAGTGACCGTATGCCTGATACAGCAGATCAGGGACTACCAGTAGTTCCACCTATCATTCCAAACATGGAACCTACAGTGATTCCAGACACTGGTGCCGACGCTCAGTTCAGAGAGGGTTTCATGAGTTTCATGTAGACCTTATAGGGAGCTCAACATCCTTCCCCGTATATGGCAGAGCTGATGCAGGTTTTTCAGCAGCATCACCCTCCCACGTTCACAGGGGATGGAGGACCACAGGCTATAGAGTCATGGATAAAAGCCATGTTTTTCATATTCGAGCATATGAAGACACATCCGGAGAGAAGAGTGAAGCTCGCGACTTATATACTATGAGATTCTTCCAAGAGATGGTGGGATGTGGTTTCACAGACAGGGCACCAACATGCTATGGCTTGGGATGAGTTTCAGCATACGTTCTATGACTACTTCTACCCGGCGACGCTGAGGGCCAACAGAGCCAGAGAGTTCATGAACCTACAGTAGGGTACTATCATAGTTATGGAGTATTCCTCCCACTTTACAGAGTTACATCATTTCACTCCCATTCTGGGGAATGACGAGCTGTTTTTGGCGAGGAAGTTTGAGGAAGGCCTCAGACTGGATATCAGGTCACAGGTGAACGTATTTTAGTTGACTTATATCACTCTGATAGTCAACCATGCGCTTATTACGGAGAGAAACCTGAGGGAGGTTGGAGCTTTAGACCAGGGCAGTTCAGCTTCCAGTGCAGATTCTTTTTAGGTAGACAGCTGGAAGAGCCACCGAGAGTCTACACGAGGTGACTCGAAGAAGCGAGGTATTCCTTCTGGTAGACAAGATCTTCCTTATGGCAACCAAGTGGTGTGCTATCAGTGTGGAAAAAATGGGCATAAGAAGCCTCAATGACCGAGAGACCCAGTGGAGTGCCGATCTTGTGGCAAGACGGGTCATCTTCATCACTTATGCAAGGTTATTCTGCCAGCGGATAGTGAAGGAGGATCAGTTTCGACTCCGCGTACAAGAGCATGATTACCAGTTCCGCAACAGACTGGGGGATGGAGTTATTCAGGTCGTTCAGGCTAGGGTAGAGGCCGTGGAAGTAGTGGTCAGGCTCAGGGAGGAGCAGTACAGGGATCTCAGGCAGCTACGTAGGACCGCGGTACATGACATACTTTTACTGTAGAGCAGATTCATCAGGAGCAGGATCCTGGACCTTCTATAGTTCGAGGTACGATTTTAGTAGCCTCAGTTTTATCCTCTGCACTTTTCGATACCAGATCTTCTCATAGCTTTATTTTTGTGCATACTGTGGAAAGCCTTAGACTTACTGTTTATACTTCTGAGGATATGATGACGCTAGACACTCCCTTGGAAATTAGAACTGCTAGCATGCGTCAGTGATTATACTTCCCCCTTGAGGTTGGTGGGTGTCATTTTTCATGGAGTCTCTATGTTTTGGAGATGACAGGCTATGATTTCATTCTTAGGATGGAATGGTTAGTTCCCTTCCAGGACTTTGTCGATTGCTATCGCCACAGGGTGAGTTTCACATCATTAGAAGGTGGATCTTTTCTTCACAAGGGAGAATGAGATTTCCAAGAGACCAGAGCTGGACCAGAGCATCATGGGTTGGGCGGTGTTACGGCCTAGATTTCTAGCTTATATCTAGATGACCACATGACTTCTTAGGTAAATTTTCCTCCAGCATTTGATCGCTTTCCAGATGTCTTTCCAGAAGATTTTTCAGGTTTTCCTCTAGATCGAGAGGTAGAATTATCTATTGATCTTATGCTAGGAGTATCACTGGTGTCCATTACTCCTTATAGGATGGATACACCTAAGTTGCAGGAGCTTAAGAAGTAGTTGGAGGAGTTGTAGAAAAGGGGTTTCATCCGACCCAGTACTTCTCCTTGGGGTTCACCTGTCCTGTTTGTGAAGAAGGCAGACGACACTCTTAGGTTTTGTGTGGATTATCGGAAGATGAACTAGTTGACGGTCAAGAACCGATATCCATTACCATAGATAGATGATCTCTTTGATCAACTTTGAGGATACAGAGTGTTCTCGAAGATCTACTTGAGATCTGACTACCATAAGTTGCATGTCAAACCATCTGATATACCTCTTACAGCCTTCTAGAGCAGGTATGTTCTGTATGAGTATTTGGTTATGTCGTTCGGTCTTACGAACGTGCCAGTAGTTTTCATAGCACTGATGAACAGAGTTTTCCATCCTTACTTGGATTCCTTCATGGTGGTTTTCGTGGATGACATCTTGGTGTACTCTAACACTCGACACGACCATGCTAGCCATCTTGAGATTGTTTTGAGTACACTAAGGGAGTATCATTTATATGATAAGATCTCAAAGTGCCACTTTTGGATGGATGAGGTTCACTTCCTGGGTCATGTCATCTCAGAGACAGGAGTATCAGTAGACCCAGAGAAGGTGAGAGTGGTAGTCACCTAGGAGCAGCCGAAGAACGTCTTCGAGGTACGAAGTTTATTAGGGTTGGCTGGTTACTACAGGTGGTTTATACAGGACTTCTCATGCCTAGCAGTTCCTTTGACGGGATTGACTAAGAAAGGGCTGAAGTATGTTTGTTCAGAAGCCTGCGATTCAGCCTTCCAAAAGCTGAAAGGGAGATTGACTTTAGCACCAATTCTAGTTTTTCTAGAGCCGGGCAAGAGTTATACAGTTTTCTGTGATGCATCTGGCATTGGGCTTCGAGAAGTGCTTATGATGGAGGATTGTGTTGTTGCATACGGATCTCGGCAGTTGAGGCCACATGAGAGGAACTATCCTACGCACGACCTGGAGTTGGCTGCAGTTGTTCATGCTTTGCGTTGTTGGAGACTTTATCTTCTGGGAGAGCATTTTGTGGTGTATACTGACCACAAGAGCCTAAAATATATCTTCACACAGCGTGACTTGAATCTGAGATAGCGGAGGTGGGTTGAGTACCTGCAGTCTTTCGATTTTGAGCTTTCCTATATGCCTGGGAAAGGAAATGCAGTGGCTGATGCACTGAGTAGGAGGACTCAAATACAAGCACTTCAGGAGGCCAGTAGTGGGTGGCAGCTTATGGCTCTGTTCTCTGAGATGCATTTAGAGGTGCATGACAGACAGGGGCAGACTTTCCCATCTTCTGTAGCTGTTACCTCTACGCTTCTTGACTGAGTTTGGATGAGGCAGTTGTCAGATTCTGAAGGCCTAGTCCTACGGGAAAGCGTGACAGGAGAGAACCCTCATCCCGGATCACTATCACAAAACTAGGCAAGGCCAGCACCACCCCTTTATCAGCGCTAACGAAAAAGCACTGATAAAGGGGGGGGGGCTTTATCAGCGCTAAAAAAAGCGATGATAAAAGTACCCCTTTATCAACGCTTTTTTTAGTAGTGCTGATAAAGGGGGGGGGGCTTTATCAGCACTTTTTTTAAAAGCGCTGATAAAGGGTTCGACTTCAAAAAAAAATTTAATTAAAAATAATATATTAATATATAATTATATCAATATTGTTATATTGATGTAAATATAATATATAATTTTTAAATATATTTTAAATAAGTATAAATATACATTTACACTTATTATACTTAATATATAAGATATTTAGTGAAAATGGCTTATAAAAAAATTTAAAAAATATTTTTAATTAATAATTTGCTAATTATTATGTAGTAATATTCATTTAATGACAATTTGAAGACTAAAAAAATAAAAAAAATTAAAAAAAGGTCCAAAATATGTAGAAAACGCAACTCAAACTTCAAACGGCCATAACTTTTGATCCGGGTGTCTGTTTGAGCTCTACCACATATCAAATCGAAGACTGCGACGAGTTCTACATAGTTGTGACCGGGGGACCTTGATCAAGGGATTTTCGAGGCCAAAAGAGGCCCATAAGGCCTCCAAAACCGAGTTTTTAGTCGGGGTACCCCGATTTTTTAACATTTTGTGGATTTTCAGCCTCGTTTAAGGGGGTATTATTGGCTTTTTTTTTGGTGGGGACTAAATTTATTCCAAGGTATTACATTCATATTGATATTATTTCTTTGAAATTTTATCATTTTTTATAATGCACTGCTATTTATAATCAAATATATAACTATATGTACATATTTTTTGTATATTCATGCCTAAAAATTAAATTTTTTAAATAAATAATTAAACATATTTACATATAAAGTATATTAGCTTTATCTAAATAATAAATAATATCCATTTTATTTGAAATACCAGTATATGAATATTTATATAACTATATATTAATATAACTATATATATATATTAATATAACTATATATATATATTAATATAACTATATAACTATATATATTAATATAACTATAAATATATATATTAATATAACTATAAATATATATATTAATATAACTTTATATATATATTAATATAACTATATATTACTATAAGAATAAATATAACTAAATATATATATATATAAATAAATAGATATATCATAAATAAGAGAACAAATCAATATAGGGGAGTGGCAAAGTATTTAGGTGCACATGTGGGAGGTCTCGAGATCAAATCTGGGTGGAGGTAGGGGCGCACTCGCAAGGATGATTTAGAAGGGATAATGCTGATAAAGGGTGTAGGCGGTGCATGCAGGTGCTGGCGGGTGCAGAGAAAGCGCTGATAAATGGGGGCTCAAGCACTGTAAAAATCCCCCTAGATTGGCAATTTTTTTTTATTTTTTTTATTTTTTTTTATTTTTATCAGCGCTAAAAAGAAAGTGCTGATAAAAGAAACTTTTATCAGCACTTCATTTTAGCCCTGGTAAAAGACCCCTTTTATCAGTGATTTTTTTAGCGCTGATAAAAGGGGTATTTATCAGTGCCTTTTGGAGCACTGATAAAGGGGACCCCCCCTTTATCTTCTCCAGCATTAATAGCTCTTTTTCTAGCGCTATTAATGGCCATTTTTAGCATTGATAAAATCCATATTTGTAGTAGTGTATGGACCATAGGCGAGGACGAGATCTTGAATTTCGAGGGACGCGTATGGGTGCCAGCAGATATACGTGAGGAGCTGATGCGAGACTTTCATTCCTCAATTTGGGCAGTTCATCCTGGCGTCACCAAGATGTATCATGATCTACACCACCAGTATTGGTGGCCAGGTATGAAGAGAGATGTTGCTAGTTTTATCATGAGATGTTCCACCTGTCAGTAGGTGAAGGAAGAGCACCAACGACCGGCAGGGCTCTTACAGCAGCTACCCATTCCCGAGTGGAAGTGGAATGATGTTGTGATGGAATTCATGACTGGATTACCAAGATTACCTCGAGGGAATGATGCGGTATGGGTTGTCATTGACAGGCTCACAAAGGTTGCTCACTTCTTTCCAATTAAGGAGACCTTCGGTGTTGATGAGATTGGATGGTTGTACATCCGTGAGATTATACACTTGCATGGGGTTCCGAGTACTATCATTTTAGATAGGGACGCCCTCTTCACTTCGCATTTCTGGAAAGGACTACAGAGGGCTTTGGGTACACAGGTACTCCTGAGTACAGCTTACCATCCCCAGACAGATGGCCAGTCAGAGCGCACGATTCAGGTGCTAGAGGACATGCTACAAGCATGTGTCCTTAATTTTGAAGGTTCTTGGGAGAGAAATATACCTCTAGTGGAGTTTTACCATAATAATAGTTTTCAAGAAACTATTCAGATGACACCTTACGAGGCTTTGTACGGTAGGCCGTGCCGATCACCCTTGTGTTGGCTAGAGGCAGGAGAGGCAGCTATGCTGGGACCTCGTCTTGTTCATGAGACCATAGAGCAGGTGGAGTTGATTTGAAAAAGGATGGCTACTGCACAGTCTCAACAGAAATCTTATGCTGATAAGCAGAGACGAACTTTGGAGTTTAAGGTTGGGGATCAAGTTTTCCTACGTGTTACCCCGAGGTTGGGACACAGGAGGATCAGGAGACAGGGTAAGCTTTCACCAAGATATATCGGGCCGTTTGAGGTTCTGGAGAGAGTCGAGCTAGTTACTTATAGTTTGAAGTTGCCTCAGAGGTACCAGGATATGCACGACGCCTTCCATGTTTCTCGGCTTCGCCGCTATTTCTCAGACCCGTCTCATGTTTTTCAACCTGAGGAGGTTGAGCTGGAGCAGGATGCATCATTCGAGGAGCATCCTATCAGGATTTTTGATCATAGTGAAAAGTTACTCCATGGCCGATCTATTCCTCTGGTACGGGTGCTGTGGCAGCATTGCCGTGTACAGGACAAGACTTGGGAGAGGGAGGCCGATATGCGATCACAGTGGCCAGAGTTGTTCGAGGTTTCTTCTTCTCCACCAAGTTAGGGAAATTCGGGGACAAATTTCTTTAAGGGGGGAAGTTTTTAAGAACCCGGATCTTTGTTTCAGGTATTTTTTTTCTATTTCTAGTCGTTTTTGAGAAAAATAAGAAAATCTAGAAATTTTCTAAGTACACCCCGTGTACTTTATTAGTACATGCCATGAAATTTTCTCCCACGCGAGGCTGTGTGCTGTCCATGTCCGGGCCACACACACGGTGTGTAGCGATGATGTGGAGGCCTCTTAATGCGGTGTATGGAAACGGAGAGTACACGCCGTTTACTCATGAAGTACACATCGTGTAATTTTCTTTTTTATTTCATTAAACGGACTAGGGTTGAAACTTAACCCCAAATATGTCTTCTTCTCCAGCATCTTCGACCGAGAGGGAGGGTACGGCCACAGATCTTCTCCGAGCCACCGATCCGTCACCTGCTATCCAAATCAAACGCCATTGGTTGCAATAGAATCACAGCGGTGAGTTCTTGGTTCTTCTTTGGCCACGTTTCCTGATTCCTTCTCTTGTGAGAGTTATCTGAGGTTGAAATTTTTATACTTTTTTGCAGATCCTCTACGTTCTAGGATGATTCACAGGTCGAGGTTTAAGTATATAGATCTCCTAGGATCGAGGTAGGTGGTTTGTTTCCCTACGTTGAATGTCTTTGAGTTTTTGGTGCAAAAGTGCCGGATACCCATGTATCAGGTATCTCGGGTTAGGGTTTTGATATTGTATTGTTATCTTCCTTAGATTGCATGTATTCTTGAGGTTATTAGATAATTGATAATTGATTTTTATCATGTTTTAGGATTACCCCATGGGTGTTCCCCCTATTTTGGCTATTTACCGTCATTTGGATTAGGTTTCTTGTGAGGCATACCTTGTTGCATTGCTTTCTTGCCTTGATATAGTTGATTGCATGTATTTCCTACTGTTTATATGATTTAGATGAATTGTAGCTATTAGCCAAGTAGTTTTTTGAGCTTACTTTGGGCTGATAACAGTCGATTATGCATGACTACACTACTCAGGGCTGTGGGAACCTGGTGTGGTAGAATAAAGAGAGAATTGATGATTAAGGGCTTCCCTAGAGAGTCTGTTATAAATTAGTATCATTTGCAGGACCTATGGGAATGGTACTTTGTGCTTCCTTAGAGTGTTCTTAGTTACGTATCGAGACTATAGGAGGAATTAAACGTAAGTGCTTTCTCAGAGAGTCTATAGCTATCATTGCAAGACCGCAGGGGAATTGACGGTTAGAGCTTCCTAGAGTGTCTGTGCCTTTTTATGTTTACTTGACTAGAGGGGTCTACCAGTGTGAGCCACCCAGAGAGTCACTATGATATTGTTTGGTTGGTTGTGATGAGTCCACCAAGCCAAAGAACAAGCTTGGGTTTTGTACTGCTTGCTGTTTAGGTAGTCTGCTGAGATACCTGTTGTGTTACTTGCTTGCCTTGGAAATATAGAGTTGTTTTCTAGATTCCTTGGTTGATAATTAAATGATTGTATTAAATTAATAAATAATTGTGAATGGAGATTTTTATGATTTTTTTACTTTAGAGTACTCCGGTTTCTCTGCTGCATTTACTTACTTTACGTTTTCTATATTGCTCACTGACAGTAGGGCAGAGATCTTGTGGTGATTGCCTACTGGGATTAGTCTCACACCCTGTTTGGGTCCTTCTTTTTGTCCTAAACAGGTTATATGGTTGTAGGTGTGGATGGGGATTGTGGCCCTTCTACTTCAGGTACATGATTGTTGGTTGGAACTAGAGAGCATAAGACCGAGCTCAGGCTTGCGATGCTGCTAGAGTTGCTGTTTACTTTTAGTGCTTGTTCTCAGTTGTATTTCAACACGTTGTTGTGTTTGCTGCTTGCTTTAGATACATGTACCATGCTGCATCATTATTATATTACACATTGCTTCTGCCGTTTAGTTTCAGTTGTTGTATTCTGTTTACTGCTTTCGCTATTGACTGTTATTTCCTGTACCTTGTATACCTTACCAAATAAGGGAATAGTTTCCCCAATAACTTACCAAGGTCCTTGCTGCTAGTCAACAACCTCTAGCATTTGGGGAAATGTGCTTGAGGTCATGCGGCGAACTGGGTACGGGGCACCAGTTGAGGGGCTCCAGATTCAATTCGTTACAGATATCATAACTAAATAAGTATAAATATGTTATAAATATCATATATTTACTTTAAATCCATCATTACAACAATCTATGAGAGACAATTATGGAAAATGAATGACATCGGTTCGCGAGGTGGTAGTCCGCCGTACACATGAATGATGATTTTGTATCCCATTTGGTGGAATAATAGGTTTATTTAGGTTATTAAATTAATATAATAACATATCAGAATATAATAGATACTGTTGTTCTCATATTATAATATTTTAAAAATATTTGAAGGAAGTGGAAGAAGAAATAAAACAAAAACACATAGTTAGGAATTTTACCTCTTCTCAAACCACATCTTTAATATTATGCCTAAAGTACTCCTATAAAGTATTTATAAGAAAAAATGGATTATATGATGAGTTTATTGAAGTTTGGAAGTGATTTTGGTAGGTCTTCTCTGAAATAAAATGGTTTTATGGTGTGAAGAAGATAGGAGAGTGGGTGACATTTTATAAGTGAGGTGAGTGACACACGTAATCTTTGAAAAGAAAAAGGTGAACCCACGTTTTTAACATTAAAAAAGGATAAAAAATGTATAATTATAGATAATTATAAATCATAAGAACTAAAAATGTTCATAAAATAGTTATAGACAAGTTTTTAGGTCATTTTTACCCTTATCTTTTTAGTTTAGCCCTCGGTAAACCCGATTTCACCTTAACTATAGTAATTCATTTTTACTATTTTTAGTATTCATTATGGTAAAAAACTAATTTTAAATCATTATATAATATAAATTATGACTATTAAAAATATTTAATCCATTTTACAAAATTAAATTCACATAAGTGGAAAAAAATTATTTAAAATTAAACCCACAAATGCGATGAAAAATGAGTTTTCAGGAAGTGTAATTTTCAATGAAAAGATGATTTTATATTAACACTATGACTAATAATGATTATTTTATGAATATAGATTAATATTTTTTATATACAATCTATAAATTTCATTTAAATCATTCCTCATCATGTTTTTTTAATTAATTAAAAAGGATAAATATTATGCATTTTAAAATAGTTTGCAGAAAAATACCATTTTTAAACCCAAAGACAAAGTTATACTAAAATCCAATACAAACTTGATTAAAAATAAATTAATTTGATTAAATATAACTAAATAATACTTTTGTTACTTTAAATCATATTAAAAACATAATGGTACTTTCAAATTTCTTAATTTATTGAGAATAAATGACATTTTTACAAAAATTGGTATTTTTCATTATTCACTGAAAAATCAATATTTTTTGAAAATACAAAAATTTCACCCAAAGTAAATTTTTATATTAAAATTTATAAAATTAAGTTTATTTTTTAAAATAAATTTTATAAAATTTCCAAAAATTAATTATAATATTTTTCATGAAAAGTAATAAAAAACATTTTAGAAGAAAACATATTTTTGAAGAATAAAATTACTTTACTAAAAATTGATTGATTATTTACTAAAAATTTATAAATAATTTATATTAAGTAGGAAATTTATATATATAAATTTATATATTTCATAATTTAATTAATACTATTCATACCATCCAATTTAATGGCTAGGTTATAAAAATCATATATATTATGGGTCGTTTAAGCTCCGTGTTGGGTGTCCAATACAATAATGATCATAGTTTTATTTTCTAAAATATTGGGGTGTTACATCTCCCCCATTTAGTAAATTTCATCCACACAATTTGAAATTTTTCTTGGTAATAAAATTTTATACATTTAAAAATACATTTTTTGGAAACCCACATCATAAAATGGCTTAATAAAACATCCTCTTGATAAGAGAGAAAAAGACATATGAAGGTCATCTGGAATAACACATACTAGGTTTACAAATAGGAGAATATAGGTGGGAAGTGAATATTTGGACATGTAAGAAAGTGTAAATAATTATGGAGAGTGATAGAGATCATTGATCATATGAAAGTGAATGATCAATATAAAGTTAAGGACCTCAAAACCATAAATATGTGATTAGTGAAAAGACCATCGGTTCATCAGAATTGAAGTTACCAGGATAAATTTTTTTCAAGATCCTTTTCCTAGTGTTTAGGAATTATTTCATCATATAGAATGAAAACATAGTAAAATATACTTACTTGACAAGTATAATTTCATCCTTTAGCCAATTTCCACCACAATATTATCTTTTTCTCCAAACTATGAGTATTCAAGATGAATTTTTCTTACCTAAAGAACTAAAATCAACTTTTAAATACCACATAACCATAAAATGGATAATAAATCTATTCCACTACCTTTAGACATTAACCAATACCAAAATGGTTAGCACATGGTAAGATAATTCCCAGAAAGAATAAACATTCCTATGATGAAATAATATATTAATCTCCAAAATTTGACCATAGTAACCAAAGTTAAAACTAAACCATTCCACAAATAAATAAACCTATATCCCAAATAACCTCAATAAAATCAACATTAAAGAGTGTTTTAGCCTCAAAGTTTATCTCATACCTTTCATCTTACAAGAACAAAAATATGGTGATCTCATTTTTAAAATAACATTAACCACTTAATCACCAAATAACTTTTCAATCCCATGGTTATGTATACAATAAAACTTGTATGTTCCTATAATTATATCAATATCCAAGATCATATAAACACTAAAGGTTATTAATACCATAAAAATTATTTCTAAAAAAATGTAAATACATACTTCACATTAAAAAAATTCTTTAGATATACTTCAAACTAATAAAACATCTACTAAAATTTCATTAATCACTTTAAGATATCGTCACTCAAAACATCAGAGGGGTGTCTAAGACTTTGAACTTATGATCATCCTTAATCTTATAGACCTAATATGGTATCCATAACTATTAAGATAACCTCACTTGAAAAAAAAAATCATAATATCCAATGTTATCTATATCATCCCCATGATACCAATTATAACATCCCAAAACTTGTATTCTTGGATTAGGAGTTAAAAATATAAACTTTAAATTTATGGATTTGATACCGATGAAGGTGACCAAATTTTAACTATCCAAAACTTACAACATCAAAAGGAGAATATTGGATCACTTACATTATCAAGGACCTCTTAGGTCTAGAGTTTTATAAAATTAGGAAAAACTCTTAATATCATGGATTTATAGACAATTGATTCATAAAGATGAACATCATCTGCCACTATACCCATATTTTCATATTCCATATTAGGTTATCACCATTATCCATATAAAACCCTTATAGACATAATTCATTCAACCTCAATCTTTATAACCTGGGGAAAATGAAACATAAGAAGCGTGATCTCAAATTATCAGTAAAGTTAAATAGAATAATTAACAATTTAATGTAACTATGAAGCATAAGAATAACATAAGGTTATAATGACATAGTAAAAGTACAAGAGTATAACATAAGAATATTCATACCCATAAATACCTGGATAATCAAACATGAAAAAATGGAATAAGTCTTTAACAAAGGTAAGAGTAATCAGAATCAATAATCATGAGCCATGTGATATTAATATTGATCACAAGAAACATTATAAACCCATAAAAAGAATAGATAAAACTTATTTTTATCTTGGAACATTATCTTCACATCACTTCTTATAAATGGAATAACCAATATGGTCGACTTCCATCTCCAGAGTACCCAATTCATTGGAGTGCTATAATGGTGCCACCCATACTTGGTTAATAACATAACCACCAATCCTTAGTTTATCATGGAACTACCCATCCTTGGTTAATAATTTAACCAACCATCCTTGGTTTATCACAGAACCACCTATCCTTGGTTTATCACAAAACCACCCATCCTTGGTTAATAACGTAACCACCCTTCCATGATTTATAAGGGAAACACCCATAATCATAAATTTTTCCAAGAATCATATCATGAATAAAGTACATAGAGAATTCATTTCATCATAAACTCATAAAATCAACCTTTATTCTTTTCAGAACTTGATTAACCCATGTAAAAGAAATGAGTTCCATAACAATATCTTTGAAACATGATTAAATCGTGGAAAAGAAATGGGTTACATAACAATATATTTGAAAAAATAATAATTCATCTAGATAAATAATGAGGAAAGTATCATTAAAAAATATACCCATTAGAGAATAACTAATAACAAGTGTTATTGATGTTGATGAATAAAAATACCATTAATTTATCATTAAAAACATTTTCAAGGAAAATAAACTTTTCATTTTGAAAATCACTTTTAAAAACTAAAAATTCACAATTTTTTTTGAAATTAATTTCCATTTAAAAAATCCTTGGAAATATATAAAGGAAAATTCAAGTAAAATAATGGTCATGATGGTAGGAAAATCAGTTCATGTTAAAAATTTTAAAACCAAACATTTATTAAAAATATTTTTAAAAAGGGAGTCAAAAGTGGCCCATTTAGAAAAAGTTAGGAAAATTCATTTATTTTTTTTAAAATAGGTTCAAAGGCCATATAAAATAGATTTATTAAATCATTTATTTTTATAAAGAAAATTTTCAATTTTTTTTTTGTAAAATATGAATATGGAAGAGAAAGATAACCGATCTAAAAGAAAATACAAGATCAGTATCACTTACAAATGAATTTATTAATGTTTCTTAAATAAATAAGGGAGGAAATAAAAATTAAAAATGTGAAACACGTTCATAAAAAAAGTATAATACAATATTTTTGGTTCATGAAAATGATATCATATTATTTCCTCTGAAAGAAACTTGAATATAAATAATCCTAAAATAAAGGGGATTGTAACATAAATCCTTTTCCACTTTGGTAACCCTTTAATTGTAAGAACCATGAAATAATAACTTAAAATTAAACTTTAAATATAAATAACATAAGGATATCCATGATATAACATACCAAAAAGGTCAGTATATACATCTCATAAAGAAGATAGATTTATATTATAAACATATGTCCTAAAGAAATGAATTTGGGTCAATTAACCCTTATAAATATTATATCATGGGATTGAGAGTTAATCAATGGAGATATCATGTGTAAAAAATTTAAATCCATTCCAAAAAATATTAAATTCAGAATATAAATATATAAAGGTAAATTCACACATAATCATGTTATAACAGAGTCAATGAAGAAGTTTTATAACCTAACGAAAGGAAACTGAATTAAGAAACTCTTTACTACTTGGTAACTTTCAAGTCAATACCCTTGGATAAATTAAGTCAAATAAAAACCTAAAATACCATGTTGTTTTAAGTATTCATGATATTACATGTAAAATGTACTGTATATACACCACAAAATAAAAGCAAGTGGTGAATATGGAATATGTCTCACAGAAGTAAAAGCAAGATAAAAAAACCCTTACCTCGAGTCCAGACATTCCTTGTATGTACTTTAACTACTATATAATAATATTATATCAATTATTTGATTTATTAAGAAAAATTTCAAGGTTTACTACCTTATAATTAAATCATTTGTTTCTACTAACATATTTAAATATTTAATTAGTTTAGTCCACATCAGGTGTTTTGAGGACGTTTGGTTCATTATTTCAAAACAACTTTGGTGTGTTGACAGTGGTCAAAGACGTAATTATTTAAACATATATTGAATAATAATCATGAAATAATTATAATATATATTAATCAATTATAATTTTATAACCAATCATGAAAAATGGTTATGAAAAATGAACTACATTACGATCATGGAGATGGTAGGCCGTACGTACTCATGAGTAATGTTTCCATTTTTCAATGATCATTAAAGAAAGAGGGTCTGTATTATATTATATTTTAATAATGATAATATTCTCATAAACATCATATTATTTCTCTAAATATAATTATTTATATCATTCTTGGGATGTGGTGATGAAAAAAATAATCACATCACTTATTGGAGGCTGTAGTCCACACATACACGAACGACATTATCATTTTCCAGTGTAAGAAATAAATTAATATATTATCTTTTAAAAATGATAAATATGTCATGAATATAATTATTAGGTCATTTATATCACATATATTCATTAAAATTATCCTTATTACCTTATATATAAATCATTAGTGAAGAATGAATCACATCTCTTTACGAGGTAGTAGTCCATCGTACACACGAGTGATGTTATCATACCCCCCAAAAATGGAAATTTTAAAGTTATATGTGATATCATAACTAAATAAGTATAAATTTGTTATAAATATAATATATATACTTTAAATATAATACTAAAATAATTTGTGAGAGGAAATGATGGAAAATGAATGACATCGGTTCATAAGACGGTAGTCTACCGTACACACGAATGATGATTTTGTATCCCATTTGATGGAAGAGGAGAAGAATTTAGGTTATTAAATTAATATAATAACATATTATTATATAGGATATTTTTTTATAATTTTATAATAGTTTGAGAATATTTTAATGAGGTTTAAGAATAAATAAAACAAAAACGCATAGCTTGGAATTTTACCTCTTCTCGGACCACCTCTTTATGATTATACCTAAAGTATCCCTAGAATGGATTTATGACAAAAAAGGATTCTAGTATGAGTTTATGGAATCTGGGAAGTGATTTAAGAAGGTATTTATAGAACCAAAATTATTTTAAGGAGTGATTAAGAGAGAATAGGGGTGTCCCTTTTTAAGTGAGGTGAGTGGAAAACTTGTAATTTTTGAAAACAAAAAGGTGTGCCTACATTTTTACATGAAAAAAGGATAAAAAAGGATAATTATTGATAATTAGACCTTATAAGATCTAAATATTTCCATAAAATAGTTTTTAAACAAGTTTTTAGGTCATTTTGAACACTATCTTTCTAGTTTAATCCCCGATAAACCTATTTTCACCTTAACTGCGGTAATTTATTTTTAATATTTTCACTATTTATTATAGTCAAAAATTAATTTTACCTTATTAGATAATATAAATTATTATTATTAAAAATATTTAATCCATTTTACCATATTAATTTCACATAACTGGTAAAATTTAATTTAAAATTAAACCCACAAACGTGATGGAAAAGTGGGTTTTCAAGAAGTGTATTTTTTACAGAAAAGATGATTTTACATTCACTCTATGAATAATAATAATTATTTTATGTATATAAATTAATATTTATTGATATATAATTTATAAATCTCATTTAAATCATTCCTCATTTGGGGTTTTTTAATTAATTATAAAGGAGAAACATTATGCACTTTAAAACAATTTTAAGAAAAAACCCGTTTTTAAACCCAGACATACTTATGCTAAAATCCAATATGAAGATGATTAAGAAGATATTAATGGGATTAAATATAAATAAATAATAATTATTATAATTTAAATCATATTCAAAATATAATGTAACTTTTCAATTTCTTAATTTATGAAAAGAAATTTCATTTTTACAAAAATCCGTATTTTTCACTATTCACTAAAAGTCAATATTTTCTGAAAAATCCAAAAATCTCAGACAAAGTAAATTTTTATATTAATATTTAAAAAATTAATTTCATTTTATCAATTCTTTTTTCTAGAAGTCCAAAAAATTAATTATAATATTTTTTTTATGAAAATAAATAAAAATCATTTTTGTAGAAAACATATTTTTCAAGAATAAAATTACTTTACTAAAAATTGATTAATTATTTACTTAAAAATTGTAAAATATTTACATTTATTAAGAAATATATATATATATATATATATTTCATAAAGTAGTTAATACTATTCATGTCATGACCTAACCCACTAGGGCCCGAGCCGCGACACCCCAAGCCTACCTCCAATAGGCCAGGGGTTGACGTCCAGTGTCAAGTAGACATATCAAACACATGTGAGGCCTTAGAATATGATACATATATACATTCACCCATATAAATCTTCATTCAAAAATAAAAAGATACTAATAACTGAAACAAAAAATGCATACATACATCTATTCCACAAAAGGGTACAACAGAAGTGCTGTAAGCCTATAAAGGAAAAAATACAAGGCCACCAAAACTGCAAAAGAGTCCAACCTACTTAGAAGGAGGGGAATGATTTCAAATGAAACCACTAAAAATCCCCTTGACCAAGAACTATAAAAAACCTTGATATTTTTATCTCGCTAAGCTCCGCTCTCCCCAGGTCCTCCTAAGACTCTGTCGAAAGGTCTATCATCTACATACACAAAAAAAAAAACATGCATGAAAAAATTCCATGCATGGGTGCGTATAAAAATACCCAGTAGGTATCCAAAAAACCCAAAATAAAAGGGATAAATTGAAAGGAAATAGTCCTCTTGACCCAAGAAGTGTGAAACCAAGTTAGAGTGAACAAGAAACTCCATCTCAACCACTCCTCAACTATATATAACTAGTAAACTCAATACACATTGTGTGTTGAACAATACATATGAAAACACCACAAGGAATCCAAGAATCACCCTAATATACTCATCTTAGACTCTATGTCTCATGAGGTCCCAACCTCATATCCATCTATAGGATTCTACCCTAGTCTCTATGGTAATGCTCGTCAGGAGCATGCACTCCATGAGCCCTGTCATCCTAGATGGCACTCATCTGAGATATATCACTCATTAAAATCTCTAATTCCATACCTAATGGAACATCCAAGAGATATAACTCCATATGTAATATCTTTACTATCCCTAATGACACTCATCCAAGAGAACATACTCATTGGGTCTCCCCATGAAGAAAGTCACATTGTCACTTAGTGGACCTCGATACTTAGATAGGGGATCCTGAACATCCCTGATGGGGAAGTAATCAACCCTACTAGAAACCTGGAATATCTCATCAATCAGAAAGGGGATCACACCTATCCCATATGGGGGACACCATGAACCTGATATATAACTCCATATATCATAATTCTCAGACAGGAGATCACACACAGGACTGCTGGGGGATACCACAAACCCCATAGAGTCTCAAGACATGATATGAAGATAATTGATAAGGCCTAGGACCATTTTGAGATACCAAAAACCCAAATATATATCAAAACACCAAGTATGGGATCATACTCTTGATGATTCCATGAACCCCATTGGAACCAACTACTGAGTAGGGGATCATATACCCGATGATGCCACAAACCCCACTAAAACCACTCGCTAAGTAGGGGATCATATACCCAATGATTCCAAAAACCCTACTAGGCTAGCTTATTAGACAGGGGATCACCACCCTTCAATATGATCATGATGATACCATGAACCCCATATAGGGAAGTCGATGTGATAGAGGATCCCTCCATGGCCTCTCGGAGTGATAAAACAGCTCTATCTGATCTCATCATGTTGAGGGTATCACAATCATATGCTAAGGATGCAATTCCACACTATAACCTCTCAGAGATATACCAAGGGAACCCAATCAACCAATATTAGTCTATACATCACTAGAAAGTGACACACTAACCTCACTACGTGTCACATATCCCATGAAAAAACCATGGACACCATCACACACAATGTGAAAAACTACTCAGGATAGGATACTTGTGGGCCTCCATAAGAGTCCTAAAGATGAAGATGCATGAGAGAGAATCATCCAAGGGGATTACCTAACATGTACACATATTACACAATTTTACTCTCAAAACCGGCACTTTACCGTGTCCCCTTATGATAATCGTTGTGCATTTGGGTATATATATGACATGAACCTCATGTCACATGGTGTGTGGCCTCATCTGATCTCCTGGGCGTATCCTCACCCATACACGATTGACTGTACATGTCTCACCAAATAGAGTGTACCCTTGGTACATGGATTATCTTGGATACCCATCTATTTGGGAATTTCCTCTTCTTGTGCCCATGTATGACACCCTGTTCTCATATACTATGTCCATGTACTAACACATGTCCATATCTCTTGACATGGAATCTCTGACCATGTCCCTCGACCACATGACTTGGACTAACTACATAGTGTGTACCCCTAGTACACAGAATGTAGTTCCCAAAGTTTATCTTATCTGAATAGTAAGAACACATGACATGTTCTCATGAACTATACACCGTGTGATCAGGAATTTTGAATTGTAATTCCCTGTGAGCCTCCCAAAACGCCCCAGTTTCTCCTGAAACCCACAAATTTATCCCCAAGGGATCACTAGCAGTCACAATTGGGCTCTAAAAACCTTAAAAAAATTCATCGAAGGGGGATTGAGGCTTAAAAATAAAATCTACCTATGTCATCATGAAATAATGAAGATTCAGATGCTGATCCACACTATAAAGCAACTGCACCACGATTCAGGAGCGATCATCATCAATATTGAAGATTGGCAGCACATCCTCTCCTTGGTCCCACCTTGGTTCATCCATTTAACAAGGAAAAATTCCTCACATATCCCTCCATCCATGAGATCCAAATGGGGGGATGGGGAGTTTATTAATTTAATTTTATTAAATTAATTACTCTCTTTTTAACACCCCTCCAACTTGGCCTCAACTGAGCACCCTGTGTAGACAAAATTTATGTCATGCCTAGGGTAAACACCATATTATGAACTCAACCATGGTCTCATATTTCCAATCCGAGACTATGATCAAGAGTTATTTCACATTTTCAAATAAACAACATGCAAGTGATAAAATATATTTAATATATTTTATATCACCGCACTTTGTCTCTCCAAGCCTTAGAACCCTATGCTGACTCAACGATTGTATTTAGAAACATTCCTAGAAACATTCCAAAGTATTACATGAAAAAACTTGATTAGTACATTCTCCCCAACTTAAGACTTTTCATCCCTAAAAATTGAAATCCTAGGCACTAGGTAAATAAATTAATCTCATAACTGGGTCTCCCATGCAAGTGATCCCACTAGAGGGTTCCCTTACTGGCCTAAAAAATGCGCTCAGGTGAACCAAAAAAGCTAAAACACACTCAATGTATATCTCAAACTAGGTCAATACTATGAAAGAAAGCATTCATGTGTTTACTAAGCCATGATTGGAAGAAAAAAACAAGAATTAGGCCCATCTGCGGTCATAGGGTCTAGCGGTACGCCACCTCGCTAACCTGACAAAGATACTGACATAAATCGACAAATGTCATCCTCCTAGATTGAATTGAAACCTCAACATACAACAATAGAACCAACTATAGGCCCCTAGTGCTATCTCCCACTAGATCTGACCAGTACAATGACAACCTGTAGGGCCTCCCAAACATGGATTCAATTGGTAATATGCCGATGGTGGAGGGATAATGGAACCACACCAACATGAAAACCCAAATAATATTCTCCAAAATCGAATGGATTACTATAATTTGTACAACCAACCATATATTGGGTGTACTATTGAGGGAAAACAACCTCCTCAACACCTCATCTCATAGTGTGACTGGTGTCATCATCAAACCTGAAAGGTTAGAGTACTCCCCACCTTAGGAAAACCAATCTAGAACTTGTCTTTTGGATATCCAGTAATGTGAGACCTCACAAACATAATCTCCCAGATGTGCCTCCTTGACTCGCTGCAAAAGTGGAGGGGTAACCAAAATCAACTAGAGATATTTCATGCTATCCTAAAGTTTCTTTTTCTCAACTCTGATTCCACAGACATGAGGGTATCAATGAACAAATTAGGAATTCCAAATCATACACACTAGGTTTTACCAAGCCCTCTATCTATAAACCTCACACTACACCACAGTTCACAAAGATCCTCAAGATTCAACTAATATTCCATCATACATATCAAGGAAATCCATGGGTTCTAGTTTATGAAAAATAAAACTCACAATGGGGAAGAAAACCCAAAATATCCTTGATTAGACATCCTCAACCCCACAACAACAATAGAAAACCAAAAAATCATAGAAATAATTCTCCAAGGGTTATACCAACCATCTAATAAAGGCCAAATATATCTACCCATGTATGGGATCATCCTACTCAGCCTGGGGTCACTCATCTACAAGGGAGGAATTCCATCCCAAAATCCAGCAATAGTGACACACTCACCTGTGGAAACCATCTAAGTATGGATGGTAGGAAACCAGTCCACACTAAGCAAGCATCATAGGGCCTCTATCTACCACTATGGAAATGTTCCATGTAGCGCACTCTCCTCCTAAAGTTAGGTCACACTATCGATATAAGTGTTTGTAGCCATAGATCCTCTCAGTAGGAGGCTCCGAAATAAGGGTCAAGCATAAAGGATCCACTGTTATCACCAAGTTCTGATCTGACACTCTAACACGCTACCCCACCCCAAACAAAAAAGTAAAATGAACTCATCTGCAAAATCTCAACACTATCCTCTTTGGGTAGAACTAAATCACCCACACGGTTTTAATCGCATCACAAAAACACATCTCAATTGAGGAATAATACCTCTTCCTCATGATTCCAAAGCTACATCAAACATTTCCATCAAAGGTCTCTACCGACACCCCACATCACCCTAGTCGAACCTCGAGAAAGAAGTGGAAATAATATATTACCTCACAAATGTATCTAACAATACTACTAAAAATTTAGAAAGGACATAGAGAATACCTATAATAATCCTTAGAGCCTCCAGGTTATAGGCCTCTATGGACTATAGATGTCATCACCCCCATTCTATGGATCCCTAAGCCTGGCGTGGACCACATAGGGGTGATGGTGGAAATAGATCAAAACATTTACCACCTCCCACTGCTCTCCCCACTCCTCCTCCTTATCTACCATCATACAGAACTCTATGTTTCTGCCACTTTCTCTACCAAGGATGTTTATAAACCGTATCTCTCTCAACAACACGATGGGTTATAAAATCTCATGTGAGATTTCCCGATCCATCACAAGAAAAACACCGCCTCTCTCGTGGATGACTAGATCCAGCATGGGAGCCCTGAGATATAGTCCCTATGTCCTAGGATCATCTCTGTAAGTGTATCAAAACCACATATCCTTGAGCTTAACATTATTTATCCACTACTGAGGTATCATCTCTAGTGTACCCAACACTAATAGTCAAAGTCTACTTAGCGAGAAATCTCTCCACCACCAAGGCCTATTCAAGAACTCCAACATAAGTGGAAATGCACAGTGATATCACCAAATCCATGATATCCTAGTGTAATCCCTTCTCAAAGGTTCATGATTTAAAAAAATTATTTTGAACCATATTCAAGGAGTACTTCCAAAGGTCTATGAACCTCACTGAATACTCCGTCACAATCATGATCTCCTACCAAAGCCATAAAAGCTCCTGAATACCCACTAATATCAATGTGGCTGGTTAAAAATCTACACTGAAGAGCCTCTCAATCTCCATTGAAGTGAGAATCATATCATCATGGGTGTGTATCAATAGATTACACCATCGATCGACCAATCCATACATAAGACTCACCACTCAGACTACCATCTAATCAAGAGGTTTCCTTACAAGGAAAAAAAATGTGTGACTGCATCAATCTAATCATCAGTTTCCTCGGGGTATGGATCACCCCGATACCTTAGAGGTCACTTCCTATGGAGACTATGCTTTGTATTCTTCCTATAATCATCCTCGACCTAAACTGATGGAACAAACTACTACTCAATGGGTGGTGGCTTAAATAGAGGACCACCTAGAGGTACCACATCCTCCATTATACCCTACACTAAAGCCTCATCACTGAGTGGATCATCATCAAAATAATTCCATATAACCTTGTCTCACCGTCATTGTGGTGGAATCCTAAAATAGAATCAAGACACACCACAATCAAAGTGTATATCTAGGGAGCTAACTCAATAAGGGCATAAAAACCACAACCCATTCCTATATGATGCATGTACCAATGTTTCCCTGCAAATAGTTCCTAAATGTAATAAGTCAACAATTAGGTGATTAGAGTCCTGGTGTAAGGATATGTCGGCCTCTACATCAACACTAGAGTCCCTGGTCTAAAATCTAAACTCGAAACACCATAACACTATCGCCATAAATCCAAAATTAAGTTCACATCTAGATAACCTCTACATTGTAGTCCCAATGAATAACCTTCTATGAAACAACTCTATCATGACCCAACCCACCATGAACCAAGGCACAAATCCCCAAGCCCTCCTCAAATAGTCTAAGGGATGGCGTACAACATTGAGTAGGTATATCACACACATGGGAGGCCTTAGAGTATGGTACCTGTGTGCACACACCCACATATATCTCCATGAAATAGTTCATAGATAACAATAACTGAAACAAAAAAATGCATGTATACATCTATCCCACAAATAGAGTACAAAAAAATTACTAAATGTATACAAAGGGAAAAATAGAATCCCAACAAAACAGGAAAATAGTCCTACCTACTCAGAAGGAGGGGATTGATATCAAATGAAACTGTTGGAAAGATCCTTATCCAAGAACCAACAAACACATTAGTCTGTCTATCTCACTAAGCTCTACTGGCTCTAGGTCCTCTTAGGACTCTGTTGAAATGCCTATCATCTACACAAGACACGACACGCATGGAAAAATCCTATGTAGGGGTGAGTATAAAAATACCCTACAGGTGACCCAAAAACCCAAAATAAAATGGATCAATTAAAAGGAAAAAGTCCGCTTATCCCAATCATGATAGAGCCCAAGTGATAGAGAATAAGAAACTATATCTTAACCAATACTTCACTATACATGACTAGTCAGCTCAATCCATATGGTGTTCCAATTAAGACATGTGAAAAAACAATAAGGAATCCTAGAATCACCCAAATATACTCATCTTAGACTCCAAGTCTCATGAGGTCCCAGCCTCATATCTAGTTACAAGATTCTACCTGAGGATCTGTGGTAATGCTCATTTAGAAGCATGCACTCCATGAACCTTTATTTCCCAGATGGAACACATCTGAGAGATATCACTAATCGGGAACTCTACTTCCATTCCTTATGGAAAATCCAAGAGATATCACTCCATTAGGAACAAATATTCCATCCTTGATGAAACACATCCAAGAGAACACACTCATTATATCTTTTCATGAATAAAGTCATGCTGTCACTTACCATATCTTGATACTCAGATAGGGGATCCCAACATACATGATGGGGAACAACTCAACCCTAATAGAAACCCAGAAGATCTCATCACTCAAAAAAAGTAATCACACCCATACTGGATGTGTTACATGATGAACCCAATATAGAACTCTATATATCATAATTCTTAGATAATGGATCACACCTAGGACTTTTAGAGGGCACCACAAACCCTACCAAGTCTCAAGCCACGATACATAGATATGGGATCATTCCTAGGACCACTATGAGATTCTGAGAACCCAAATCTAGATCGAACCGCTAAGTAGGGAATCTTACTCTCGATGATATTGTAGAACCCACTACAACCAACTACTGAGTTGGGGATCACATACCCTACAATTCCCCAAACCCTGTCAAAACTTCCTACTAAGTAGGTGACCATATACTCAATGATTCCACAAACCCTACTGGTCTATCCTTCTATATAGGGGATCACCATCCAGAAAGATGGTTATGATAATAACATGAACCCCATTTAGGGAAGTCATTGCAATAGAAGATCCTAACCTAGCCTCCTAGATGGATACAACAAATATATGAGTTCATCCTATAGAGGGAATCAAAATCCTATTTTGATTATACAATTAAAAAATATACCCTCTCAGGGATAGACCAAGGGAAACCACTCAGCCGATACTATTCTATACGTCGCTATCAAATGACATACTAACCTCACCTCATGTCACATCTCACATGCCAAAACCATGGTCATAATCATATCCAACATGTAAAACTACTCAGGATGTGGTACTCATGGGCCTCTATCTAAGTCCTGAAAATGGAGATGCATGAGGGAGAAGCATACAAGGGGAGTACACAACATTTACCCATAGTAAACAGTTTTCCTCTCAAAACTATCCCCTTTCCATGTCCTTTCACTATACTTGGAATGTATTTGGGTATACACACAGTGTGTACCTCATGTCACATAGTGTTTGACCTCATATGATCTCTTTGGCGTATCCATTCCCGTACATGACTGACTAGCCATGTATTTTCACATGGAATGTACCCTCGGTACATAGTGTTTCTTGTCTACCCAACCACTTGGGTGTTTCCTCTTCCCATGACTTTTTCCGACACCCCATTCCCATGTACTTTGGATGTGTACTGACCCACGACCATGTCTCTTGACACAACATCCCTAGCCATTTCCCTTGGATGCATGACCTGGGATCACTACAAGACATGTACCCCTAGTACACAACATGTAGTCCCCAAAGTTCTTCCCAAAATGGGAAGAACATATGACATGTTATACTTCACTATACACCCTGTGATTTGGAATTCTGAATGAGAATTTTCCGCAAGATGCTAAAAAATCTCTATTTTTTTCCCAAAACCCACAGTTATACCCCTAGGGGATCAATAACAGTCATAACAGGCATATAAAAACCTTAAAAAATGCACAAAATCTACTTCACAGTGAAATGAAAAATCTTTGGGTGCATATCCATGTTCTAAAGCCAGTACACCATGATCTGGGAGTGATAGTCGTCAAGATCGAAAATGTCTTCTTTCCTTGGTTCCGCCTTAGTTTATCCATCACACATGGGGAAATGAATCCCCTATTTTGCTATTAATGAGACCTAAATTGGGGGGTGGGAGGTTATTAATTTATTTTTATTAAATTAATAACTCTCCATTTAACAACTCACTCTCTATCGAGCACCCTACACAGATAAAATTTATGCCATGCCTAGGGTAAGCACCACATTCTAAACTCAACCGTAGTCTCAGATTTATAATATAAGACTTCTATCAGGATTTATTTCATGTTTTCAAAGAAACTATGTGTCAGTGATAAAATATATTTAATATCATTCATATCACTACAACAAGGCTCTCTAGGTCTTAGAATCCCGTGTCGACTCAGTGTCTGGTTTCATACACATTCCTATAAATATTCTAAATCCTTACAAGAAAAAACCCAAGTCACTATGGTTCATACCTTCCAATTTAATGGCTATGTTATAATGGTTATATATATCATGGGTTATTTAAGCTCAGTGTTTCCTATCAAATACACTATATAACATAGTTTTATTTTCAAAAATCTCAGTGTGTTACAAAAATTATTTCTTAGAGAAATAATTTGGGCATATAATTACTTTAATTAAGGCCCAAAAATACTCTTAAAATCCAAACCCATAGTGTTCTATGAATTTTAAGACCATTCTCCTATATAATATTCAAATTCAAAGTTAGATCCTTGAATTTCAAAGGTGGTGATCTTATTTCCTTTAAATCCCTTCTCAGGTGAATCATTTTCAAATGGTATGGGATGGTATTATCATTAATTCTTGTTCAAGTGAATTATTTTCAAAATGTTGGAATAGGATTTTTGAATACGAAAAATTGGATGTTAGACTATTGTATCTCCTTTTTGGTTATAAATATCCTCCCCATTTTACTCTTGAGATAGTATTATGTAATTGTTTTTATTTTAAGTTTAGATTGAAAACTTTCATTCTAGCTTGATTCTTTGACTTATTAGAGGATTGTTCATCCTTTGTGGCATATTTTTCAAGATTTATTAGTGAAAAGTTCTCTTTGAGTCCTAATTTTTTATTTATATATTCTTCCTTCCTCATTTTTTACTATCCATACACCATTATCCTTATTTTATTTCAAATATCTGGGATCTTTACACACAAGCATTGGATAAAGTTCCCATGAAATTTACTAGTGGGTTATGGGATACATATCACATTACCTTTAAAGAATCCATCATGTGAATTTATTGAGAATATCTGGTCACATAGAACAAAATAATAAATGACCTCTAGATGATCCTCCCTTACCCAATAAAGAATTTGGGGGACACCACCATCAATTGAACGTAAGTAATATATCCCACTTCCAACAAATCCAACCACATTGAGGCTAGCTGCATTGTCTCATCCCTTAAAAAATGATCACGGTATTTCCTACTAAGTGAATAATCCACCACATTTACCTTTTCTAGTGTATAGAATATATCAATTTTTTAATCTCATAATAACTATCTCCATAACTTAAGACTTATGTTAAGGTATCAATGAGAGAATACATAGTTATTATTCTTGTGATCCACATACACCAAAAATCACTCACCAAGAAGGTAGTGTTTCTAGCCCTTAAAGATAATCACTACCACTAAAATATCCAAATCACGTTTCACATAATTCTATCCATGGGGTCTGAAATATCTATATCTATAACCAATAGTTTTATACCTCTACATCACTACACTTATAAGCCTATATCTTGAGGAATCACAAAAACATGTACTCAACTCCTTCATCTGAAAAATATAGAATAGGGGAATTGGTAAATATACACATTAGCTCTTAGGAAGCTCCTTGGTATAACCCATACCAAATGGATAGATTCCCCTTTTGGGTAAGGGTAGTCATGGGAGTTTAAATTATAGAGTTTTCCACCATGAATATATGATAATATCACACTAGCCTAAGAAATATACATACCTTGAACACATTCGTAAGAGGATATTACACAATCAAAATCTCAATATTTTTAGTGTCAACCAATAATCTACCCTCTAAGATGACATACCCCAAAAAATATACTTATCAAATATATAAATTTCACTTATAGATCTTAGTGTATAGTTGGTTCTCCCAAAAAATTTCATATATAATACTTAAATATTCAAAATGCTCATCCTCCATCCCAAAATAAATGAGGATAACATCAATGAAAACTACCATGAACCATTTTAAGAGTGGTTAGAAGATATGGTTCATGAGTAACATGGACACAATAGGGGATTTTATTACTCCAAATTAAATAAATAAGAACTCATAATTCCTATAATAACACAAAAATATCATTACTAGTATATCCTCCTGATGAACCCAAAGTTTATTATATCCAAACCTGATATTGGTTAATGACAACCAATTTACTCCCTTAATCTAGTCAAATTGGTCATAAATCCTTGGAAGAGAGTATGTTTTCTTGATTTAAACATGTTTTAGGTGGTGATAGTCAATATAAATACTCATACTCCCTTTCAGTTTCTTAGTGAATAGATTAGGAGCTACCTTGGGGGACACAATTAGCCTGATGGAACCTTTCCCCCAAATGCCCTATAATTGTACCTTTGACTCATAGATCTTGGATGGGTATATCCAATAATATGTAAAAGATATTAGTTTGGTTCTGAGATATAGGATGATAATTAAATTTATCTTCTAATGAGGAGGAAACCCCAGGGAATACTCTAAAAAAAGCTGCATTCACTCCTTTACAATAGTGGGAAGTTGATCCTTGAAAGCCTCCAAAGTGAACAAATCTAAGCTTACTGAATAGTGGGAAATCAAGTGTTACTTCTTAAGGGTTGGCCCTACTCATTCCACCCGAAGGAACTGATCACTAATAAATGTGGACCTAGAACCATATGCTCGACTAAAAACACCCTCTAATGATAAAAATCCACCCATGCTTGGACAACATATATCTAATCCATACCTTTGATGACATCATATGGTCTCATCTTAGTGATGATGAGATCCTAGGAAAACCTATCCATACCAAGAGTGTGTTCACCCTGATAGTCGATATGGGTGAGAGGGTTATAACCCATAATACATGTCTCTATCTAAAGATCTCGAGTTAGAGGCTCCATAAAAATCTATAAATCCTACACTAAAATTTTCACAGGAAAATAATGGCGTATACTAGTGTTGATAAGTATGATAAAAAATGTATAGAAGATGAAAATAATACATTGTACCATCTCTAGTGATGGATGATCATATCTCTCTAGTGTGTGGATCTATTTATAGCTTTAGCTACTATCACCTTGATCTCGATGTAGTCCACATAGAGGTGTTAATAGAAGTGGATTGAAGAATAATCCACCCTAATATCCTCCAGTTATTCCACTTAATACTATACCAAAACCGCTTCCTAATGTTCCACTCTATCCATCATGGGTAGGATTTTGATCCTGATGCTACTTATGACATAGAGGTCTATCCATGATACTACCCTGGCTTCTCTCAGCTTCCCGCCTGGTTAGGAAGACATAAGCTAGGTGTCCTATGCTTATATAAAAATATAAATTAATATATTCTTATTGGTTAAACCTTTTATGATATCTATATACCATAGATCCCCTATACCAAGATCATGAATATGACTGCCTCCAATGACAGTATCTCAATGAATATCATCGGTTTGCTATTGGTGATAAATGCACTTTAAGGAAACTTAGACCTTCCCCAACACTAGACCATTCCTTTAACAATAATATATCAATAAAAAATACCTGATATTGGACTTTAATTTTTTCGGATGCATATAGGTATAAACCCAACTCAAATATGTCTTTGGAGGCCTCACTTAAACTTTTGAGCTCATACAAATTAATCACATATCATGTCAAGGGAGCACCTGATGAGGTATATGAACCTTGAATTATAATTAGATAAAACCATTCTAATTTTTAGATGATCTAATAGATCCTAAAATTATACCATCCTTAACACCATTGGATACATATCCTCTTTGAATAAACACTCAAACTTTGACCATGGTAGAGTTTCCTCATCATTAGTACGAGTAATCAATGTTCACCAATGACTAGCCATACCCATAAGAGGAATTAATGAGAGAATCACCAGTTTTTTGGAGACTTTATGAACCAGATAAAATACATGAGTCATAAAATTTTACCAATCCTCTACAATTTTAGGATTGGTCTTGCCTTGAAACCTATAAGAACTTTGGTGTAAAAAATCTTGCAACACACTCATATTGTAAGTAGTCTCATCCTACATAGTGGGAATTAATATCTTCTACAAAGGTGGAGGGTTTATAATCTAAAAAATGGTTATAAGATATATAAATATACTCTTTATGTGGAGATACATCTTGATAAGGTCCCTATAATGACACCTCAACTCTGAACTGAACAGTAACCGGAGGCTGTAGCACTTGAATGGGTGCATAACAATACTATCCCTAAATTTGAACTAGTATTCTATAGGGTGGAATCCTATATTATTCAATATAAAACCATGGTTATTAAATAATATCTAGTTGAGGAAAATCAAGAAGGAAATTGGAAAAATCATAATTGACTCACTATATGATGCGTGAACTATCCTATTATACCTTGAAAATGATGCTTTCAAGTTTTGATTCAATTAAAATATTATTAGAGTCCTTGTGAAAGGATATATTGGCTGGATATATCTAAATTGGGTTCCCTAGTCTGTTAACCAAACTCAAGAACCCTTGAAACGTTCTACCTAAGTTTCCCAAATGAAACCTTAAAAGACTCTTACATCCAAACTCAATCCCTAAGATAAAACCGTGATGATACTACTTTTACACAACTAAAACCACCGAGACCTTGCCTGGGCTAGTGGTAAGTCAAGTGTGCCATCACAAGCACACCTCCAATAGGATAGGGTATAATGACTAGCACAATGAAGGAATATCGTACACATGGGAGGATTTATCCTAATAAACCTACACACCACCACATATCTCTAAAATATAATATAATAATTCTAAACCAAACATAATATAAAACTATAAAATAATATGCATATAAAACATGATAAAAATCTATAAAAGTATAAAAAATAAAACACCAGAAAAATAAGGGCATATATAAGGTCCTAAAATATAAAAATAAATAAAGAAATAAAACTACTTAAAAAGTGAAACCCCTCATCACGTTAATTCCTAACATGAATACTGAAAGAAACCATCACCATTGAGAACCATTATGCTCTGTCTCTACCATCACTATGCCCACTAATATCACATACATATTGTGAATCATTTATACATACACAAAAAATGTGGGCATGAGGCTCATGGTGAGGTGGGTATATCAATACATAGTAGGATACCATGAAAACACACTACAATAGAATCTCCATTTAGCGGTGGTTTAAACTGCCGCTACATTTTTTGGCGGCGGTTTACAAAAACCACCACCTAATAGGGAATCACCAATCTATTAGCGGCGGTTATTAATTTTAGCGGCGGTTTCAGGAAAGCGTCGTAGCTGCCTCATTTCGTGGCGGTTTTCCTGAATTTAGCGGCCGTTTTACGAGCCCTGGATATCACTTTATTCGTGTCAGTTATAACCACCGCGAATAAACTCAAATTCCATCGGCCGTAAAACCACCTCTAAAGTCACAGGAACCGCCATGGAATGAGGCAGCCACGATGCTCCTATTTAGCAGCGGTTATAACGGCCGCTAAACGTAAATTTTATTTTACGTTTAGCGGCGGTTTTCACCATTTAACGGCGGTTTAAACCGCCGCCAACATACATTTTGCGGCGGTTAAAACTGCCGCGAAAATATGCCCAGAATAAAAAAAATAATTCTTTGCTTCTGCTGTACCACTGACTTGAAAAAAAATAAAACCAGAAAAAACCATCCCTGGCCTCCCACCAATGACCAAGAGCTGAATATCCAGAATAAATCACAACATCCAAAAAACATGTTTTTCTCTCAATGAGAAATAATATACAACTTTAATATTTAAAAATAGAACAAAAATCTGAAACCCTGGAAAATAAGACTTCCTATTAGAGAAAGTATTATTAACATAGTAGTCAGATATCCATCAAAGGTTCCAACACATTCCTCATACTCATGTATACAATATCCTAAATATTAAATACTAGGAAGATAAAACTCCATTGATACAAAATTGTAACATCCCAAAATGGATTCCACTAAATCTTATAACTTCACTTTCTTAGGATAGATCATCCATAGCAATTCCAATCTACTTATAAAAATTGATAATTGATGAATTAGTAGTTATATTAGTACCAACCCATTTATATAATGATTTTTTTGGTTTTGTGGCCTAGAAACCATCCTTAATACTTATAATAAATTTGAACTGATGAAATAGATTAAATAACACATTAGAAATATATTGTTATAAAAAATCCTATTGTGGGAATAGTTTTAGAGTTACATTGGGATATAGATTTTATAGGAATGTGGATATTTCCAGTGAGTCTTAGTTGACATCTTTTTATGTTGGAATATAGGTTAAGTGGGAGATTCTAGTGACCTTTTAGGAGTAAACCTAGAATTAGAGTAGATTCCTCGTGTTATGTGAGGGGTTAACCTAGTTTTTCTAGCATCCTTGGAGATATTAAGCATCATTGGATGCATCTTTTTAGTTTTTGGTCATAGAATGTGTTTTTTTATGTATTTTGGGATTGAGTAGGACTCTAGTTGTGGAACGATTCCCCAAGTTGGTAGGCGATCATGAAATAATTAAAACTTCTAGGTGTTATGAGCATCTTTAATGCTTGAGATTTGTGGGACTGACATGCCAATATAATTTTATTTAGTTTAGTTAGTTGTGTGAGTTTAATTTCAACGGTGTATGACTCAAGAATTCATCATCCATGTTAAATGGTTATGTAGGATAACATGACCCTTGGGTTTGATTTTTTGAGTAGGCTAGAAAATACCAAGAATGCACAGTGTCATTGGTCCTATGAATTATATAAAATCGGTGTTCCCATTTCATTGATGTAACATAAATTTAGTATTCATTATCATATAAATTTCTTATTTAACTATGGTTTGGTGGAGAGAGTTGTGTGGTGTTTTGTGAAAAAATTTCTAGTCTCTGAGAGTTTGAGGGATGAAATCACAGGTAACACCTTGAGGGGTATTATCAAATAACTACTTGGTTTAGGGTAGTGGGATCTAAAAAGGTTGTGTTAACCGATCACTCCCTGAGTGAGGTTACCTAGGTATTAAATATGTTGTGGTGAGTGATATAGACCAGAGTTTTTAGTAGAAAAGATAAGTTATCCTAGTTCTATGGATGACTATGTAAGAGGATCGAGTTTTATAACATCATCAATCTGGGTTAAAGTTTAAGATGTAGTTATTGATGTTGATTGAATGTGTGCGCATGGAATGAGGATTGCATAATGCATGTGATTATGAATAGACCATTTCTATTTATTATTAAGTGGATGATGTAAATCTATGGGGTAGGAAGTGAACCACAGGTTGTTCAAGGATGGAATATTAGTTCCAGATGAGGCTTCAGCGTATGGCAAGGATGGATTGTCGTGATGGAACATGGTATAATTATGTTGACTCACATCTAGAAACCATGTTTAGTGGTGGAAAGAGTGTTTTTCATGGGAATTAGATTCCTATTTTTATTAAAATGATGAATATTAAAATCCTATGGTGGGGAGAATCACACAGGTTATGGAAAATGTAACCTTTTAGAGAGTGGTTGTAGAAAGAATAGTCATGAATGGTCAAAATTACTTTCAGAAGTCTGTGAGCTATAAAATTCAAGTTTTCCAGACATGGAGGAGGTGTTGAATTTAAGACTTAGGTATGAGTTTTAATCAGGTTTGGAAATTATATTCAGACTTAGGCTTCATGTGAAATCTAGGAAATGTGATAGGTTGATATCACATATTTTCTTGTAATGTAGCATGATGTTGAAATGGTTGGTTGAGTATGCACCCATTAAATCACACCACGAGTCAATTTTGGAATTCAGTGGGTTCATCTCAATTATCACGATATAAATTTTCAATTTATGTTAATATGATTTAGTTTTCAAATAAAGGCATTGGCCATCAATTTGGATGTCCTCTAAGCAGGTCAACCTAAAGTGTTCTGACTGGAATTTCTGTAAACAAGTGCATGTTGTGAGCTAAGATTTCTTTTTGTAAGATGTATTAATAATGAAGAGTGTGTTTTTGTTATGACCCTTTTAGTTTAGATTTTTAGGACTAGATTAACAGTGATGGTTGATTTGTAAAAGGAGGTAGCGGTTTTCATGTGGCACCGCTTCATAAGGAGTTTTCAAGTGAGCTCAAGTGAGATCTGTCTTAAATAAAGCAAGAAAAGCTCGAACATGTCAATGTGAAACTAGAAGTGATGTATAGTGGTATAGTGCTCATGGTTTAGTGGTTTGAGAATTACTATGGTGGGAAGACACCATGGAACTATAAATCATGTGGTGGTCTCTTTAAGTAGTTTTAATTGTTAATGTTTTTGAGTGGTGTCACTTGGTTTAATGTTTCTGGATTAAATTCAGATGGAAACGAAACCTAGGTACAGGTGATGAGAGGTGGTTTGGGGGGGGGGGTCTTATTAAATTGGACATCCTCTAGATGTGGGTGTTGGTCAAATTCAATACGATCATTACACAGAGTCATGGGAGTATAACTATGGTTTCTTATGAGTATGTTTGGATAGAAGTGTTTTGTACCAGACCTATGACATCTCCCTATAAGGCCTAGTGTTGGTAAAGAAGAAAGTTCTGGAATTCCAGTAATTAAAGTTCCATGACCAGATAGCTTTTAATGAATCAGAAAATGGAATTAAGAATCATAATATAAATAATTTAGGGATATAATGATAGGTAATAATTACCAGACAGACCATGATTAAGTGGAAATTGTGTTGGGAATGTAGTTTAAGTCATGCAGTAACAATTCAGTGATCAAAACAGTTATGGTTGGAAATGGTCCATTGTAACCGATCAGTTTTATTTTGTGTTTCTAAGTTATGTTCAACAATTTAAAGGGAATTTCATGGTATAATGATAAATTTAAAATTGAGGTATGTTTGGTTATATGATTTTTAGAACTTATACTCCCTGGGTATTTGGTTTGAATGTGAATTTTGAAATTTCATATTCTAACTCTAGAGAGAAGGTTGGGTTTATAACTAATCCTCATGATGTAATTATAGACTTTGTTAGACCATCCTTTATGGTTATGGGAATATTTTAAATGTTTCATTTTTTCTGTAAGTATAGCTTGGGGATGATTTGTCCTATAGTGGGGAGTATGTAAAAATACACTTTTTGGACTATTTTGAATTTTTCATAAATCAATTATAGTTTAGTAAGTGGAGGTATGTATCGTCAAACAATTCCAATAAAAAACTCAATACTCCTCCATTTATTCATCCATTTAAAGAAGAGGAAGGAGAGGGGTTTGGATTCTGCTCCTTTTACCTCCTTTGTTTTCTTCATTTCTCTAAGTGTTATCATTGTGCAATCTTATATGCCCTATTTTTAGTTCTTTTTTCAGGTTATCCATTTTCATATATTTTTTATTGAATCGAGAGACATAAATATATGAGTTAAGCATCCTAATATTGAAGTATTTGGTAGAATTTATTTTCTTAAAATTCATGTTTTTATAAGACATACCAATTGTGCGTCAAGTCGACATCCATCTTCGAGATTATATTTTAATTTATAAAGTTTTCTTGCCTAAATTCATGGACTTATGCTAATTTATCACCCCTCAGTCACACCTATATCTTAGTGAACCAACCTTGATTTAGAATATTCCATGGAAGATAAATTTCATATCCTTAATCCTAGGAATTAGTTTGATGAATTTATGACCCTCATTAAAATGTTCTCACTCGAAATGGTTAATTAATTAATCACTCATTCCATAGACCATGTCATACCTATGGATCCGTCTTGACCTATTAAACAAGTATCCCATTAGGTTCCCATTCTTCATAGTTTCCTATTTAGATATGTAGTGTATTTAGGAGTTTTATAACCTAGGAAGCTACCCAAATAAATTTAATTTAGTGTTTGACCTTAGATGTCACAAATGACTTAAGAAACATTCTCATGACATTTTAGAAGAAATAGAGCATGTTTAGATACTTTTCATGCTTAAATCAGACATTTTCAACAATGGGCCTCACCAAAGTGTCCACAACACTATCCCCTTGATCACTATGAAATGAACCAATTTTTTCAACACATCAACAATGGGTTTAACTCCTAGTCATCCAAAATCTTTACTACCAATTCAAACACAGACCTAAATAGAATAATGTATACCACACTCGAGAAATGAATACATAAAAAGAAACATCAGAAATCAATAAAATGCATAAAAAAACATGAGAAATCAAGGAAATTTTAGGACATGAAAATGTGTGGTGGCAACTATGTGCCAAAAATGTTACATATACAAACCAACTATTTCCATTTTTGTTCAACACATCAACAATACAACTACTCATGGTCTGATGATGCATCGCCACTCTCTCCACCTTCATTTCCACTTTGTGCTGTCACCCGTAAGAACATTATATTGAAAATTAAATACGGTTACATATTTATATTAAAACTTAAAACCAATGAAAGTTAGAAAACTAAATGATTTTTATTTTCTGTGATTTACCTGCATACCACCAATCGATACACTCCCATAGGGGGCATATCTGCTCATCTGCTGACATATTTCAGTCAACTCTTTCTGAAATGCAGATATCTGATCCCCCTACTGGTGAACTGTGTTTCGGAAAGAAAAAATCTTTTTCTTAGCATCTCCGGGTATGGGCTGACTAAAGTCAGGAGTAGATGCAACAACTATCCCCAGTGGCCTGCTAAAAACCTCAGATGGCACAGGTCCCAAACCCATCCCGCACACTCTCCCAGGATGCTCCTTCCCAAGGACTTTAGCAAACGGGTCATCCTGGGAGACAGACTAGGAATGCGTAGGATTGACATCCCATAGTTCTTTAATTTTGAACTATAAATCAAATATCAATATATATTAACACAGTAAAAACTGATAATAAGTTATTATGATAAAAAATTGACTTCATACCCCAACTTCTTTAGTAGGCTCATTAACAAAACATCTATCTGATTTCTTGTGAACATCCAACCATAGTTCAGTTCTGGATGCATAATGGACTAAACTCTGTGACTGCATTAATCAAAGATAAATCAATAATTCAATATATTAAACAGATAATATTGTATTATAAATATTTAAACTAATTAAAATATTACCAATGTCGTTCGACTTATAGAAAAACTTTTTGAGCCCGCAGTGTGCGGGAGGACTTGCTTCGCTTGGTTTGACGCATTCTGTCTTGAGAGATCCTGAAATAAATAAAATGAAATTTAATACTGATGTATTGAATGTCATGTCCTTTTCATATACATGTATAAATGTAAAATGAGGATAATATAATAATATATATATTTCAATACCATCTGCTTCTGATCCCGATGCCTGTCAACAAACACTTTCCACTGCTCTTTCGGTACCCCACTGGGTAGCTTCTCATACATTTGCAGCGTGGTCAACGAAGCATCGTTGACATCACACCAAAATCTCCATTTAAAATATTTCCACTTCTTACGTAGATTTTTCAACGTCCACTTCCGTGCTATCACATCAGCAATGATAAAGTGGAATAACATCTGTATACAAGAATTCATTTTGAACATATTAGTAACATAACATTCAATTAAACTATAATTTAATAAATTTAACTTGATTTGAGAATCAAACACTTCATTTTTCAGCTTGGAGGCATATGTCTCCAATCGTCATATGAAATGGGAAGGGAAATGGGCTCCGCTGACAGCTGGCCTAGAATCTGGCCAAGTAACCCCGCGGCATCATCCGTAGGGACCCCATAAGAATCAAATGGCACAAAAATATTCTCGCCATTCAGATTCAAAACATCTGAAATTTTTATCTTTTTCTCCACGGTTTCATTTTTTTCATCTTCAATGAGTAAACAATTAGTATAAAAAAAATGCAATAAATTTATTTAATTAAAATTTGTACCTATGATAGTGACACTCCAGTATGTCCGGGATGAACTGGAAGGGGCGCGTCGCTGCCCCACTGCTGAGGCTCCTGAAGGGGGAGTCAACGACTCAGTCTCTACTGGGACATACATAGATGGTGTGAGAGATGGTGCTGGGGGAGATGGTGCAGGGGTGTTGGAAGCTGGTGCCTGAGATGTCGTGGGGAGGGAGCCAGATGGATAGTCATCTGTCGCAGAACTGGATGAAATAATGTACCGCTTCTTCCTTGTAATTCCTATCATTTAATCAAATAAAATTAATTTTAGAATATATATTTCAAAAAAATTATGCAGAAAATAAAAATAAAAATGATAACAGATGGAGTACTAACAGACAAAATATATATAACAATGATAATGAATGACTACAGAAATGAAACAAGTGGTTGCTGAATAAATAAATAATTGTACATACAATCATTTTCCCCTTCAATCATGTCGGTTTCCTGCTCCATTGCTTCATCCACTTAATTCATCCTTGCTAGACTAATATTTTCAATATCATGATAGACAAATAATTCTGTTTCTTGTTGCTGATTAAATTCAATTTCAGAGGTCAAATTTTCCACTTCATTACCCATATCATACAAATCTCTTTGTATTATGTGAGAAAATACACTCCACCCTTCATTGGAAACATCATTCACATAATATACCATTTTTTCTTGCGATGCTATGATATATGGATCATGTAGTTCACGATCACCAACATCCATCAAGCGAGAGAAGTTCACAGAAGTAAATTGCAAGGAATCTCTTTTAACACCTCTGATAATATCGACCCATTTTCATTTGAATAAAACAACTGAAAAATGTTCATGGTAGTTTAATTCAATAATATCATGCATCTTTCCATAGTATTCCACTCCAGAAAATGTAAATATACCACTATTCTGTGTTCTCAAACCCACTTCTTGGTCGACTGTACGAAATCTAAATCCATTAACATTATAAGCGTCGAACTTTCTAACTTATTTTAGAGGACCTCTAGCAAGAAACTTCAAATCTTATGACACCTATGCTCGAGTATCAGTATTCATGATTTGAAAAAAGAAATATACTTTATTATATTGACAAAATGTATGTTTCAAACTAATATTTGTATTTATTGCAATATTTATGAACTTACACGTCGTGCAAACCATTTTACAAGATCTTTATTAATAGCTTTCATTATATCTTTCTCATTTCGTGTTCGGCCTCTCATTCGTCTCTTTGTTTATATCCTCAACTCTTCAATAAATGGATCCGCAATTTCACTATTCAGCAGCACATATCTATTTGCCTGTAATAATTCCAATTCAGTCAGTGTCACATTTGAGGTCCTCCCAACTGATTGGACAATAGCAGGAAATATTTTGGTTTTCTGATGTATTTGAGATTGAGTCTATGTGTCGTCAACACGTCCAACTCGATTAAATCTTGTCTCAATATCATCCAAGTATCGAGAACAAAAGGTAAGTCACTCCTCAACCACATAGCCTTCATCAATTGAGCCTTATGGTTTAGCTTTATTTCTCACATATGATTTCAAATTCCCAAGATATCTATGAAATAAAATAAACATAATTATGCATTTAATTAAGTACCAAAAATTGTTTACTTAACTGGAAAACATATAAATAAAGTACCTCTCAATTGGATACATCCATCAATAATGAACGGGGCCTCCTAATTTAGCTTCCTCAACCAAATACACAGTTAAATGCATCATTACAGTAAAAAAGGACGGAGGAAAGATCATCTCCATTGCGCAAAGGGTCAATACAAACCTCTCCTGGAGGTTGTCAAGCTAAAATGGATGTAGATATTTCTCACATAGTTTTCTGAAAAATGTGCAGAACTGGAGTACAATAGCAGTAATTTTTTCAGGTAATAATGTACGCAATGCCAATGGTAGTAACTATTGTAACAAAATATGTGAATCGTGGCTTTTCAATCCATGTAACTTACGATTCTTCAAGTCAACACACCTTGAGATGTTACTTGAATACCCATCAGATACCTTAACATTCGGAGGAATGTATCTTTATCCCTATTTTTCATTGCAAAAATTTCCGGAGGATACTTTTCATTCTCATCTGGCCAGAGATCGCGTTTTATGTTCATTGCTTGTAAGTATTTGCGAGCATTGAGATGATCCTTCGACTTTCCATGCTAATTAAGCAATATGAAAATCAATTTTTCACAGAAATTCTTCTCAATATACATCACATCAATATTATGCCACAAAAAATTAAATTCCCAATACGGATGTTTGAAGAATATACTTTTTTTCTTCCATTGTTGCGTTCCGGTGTCGCTTGACGATGCACTTCAGACCCATTTTCTGCTATCATTCAAATGAGGAACCTTCCCAAATTCTGTTTCAACATTTTCAAGCTGTGTCAATATTTCAAAACCATTTAACTACTTTGGAGGTGGTCTACAATCAATGGAACCATTAAATTTTGATCTGTTTAGCCGAAATCTATGAGATGCATCGAGAAATCTTCAATGACACAAGAAGCACCATTTTCTACTGTGAGGTAGCCGTTTGGTCTCAAAATCAAAGTTACAAACAGGACAAGCCAAACCCATGTAAGTGTTCCAACCAGATAAATTCCCAAGCCCAGGGAAGTCACTAATGGTCCACATTAAAGCAACATGCATTTTGAACATTGTTTTAGAAGAAGCATCAAATGTCTCAACACCGTTGCTCCATAACTCATGCAATTCGTCAATCAAAGGCCACAAGTATACATCAATATCATTTCCAGACATTTGTTTTCTAGGAATAATAATCGAAAGGATAAAATATGTTTGTTTCATACACATCCACGAAGGCATATTATAAGGGATCAAAACAACTGGCCAAATGCTATAATTCTTACTTAAAGTCCCAAATGGGTTGAATCCATCGACATCCAATCCCAATAGAACATTCCTAGGATCGGCTGAGAAATCGAGATGTAATGAATCAAATGTCTTCCATGATTGGGAATCTTGTGGATGTCTCATTAACCCATAATTTTTATTATCTACAGAATTCCACTTCATGTGTTTGGCGGTTTTCGATGACATGAATAATATTTGCAATCGAGGCTTCAAAGGAAAGTAACACAAAACCTTTTCAGGTGTGCTCCTTTTCTTCTTCTCCATGAAATTATGTTCATTCAGACTTCCAACATCACCCTTTTCCTACCATCTAGAAGAAGAAAATTTCTTGCAATTCTGTCTACTTGAATCCTCTCCCCAATAAAGCATACAATCATTGGGACACGCATATATTTTTGTATAATTTAGACCAAGCTTGTTAACAACTTTTTTCATATCATAAAAAGATTCTGAGATTTTTGCTTCAGGAAATGCATCATGAATCAATTCCAATATCATGGACATTGCCTTATTTTTAATTCCACATAGACATTTGATATGGTATAACTTCAGCAGAAATGAAAGCTTTGAATATTTCAAACACCCACTATACAACTCTTGATTTCCATCATCAACTAAATCATGAAACACATTTTCCTCAGTGAAGTTTTCTCTTACATTTGGCTCCACATAATCAAGAGGAGGATCCAATGATATGTGACAATATTGATCTGCCTATGTTACAGTCTCAAAAACATCACTTGTCACGTTGCAATTTGTAGCACCCTCTTCTGGTTGTTCTGATATGTTTTGATACTGATAGTGGTGTCTTGTAGTGCCGAATGCATCCTTTATTAGGTTTTGCATTTCATTTTCCATTTTCGACAAACTTGGGACCTCATTATGCGGATTATCATCAGTGCTCAGTCTTTCTGTAATGTTCGATTCTCCATGCCAAATACAACACAAATATTGAGCAGGGAATTGATTCAGTATTAAATGTTCATAAACCTCATCTCTCTTCAACCATGTTCTAAATTTACATTTAGGACATGGACATTTTATTCTCCCTTCAACAGATCGATTAGAAATTGCAAAATCTAAAAACTCATTCAAACCCTTAACATACTGAGTTGTGTTCCTCAGTAATGTGATCCAACTTTTATCCATGTATATCACAATGTGCCTACACAAAAAACAAGGAATCAAACATGATACATCTTCTATAACCCCATCATCAAAAAAAAAATAATGATGAAAAAAATTTCCATAATAGAGAAAAATTCAAGGATATATCAAGAAATGGGTCTAAGAATTCCTCAAAGTCCCTAAACTGGAAGCACAAAATGGATGAACTCTTTCTATAAGAATGGGCCTTTTCATCATGTTATGGTTCATCCTGCCTCTAATCCTTGCACACTGGATTATCTTTATTCCCACTATTAATTTGTTGCATACCTGATAAAACCAAGGAATGAACAACCATCGATTTCCAAGAATATTTAGCTTCCATTCACATGTCCCCAGTGACAACCTCCAAAATGGATGTTATGCCCAAAGAAAGTAGAGTTGTATCAAGGTCTGGGTGAAGACCATCACCAAAGAAATTATCTTTCTCATAATTGATGACCCCTATCTTTGGAGAATATATAACAAACCTTGAAAGGTTATTGACATACTCCCATACTGATCTGTCACCAATAAAAAGTCTCATGAGCTCAGTCTATTTCTCTACATTCATTCCCTTAGGAAATAACCATTAAAAAAAATCAATCTTGATGAGATTCCAATTCATACATTCATGAAGTTAAGAAGGTACCACTGACTCCCACAAGACTCTACTGAAACTATAAATCCAGTTCTAAAAAATTCTCACCCAAAAAGTATCAGGTTCCCTAAGATAATTGAGGATCACCTTAATTTTTTCCAACTATCTAACTGCTTCCACTTACCCTTGAAAAACACTTAATGAAGGAAGATAGTGATTCAGGAATCCTATGATGGTGTCCGATATTGAAAATGATTTAACATCAACAAATCAACACATATTATAGGTCAGAATAAGAACTAAAGAATCCTTTTTGAAAATTACAGTGGACAACAATAACATCTAAATGAACTATATCAATTAAATACTAAAAATAAAGCCTAATTATTCTATATGAAAGTAAGGATAAAATACAAAAAAAGTATAAATTAAACAAGGAACACACTAATGAAACCAAAATTACTTTTCATTTTAAACCACCATTTTTTATAAGTAATTATAAAATACAACCTCCAATAAGTGTGAACCTAATTTGGAAAATACAGATTGGAGAGGAGTTGAAACAGGATAATAGGGGGATAAATTGTGATGTGAATGCTTTGGCTTTGTGGGATGGGTGTCTAGGCGCAAACCATGAATAAATTTTTGAAACTTTTTCTTTACTATGACTCGATTCATCTTTCGGTAATCATTACAAAGGTGAAGGGTTCCATAATATTTATTCACAAAAAACAAAGTCATTTCCCAATATTAAAGGCTTGGGAGAATAAATCATTTATCAGATACAGTAGGTTTATCAAAACACATCATAAAGGAAAGAACATAGAACATGAAATAAATATGTCCCTACCATGAATAATGAATGTCAATATATACATTCCTATGTGTCTATCATGATGCATGAATACTCATTTAACACCATTCTGGGCCATGAGTATAAATATCAAGAATCAAAATTCATCACTAAACAATACCATCACACAAAATACAAATCACCCAAGGTAAAATAACATCCACTTTTTCAATAAAATAACATAAGAACCAATCCCGTCCATATGAACAGATATTTCCCCAATACATTGGCTAGATACTCCTATTCAGAAGCTCATTGATATGTCTTGGAACATACTAGTATCTCTTATACCTTTCCACAAGTAGTAATGTAATAGAAATTAAAACATGATTCTTTGATACCACTTTGATACATCCCCCAATCCATCACTCTCTAATGTGGCCAAATAAGGTTTTTTATGGGACCTCATGCATTCCTACCTATATTCCATAGGTCATTGACTAGAAATGAGTGTGATATTTATAGTGGGGAGACCATACCCTCGGGTATCTAATTATATAGAAGTGGAAAAATCAACATAAATAACTATAATAAAATAAATATCCGTAGAGGAAAACATATAATAAAACATGTAAACAAAAAAAACCCAACTAAAGAATCCAATAAATAATAATGGAATAATGTAATGAGATGATGTAATTAAAATGAATTTATTGATGGTTGTAATATAGAGTAAAAGACTATGTGTTTCAAATAGCGACACAAAAGTCCACTATCCCAATCCCCATTTCAATCCCTTCTCCAAAATCCAACCCATCCTATATGAAAAAAATTAACATAAAGGCCTCTTTACCTTTTTTAATCCTACATCCATGCAATCTGCTAGGGTTCAAAACGTTGAGATGAGTAGGTTGTGAGTAAAACTTATTAGGTCAACACCATTATTCATATAAAAACAGTTGGATATATATTGTACACAGTTAGGGGATAAGAATGAATATTAATCAATCAATCAACACAATACATGAATCATCCTAATACAGAACCATGTCAGATTATCTCCGATCTTATTACAAAACCATGCCAACAATAATAATAAACCATGGAAAAATTAAAAAACTTGGAATATCCCTCTATATAAGCGTTTCATTCATTGGGAATAGCCATATTTATAATTAGTTCAACATGTGTCCATTGGAATAGATCACTATATTAACATGCTAAGACTCCAACTGGGCATTTACAATTTCAAAACCAAAATTCATTTCTAAAATATTATAAATATCCAATCAGGATTTAAACATTTTCAATTCGAATGAATTACAAAAATGATTCCTAACCATTTCTAAAACAATATAAAACACTAATTTCATGTTTATAATTCCAAGAGGCCCATTAAACCATTTAAAAACCAACTATGTTCCAAAATATCAAATGGGAAAAGTTTCAAATTACACATTTGAAACCAATTTCAAAACCACATAATGTAGAAACACACCATTTAGAAACCAATAAACCTTTTGATAGAATGAGTTTTATGGAAAACATTATTTTAGAGTTACATTTTCATTTGAATGTCCATCCATGTGTGCCCCTCATGTGCACATGGATGTGCCAACATCCAATGACACCCATTAAGCATCCATAGAAATAACCAAAATACATTTTCAAAGAGACATCACATGCCTTCCAACCAACATAACACCACACTATAAAAGTCACCAAATTCCACATATAAATCCCAAACAACAATCCAAACAATTTAATAATACAAATATAAGGGAAAAACACACAAATCATCTAATTTTACCTTAAAATATCCATTGAAATTTTATCAAACACATTGGGTGCATATATACAAAGGAATATTTGAAGAATCACTTCAAAACCAATTTTTAAAAAATTCTACCAATACCAAAGCACCACAAAAAACCTAATAAACACATCAAAAGAATGAAAAACATATTTATAAATTTATTTAAATCACCCAAGGATCAATGGAATGAGTTAGAAGGGAAAAATATGGAGACACCTACATCAATGGAGTGAAGATGTGATGAAACTCTTGGATAAGAAGAAAACACCCCAAAGAACAATCCACACACCCTAAACATCAATAAAATAGAACCAGACATCAAACCTAACATATATGGTTCATACAAAGGGATGATCCCCCAAGAGAAACCATGAAATAATGAGGGTCAAGATAAAAGAGGAGGAAAATGAAAAAAAATCCAAAGAATCTTACCTTGGAAGCTTCACGGACCATTAACAGAGAGAGAAAAACTAAGGGTTGCGGGGTCGCCAGGGTCGTAGGGTTGCTGAGGTCGTGGGGTCGCCGGGGTCGCGGGGGGCCATGGTCGCAGGTTCATCGGGGTCGCGGTGGGATGGGGTCGCGGGGGAAGCGGGGGGCCCGGGGGAATCTGGGTGAGGAGGGTCGGGGTAGGGGGAAGGGTCGGGCTGTTAAAAAAAACAATGTTTCGCGATGGTTTATCATAAACCACCTCTAAACAACCGCCGCTAATCAACGGTTTTGTTGTAGTGACAAAAGGATGGAAACAATAAGTAAACTCAAAAGCCAAGAATATGGGAGAAATAAAGCAACCAAATATAAACTAGATATGTTTTAGGTATAAGGAACCCATGGATATAGGAAAGCCCCTGTCATCATAACTCAAACTTACCAAAGTTATACCTCTAGGGAAACAAGGTTATCTAATAACATTTCAGACCCAAAATACACTAACTACCTAGTTCTCACAACTTTCATGTCTCTATCCAAAATCATAGTGGGGGACACACACCATATTGAGAAGGGTATATTAGTGTAACACCCCAAGTTTTTATGTATTATTTTTTTTCTGAATAAATTAAATTTATTTGATATCTCGTGCTACACACAACACCAATTTAATCTTTCACTACACACAAAATTGGGTTAGCTTGTGTCACACCTAACACTGATTTTTAACAAAACCACAATATATTATTAATATAGTTATTTAAATGAAAACGTTATGACCTAGACATTAAAATTAGCAATATAAATAGTAATGATTAATTTTTTAATATTGATTATAATTTTTTTATATAAATGAAACATATTGATAAAAAAGTACTTAATTTTTGTTAAAATATTTATATGTTTTGAAAATACTATTTTCTCAAAAAAATATTTTTTATATTATTCTTTTTTAAGAACAATAATAAAATTAATTTTTAAAAATTTTAGAAAATAATTTTTATAAAATAAAATTCATTTTTTAATTAGTATGTATAAATTAACTTAGGCTAAATTTTTGATATTTGTTTGAAAAGTTTCATTTTTTGATGAATAGTGAAAAATACTAAATTTTAATTGAAAACTGAATTTTCATTTAAATTATTTATAATTTTATATGATATTTTAAATTGCGTATAAATTAAAATAAGTTCAATTATATATCTATTAATCCAATTTATTTCAATTTAATCAATTTTATATTTAATTTTGATATAAAAATATTTCAAACTTTTAAACATTTTTATCTTTGAAAACTCGCTTTCTCATCGTGTCTGTGAGATTAATTTTAAAATTTTCCACTTTTGTGAATGGAATTTATAAAAATGGATTCCATATTTGGAATAATCATAATTTATATTATATAATACTGTAAACTCAGTTTTTGACCAAAATGAATAGCAAAAATAGTAAAAATTATTTACCACGGTTAAGGTAAAAATGAGTTTACCGGGGGGGAGGAGGGTTAAACTGAAAGGATAAGGGTAAAAAATAGCCCAAAAGATTTCAAAAACCCATTTTATGGTCAAATTTAGACTTTATCTCTTCTAGGATCTATAATGGTCCATTTTGGAACCATGTGGCATGATAAAAATGTTGGTACACCATTTTCGTTCCAAAAGATTACAAGTGTGCCACTCACCTCACTTATAAAAGGCCACTACCTCTACTATCTTATTAAAACATCCAAAAACTTTTGGTTCAACTAATCCCTGAATAAATGACTTCACAACTTATCCTCCTATTATCCAATAATCCTTATTTTGAATAGAAATCCAACCTAGGAAGGCTTTTGGTGCAAACCTAAGGAGGATACCTGAAGAAGAGGTAACATTCATCAACTGGAATTTTTATTTGATATATTTCTCAACCTACTTAAATTATTATTATAGAATGATGATATAATCACCTCAGTATCTTATATATAATGATATGTTGTTATGTTAATTTGATTACCTTTAACCATCTCTACTTGCATCAAACGAATTACAGAATCACGATTCATGTGTACAGCAGACTACCGCCTCACGAATCGATGTCATTAGTTTTTTCATTAACACCTATAAAGGATATAAATAATTATGGATTTATTATTTATATATGATATTTATATTGTTATTATACTTCTATAGATATTATATCAGACATACCTTCATACTCTCCATTTTTTTGGAATATGATAACGTGTAAACGTTAAGCTTCAATTTTCATAGACCTATAGAATGTCATAGCTCATATCCTTCACTAGGTGTGGTAAAAAATACCTACTAAAATATGAAAAATTAAACTACAAATCTACTTGAATTTTCCCAGATTCCTTCATGGTGTAACCTATCGAGTCACAGTGAGGCCATATGTTTTATAGAATCACTAAAAAACTACTTTAATTTCCTTTTTGTCATGCCATTAGCTTCAAAACATGGCATAATGAAAGAAATATATGTTGAAATATATATATATAACCTTAGTGGAATGACCTTAGATGTCATGATGTGAACCAAAAATCTCCAAAAATCATGACATCCTGAACCCACACTCATAGATCCAATACTAATAAACACATTCATTACATACCAAATTTGATGCCGACTAATGTAACCTAAAATTAACCATTTATGTTTATAATATAAATAAAAAATATTTATTCACTTACACACAAATGAACTTTTAAGGTTTAGTGTTTTAAAGAGTTAGGAAAAACCTTTAACAAACAAAGCCCATATCTTTCCCTTCCAATGATCATTTTTCCACTAAACCAATTATTTATTATTTTATAATAAGTATGTAACATCTCCAAGAAAATTTTCTACACATGATAACCATTTATACATATCATACATAATAATATTCTTTATAATCCAGGGAAAAGGAAAACATAATAAGTGTTGGCCTAGATGCTCTATAAGGGGTAGCTTACAACTAAAGCAATTATTGAATAAATAAGGAATGGATAATATGAAAAAAATGAATATATTCAAATAATTACATATAACTAAATCATGAGTGTGTAATTTATTTATGGATAAAATAAAAATAAAAATAATCACATTGATAAAAATAATTTATTTCATATGATGGAATTCATTATACCAGACATCTAATTCAAACCATCAAGGCCTCATTCTAAGACATTCTAAAAAATTCAAATCATAAAGTCCTTGTTCCAAGAAATTATAAATAAATGGTTAAGAATATTAAAAATACCCAAACTATTTAGTCTCATAAAACGTATTGATGCACCGAGGTACTATATAATTTTCCACCCCACCCATTAAAAATTAATTCTAATGCAAGAATCATATGAAAAAAATGAACAACAATACAATAAATAATCAAATTATCTTGGTAATTAATGAACATACATATTATAATAACAATAATACAATATTTAAATGATTTATATAGTCAATAAATAAAATAAATTGATCATAAGAAAACTAAAGAAAGAAGGTGGATGGTATCGTAAGAGAATATACCCAGTAAAACATAAGAAACTTTTATGGATGTTGATATAGATAAGAAAATCCTTTATAAGAAGAATGCCTTCACACTGTATCATATAATAATGAATAAAAAATTGGATCATTTGATACCATGAGTTAGATCCCCAAAAATAAAAATAGTATAAGAGAATTTATAGGGTAATTCATGGAACATAACTCCAAATAAGATATAAATTTTAGAGTTTTATATTAAAATGAAAGTGAAACTATAAAATTGATTTTCATAAAGATTTTGTAACATGGTTGTAAAATAAACTTATAAATCACTTAAAAAATTAATTTTAATGGGTTGAAAAGAGGATATTGAAAACCTTAATTTTAAAATAATTTAAAATATATAAACCTTTAAATGAAATATAGTTAAAGATAAGAAATTTGGAGTGGATGATAAAAGACATAAACTTGATATTAAAATCTTTTTAAATATTTTGAAATATATTTATTTAAATCCACATCATTAAAAGGGAAATAAATATTACTTTTGAAAATGGATAAATATAAATGTGAATATCAAAATAGATAATACATATCCATATTTCAAAATAATAAAGGAAAACATTTTTGGAATGAAATAATATGGATATGGAAGAGAAAGATCTTATTAGAGAGGATGAGAATGATTCTTCACCATAAGATTTTTTATTAAAGAAAGAAATATATAAAAGAAGGAGATTTGGAAGAGAACATATAAATCCCCCATATAAAAATAGAAAGTACCATATGAATTAAAAATTTGAATAATATAATAAACTTATAAGAACACAATCAAGGAATAAAAACTATGACTCAATGAAGAAGATGATGAGTTGACAAACCCTTACATATAATATATTATTTGAAGTAATAATCCTCTGAAAATAAGCTTATGAGAAATAATTCTAAATTAATAGAAAGAAATTTGAAATAAAATTTGATACAATCATAAGATATAATAAATTAAACCTTTAATAATGGGATACAATAAGAAACATTATAACTCAAATAAAGGAAATTGATTTTTAAAAAACCCTTAAAATTTTTGTATAATTTGAATCGAAATACCATGAAATATTAAAATTTTGATGGATTTTTAAATCCATTTAATTTAATTAAAATTATTATTAAAAACATCCATAATTAATTATACACACCATAAAAAATAAATCATGTAGTGAATATTCCATATGCCCAAAGAAGTAAAATTGAGATGAGAAACCCTTATCTTTACTCTTGACTTACAAGAAAAAACTTTACCATCCTATATATTAAAAATAAATATATTAATAAATTATATCAAAACCTTATTCATATATATTAACTTTCGTACTCTTTCATTATAATTATTAATTTTATCTTTATTATTTAGTTATTTCTTATTTTCATCTTCAGATGATTGTAATCTTGATTGCTTTGTACATGTTTCTAATGTCGATGATGATCAACATTAATTAATATCATATCCATAATCTTGAGATAATTTAAGTTAATATAATATATTTTCCATAAATATTTATACATTTCTAATTTCATTCTATGAGATTTTTATTTATGACTCAGGAAGATGAAATCAATGATGAAGTTATTTCAATAATTTTTAATAAAAAATGGAGATATCTTAATAATGAGTCAGATATTAATATTTCCATTCTATAAAAAAAATAGTTAGATATTAATATCATATTTTTATAGTAATTAAGTTTCTTAATCTATTTGTGAGAGAAATTTATAACATCATTCATGTAGTTGGTGAAATTGACCCAAATAAGAACATGCTATTATTAATGGATAAGCATGAAAGTGACTTTATTATAATATGATAATTATTTTAGAATAATGATATTATTTAATGTTATTAAATTGGTAAATATTAATTTATAATAGGTTTATGAATAAGGTAATATTTTAAGCTATTATTTACAAATAAGAATTTTTTTTTCTTGGTATGCTTATTTTTGGAAGTTAAATTTACAATGATTACTTATTGTTAATATTGTTAATATAATAACTAGTTTATATTTGTATAATACTAATCATGTCATAAATATAAAATTTATTCATTAAATCCATTTTATAACTATCTATAAATGGTGGCGATGAAAAATGAAATATGTTGTTCATGGTGGCGGTAATTCACACGTCACACAAGTAGAGTTTTCATTTCTCAAATAGATGAGAGGAAGGTAGAAATGGTTATTACATTAATATAATAATATTTCAAAATATTAATTTTATTAATTTAATTATATTATTATTTTTATAATAGGTTTATTGGAGAAATATATAGAAGGAAAAGACGGAGAGTAGAAAATACTCAAGTTGAGGACTTTATTTTTCTCTTAGTGGACATCATGGAAATAGAGGACTTGGGACACTTTCTTGTTAAAAAGGGATTCCAAACATGTAATAGAAGTATAGGATGGTTAAAATGGTAATATTTTCAAGAGGAATTATACGGAAAAGTGTGTCTTTAAGTGGGTGGAAGTGATATCCTTTTATAGGTGAAAAATATGGACTTTTTCTTATAATTTAGAGTTAGGTGAAGGGTAAATATGAAAACACATGTGATTTAAGTGAGGGAATTATGGATAGACATGTGGGTTTGTATTTAAAACCTAAAAAGGGTATTATATAAGTTATATATTCCAAGTTAATTTTCTAAAATTTGAGGCATATTGATTAAATTTTCACCATAATAATTATTTTTTTACTAAAAATATAAGATGGTCATCCATACCAAATTTTTAAGTTCGGATTCAAAATTTGGACTCAATTTAATCTAATTAAAATTATAAATTTGATAAAATTAATGTTTAAATTAAAACACAAGATGCATAAAAAACCTATCTTTTAGAAAATTCCTTTTATACATTAAGTGTTTTTATTGTTCTTTCCTATCAATTAGTAATTAAATGGTTATTAATTTATTTTTATATATAGTTAAAAATAATACTATGTACATTATTTAAAATATATAAATTTAATTATTTAAATAAAAATACACAATGTTTATAATAATTTTTTTTGAAAAATAATTATTTTACCATGGTAAATAATATTTAATTTGATAACTTATTTTTTATCATAAAAATGAAAATTAATTGTTACTATTTTTGTATATATTGGATAAAAATGTATTTTTTTTTTATTAGAGTCAATTTATTGAGTTTATAAAAATTAATTTTAACATAAGTGCATATAAAACATAAAAAGAATGTTTTTAGTAAAATACATTTATAATAATAAAAATATTTTTATTATTAATTTAGCTATATTAATTGAAATTTTTCAATAAATTCATATTAAAAATGACCTTTATTTTTATTTAAATGTTTAAATGATAAATTCATAAAAATAAATGTGATGTATAAATAATTTATTATATTGATAATTACATGCTTATATCATCCTAAATTTTACTTAAAAACCCCTTAATATTTCTGTGTAATACCTAAGGATAAGATAAGTAGTGGTGGTTGTCATGGGTGGCGGTTCAACTAGTATGGATCTCATAGAGATTTCTATGATCTTTAACTTCTCCCACAATTTATTTTGTTTAATTCGAACTTGTTGAAGTTCAAATTTGGATTGGGCAAGGGAAAACACAAGAGAAGATACATACCTTCCAAGATCAAAAGAATGATCTTTATTATGAAGAATTATACTAATTTATTATATTTATTTTAATTTATTTGTTGACTTTATAATATAGTTACTTCTATTTATACCGAAGAATTCAATATCCATGTTATAATTTCCATATTTTAATTATAACATGGTTCATTTTTAATTTCATGATGTGTGTAAAACAAGACATCATAAATTTAATGTATTATAATTTCTATGGTGTTATACCCCCCTCCTCAAAATTTTAATTACTCTCCACTAATTAAAAATAACTACGGGTATGAATAAGGATACAGTTTTATACCTATTATCCTGGGTAAGATTATAAAATTCATATTTTACTTTATAATAAGAACATACTAAGATTATAAACCATTTGTTCCAAATATGAATCCTTATTAATCTATAAGAATTATGAGTTTCAAGAGGCATACCATTCATTGCTTCATTTTCTTGATCCTATTTCCAACCAAATGCAAAAACTGAAATATTTATGATAATATCTAATAAAATTAGAGTAAATTATCATATAAATATGAAAAATTAATCTTAATATACCTCTCATGTGAAATATTAATTTCAACCTATGGTAATTTTAGTTCAACTATGATATAATTAGATAAACCTATAACTCCTTTAGTTTAACCTGGGTTTCCTATAGTAGTTTTAATATTTAGTTCTATAACCTAACTAGTTTTATATTACATATTCAAATTCCATTTAAATCCTTTATAATGGTTTATAAAGAGCATAAAATTTTCTCAAAATGTATCCCCTGAGAGTGTCAAACCAGGTGTGCAGTTAGACCCACTTGTTGTGCATCGAGGGAAGATTGAGTTAACACCCAACCAACCTTTTTTTAGCTATTATGACCCCTAAGTGAATTTGTTACAGAGCCTTCACCAGTTTTTTATATCTATATGGGGATTCCATTGTTGGTAATTCGAACAATCATTACTTTATAAAAATTTTAAGATGTTTTCTTATATTTATATTCATCCCTAGAGTTTATACTAATATATTATAATCATAATTTCTAATTAAATAAGGTCATTATTAATATATCCTAAAACCAAAATTTATGGGAACTTATGATCTTAGAGTTCAACTTAACCATTATCCACATACAATATAAAATTGAATAACAATCAATATATGCCTTAATCATGTATACTCTAAAAATATATTAATATTTTCTAAAAATAACCTGAATTTCCTTGACATTAAATCACATACCAAAACTAAGGGATACCTATTACTCAATAATGTACTCTTACTAACCTGTAAAGTTTATTAAACCCTACTTTGATACTGACCATGATGCTCTGAATCTATACTCCTTAATTTGGTGATAAAAAACATACTCTTTACATACAAGATTTAATACCGAGTGAAGTGACCTAAACTTAAATATCCTTGATTACAATATCAATAATAAATATCGAGTCAATTATACACAAAGGACCTTTTAAGTTCAGATTTTTAGAGAGTTAGGAAGAACCTTTAACTAATAAAACCCACATGTGTCCCATATAATGTGATTTTTCCCAATAAACCAAGAATTTATTAGTTTATAATAAGTCTCTCCCATAAAATCCTACACACATGATACCCATATAGACACATAATACTTAACAATCTTCTTTATAACTTAGGTAAAAGGGAAATGTATGAAGGGTGAGTTCAGATTCTTAGTAAGGGGTAGTGTATAATAGAAATAATCATGAAATAAACATGGAATGAATGATATAGAAGGAATAAATAATAATCAAAGAATTTCATATAACCAAATCATGAGCATGTAATATATCCATGGATAAAATTTCAATGTAAATAATAAAATGGATAAAATATTTTATTTCATTATGATGAAATTCATAATGCCAGACATCTAGTCCAAACCATAAATACCTCATTCCAAGAAATTATAAATAGTTCAAATCTTTAAGGCCTCATGCCATGAATTTATAAATAAATAGATAAACATACACCAAATACCCAATCTGGTTTGCCTCATGAGACTTACTAATGAATCGATGGGAAATATAATTCCATACCCTATTTTTCTATAATTAATTTGAATGCATTATTCAGTTTAAGGGAATGAATAATAATAAAATACATAATCAAATTTTCTTGGTAATCAATGAACATCCATATTAGAATATTAAGAATATGAGATGTCAACACATCTCTCTGTAAATAAATATAATAACATGTTCATGATACTTCAAGATAAATATAGTGGATGATATAATTAAATCATATCCCTAGTGAAGTATAAGAAACTTTTAAGGATATTGGCATATATGGAAAAATAATTTATAAGAAGAACACATTTTAATGATACCATATAATAAGGGATAAAGAATTGGATCATTTTTTACCATGAGTTCAACCACCAAAAAGAAAATTAGTAGAAGAGAATTTATATGGTAAATCATGGAACCTAACTCCAAATAAGTTATAAAATTTAGACTTTGAGAGGAAAATGGAATAAAAACTATAAAAAGGATTTTCATAAATCTATTGTAATATGGTTGTAAAAAAAACTTATAAGTCACTTAAAAAATCCATTTTAAAGGGTTCAAAAGAGGGCATTGAAAACCTTAATTTTAAAATAATTTCAAATATATAAACGTTGAAATAAAATATAGTTAACATATGAAATGTGATGTAGAATATAAAGACATAAATGTTATATGAAATGGTATTTTAGTATTTTGATATCTCTTTATTGAAATCCACATCATTAAAAGGGTAGAAAATCTTCCTTTTTAAGAGAGATAAAGAGAAATATGAATTCTAAAAGATCTAAATGATAAATTAATACATTTTTGGAAAAAATAATATGATCATGGAATTGAAATAGCTTCTTGGAGAGGATGAAAATAATTTTTAACAATAATATTTTTATTAAAGAAAGAAATAAATCAAAGAGGTAGATTTGATGAGAAGATGTAAATACTTCAGAGATAAATAAAAATTGCCATATTATGTAAAAAATGGAATAATATAAGAAACATTTAAGAGCATATTCAAGGGTGAAAAAATATGACTTAATGAAGATGATGTTTCATCCAAAAAACCATTAAGAATAATATACTCTTTGAAGTAACAATCCTTTAGAAAGGAGTCTATGAGAAAGAATTTTTGAATCCATAAAAGGAAAGTGAAAATAAATTTTATAAAATCATATTATAGAATTAATCAAACTCAAAAGAATGGGGTTCAAGAAGAAATATTATAACTAAAAGAAAGGAAATTGGGTTTTGAAGAACCCTTACAAATTTGGCAAACACACCCCGTAATCCTGCATGAAGTCCATGATAAAATCCTTGTGGAGTGATATTTCTAGGTCATTATAGATGTACTATATATAGTACTTGAAGTACTATATAATTCATAAATATTAATATAATTCAGGCCTTAGGGCCACCAGTTTTGACATATGGGCCACAGGGCCTTCCAGCCATCATTAGATTTTAGGCCACTAGGCCTTCAAGCCACCTCAGGCATCCGAGCTGAAGACTATTTGGCCATACGACCATGAAGAATTATGGACAGACCACATTGAAGTAGTATTTAGAATAGTATTTAGGTATAAAAGTAGTCACTATAGCATAACTAACCATATTTGAAGAACGAGGGGGGTATGGTAATCACCATCGCTATCAGTCATTGTGTAACTCTGTACAAGGAATGCTAGCCAATCAACAATGCATGGTTGGAAGATAGGTTCCTTCAATGATGAAGATGTTAGGGAGGGATAGTTACAGTATTGTTGGGTATTTGGGACTTCATGTAATTTATTGGGCCTTGTACATCTAGAATTTAGAGTTATGTACTAGGCCCTGTGGTTTTGGACTTATAGGTCATGTAAGGGTTCCCTCTCAACCCAATTAAAAAGGATGATTATCCAAAAATAAATAAAAAATACAAACTCATTCAGGTAAGTTTGACCACAAAATAAATTTAAATAAATAAAAATTATGATTAAAAACATAAATAGGGAAGTATATTCACTACAAAAAATAAAATAAGTGGTTAATATGACATATTTCCCAGATAAATAAATTTTTGAAGAGAAACCCTTATATTTACTATCAACTTCCAAGAAATAACTTTAACCTCATATATAATTGTAACACCCCGACCCCTCTAGGCTGGAGCCGATGCATTACTTGTGATATTGGCATGGTTAGAAGGAATGAAAATCTTGAAGAAATGATCAGTTTAGTAGTCTTGAAGAAACTAGATACATATATTTAACACAAATTACATTGGATAAGGTTACAAGATACAATACATAACAAAAACTCAAAAATGCATCGACAGGAACTCAAAAGAATACCTTCTCTTCATCACCTGTTGAAGGTAGACAATGAAAGGGGTGATCTCAAACACTTAGTAAGGGTTAAAAATAGCAGAATCATGAGTGCAATAATAAGTAAATCACAATAAATCTGACATAATCAATATTGAATAGTGAATAAATGAACAACTAATGCCATTAATAAATTGAAAATGAAACTGTATCCATAGATTTTGTCATAGTGAAAACCTCATGGACAATAATAATAACTGATAATGAATAAATAGAATTCTTATTAATTGGACTTCATGTATCTGGCACATGAAACCATAATACCATAAAAATAGTTTTGTTTTGTGGGTAGAAACCCGTCCGATTTTTTGGAAACAAACTCGAAGGGTTTGTCATCAAACTGTTTTGTCTCATGAGACCTACCGATGCATCGAGGGGATATAGTGGGCCCCACTAGACACTACATGTCCAAACATTCTTTATAAATTTATTCAATACAAGACCAATATGCCTTTTAAATATCCGTATAGAGTAGAGTATACAAATTCATCAATATTTCCATAATAACTTTCCAAATAAACACCGTATGTAAAATGTTATACGGTTTAGAAAAAAAACATATCCATAATATGAGTTTATGTATATTTAATAAAAATAGAATTTAAAATTAAAAGTGATCTCAAATTGGCAGTAGGTACACCACATAGGGATTATTAGGTACACAATACAAATTCAGTCACAACGAAAACCGCAGCTAAGACAAAAGTCCCTTACCACAATGTAATCGTTTGAATCATATGACCAGAACTTAATGAACATAAAATGAATCATTTAATAACATGAATATAAATATAATCATGTTATTATATATCAAATGGAAGTACAGATATACCACATACAAGAAATAAGTGGTGAACAATGAAAATCTCACAGAAATGAAAGTGAGATGAGAAACCCCTTACCTTATGCTCGAGTGTGTTCTTTGTTTGTTTTAATGACCTGAATAATAAAATTTAGCTTCATTAATTAATATTTTCATAACCTCCTATACATGTATTTGATTTATTATAACCTTATTAGGTTCATTCATGGCCCTTTATATGGGTTCAATTGGTTCAATTTTCATGTTTTGGAAGCATTTTCTTCCTTGGTTTTCATGGTTCGTTTACTTGTTTCCATGAATGGGAGTTCATTTGAAACATGGTTAAACATACAGAATTGTTAATACATCTTATTAATGAAATTATGGAGATATAAATGTTCATATAAGGATTTTAGGTTATATACCGTGATGATTATTCATTAGTTAAAACATTAATGATGTTTCTTTAGATCATTTTAAAGGTTCTTTGATAATAACAACCTCACTTTGTCTTATAAATTATAACCATGAGTAAAAAAGAATTACAGAACCATGGGTGAGTAATAATACATATATTATAACCTAGTTCAACCATATAAATGGTTTCATTACCAGACTTGAAAGAATTAATGGAAATTGAGATTACATCATCTACGATGTCGGTAATTCGATACATCATGGACAATGTTTTTAATTATTTGAACAAGTGGGGGAAAATAAGAATATTGATGATTAATTTCTCATGAACATGAGAAAATCCATAATATAAAATATTCTGTAGATTTCAGTCCTCTTGGGTAAGAAGAGATAACGAAAGAATAAATAAAGAACTCAAAATAAAAGAATAATTTTAAAATCGCTTACAAAAATTCGGCAGCCTAACGGCTACGCAATATGGTTTTAGAAAATATTAAAAAGAGAGGGGACATGGGTCACATATCCTGAAATAAATCATAATATATATTAGATCAATAATAAGAAGAAAAATAAGAACATGGTATGGAAACTTGAAAGATATACCACATAAAAGAGAACTTGAAAGGAAAAAGAAAGAAATTGAGAATTTTCTTACCTTGTAGAGTAACCCTTAGAACTTGAAGGTTGGGACCTTGGGGGCTTGATGAAAAGTTGGGAGGACTAATATGAAGGTAAGGAGGCCAGAACTTCGTTTAGAGAGAATTGGAAATGAATTCAATGAGGATAAGAGTTGGTATTTATAGGAAAAGTGAGAGATTATTTTAATAATTTTCAAGGGACACCTCATGAGTGGTTTTTGCAAAACCATGGGCTTGACCATGGTATTTTCCCATGGTATAATCCACTTGGGACACCTCACATATTATTTAACTATAAACAAGTCTACCAGATTTATGACATCATTATTTCATCATTAATGATGTCATAAACACACCGAAATTAAAAACTGTATTTTTTACTATTCACTGAAAAATCAACTGTTTCAGAAAAATTCCCAAAATTCACCCTAACAATTTTTCAACATGTAGAATTCAAAAGTGAAATCCATTTTTCGAAAATAATTTTCTAAATATTATTTATTTATTTTTTAAATAAAGTCATAGTTAATTCGAAAAATAACAATCTTAAAGTGCAATTAGTTTTATTTCTCATTGAAAAACTAATTAATATCTCATTATCTTGTTGCCTTAAGAAAACAAAATAATAATATTATTTACTATTCATAAGGGTCATATTACTATTCATAAGGTTATGTCACTATTCACCAAAAATTAAGTTTGTTCTATCAGACTCCAAATGACTTACTGATCACAACTCTAGATGACCATTTTTCAAAATTCAAAACATAGAAGTGGAAAATTTATATTTAATGGCTAGGTTTTGACTATATCCTAAATAACCTAGTGTTGTTTCAAAGGAAAACAGTGATGAATATAATGTATTTAACAGAAACATACCATAAAATGTTTGGGGTTCTACATTATTCCCTCCTTTCGGAAATTTCGTCGTCGAAATTTTATGTACATAGACCACAAAAAAGATATGGGTGGTTCTTCTTCATGAAATCCTCTGGTTCCCATGTTTCTTCCTCTATATTCTGGTTTCTCCAAAGAACCTTTACTAGATGAGTTGTTCGATTTCTCAATACCTACTCCCTTGTGTCAAGAATCCTTATGGGCCTTTCACAGTATGAAAAATCTGATTCCAGTTCTATTCCATCATATGTGAGTACATGCGTTGGGTCTGGCATGTATTTCTTTAACAATGATACATGGAATAAATCATGAACTCTGGAGAGATTTGGCGGCATCGCTAAATAGTAAGCTACAAATCCGATTCTTCCCAAGATTTCAAATGGTCCGATGTACCTGGGGCTCAGTTTCCCTTTCTTACCGAACCTTAAGATGCCCTTCCATGGAGATACTTTCAGAAACACATGATCTCCCACTTGAAATTCCAAGTCCTTTCTTCAGTTGTCAGCATAACTCTTCTGCCTACTTTGGGCTGATTTAATATGAGCCTGTATTTTCTTTACCTTTTTCATGGTCTCTTCAATAATTTCTAGGCCTATAAGTTTGCTTTCACCAACTTCGTCTCAAAAAGTTGGAGTTCGACATCTCTTTCCATATAATGCTTCATATGGATCCATTTGAATACTGGAATGGAAACTATTGTTGTAGGAAAATTCCACCAAAGGAAAGTACTGATCCCACATACCTTGGAGGTCAAGAAAGCATGATCTCAGCATGTCTTCCAGAGTTTGACTAGTCCTTTCAGACTATCCGTCAGTTTGAGGGTGATATGTAGTACTCATATGAAGCTCAGTATTCAAAGCCTTCTGGAGACTTTTCCAGAACCTTGATGTAAAACGTGGATCACGATCAGAAAAAATTGATAGGGGAACTCCATGAAGTCTCACAACTTCATTAATATATATTATTTTTAGATATTCAAGTGGTAGATCTTCTCTTATAGCAAGAAAATGTGCTGACTTGGTAAGACGATCAACAATGACCCATATTTCATCATTCCTTCTAGGATTCTTTGGTAGTCCCATGACAAAGTGCATCATGATATTATCCCATTTCCACTCAAGTATGGGAAGAGGTTGCAATACTCCTCCAGGCTGTTGCCTTCCAGCTTTCACTTGTTAAAAAACCATACATCTTGACACAAAATCAGCAATCTCCCTCTTCATGTTGTCCCACCAAAAATGTTCCATCAAATATCTATACATCTTAGTGCTACCAGGGTGTATAGAGAAATTGTAACTATGAGAATCATCCAACAATTCTCTTTTTAGATTAGGAATATCAGGAACACAAAGTATCTTCCCAAATTTCAAAATTCCATCTTCATATATGAAGTCACTCAATCTCCCATCATTCATAGCTTTAATATTCTTTTGAAACTCTTCATCATCAGCCTGAGAACTTTTTATCCTTTCTAGTAAAGATGGTTTGGAAACCATTTGAAAAAGCATTGATGTTTCACCTTCCAGGGTTATTACCATATCCATCTTTACTAGATCCATGAAAATATGACCCCTTTCAACTCTCATCTTGTTCAAAAATCCATGATCCTTTCTGCTCAAAGAATCTTCCACCTTATTTTCCTTCCCCGGATGGTAGTGTATCATGCAATCATAATCCTTGAGTAATTCAAGCCATCTCCTTTTCCTCATGTTGAGTTCTTTCTGTGAGAAAATATATTTCAAACTCTGGTGATCAGTATAAATCTCACATTTTTCACCATAGAGATAATGTCTCCATATCTTCAAAGAAAATATTACAATAGCTAACTCAAGATCATGAGTAGGATAGTTTTTATAATGAATTTTTAGCTATCATGATGCATAAGAAAAAACCCTATCATTTTTCATAAGGGCACAACCAATTCCTTTGTTTGAAGCATCACTATAAATTACAGACCCATCATTCCCCAATGGTAGAGTCAATATAAGAGCATTGACTGATCTTTTCTTCAGTTCTTCAAAACATTCTTCACAATCTTTTGTCCAAACAAATTTAACCCCTTTTCATGTGAGCTTCATTAGCAGGTTAGCCAGTCAGTCAAAATTCTTCACGAAACGCCGATAATAACCTGATAAGCCAATAAAACTGCATACCTTAGTTATGTTTGTTGGTGTGGGCCAATATTGGATTGCCTTTGTCTTCGCAGGATCAACTAGGATTCCATCCTTCGAGACAATATGGCCAAGAAAAGAAATTGACTGAAGCTATAATTCTCACTTTCTAAACTTCCTATATAATTGCTTTCTTCTAAGAGTTCATTGAATAAATAGCAAGTGACTCTCATGGTCTTCATATCTTTTTGAGTATATGTGGATATCATTGATGAATATCATAACAAAGTTATCAATATATTCCTTGAAAACTCTATTCATTAAATCCATGAAAACAGATGGTGCATTCGTCAGTCCAAAAGGCATCACTGTAAACTCGTAATGCCCATACCTGGTTCAAAATGCTGTCTTCAGAATATCTTCCTTCCTCACACTCAGTTTGTGATATCTGGATCGAAGGTCAATATTTGAAAAGTATTGAGATCCATGAAGATGTTCGAATAAATCATCAATCCGAGGTAAATGATACTTATTCTTTAATGTAATAGCATTGATTTCTCTATAATCAATGCATAGCCTCATGGATCTATGTTTCTTCTTTACAAACAAGACCAGGGCTCCCCATAGAGAAACAGTAGGTCGAATAAATCCTTTGTCACTCAACTCTTCTAGTTGTTTCTTCAGCTCCACCAGCTCCACATTGGCCATTCTATATGTGGTCTTTGATATAGGTCTTGCACCAGGAATTAAGTCAATGGAAAACTCAATTTCCCGCTCTGGAGTATGTCCTGGTAAATCCTCTGGAAATACATCAATGTACTCTTTCACTATGTGCACATCTTCAATTTGAAGATTTATTTCCTCTCCCATATATATTGGTTTATCTTCCTCTCTAAGTATTGCATTCAACAGAGCTACATGGGTTGGTTCTAGATAAGAATCAGGTGGCGAAGTTTCTTCCCTAAAGACAAGGGATTCTACACCATTTCCAAAAATTGTAACTTCCTTTTTATTTCAATAAATCCTTACATCATAATTTGATATCCAATACATACCGATAATTATATCAAATTAAGTCATGGGTATGATGATAAGTCTTGCTACTAAAGCACGTTTTGGTGTTTGGAGGGGGACTAGTCGACATGCCTTTGTTTCCATGATGCATCCCATGGGAGTTTTGACTGACAACTCCTTTCTTAAATCAAATTGGACATATCTAATTTTCTTAGAAAACTGATAGGATATAAATGAATGTGATGATCCAGAATCAAATAAAGTGTTGGCTAAGTTTTAGGAGACAATTAAAGTACCTACCACCACGTCACTAGAAACATAAACCTCCGCGGTTGTAATCACATAGGCCCTACCTTGCTCTCTTTTCTTTTTCTATGGCATGTTTTCTTGGTGCTTAGGACACTCATTTTGATAGTGTCCCATATCTCTGCATTTTTAGCATTTAACATAATTAAATTTTATCTTCCCCTTTCATTCATCAGATCGATGACCCTTTTCTCCGTAGTTATAGAATACTCCCTTGCCTTTCAAGCATTTCCCAAGAAGATTCTTTCCACTGTTCTCACATAATGGGAAACTATTCGTTCCCTTTCTCTTCTTTGGTGCTTCTCATTTTCTTTTATTATCAGAATGCCACTTCTTATCTTGGTTTCCTTTGAAAAAATTTGATCTGGAAAATTCCTTCTCTGTTTTGATGGCACTTGATACAATTTCATCATATGATGAAAATGATTGATAAGCCAATGCCCTTCGAAGACTTGGATTAAGAACTTTAAATAAATGATCAATCTTGTTCACCAAGTCACTTACGTAATCCAAAACATACCTAGCTAGCCTTGTGAAGGTAGCCTCATACTCCGCAACACTCTCTTATTACCTTTGTTTCAAGCCAAGGAATTGCCTCTTCATTTTAGTTCGTTGCTCATGAGGGAAATATTTTTCAAAGAATATTTCCTTAAAAGTCCTTCATTCCATATCCTCTATCTCTTCTTCATTCATGGTATTGTGAATTAGAGACCACCATTGATCAACGTCTCCCTTGAGACAATATGTAGCAAGTACTACCTTTTCATTTTCATTGCATCTTAACGCCATGAATATATTTTCAAGGGACTTGATCCATTGCTCAACAACCACTAGATTAATAGTCCCACTAAAATATGGGGGATTCTGCCACATGAAATGATCCAACACAGGTTTTGAATGGTTATTTGTTACAACTTGAGTAAGTTGTCCCAATATGGTCATGATCTGATCTGTTCCAACGTTGAATGTGTTGACTTTCTCAATAGGGAGATCCCTACCTTGCCCACGAGTATTGATTCATATTCTTCCATTAGACGCCATTTCTAAATAATGGGATACACTAGATTAGTTTATGAATCTCAAATATAAAAGCACTCAACATAGATTAAAATTCTATGCATATCTAATCTTATAAATCCCAAATCGAAAAGTACTCAACATAGATTGAAATTCTATGCATAGATAATCTTATAAACAAGGTTCCTCTGAGGAAAAATTTACATTAACTCCTTCATAATGGATTGTAAAGAAAATATGAATTATCCTGAGAATATGCCCTGGGAGTGTCGTAACCAAGAGTGAAGCAAAGCCCATTGTCGTGCATCAGTTCCTGTTCGAGTCTAGCTCAAAGTGGTGTTTTCAGGTTTTACCCTTAGATACATCTGTACCAGAGCTGCCTCTACCTGCTCGTATCCAGACAAGGATGAATTGCTTGAAAAATACACATAATATATTCATTACGAAAATACCAGATTGTTCTTGTACATTTATCCTCAAATAATACCTTAGGGCTTTGTTCCCTACTATAAATTTCCTAGTCTAGTTTCCAAGTGTTCTACTAAAATTCCATTAATACCAACTGTAACACCCCGAACCCTCTAGGCTGGAGCCGGTGCATTACTTGTGATATTGGCATGGTTAGAAGGAATGAAAATCCTGAATGAATGACCAATTTAGTAGTCTTGAATAAACTAGATACATATATTTAACACAAATTACATTGGATACGGTTACAAGATACAATACATAAGAAAAACTCAAAACTGCATCCACAGGAACTCAAAAGAAGACCTTCTCTCCATCACCTGTCGAAGGTAGACAATGAAAGGGGTGAGATCAAATGCTCAGTAAGGGTTAAAAATAGCGGAATCATGAGTACAATAATAAGTAAATCACAATCAATCTAACATAATCAATATGACATAGTGAATAAATGAACAACTAATGCCATTAATAAACTGAAAATGAAAATCCATCCATAGATTTTTTCATAGTGAAAACCTATTGGACAATAATAATAACTAATAATGAATAAAGATAATTCTTATTAATTGGACGTCATGTATCTGGAACATGAAACCATAATACCGTAAAAACGGTTTTGTTCTGTGGGTAGAAACCTGTCTGATTTTTTGGAAACAAACTCGAAGGGGTTGTCGCCAAACTGTTTTGTCTCACGAGACTTACCGATGCGTCGAAAGGATATAGTGGGCCCCACCTTCCACTACATGTCCAAGAATTGTTTATACATTGATTCAATACATGATCAATATTCCTTTTAAATATCCATATATATTAGAGTATACAGATTCATCAATATTTCCATAATAACTTTCCAAATAAACACCGTATGTAAAATGGTATACGGTTTAGACAACAAAAATATCCATGATATGAGTTTATTGATATTTAATATAAATATAATTTCAAATTAAAATTTATCTCAAATGGTCAGTAGGTACACCACATAGGGATTATTAGGTGCACAATACAAATTCAGTCACAACGAAAACCGCAACTGAGACAAAAGTCCCTTACCACAATGTAATCGGTCGAATCATATGACCAGAACTTAATGAACATCAAATGAATCATTGAATAACATGAATATAAATATAATAATGTTATTATATATAAAATTTAAGTACACATATACCACATACAATAAATATGTGGTGAACAATGAAAATCTCATAGAAATGAAAGTGAGATGAGAAACCCCTTACCTTATGCTCGAGTGTGTTCTTCATTTGTTTTAATGATCTGAATAATCAAATTTAGCTTCATTAATTAATATTTCCAGAATCTCATATACATGTAATTAATTTATTATAACCTTATTAGGTTCATTCATGGCCCTTTATATGGGTTCAATTGGTTCAATTTTCATGTTTTGGAAGCATTTTCTTCCTTGGTTTTCATGGTTCGTTTACTTGTTTCCATGAATGGGAGTTCATTTGAAACATGGTTAAACATCCAGAATTGTTAATACATATTATTAATGAAATTATGGAGATATAAATGATCTTATAATTATTTTGGGTTATATACCATGATGATGATTCATTAGTTAAAACATTAATGATGTTTGTTTAGATCGTTTTAATGGTTCTTTGATAATAACAACCTCATTTTGTATTATAAATTAGAACCACGAGTAAAAAAGAATTATAGAACCATGGGTGAGTCATAATAAATATATTATAACCTAGTTCAACCATATAAATGGTTTAATGACCAAACTTGAAAGAATTAATGGAAATTGAGATTACATCATCTACGATGTCGGTAATTCGATACATCAGGGACAATGTTTTTAATTCTTTGAACAAGTGGGGGAAAAGAAGAATATTGATGATGAATTTCTCATGAACATCAGAAAATACATAATATAAAAGATTCTGGATATTTCATTCCTCTTGGGTAAGAATATATAAATAAAGAATAAATAAAGAACTCAAAATAAAAGAATTATTTTGAAATCGCTTACAAAAATTCGGCAGCCTAACGGCTACGCAACATGGTTTTAGAAAATATTAAAAAGAGAGGGGACAAGGGTAAACTATCCAGAAATGAATCATAATATAGAGTAGATCAAGAATAATAAGAAAAATAATAACATGGTATGGAAACTTGAAAGATATACCACATAAAAGAGATCTTGAAAGAAAAAAGAAAGAAATTGAGAATTTTCTTACCTTGTAGAGTAACCCTTAGAACTTGAAGGTTGGGACCATGGGGGCTTGATGAAACCTTGGGAGGACTAATATGAAGGTAAGGAGGCCAGAAATTCGTTGAGGTATAATTGGAAATGAATTCAATGAAGGGAAGAGTTGGTATTTATAGGAAAAGTGAGGGATTATTTAAATAATTTTCAAGGGACACCTCATGAGTGGTTTTTGCAAAACCATGGGCTTTCCCATGGTATTTTCCCATGGTATAAGCCACTTGGGAGACCTAAAATCTTATTTAACTATACACAAGTAGACCAGATTTATGACATCGTTATTTCATCATTAATGATGTCATAAACACACCGAAACTAAAAACTGTATTTTTTACTATTCATTGAAAAATCAATTTTTTCAGAAAAAATCCCAAAATTCACCCTAACCATTTTTCGACGTGTAGAATTAAAAAGTGAAATAAATTTTTCAAAAATAATTTTCTAAATATTATTAATGTAATTTTTAAATAAAGTCATAATTAATTCGAAAAATAACAATCTTAAAGTGCAATTAGTTTTATTTCTCATTGAAAAACTAATTAAGATATCATTATATTGTTTCCTTAAGAAAATGAAATAATAATATTATTTACTATTCATAAGGTTCATATTACTTTTCATATTACTATTCATAAGGGTATGTTACTATTCACCAAAAGTTAAGTTTGTTCTATCAGACTCCAAATGACTTACTAGTCACAACTCTAGATGACCATTTTTCAAAATTGAAAATATAGAAGTGGAAAATTTATATTTAATGGCTAGGTTTTGACTATATCCTCAATAACCTAGTGTTGTTTCAAAGGAACACAGTGATGAATATAATGTATTTAACAGAAACATACCATAAAATGTTTGGGGTGCTACAATAATAATCATTATAATCTTAATAAAGTATTTTATAAAATTATTCATATCTATTACCTTTATCACACTTTAATTATAATTATTTATTATACCTTTATTTATTTGTTAGTATTTATTTTCATCTTTGGATGTTAGTAACCTTGATTATTTTGTACATGTTTTGTAATGTTGATGTAAATACCCAATAATTGATACCAAGTTCATCATTCATATATTATTTAGGGAAATTTAATAAATTTTTAAGAATTATTTATATTTTTTTTAATTTCCTTCTATGATTTTTTTTGATTCGTGAAGTTGAAGTCAGCGATTAGCTAGTTTGAGTAAATTTTAACGGATGAAAGGTGGTATCTTAATAATGAGTTAAATGTTAATATTACCATTATAAAACAATTAAAAAATTATTGAGATATTAATATCATATTATAATAGTAATTAAGTTCACATAACCATCCATGATATAAATTTATAACCTCGTTTATATAGGTGGTTAAAGAGACCCAAATAAGAACATGTTATAATTAATGGATGAGTATGAATGTGGTTTTATTATAATATCATAATTCTAGAAGAATAATGATATTATTTATATGTTATTAAAGTGATAAATAATAATTTATAATAGTTTTATGATGAAGGTAAGATAAAATACTATCTGTTACAAAGAAAAAATTATTTTTCATTTTTGTATGCTTGTTTTAGGGGGTTAAATTTACAACGATCACTTATAATTAATATTACTAATAAAATGGATAATTTAAATTTTAATAGTGTTAATAATTTCATAAATATAATATTTATTCATCAAATCCATTTTTATAAATATCCATAAATGGCGGTGAGGAAAAAAAATATTTTTCATGGAGGTGGTCGTCCGCACGTAACATGGGCGATGTTTCCATTTTTTGTTGATGAGAAGATGGTAGAAAATAGTTATTACATTAATAATTTTTTTTTCATATAATAATGATATTTATTTCATTATATCATTATTTTTATAATTGGTTTATAGGAAAAAGATAGAGAAGGAAATGTCAGGGACTAGATAATACTCATGTTGAGGACATGATTTTTCTCATGGAGGACCTCTTGGAAATGGAGGACTTGGGACACTTACATGTAACCAAGGGCTTGAAAAAATGTAAGATAATCCTGGGAGAGTTATAATGGTATGGGGTTATATAGTAATTATAATGTTAAGTTTGGATTTAATTGTTTTGAAGTGAGGTCATTTTATAAGTGAAAAATAAGGGACTGTTCCTCAGAATTGAAAGTTTGGTGATGGGTAAAGATGGAATAAAATGAAATATAGATGTGTTAGGTGAGTAAAGGTTTATGAGGCATGGGGGTATGAATTTAAAACCTTAAAATGGTTTTATATAAGGTCTAAGTTTCAAGTTAATTTAGAAAAATTTGATCCATTTTAAGTTACTCCCATCGACCCTTATTAACCTAGATTAATTTTTTTAACATGGTAATTGTTTTTTTACTAAAAATATAACATAAAAATCCTTAAAAAATATTGATATTTATTCTAATTAAATTTTTAAATATGATAAAATTAACTTCTAAATTTAAACAATATATGTTTTTATTTTTTTGTAGAAAAATGCCTTCTTATACATTAAGTGATTTTATTGTTATTTCCTATAAATTTAAAATTAAATGGGTGTTAATATATATTTTTTATACGTTTAAAAATAATATTAGTTTCATTATTTAAAATATATTAATTTAATTTATTTTTATAATAATTACACAATGTTGATAAAAACTATTATTTGAAAAAATAACTATTTTACCGTGGTAAATAATATTTACATTGATAACTTATTTTTTATTTTAAAAATGAATGCGAACTTATTAAAATTTTGTGATATGATGAATAAAAATATGAAAAACATTTTATTATACTCAATTTATATAATTCAAAAATATTAATTTTAATATAAGCGCACATAACGCATAAAAATACAAATTTTAGTAAAATAAAATTTTAAGCATAAACATGCTTTTATTAGTCATCTAGACATATTAATTGAATTTTATCAAAAATTTGTATTAAAAATAAATTTTTTATTTCTTTAAAAGTATAAATGATAAATTTATAAAAATACTTGTGATATATAAATAATTTATTACACTGATAATTACATGTTATATCATCCTAACTATTACTTAAAAACCCCTCAATATTTCTTTTTAAAACCTAAAGTTAAGATAAGCAGTGGTGGTTGTCACAGGTATAAGTTCCGATAGAATAAATCTTATAGTGATTTCAATGATATTGAAATTCTCCCAGAACTAATTTTTATCAAGCTTTACCTTTTGGAGTTCGACTTGGGCTTGGTCCAAGGAAAACCCTAGAGAAGTTACATCCCTTTAAAGCTCAACAAAATGAGCTTCATATGAAAGAAATATACTAATTGATACAATTTCTTTTACTTATTTATTGATTTTATAATATGGATTATTTTATTTATAGTGACTAATTTGATGAATTTGTTACAATAGTCATATTTTATTTATAACATGGTTCATTTTTCATTTAGTGATGAGTGTAAAACAAGCCATTATAACTTTAAAGTTTTATAATTTCTAGGGTGTTAAAAAAATTAAAAAGGTAACCATCATATACAAACCAAAAAATCATATAAAAATTCATTAAATATGTAACTTATTTTTTCTTGGCATGAATATATCTTATGAATTATTACAAATTATTCTTCCAAGGTTTCCATGAAGTCATACAAGGATTCACTTTTCCATTTTTCAAGCCTTAACTTCCTTTACTGCGTGACACATTCCGTCTTTGCATGAACTTAGTAATAACTATAATTTTTAGAATGTTAATTAGTAATTTTACATAATATTTAACTTAAAATAAATTCCAACCAAGCATCCCATTGAAAGAAAATCCAACCAAAAAAACATATGGCTATAAAAATATACCCCACTGGGTTTTTTTATCAAAAATCTTCACCATTGAAACAAAAACAATAGATATTGTTAATCATAAAAATCATATATCATATACTTCCCATGTATTTGATATTTAGGATCCCTCTACAGTTATTATATATTTCTCTTACTCCCCCTTTAGGTTTCCCAGTTATGATTTCTTTATTATACCCCCCTATAGGGTTCTAATTATACTAAAATACCCCTATAACTTTTTATCCCAACAATTTCCAATCAATATCCTTGTGATAATTCTCCCTATTTGAAAATAAAATTAAATTGGTTATCTTCACTCAGTTAAAACTATAATAAAAAACCTAAATAAGCTATAATTGATCCAAAGATTATAAAATAAGCATTTAGTTAATCTCTATGTTTGTGTGAGTCAAAGTTCATTGAAGGAAACATGAGAAATAATAAAACACAACAATGATATACCATAAAACTAATGAAATATTTTCCTTTTATAAGTCCCCATGGATATTATCTCTCTATATATTATTTCTTCCAATAAAATAAATAGTCATAAAAATATAAATAATAACCAAATATAACATTAATTTCAATGGGGAGAGGGGAAATATGAACCTCTTTAGTTTGAGGAGAGTAGTTAAAATGGTATCAGATCGAAACATTTTACTCCACCTTATCCTTTATAAAATAGTATTAGATCACATTGTGCTTCATGCAAGAGTGATGAATTACATTTATAGTAAACTTAATAGATTTTTTATTATCAAAATAAATCATCATTGAATATTATTCTTCTTCATAGATATCTTACGACCATTTCTTCATCCACACAAATTGTGTATAGTATTGAGTGACTGAGATATGCTCTGCTTCCATTGTACTTAGAGAAACACAATCTTGTTTCTTACTTAGACAACTAACACAATTTCTTCCAATATAAAATTATCCTCCACTTTTTGATTTTAGATCTACAATGTCACAATATAAATTAGAATCTAAATATTCTAATAAGTTTATGTTATTTATAAATTTTAACAATAAACCATAATGTAAAGTTCCTCTAACATACCTCATTATTCTTATTTTTTCTATGGGATGTTCATTCTTAGGATAAATCTAAAACCCTAATTCCAAGAATGGATCATAGAAAATATCAAACATGGTCATAATAAGATAAAATACCAATGATTTTTCTATATAAATTTTTGTCTGCCCCTAGATGTATTTAGGCTTATTGAGTTTCATTCCAACTATTATGAGAGTTGAAACATACTTTCACTCATACATTCTGAATTTCTTAAAAACCCCCATTGCATAATTCATCAATGATATAAACTTATTCCCTTCATATTGATAAAATTTCATCCCAATAAAATCTATATAATCTATTATTATTAACATTTTAATCTCATAACTCATTAATTTATCAAATATTTCAACATAATTATACTTGATACAAAAAAATATGATTTCTTATACATAAACCAACACTATGAACTACCCCTCATCAGAAATTTTCACATAGAGGTTATGATCAAACCCTCCTCTATTGAACTCCATCTGCCTTAGTAAAGTATCTAATCATGAATTCCAATGGTGAGGTGATTTATTTAGGCCATACAATACAACATTCATATTTAGAATCATCATTCCCAAGAACAAATCAAACTAGTTATTCGAGATAAATCACTTCATTCAAGACTACATTTAATAATTCTATCTTCACATCCATAAAGAATACTTTGACGTTTCTTTGAAATTCAATTACTAATAAATGTCTAATAGATTCCATTATTTTTACTAGTGAAAATATTTATTTAATGTGAATTCCATTTACCGGAGTATATCCATTATAAACTTGTCTTACTCGATTATGGATTACATTTCAATTTTCATATAGCTTATTTTTGAAGACCCACTTTGTACCAATAAAATTATGATTTTTAGGTATTCCTACAAGTTTTAAAGTTTAATTTTTATCAAATTTATCTAATTATTCATTCATTTCTTTCAACCATGATTCCACCTTGATCCCTTCTTCAAATAAAGTGGGTTAAATATTAGATAATATAGAAGTGTGCTCTAATCTATTTATCCTCTGAGTTTGAATTGGAGTATATTTGTATCTAATTATATTTATCTAATCAACTTCAACCCTTTTCTCTCTTGATTGAGTTATAGGTGGAATCACCTATTTAATTTATTATTATATATATTCATTATCAGAATCATCATTATTGTGAAAATTTTGAGATTCTCCTTAATATGTATTTATTTCTTCATCTTCTTCAAATAATTATTTTGAAATAGTATTTTTTAATTTTGTTTGGATTCACTCTCAATTTTTTTTACATCACTTCCATAAATATTAATTTTTATTATTTTATTGAAATACTTATAGGACTTTTACTTTAATTTTTAGCCTAGGAAGATAAATTCGTCCACTACATCACCATATTTTCTTTGATTTCATTATTTATTATAGATGAAACACTTTCTTCCAAATACTCTAAGATGCTTCAAAGAGGGATTCATTACATGACACTTTTAATATGGAATCTTTTCTACTCTTAGACTAAGTAATACTATATTCTAAGAATATAAATTCACTTGAATCACTTCCCTCTAGTAGTGACATGAGATTCCACTCTATATCAATAATGTCTATTCTATATTGTTGAAAATTGTATTTCTTCTTTCGACAATACGATTATATTGGTGGGTTTTCAGTAAATACACTTTATGTTTAATAAACTGCTTCTATAGATAATTTTCAACCTTATAGATTGTTCAATATATTCCATTATTTGATCTCAATTTTTTTAAAGTTATTCTAGTTTCATTTATAACTATTCTCCAGAATTTCTTGATACAATTAAGGAGTTCTATCTTTGATCAAATGAACATAGTGAAACCTATATATAGAAACCGTAGCCTTTATCACATAATGCTACATGATTTTTAAGCACAATTAAACCTCAAATTACAATCCAAGGATTTTAAATTCTACCATCTTTGAAAGACTAGGTATATAAAACTAAAAACATGAGACTAAAAAAAATTCTTTATTTAGAATCCATTATGAGATCTTAAAATATCTTGAGCCCTTACATAATTATAGGATACCCTATGGAAAACATGAACATAGGGATGAGCAAAAAATCCCAGTAAGGGAATAAACATAAGAATGAAGCATAACACATGGGTTAGAAGTCATAACATAATTATATAAAAAGGAATGGAACATAAGGAATCGTAATATATAAAACATGGGATCTTATAATCATGGATTAATAGTAATGTTTAAGCAATATAAAACAAGAATTTATAATTATTCTTGGATTGTTTCTTATAGGGGAACATGAGTCATGTCTCGTTTCACATAGAGGAGCATAAGTCAAGGCTAACCACCCAGACTGTTGCACATGGATCACGAGTCAAGGCTAACCACCAAGACCATTGCACATAACATCTCATGAGACTAAAAATTAACCAATGAATTAGAGTGATATCTGGTTACAGCCATCATAACATATTTATGAATATGCATGACACATAAATAATTATACACAAGGAATCAAACATAAACATAAGGGTTCCCCATGAAAAGAAATGGGTAACATAATCATGTCATAAAGCATAATAAATGGGTGTATCCTAAACGAGTCCATAAAAGAAAGGAATTAAATCATACTTAGACATTAATATATGATAACATTTATATATCATGATAATTGATGTCAAATGGAAGTGATAACATGTAAAAATAGTGTTTAAGAAACTTTAGAATTAAAACATATAAATGAAGTTTAAAGAAAAATATTAAAGAGAATTTAAATAAGTATAGGGAATAATATTTTATATAAAACCAGAATTGAACTAAGAAGGATTTAATAATAAAAATAGATATTTTTTTAAAAATAATGGCGACTTAAAAAATATTATATAGTGCACTTGAAAATGGCTATGAATTTAGGGAGTTACCTTAAAACGACTTGCCTATCGGGATGTATCGAGAAAGAAACCAATTAAAACATGTATATACCTAAAGGAGGATGAAAGGATATAGATAAATTATTTTGGAACATTTAAATAGTATTTATAATATTTAGATAAATATAAAATAGAATTTTATTTTGGTAAAAAGAGGGGAAGAGAACCCGTTGGAATAATGGAGGTTTGGGTAGAATCCCTTACCTTATCTTTGAAATAGTTCCACAATTGATATTAATATACTAAATAATAAAATTATATTCATTAATAAATAATTAAAAAACCTTTCATACATTTAATTTTTTATTATAATTTTATTTAGTTCTTTTATTCCCTTTTTAATGAGTTATAATGTTTAATTTTATCGTTCGTGAGTGCTTGTTTTCTTAATTTTCATGATCAACTCGCTTATATAAGAGTATAGAAGTTCATGAAAAATGGAAATTAAAGTTATAAGTTATTAATGATCATAAAAACTTTTAAGTGATCAAATAATTAATTTTTTTATTTTTAAAGAGAACAAGTCATTAGATAAAACTTTAATGATAAACGCTCGGGTTATTTGGATCGGTTTTTCTCACAACGAACTTGTTTTGTTTTATTACTTTACATCATGTGTGTATAATGATTTCAGAACATTAAATAAGATATAATAAATATATTATGATATGGTTCAACCATAAAAATGGTTTCATGACTAGCCTTGAATATGGTAATTGAAATTGAAAACCCATTATCCTTGAATGCGATAAATTAACACATCTCAGACGATGTTTCATTTTTAGTATAAAAGGAGGGGGAAAGGGAGATGATGATGAATTATTTCATTAGAATGAAAAAATTACATTATATTTAAGGTACTAGATTTATCACACCATTTTTATGAGGGTAGTTTAGGAGAGACAAGAAAATAAAGGAACTTGAAAAGAAATTGAAGGAAAATGAAAGAGGGGTTTACCTCTTGATTCTTTCTTCTTGAGAGCCTCCTTAGGGGAATGGTTTTGGTATTTTGTTAATAAAAAAAGATCCTAGAAGTGGGGTAGGGGATTGGTATTATATTTGAGCATAATTTGGACAAGGCTCAAGGCTTTAGAGGTGTGAGGAGAATAGGTGGTATTTATAGTAGAGGAGAGGGGTGATTTATCATTATTTAATTCATTAGTTTATTATTTTTCTCAAGAAAAGTAGTAGTGGTGATTCCTGAGAATAAATAAAGTAAATTGAGCTTGTGAGTTCAACACAATTGTGATTACATCCGCATACCATCATCCGTGACTCAATAATTCAATTTTTTAGACAATATCGTAAATTATCATATTTCAATATTCACAAAAAATTCAAGTATTTCAGAAAAATACAAAAAATTAACCCCAAACATTTTTAGATGTGTATAATTCAAAAATAAACTCCAATTTTTTTTAAAATAATTTTCTAAGAATGAGAAATTTAATTTTTATTTAAAATCATAAATTACTTGAAAAATACATATTTTAAAATTATAACTGATTTTATAAAACTTTGAAAAATTAACTAAGGTCTCAAAAAATTATCCTATAAACATAAGACATAAAAATATTAATTTATGAATACATTTTATGAAAATAATTTTTCTTTTAAATTAGTCATAAAATTGTAATTAAATATTTATGACTTACAAAAATACCAACACTTAATTAATATTTTTTAAAATATTTATTTACTTATACTATGATATAATCACATCATATTATAACTTATAAGATGGCTAAATTTTATTTATAATTTATTTGGTGATGTTACTATTCACTTATCTAGTTCACTATTCATAAGGTTCATATTACTATTCCAAAGGTCAGGTTACTATTTCATCGGTATAGGTTCCTTAACTTCTAGAAATACCTTTTATATCATTTATTAATAATTTATAATATTTTTATTAGGTTCTTAATGTGATTTTATGTGATTATATTATATGAAATATTTATAAGAAGGAAATTTCCATTGATAAAACTTTGGGTCGTTACACTATATTACTATAGTCATTAACAAATAGGATGAAATACCTATCACCATAGATTCCTTAATAACAAATTGAACTACAAACATCATTGTGAACCAAATTCATCATACCTAAATCCCTCTTATTCTTGGGAGGATATGAATTTAAAACTATCTTTCCTCGCATACAAGATTCACAAATCTTTTCCCAATCATGCTTAAAGTTAGGAATATCTACTACAAATCTGAATATTGATAATATCTACATGGTATATTGACTAACATAGCCTATTATTGAATTATACAATATATTTTCTTCTTCCACTATTATATTAAAAGTATTTTAATTTATATATACTTGATATAGATTTCTATTTTTACTCCAACCATTTATCAGAGAATTCCCAGACTTTCCTTTGATTCCACAACCCTTTTGACTAAATGTGACTTATAAACCCAAGTCACAAAGCTGAATTACAATAACAAAATTACAAGAAAGTCCATAAACATGAAGAAAATTAGTATTATTAAATTCATCACTACCAAGATGAGTCTTTTTCACTTCCTTTAATATTCAAAGATCCATTAATTCTAAAGCACACTATTCCATTGAGTTTTTCCTTTCTATTCTACAAAAAATTCATATTTTTTATCATATGTGATGAACAAACATAGTATAAAATCTAGGTGCTGCTATTATTTGATTCTTTCAAGAAAATTTCAGCTAAATTTTCCTTCAAAATGTTATTTCTCTCATTCCATGATATTACAAAACTGTTTAAGACTTTTTTTGGTCTCTTATCATTATATTTTACATAATAAATAAGGTAAATTTCTTCTTATTCAAGTGTATGAAACTTTTTCTTCAATATAATTAAATTATATTGACTTATATCAACTTTAATTCATCTTCCATTGGTATATATTTCTCTTATATACTAGAAATATACTATTTTACAACCAAAATTTGAGCAATAAAAGTAGTAACCGTAGAAATAATTTCTTCCCCAATATGAAGAGTATGTCCCAACTCTCCCTTACTAGCTTCCTTTAGCTTATACCTATATATAGATTTATAATTCACATAAATAATACATAGTGTGGGAAAAAATACCAAACTGACATTTCATCAATGGAATTATTCTATTAATCACATCTATTCACATATCTCTAACATTTTAAAAACTTCTTGACTATTGATAAGTTCTTGATGGTTAAGAAGTTTACACCTCATTCTAGTTCTATGTGTTCTTAACATTGACTGATTTTTTTATCAATGTACCAACCTCAAAACCAATACCTATTTTCCTCATATCATTCAACCTTTGAGCACTCAACATTTCTTTAAAAGTTCTTGTGCCACGTTCAACCCTTTATTTCCAAACATCATCTAAAAATTTCTCAAATGGATGATTATTTTTTGATATATATGTATTTATTTATAGTTAAATATTATTTCTTAAGGATATAAATTCCTCTTAAATAGTTTCAATCTTATTTACTTTATCATTTAAAGATACACTAGGATCATCAATAATCTTCATCAGTTACTTGATCTTTAATCTGTAATTCAAAAATAATTTGGACTTCACATGATCCTCCTCAAAATATTACAAAATATTTTCACTATGATCAACATCATATTCAAGTTCACTAACATATCTTGAATAATCTTTTAATAAGCTTTCAATTTTTCTGTGATTATTTATCTAGAATTAAATATCTTAAAGAGCTCCTTCCAATTATACCTTAAGGTTTAAAACTCTCTATGGTTGATCACTACATTCAACTTCAGTTTTATAATTCTCAATTGAATCCTTCATTAAATATTATACATCTGAGATAAAATTAGTTTCAATAAATTCCAATAGATCTTTTATTTTTATCTTCTTCTTCTTTTCAAACATGTACTTTCCTTCAAAACTTATTTCCTATTGAATTTATAGAATATAATTTACTTCTAGGAGAAATCTTTTTCTTCTATTTTGGTGAGAATTTAAACACACCACCCTCTTCATAATATATATTTATAAATCCATTGTCCATCTATCCAGCCTTACCATAACAAAAATTTAAAGACCCTGACCCTAATTTCCCGAAGTTAGTGCCTTACATAAATAAATTGGCATAGATACAAGACACGGATCCCAAGGTATCAATCTGTTTAGTAGTTTTGGAAACCATATTACATACATGAACTTTATATTACAACTTAAAAGAAAAAACAACATATAAACTCCATTGGAATCACCCATAAACTCTAAGATTATTCCTACAAGTCATTCATAATATACATCTTCACATTCCTTGGAAAAATAAAATATAAGAAATGGGAGAGATCATATGATTAGTAAGGATAGGTAATATAGTGTAATTATAAATAATAAATAATGATGAATAAATGAAAGAACTCATGCCATTAAAACATAATCTTGAGCATAATATGACAGGAATAAAAGCCAAATGAATAATTCCATATAAATAATCACATGAAACATAAAAATGGATATTCTACTAGTTGAATAATATCATGATTTTTCAATTAATATTAACAAAATGAGGGAATTCATAATTTTGGACATCTGAATCATATCATCAAGGCCTCATACAAGACATCTAAAAATAAATGGTTAAGGCCTCAGCCAAAATCCATTTTTGTTTTGCCTCATGAGACCTACCGATGCATCGAGGGGCTATAGCAGGCCCCACCTGCCACTTACGAAGTCCAATGCATTCCTCATATGTCTAATAAAAAATATATTTAAATGAAATTGTACCATAAAACTTTTAATTATTTTAATCATAATCATAAAATAAAATACTCTAGTAAAATCATTGAAAAATTATTGGGGAAAATAATCTTTAAACATTCCAAAGTGTCTCATACCACTTTGAAACATTTAAATCTTAATACCTATGAAGGAACAAAATTAAATGAAACATATAGTATCATAAGAATAATAAGACTCATGATTTGATATATCAAAGGGATATACATACACCACATGTAAGTAATAAGTGGTGAACAAGACATATATCTAACATAAGTTAAAGTGAGATGAGAAAAATCATTTTTTTACTTTGGAAAGAAGAGTTATTTTATAAAATCATTTATATTTATCATAAAATAAGATTTTAAACATTTATATACTAGAAAATAAAATTTAATTATAGTGAAATTATATATTAGGCATAAATGATGTCCAACTAAAGAGAAAATAGGTAAAAAGTGTGTTTAAGAAACTTTTAAATGAGCCTCTTTAATACAGTTTAGTGAAAATATTAAAGAGTATTTAAAAAAGAAAAGGAATAATTATTTTTATAAAAATAGAAATAAAAAATATATTTTTTAATTATAAAATTAGTTATTTTATAAAAATATTGGTATCTTAAAATAGATTATGAGTGGTACTTGAAAATGGGTAAGAAACTGGGAAGTTTTCTTAAATCGGGCTTGCTTATCGGGAAGAATTGAGAAGGAAACCATAAAAAACATGTGTTATACCATAAAAGAAAAATGAAATGGTCTAGATAAATGAGTTTGGAAAATATTAATATAATTTACAAGAATTAGATAAAAATAATTAAGAATTAAATTGGGGTAAAAAGAGAGATATCGTAACACAAATGAAAAATGGGGGTTCGGGAAGAAACCCTTACCACTTTGTAATAAATCGAATCCCATGCACCATAAAGTTTATAATAATCAAATGAAAAATTAAATAACACAAAGGAAAATATATTCTTGATATGATACATCAAAGATCAGTACACATACACCATACACAAGAAATGGTGGTGAATATGTCATATCTCACAGAAATGAATGTGAGATGAGAAAACCCTTACCTTATGTCCGAAAGTGTTCTTCACTTGATCTTAAAGTCCTAGATAATAAAATTAAATCCATTAATTAATTAATTTATAACCTTTTATACAGTAAATTTATTTAATATAATTTTAATAATTTCATTTATGGTCTTTTGATGAGTTATAAGATATAATTTTATCATTTGTGAGTATTTGTTTCCTTGGTTTTCATGATTAGTTTAATTGTATATGGGTATGGAAGTTATTGTAAGATAAGAATAGATATACAGAATTTAATTTATATGTTATTAATTAAAATCTATAATATTAAATGGTTATATATTTCATTTTTATATTTTTGGTGAGGATGAATCATTAGATAAGACGTTAGTGATAATCCTTTAGATTATTTTGTCATTTTTTTGATCATTACATATTAATTTTGTTTTATTTATTAACATCAAGTGTATATAATGGTTCCAGAACATTAAATAAAATATAATAAATATATTATAATTTTGTTTAACCATAAAAATGTTTTTTTGACCATCCTTGAAGGTGTTAATGGAAAATGAAAATGCATCGTCCATGATGTGGTTAAATAGACACATCACGGGCGAGGTTTTCATTTATAGAATAAAACAGAGATAGAGAAATGAGTTTGATGATGGATATTACATTAAAAGGATATAATTATAGTATATAAATTATACTAGAGTTATCATGTCCCTTTTTATAGTGGATGTGAGGTAAGGATAGGAAAATTAAATAAATTAAAAATAAAATAAAAGAAAAGAAAGAGGATTTTTAACTCTAGAATTATCCCCCTTGAGAACTTCCTTAAGGGGATTGGTTTTGGTATTTTTTAGACCAAAGGATACTAGAAATGGGTTAGGGTATTTGGAAGTGTATTGGATAGAAAATTTTTAGGGCTAAAATCTGGGAAGATGTGAGGAGAAGGGGTGGTATTTATAGTGGATGAGAGGGGTGTTTTTTTTAAATATTTTATTGATTTGTTTATTATTTTGGCTCAAAATTTTGAATAGTTTAAGAATTATCACCAAATATATTAAAATAATTAATAATATTTAGATATTATGGGCTTACATAATCCATACATCAACTATGAATCAATAATTCATGTTTTTAACATTTATCATAAATTATCATATTTTACTATTCACAAAAATTCAAGTATTGTAGAAAAATACCATAAATTAACCCTAACCATTTTTACACATGTAGAATTTAAAAAATAACTCCATATTATGAAAATAATTATCTAAATATGAGAACTTTATTTTTAATTAAAATAATCATTTACTTGAAAAATACGGATTTTCAATTTATAACTGATTTTATAACACTATGAAAAAATGACTAAGTCCTCATAAAATTATCCCAAAATAATAAGACAACAAAATATTAATTCAAGAACACATTTTATTAAAATAAAATTTCTTTTAAATAATTTTATTAATTATAAAAGTGTAATTGAATATTTATAACTTACAAAAATACCAACAATTAATTAGTAATTTCTAAAACATTCATTAACTTATACTATGATATAATTATATCATAATTTCATTTATAAGATGCCTAAATTTTAGTTATAATTTAATGGGTGAGGTTAATTTTCATTTGGATAGTTTAATATTCATAAGGGTCATATTACTTTTCCTAGGGTCAAGTTAATATTACGTCGGTATAGGTTTCTTAACTTCTATAATTACCTCTTATTTATTTAATTATTCATTTATAAAGTTTGTATTGTGTTCTTTAAGAGATTTTATGTGATGTATACTATATGAAATAATTATAAGAATGATAATTTAATTGATATAATTATGGGTCGTTACATTCTCCCATCCTATAAAAATAATTATGTCCTATAATTTTGAAATTGTTCTAAATAATTAGAGGTTGATACATGAATTTTTTTATGGGAAACCCACATTTGAAATTGGGTTAGTAAAATATCCTCTTACCATGAGGGAATATAAAATGTAGAGTTTACAAAAAAAATAGGATTTTGGGTAGGAAATAATTAGTGGAAATAAATAATATGGATATGGAAGAGAAATACAAATACCAAGTTCTGATGGAGAGTGGTAGAGAGCATGGTCATTAGAAAGTTAAGCATCACAAAACAATAAATCATGTGATCAGTTAAAAGACCATTTATTTATCAGAAGTAAAAATAAACAGGTGATTTTTTTGCTCTAAAATGATTTTCCTAGATTTGAGTGATTATTTTAATATTAAGATAAGTACTTGAGAAAATAAACATACTTGATTAAATTGCATGACATAAGAAGAATATCATCCTTTGGTTGTGCTTTGATCTATTTTCACTTCACCCCTTACACCTGGAAATGAATTTTCAAGATGTATTTTTCATGCCTAAATCACTTTTAATAAATAATATGGTCCTTTAGTAATTCCTTAGACCTTTAAATTTTTATTGAAACCAAGATGGTTTGTATATTTTATAATTGAAAAATAATTTCCAAAGTTTAACTTGATCCATTCACAAGTAGTTAATCTTATGAATCATCTAAAACATGTCTATCCATATTCAATAACAAAAAAAATAGAAGGAAGGTAACTAAAATTCAAAAATCAAGTTAACATAAGATTATCTAAATAATTTATCTCGTAAGCACATATAACAAATATATGAATACCTTGATCACCTTAAAACCTTAATAAAAATAAGAATGCTTCCAAGAGTAAAACATGAGTTGTCTTTAAATCCAAATATCTAATGATTCCATCATAACATAAACCATCATATCACTAACCACCTTCACAGTCACCAATACTTTCCCATAAAAATATATTTATTAATATCTCGAACATCAAACACATATGTTGGGTTATCTTTACCAAGTCACAGGTTTTCAAAAAAGGTCTTTCTATAATAGAATCACTTCTATTGATTAATGGTGATTTTAACTCATGCTTCTAATATCTTAAAGAACAAGTACTCCATTATAATCCTTATATATATCATGAATACTCAAATAACATAATTCTTGAATCCAAACACATGAATATTAATCATTACTCTTCATCTGAGGTAATTTCATAAGATTTACTATGATCTCTTTTCTTTTTCTAAGTTATATTCCCTTGATGCTTAGGACATTCATTTGCATAGTGTCCCATATCCTTACAGTTGAAGTATTTTACATTAGAAATTTTTTTTCTTACCCTTGTAATTATTTTACACTCTAAGTCATGATTTCCCTGATCCAAACATGTAAGTTCTTCATTTAAAAAATAAATTTATTAGTATCAATAAACACATAAAATTTTAGTCCAAAGAAACTCATAGCTTCATCCAGGTCTTCAGTGCTGGAATCTCTCATGAAGAGAAAGGGCCCAGGAATACCAGTGGTACCTCATGGAATCTTCCAAATCATTTATGTCCCCTTTAAAATACAACTTGTGTAGTTTTCATGGAAATATAAGGATATTGATAAATATTTATAAAGGTTTTATTTTCAATATACAATTTTCAAACATCCTCGTGAACTTAACCTTTATAAAATAATCTTATTGTGTTCTACGAGAAGGTCTCAAAATTATCTTTAATACTTCCAAAGATACAAAAATCTAAAATCTGATACATGTATACTTCTCACAGGTCTCCCTCTTCTTTAAATCTCTCAATTTTGATGAGTGATTTATTTGGTTTATTTAGGGTGAAAAATTCAAAAATACCCTGGTAATACTGTCCATGCTGGGAATAGTAGGAAAGTTGAGAACACAAGGTTTTTTTTATATAAAAACCATGTTCCTTAGAATAAATAGGGAATTATAGAGGTTTGAGATGCCTCATAAAGTTTCTTACAGGTTTATTGGATGTTGATAAAGGTTTCAAAATCATCTGATCATGATTTTAAGATTATCCTTGAAATTAAATCCTCAGGAAGAGAGATAAGAGTTGTTCGTGATCATTCTCCTTATATTTCAAGGATGTTCGTCAACTGAATTTTTTTTAATAAATAAAGGTTTTACTAAAAAATATACTTAGAAAATTTAATTAATTCTTAACCAAACATCCTCCCGGGCGCTATTTCTAAATAATAGCATTTACTGGATTACCTCATAAAATCATGAATCAAATGTTATAATTTCGAACTAGAAAGATACATAACATAAATTGAATATTTATGCATAGTTAATCCCATAATCATAGAGGTGTTTTCTTTTGGGAAATATTTACTTTTAAATCCTTCATAATGTTTTGTAAAGAAAATGTGAAATATCCAAAGCATATACACTGGGAGTGTCAAACTAGATGCGTAGTAAGGCCCATTTTCATATACCAAGTAACCCTAAGTTAGGCCCGGGACACCTTGTTTTATTTTTTACCCCATGGTACATCTGTTACAGAACCACATACACTTATAGTATATAGATAGGTAGGTATTTCTAGGAATACCCACATAATCTCTAGAGTACCAAAATTCTTGGTTGTTGTTTTATGATTATCCTAAAAGTCTATCTAAGGGTTATGATCCCTAATCCATGTTTTCTAAATCTAGTTTCCAAGGTTTCTACTAAACTTTCTTTGATACTAATTGTAAATATCCCAACCCTAGTTTCTCAGAGCCGAGGAATTACCTAAATAAGTTGGCATAGATACAAGACACAAATCCCAAGGGATTGATCAATTTAGCAGTTTTGGATACTAGATTACATACATAAACTTTACATTACAGGTTGTAAGGAAAAACAAAAAACAAATTCCTTTTTAAACACCCATAAACTACTAGATTATTCCTACAAGTCATTCATAATATACATCTTTTCATCCTGGGGAAAAATAAAACTTAGGAAAGGGTTTATATCAGATTATTAGTAAGGGTAAGTAATACAGTTGAAGCATAAATAATAAATCATGGTGAATAATTAAAATAAATTACGCCATTAAAACATAATCTTGAGAATAATATGTGAGGAATACAATCTGAATAAATAATTCCATATAATTAATCACATGAAAAAACCATGGATATTCTACTAGTAGAGTAATCTCATGATTTATCAATTAATATTTTCATAATGATGGAATGCATATTTCCTGAAATCTAAAAATACCATCAAGGCCTTGACCAAGACGTCTGAAAATAAATGGTTAAGGCCTTATCCAAAATCCATTTCTGTTTTGTCTCATGATACCTACCGATGCATTGAGGGGCTATAGCAGGCCCCTCCCATCACTTATTAAGTCCATTAATTACTCATATGTCTTATAAAAAGAGATATTTAAATAAAAGTATCCCATAAAACTTTGAAATATTTTAATCATAATCATATATGAAAACACTCTAGTAAAAGCATTGATAAATTCTTTAAGAAAACAATCTTTAAACATTCCAAAGTGTATTATACCACTTTGAAAAAATTAAATCTTAATACCTATGAAGGAATAAAATTAAATGAAATATATAATATCATAAGAATAGGAAGACTCATGATTTGATATATAAAAGGATAATACATACACCACATGCAAGGAATAAGTGGTGAACAAGACATATATCTCACAGAAGTAAAAGTGAGATGAGAAAAATCCCTTTTTACTTGAGAAAGAAGAGTTATTTTGGAAAATAATGTATTTATAATAAAATTAGATTGTAAACATTTATATTCTAGAAAATAAAGGTGAAGTAAAATTAAGTTATATTTGAGGCATAAATGATTTCCAACTGAAGTGAAATCATGTAAAAAGAGTGTTTAAGAAATTTTAGAAATGAGCCTCTTTAATATAGTTTAAGGAAAATATTAAAGAGTCTTTAAAATAGAAAAGGAATAATTGTATGAATAAAACCAAAAATGAAAAAATATATTTTTTCATGATAAAATGAGTGATTTTATAAAAATATTGATATATTAAAATAGATTATTGGTGGTACTTGAAAATGGGTAAGAAACTGGGAAGTGCCCTTAAACCGGGTTTTCTTATCAGGAATAATTGATAAGGGAACCTTAAAAACTTGTATTATACCATAAAATAAAGATGAAATTATCTATATATATGAGTTTTTAACATATAAATAGAATTTATAAGAAGTATATAAAATGAAATATGAATTAAATTTTTGTAAAAAGAGAGATAGCATAATCCAAATGAAAAATGGAGGTTCAGGAAGAAACCCTTACCACTTTGTAATCAATAAAATCGTATGCCCCATAAAGTTAATAATCATCAAATAAGGCTTTCAATAACATGGAGAAAAATATATTCATGATAGATACATCAAAGGGTATTACACATACAACATACACAAGTAATGGTGGTGAATATGGCATATATCATAGAAATGAAGGTGAGATGAGAAAACCCTTACCTTATGTACTAAAGTTTTCTACAATTGATCTTAATGTTCTAGATAATCAAATTAAATCAATTAATTAATTAATTAAGAACATTTTCCACATTTATTTGATTTTTTATAATTTTATTAAGTTAATTTGTGGTTTTTATGAGTTATAAGTTACAATTTTATCATCCGGGAGCATTTGTTTCCCCCCTACGCTAGCATCCCCTCCAACTATCCCCCATACACGATCCCCCAACCCCTACACCAACCCACTTCCCTCCAACCGGACCCCTATCCCATAAAAGAACCCCCCATGCACCAGCCCCACCCCCCTACACTACCCCCAGCCCCCTACACTAGCCCCCCTAACCCCCCTGCACCTACCTCCCCCTCCCCCTGCACTAACCTCAAATCCAACCATCCCCCCCTGAACCACTCCCTCCCCCTGCACCAAACCCCCCTAACCCCCCACTAGCTGCCTCCCCCCCTGCACTAGCTCCCACCCCTCCCCCCTACACCATCCCCCTCCCCCCTGCACAAGCCCAGCACTATCCCCCCTCCCCCTACACTAGATCCCCACCCCCGGAACCAGCCCCCTCCCCCTGCATTAGCCTCCCCCTACACTAGACCCTACCCCTACACCATCCCCTCCCCCCTATAGCAGCATCCCCCACTCCCCTACACCCCCCGCACTAGCCTCCCCTCCAACTACACCCCTCCCCCCGCACCAGACCCTCCTCCCTAAACTAATTTAAAATAGAATCACTAAAACATCAATAACTAAATAGAAATATAAAGTGAAAGACATGTTTTTGAATGAATTTTTAATATAGAAGTAAATGATAATCTTCTATATAAAATGTGCCTGAAAATATTAATTATGTTTAAAAGTATTTTTTATTATAAGACGTCTATGGTCAATAGGTTGATAGGACCACTTCCATTGAATAGTGATAAGATTTCACTAAATAATACTCCCACTCTAGATAAATTTTTAATGGGCATATTGATGTTATTAAGAAGAGAATTTGATCACTTGTAGTACGAGAAAGAATAAAATGTTTTAGAAACAATGACTTATTTCATAAGGAATACCCTAACATCCATCAATAAAAATTTACCATTCTAAGAAGCTACTATTTTTTAATTTGACCCCAAATGTGAGTGAAATGGAAATCACGAGGTCTTCACCAAAACATAGGAACACAAATAAAAGTAAAAGGAAACATCCCTTATATGATTCCATGGTACAATATATATACATGTTTGGGTTATGATGTCTTGGGGTTATGGTTTGTGTTAACATTCAAGCTATAGCTTCTTATGGTTTTGACACATGATTAAGTGGGGATATAATTTCATAAGTTTAGGCTACATATTTATTAATAGGGTGAAATGTCTTATAGTTTTACATGTGTATATATATATACCTGATGGATTAAGGTGTAATGTGTGTGTGTGTGAGGGATGTAATTATTATTGGTTGTGTTCCATGATAATGTGGATGTGATGGTGATGTGGCTATGATTATGAAAATGTTGAAGTAATTATTCTCACATTTCATGTGTGTTGGGATAGATTTCCCATTAAATTATGTTGCTCATTAGAGGTTATTTTATATTCATATGAATTATAAGGTTAAATCTTATCATATATGCATGTTTTATACCCATGGTGACCCATGTCCCATTTGAGGTGGGCTTCAGGGGTTACACTTGTCTTCATAACCAATGCAGTTGGAGTCCCAGTAGAAGCAGTCCATAACAACACATTAATTGAAAATTTTATAAGGTAAATTCTATATTAGATCTAGATTTATCACTAATAAATATTTAATTTTATCATCACTAAAATAAGAACTAACAAAAATATGATTTTATCAATTTTTATAATAACATTGATAAGTGTCTACTTTTATTAGTGATCATATGTAGCACTAATAAAAGTATTCATTTATCTATTCTAATTAAAAGTACTTATAATATTCATCACGTTTTATCCCTATTTCTTTATTAGTGTATCAATAATTCATCATTAACCTCCCCATCCCTAAAAGGTCTATAACTGATGAAGAAACCAATTTATATAATGTGTTTTTTATATTATTTATGATATGTATCATAAAATAAAAAATAATCTATCATATACCATATGTAAACATTTTTTTTGTTTTGATAGCTATTGTGGGATATGTTGTGGGGAAGTCTGCATTCAATAACTAAAGGATAGGTGTGGATTTAATTTTTCTTCTAAAATTTTCAAAACAACAGTTCAACATAGGTATTATTTTATAAATAGAAGATCGAATCATGAATACTTGAATAATACCAATCCCAAAATGTATTATAACAAAATGAAATCTATACACATTGATTAAAAAAAATAGACTCAAAATAATAAGATATTACATGGAATAGATTCATGTAAAAATTATAGCAGCTTGACATGATGAATAGAAACTAAAATAACCATTTTGATTAACACCAAATCAAAAACCATGATTAGTATGAGAAAATGAGATCAAATAGAAGTTATCAATAAGAAAACTAATCAACATAAAGCAGTAAAGAAATCATAAAAAAGACACTGATATTTTTATTTGCTTCATAGAATTGGAATGAAAGAATCACCATAAACAAGTTTCTCCAAACACAGGAGAAGAAAATATGTTAACCTCAAGGACCCTTGGTGGTATTTTAGTTCCCCTTCTTCACCTATTTTTTATCATCAGTCACTCATAATTTTTCATCAAACCTTGTTTAGGTTTAATAACATATCATCAAATATTCTTCAATAAATAACCCAATTTGGTGTCAGGAAAAGAAATCAGGAACATGGTAGGTAGTAAACAAGAAAGATGAAACTGAACATGAGTAGGAACATAAAAATCCTTAGTTTTTTATAGTAATATTTTTTCTCAATTGGCACATTTTTTGTAGAGGGAGAACCTTTAAAATTACCATTGATTGCAGAGGTATGTCCGAATGGTCATAGAGATAGGTATGAATTGCTTGGGAGAGAATATATCATGAAGGAGTAACTGAAAGAATATTCACAGAAAGTGTAGGTGTTAGATCCTGTAGATCCCTCTCATGGAACGTCTCAGTTTGACTGATGTACTGATTGGAGGAGGAATGTGCGATGAAGGGGGAGGAGGAGGAGTGGAACACATGATGAATGGGATGGGAGGGATTTCATGAGGGAGGGGTGAACCGAGTAGAGAATCTGGTAGGATCAAACAAGGGAGAATAGACCATTCAGTGATGTGGGAGAAGGGTTTTGTGGGTGGGAGATGAGTCACAATGAGAGAGGAGATGTGGGTAGGTAATGAGTCATGATCGCGTTAAACTAATTTAGGAGATTTTTCCATGCGACACAATTTATCCATGGGTTTATATTTTTTAAAGACATTATTGTTAATTAACTCTGGCTATATTTTATCTTATAGCCATGGGCCAATTAAACTCTGGCTATAGGTCTGTGGCTATAGGTCATTTTTCTAGTAGTGATTTTATATTCATTTTAGTATGAACCCATTCATATTTCATATTAAATGGAATTTATATATATTTCATGAATTATAAACATTTTATATAATCTGAATATAATATATTATTTAATTATAAACAATTTATAAGTAAAATCTTATGATTTATAAATAAACCATTTATTTCTAGATCATAATGCAAGCCATTTAATTTGTCACAATAATTTAAAATATATAGCTTTAATATTTGGGAATAATGTTTCGTAAACATTTATTTAATTTTTATAAACAATTTATAATTATTTAATTAATTTATAAAATCCTTATAAATTAAAATATCCCAAAATATATATTTTATTATGTTTTTTAAAAATTTTATGTATCATAAAACCAATTAATATTTTAAAATAATTTTTAAACATTTTATTCTAGTTACCCTTACACAACACCCCTATTTTGTGTAAGGGAATCCTCTCTTTTAGCCTTATGTAGATGCTCTACATAAGGGTGATTGAAGTTTTTTAAAAACCTACATTAAGGTAATATAAAGGTTAACTTTACATAACTTACCTTTATATAGCTTAACTTTACACAGCTTAATTTGAACATCACTGCATAATGGTAATATGTAAATAACCTTTAATTAACTCCCTCATATAAAATTATTACCTTTATGTAACTCCTTTTCATAAAGATACACTCAATTTTTTATATGTTTCATAATGGTAAACATCAAGGACCTTTATGTAGTGTCTCATATACCTTTACACGTAAGGGTAAAAGAATATATACCTTTATGTAATAGATCGTGTAATGATATCACATAAGGATAAATATTATTTAACTTTACACAAGGCATTGTTGTGTAAGGGTAATACCTCTACAAACCCATTTATGTAAAGTTAATATAGATGTCACCCTTACACAGACCTTTTGCATAAGGTTATTCCATTTATATAGTGACTGGTATAAGGGTAAATAAAATTTACATTTACATAGATCACACAAGGGTCTGTAACCTGCGTATGTTTTATGAAAATGTTATTCTTTTTTTAATTTGAAATCCAATGATAAAAAAATTTAATTTTTGAACAATATACTATGATACCACTAATTAGTTTAATATAACCATCTAATGATGATATATAGTGGAAGGAAACCCAAAACACATACAGATCAATCTCCATGATTCAATTTGAAAAACAAAAATATAAAATAGATTACCAAGATTTATTAAACAATAGAAGTTTTAATCTTCTTTCCATGAATAATTTTTTAGGAAGATCATGAGGATCAGTGTACAAAAGCACCCTACCTCTGAGGAAGTACATTGGCCATTGGATCCAGGAAATATTCATGAGAAAACCCATAATCTGAAGGGGTGCTATCACCTTCTCAAAAAATCTATATAGTGTTTTGGGAGGAAGAGAATTTTGAAATATGGTTATACAAATTACACCACCCACCACCCAACTGGAGAGGATCTTATCCTATTATATAAGAGGAATCCCAAGGCATCTAATCGTATGTGTTTTTATCTATTGGGTATAATTCATTTAATAGTTTCAATGAATTAATGTAAAGACTTTAATTCACTTATAATGGATTGCAACTCATAATCCATTTATAATAAATAAATAAATAAATAAACAAATATCATATATATATGTATTTAATTATTCTTATGCATCACATGCATGAAAAATACTTGCATCACATGCATGTATTAAATGAAAAATTATATATATAATATTATATATATAATATTATATATATATATATATATTATGAATCATATGCATGTGTACATGCATCTCATTCATATATATTTTAGTGCACATCCAATAATAATTATCGATAATTATTAATAATTAACAAAATTTAGTAATAATTATCGATAATTAGTAATTATTATTAATATTTATCGATAATAAGTACTAATTAGTACTAATTTTTACTAATTAGTAATAATTAGTAATAATTACTTATAATTATTAATAATTTGTAATAATTATAAATAATCAGTAATAATTTGTAATAATTTTTAGTTTTGGACACAACAGAAGCACCATGAAGGGTAATGTAAAGATGAGTTTATGTAGGACTTGAAGAATCATTCACATATTGTACAAGATGTAAAATTCATGACCAATAAAAATTTTCCAAATAATATTTAAGAAAAGGTTTCCAAATCTTAGAGAAGATATTTTCACATTAAATTTATAATTAATTTAATTAACCAGAAGAAAAAATACCTCTGTCTTGAGATAATTATTTCATGAAGATATTGATTGTTCAAACCTGATTAGTGTAGCGTAGTTGTGCTATGAGGACCCAAAGTAGATCCCCTATATTATTTATCCAAAATTCTATTTTTCTCTCCAAAAAACATCAATGAATCATTGGGTGATAGTGCAGATGATTGATCAACTTGCATTATTTTCCTTGTTCGCTTTACCTTTCTTTAGGCTTGAAGAAATCTCTCTCATTCCTCTCATTATTGAGAGGATGAGAGGAGGATGGAGATATTGTGAGGAATACATTGTGCACAATGATTAAGCATCTCTATAATGTCACAGTAGTCTATTTAAAGACTTAGTATTAGGGTTTAGTATTAATTAATCACAAAAGTTCCTTTTAATAAAATATTAAATCCTAATAAAATCTATGCTATGTAATAAAATAATAACATTATTTTATTTTATGGTGGTTTCTAAGCGGAACAATGATAAATATTATTTCAAATCCTAACAAATTAATATTTATCTCTAGACCCAATCTTGGTCCACTCATCCCCCTCTACATTTATTGAATACCCAAATTATTTTTTTATTAAATATTTATTCATTTTATAAATAAATAAATATTCTATTCATAATATGATGAGTAAATATTAACTTAATATTCATATAAATTATTTATTTAATAAATTAATATTTTTTATTAAAATGTGAATAAAAAGAGACAAATAAATACATTATATTGTCAAAATTAAATGATAACCTTATGAATAAATATTTATTTAATATTTGTAATTATTTAATAAATCTTGGACAAATATTAATTCTCATTCTAAAGAATAATATTTATTGCAATTATTAAATATAAATAATATTTAACTAAGTTTAAAGGAAACAATTTTTTTAAACACCTCTAGTTTTTTAAAGAGGAACATTACATTCGATATCGTATACGACATGCAACACCGAGCTTAAACAACCCGTGAAATATATTATTTAAATATGACCATTATAAAATAACTCTTAAATTGGTGGGTATGAATATGAATAACTAAATTAAAAAAATTATATAGTTTACAAATTTATAAAATAAATTAATTGGTTTTCAATTGATTAGAAATTAAAATAAAAATCATTTGAAAGTAAAAGAAATGCTTTCCTGAAAAACCATTTTTATGCATGGAAAATGTTTTTATCTTGATAATTTTAATTAAACACTATTTGTGAATGATTTTAATGAAATTTATATACTATATATTCAATAAATTTTTTTATAATTCACATATTTTTTTTTCTAATAATGAGATAAGAATAAATTGAGTTTTATGCTTAAAAAATCTATTTTTCTAAAAAATGGTTCTGTTGCATTTTGCCCACTTATTTAAAATTTTTTATTCTAATTTTATAATTTTTTTTAAAAATTAACTTAATTTTTGAAATAATCATGTCAAAATTATCTTAAATTTAATTTTTGAGTTTTTTTAAAAAATATTAATTTTTTGATGAATAGTGAAAAATAATGATTTTTATTCAAAATTGCGTTTTTTGTTTAAAAAATTTACAAGTTACATTTTGTTTCAAACATTTTTAAAAGAAAAATTAGTTCAATTATATTATAATTAATCCATTTTAGGTCGTTTGAATCAGTTATATGTTAAAGTTTTACATAAAAACATTTTATTCTTTTGAATACTTTTCTTTTGGAAAGTTGTTTTTTCATCGCATCTATTAGTTTAATTTTAAATAAAATTCTTCCACTTATGTGAATTGAGTTTGGTAAAATGGATTGAATATTTGGAATCATAATAATTAATATTATATAATACAGAAAACTTAATTTTTTTTCATAATCAATAGCAAAAAAAAAAGAAAAAATAATTACCGCGGTTAAGGTTAAAACGTGATTACCGGGGGTTAAACTAAGAATATTAGGGTTAAAATGACCTAATTTGTTTTTCTAATTCCTATTTTATAGACACATTTATAATTTATTTCTTATATGGTTTGATAATGTTACTTTTTTAATACTTTTTTCTTTTGAAAAACATGGGTATAATTTATTATTTTTAAACATTCCAGGTGTGTCCTCTCCCCCACTTATAAAAGGGAACCCCCTATTATCTTCTATTCAAACTTACAATGAATTTTGTTTCAGAAAATACATACCAAAATAGCTTAATTACATCCCTACCCACTACCTATAGTCCTTACCATTATCATAAAACCATTCTAGTAAGGGTTTAGGTATAAACCTAAAGAGTTTCTTCAAAAAAGAGATATAGTTCTTAACCATGCATCTTCATTTTATTTCTTCATCCTTCCCATTAAAATCCTAAAAATATATGATAAAATAATAAAAAAATATATTACATATAATTATATGTTATTATGTTAATGAAATAACCCATATCCATCTCCTCTTCCATCAAATGGTAAATGAAATCATCGATTGTGTGTACAACGGACTACCACCTCACAAACCAATGTAATTCATTTTCGGTCACCGTATCTCATGGATGGATATAATGATGGATTCAATGTTTATATATTAAATTTATGACATTGTTATTCTTTTATAATTATAATATCACATCTAACTTCTTACCTTACAATCTATTGTAAAATGATAAAGTTGCTCATGTGTACGTGTGGACTACCACCTCTACGAAACGATGTGATTTGTTTTTCATATTATTTTGTCTTGGATGGTAAAAAGAATATATTTAATGAATATATATGATATATATTATATAATAATGATTCTTAAAAGGATAATTATTTCTTACCTTTCTTTTGTTTCATCTGTTAAGGAAATTAAAAAAACATTCATGCATACGTACGACCTACCATCTCCCTGAATAATATAAATCATTTTTCTATATCTAACATTTATGGACTATTATAAATACTTAAATAATGAATATATATGATATTTATATAATGTCTAAAATTTTATATATTATGGAACCATTATGAAAGTACAAGTACATTTTCTACCAAACCAAAACATATATGAAAAATGAAGCAATTATCACCTGAAAATGTAATTTTAATAATGAATTGTTAATAAAAAAGTGATAAAATGTTATCAGTAAATAATATATTTCATGATATATATGGTTATGGTTTTTTCATATATGTATAATAAATATATATTTATTATACAGTAGGTTCAAACATGTACAAATGAAATCGTACTTGAGGTTATGGTTTCTTGTCCAAATTTTATTTCCATGAGACATATACCATATTAACCAATTATTTCTTTTTTGTTGTCTATATACTAAACATTTGATATTTTATATCATTAATATATTTATATTAATGGTATTTAAATTTTCAACTGAGGTTATTTATTTCATGGGGTTTATGATTCAAAAGTTACCAAAGTTGTAAGGGTTTATTTAATAATCTCATCATTATTAAGAATTGTTTATGTTTAAGTATCCCTTTGGGGATTTATTGATATTTCTATCTTAAACCTAGAATTATTTATTCTAATTGATTTATTCATGAAATTTTCAATTAATAGTACCATTTTATTTTCTTTGGTACTTAAAATTATTGAGAAAATGTTTTTAAGAAATGGTGAATTTGTTTATCTCTTTAGCGAAAAATCCATTTTTTTTCAATTTTCATGTTTTCTAAAAAATATTTTCAACATTATCTAAATGATTTATTACAGAAATTTTAACCCATGTTTAAATTTTTACAATTTTTTTTGAAAGGAATCAACTTGTCATTTTACGAACGAGGTACTTTTCAACCTTTTTAAAGTAGTGTCAAAAGAATGGTTTTAAAACTTATATTACATGTACGAAATTACCCACCATCATGACCATTATTTTTTTTTCAAGTTTAATTTTCAAGTTTACAAGGATATTTTTGATGAAAATTTTATTCCTATTATTCTAGGAATTTTTAGTTTTTAAAGATGATTTTCAAATTGAAAAGGGTATTTTACTCAAGAATTTTTTTTAATGACATTTTTATGGTATTTTTATTAATAAACAACAATAAACCTTATTTTAATTATGATCTATTGGGGGTATGTTTTAATGTTACTATAAATATTATTTCCCTATATGGTTTATGATCAATATAATCAGAAAATTATTATTTTGATTCCATTTACCATATTACTTTGGATGGTTTATGACTATGTTTATTGATTAGAAAAATTATTAAAATTTAATATGATAGTTTTTAAATATGGATGTTAATATTGATTATGTTTCTCACATTTTTTTTGAGGAATGTATCAGACTTTGTAAGTGATGGCTGAGGTCTGATATATCCCCTCGATGCCTTGGTCGGTCTCATGAGACAAACTAGGTTGAGTATTTGGATGACACCCTATCCATTTATCTAAGATTTCTTAGAAAGAGGCCTTGATGATATGTTTATGAAGTCCAAATAAATAGTTACTTCATTATGATATTAGTTATTTATGTCCATGTTATTATTTTATTATTTATGATATCAATGGATAAGTTACAAGATAATGTGATTAGTTATATAACATTATTTGATCAGCATTCATTCCTCCTATATAACTATTCATGTTCAAGTTATTGATGAAATAAAATTTGTTTTTAGTTATTTACCTTTCCATATTGATCATTCCTTATTTATTCATGAAAGATTTTGTTGTACGAATACCCTTACCGAGCGTCTCAATTCAACCCTTTCTTATGTTTCCTTTCCCTAGGATGTTAGGAAGTGTATTATATTGATATAAAAGGATATTATAGAGGGAATAATGGTGTTTACAAAGAAAATTATGTGTTCTATTTTATTCTTTCAATTATAATATAAGATTAAAGTATGCATCAAGTTTACAAAGATTACTAAACTATTTGGTCCTTTAGGATACAATTTATTATATCTAGTGCTAATGTAATAAAGTAACCATCATCTCTTGATACTAGGGTCAGGGTCTTTGTAAGAACCCAGGTTTTGAGCCTGTAAGAATTTGAAATTTTCTTGATGTTATTACAGAGTAGGGTGTTTAGACGGCGTGGGATTCCGAGCCCCGGTGTGGCCAGAATTAAATTTTAAGTGCGTTCACATTAAACACACCAAATGAAGAGAATAACTCCTAAAAGGTTGCTTGGATGGGAAAACTGATGGCACTATTGAGTCCAGAGCGTGCCGTTTACCCTAGAAAGGGTGTAACTTTCACAAGTGTGACCCTTCTGTGGAAAACGCCACCAGGGGTGTTTTCGTAATTTAGCGACTTTGGGCGAGAACTTTAAAACTTCTGAACAGAGGATCAAATTAAAATTCCCAGATCCCTGTTGTTCTCACAATGTGGATTTTACGCTAGCGGTGGCTTAACCCCGACCCCGTCAAAAGTTTGGGTATGGGGCCTACTGGTGGGTGTTTAAGTGTTTCTCTACTTGAACAATTCTTCCCCCCATTATTTCACCCTTGGGTTTTTTTCCCAGGTGTAAGCTCTCTCAAAAAATGGAGAAACCTCCTTTTATCTTCCCCTTCTCTCTGGAAAGGAGGTGGCAGCTCCGACAGACCGTTCATGAACCTACGGGCTACGCCCAACGAAGTAGGAGTTTGCGTTTTCATTTTTAAATTATGCATATACTTAGAACTCCAATTTTTGCATTGAAATGTTGTCCAATCTTCGGGTGAAGACCATATATTCGTAGGTTTCGATCCTAGCTTTCCAACTCTCTTTTCGGATCGAAAAGCTGAGTCCCGGGGCGTCCGGGGGAGCCCCAGGAAGTTTTCCGGCCAAACATTGGTTTTCCAGCAGTCCCAGGCGGCGGCGCGACGGGCTCCCAGGCGGCGGCGGCGTGAATCCCAGGCTGCGGCATGGAATTACTCCTAGGTGGTGGCACAACGGGCGTCTACGACAGACTGGCGTGGCGGGCGGAGGTCACCGGTGCAGGGCGCGACGGGGTTCGCGGCGCGCGACCCCGAGCAGGAGACCGAGACCCGCCATCGGCGGGTCTCCACGTGGGATAGCGACGAGCCACGAGGGCTGGTTGACGTGGGTGGACCACGGGGTAGTGGCCGGGCCATGCGGAAAGGCCGCGGGATGGTGCTGTGGGCCAGTCCAGCTGGCGCGGGCCAGCCCAGGCCGGGTGGACCGGGTGGACTGGGCCGGTCCAGCCCTAAGGGGTTAACCCCCTTGTCTTTGGACACACGTAACTTTCACTACGGGTGTTAGTTATGCGTTCCATCTACGTCAGCGTGATCCTCATATCGAGTTGGAATTTTTGAGATGGTGTCTGGGATTTTTAATTCCCAAGACGGGGGCTCAGTTGTGCGACATACCGTTAAGTATTGTTTAGCACCTCTCTGGGATTCTTCTTTCGGATGGCGCGAACACATCCAGAGTCCGTTTAAGGCGCCGTCAGCGGCGTTGTGACCCTGGCGTCGAGACAAAGTTGTCTAGGGTGGTTTCAGGCGTTGAATCCGGAGTTGAGGCATGGGACCCACAGGCCATCCTTTAAGCTGTGAGCAGCGTTTTGCGGCTTCTTTATCAGACATCCGTTTGGGGCGAATGAGTAGTCGTTTCAGCGTGTTTTTCCAAGAGAATCACGATGGCGTAGTTTTCCCGACCTCTTTCAAAACTGAGGTGTGGGCCCCAAGAGATTCCGTATGGGCATAAAGCGAAGTTGAATAACTTTTTTGTTGGGAGTCTGTTTCTAGCGAGTAAATTGTCTATCTCGCGTGTTTTTCTGCGAGGATTGCAATGGTGTAATCTGTTTGGGAATGTGGAGAGTCTTTATAGATCTCATTAAATGTGGAAACATGAAAGGGCAATGGTCGGATGTTCCTTTGACGCACTCCGAACCAATGCATGATAGTGATGTTAGTGACACCCAGAGATGGTTCGGGCAGTGTGGAGTTATCAGACAAGTTCAGGGTTTACCCTCCAGCGAGGCTGGGCAGTGGGTTACCCACCGGCGTATCAGGGTTTACCCTATAGCGGGGATGGGCTGTGGGTTACCCATTGACCTTATGGTTTACCCTCCAATGGGGTTGGGCAGTGGGTTACCCGTTAACCTTAAGGTTTACCCTCCAGCGGGGCTTGGCAGTGGGTTACCCATTGACTTTAGGGTTTACCCTCCAATAGGGCTCGGCAGTGGGATACCCGATGACTTCTTAGAGTTTACCCTCCAGCTGGACTGGGCAGTGGGTTACCCAACGACTTCTTTTAGACTCATCCCTTTCTATGTGGCTAGTTAGTGAATTCTCTCCATGATTAACAGAGCGGGACCCTTGGTTGTACGGTTTAGCGATGAGACAGCTTTGACATACGAGACTGATGGGCATCAGTGATGGATATCCTTTGAAATGTTGGTGACTTTTCCAGGGCTGAGCTTAGAGATAGAGATCCCCTTACACACTCGCTCGGGTTTCTTGTAGAGAATATATATATATACACACACCCTACTTTTTTTCCCACTCCTTGGGTTCAGTTACTCTCCTTTTAAGAGGGGAAAATACACGTGGGGTATGCCATGTGCTTTCCATGTCTAGATCTTCTTGGTTGGGATGAGTCTACTTCCTTTCTTTTGTTGGGTTGAGCTGCACTCTCTCTATTGTACTCTTACACTATTCTTTGTTCTGTCTACTTCTCACCATTTTAGTACCTACTTTGTTTCTCCCTTGAGCTTTCAGGGCATCCTACTGAGTATCTTTATACTCACCCCTGCCTGGGCTTTGCCCGCACTTGGTGTGCCCTTGAAGATGATGGACAAGTTGATCGAGACTACAAAGGTGCGTAGAGGACACAAGATCTTGGGCTGCATTCAGTGGTCGTATTAGGACTTTCAAGTGTGAGACTCACCAGTTGTTTACTTTTGTTTACCTATTTCTGGGTTGTGGCACCTTTCGGGTAGGGCGTGTGTTTTTCCCTTTTTTTCTGTTCAGTTATCTTTTCAGTACTTTTCAGCACTTTACTTTTTCTATTTAGAAGTCGATGCATGACTGTGGTTGGGTTATAGTTGTTCGTTCTTTGGTTTTCTTTTTTACTATGCACTTCTGCATTGAGTGGGCTGTGTGTACAGGTACTTAGGAAAAGACCTCCCTGAAATTGTTATGCTTTCGGCGCTTGTCTCCAACCCCTGGCCTATGGAGGCGGGCTTGGGGTAGTTGCGGCTCGAGACCGGTAGGGTCGGGTCGTGATGATCTTTATAGTTGGTGTTAGATCCATTTTTAATATAATCCTTGGGAAATAGATTTAGGAAAACATATATTAGATAACATAACCCTATGACTACCTTTGATGATAATTCTAAGTATATGAAAACATCCTAATGTTTTGTTAAGGTAGATATTATGTGGTTTTCTATGAAATATATCCCTTTATGGATACTACAAGTGGATGTAGCTCTTGAACAATTATTCCTAGGGGTAATAAATCCAAAAATGTCGTATTGGTATTTTATATGATCATCACATGGTAGATGAAAATAGGCCTTCCTTCACACTTGGTTTAACACTCTTGGGGGATATTCTAGGGTTAAATCACATTTTTCCAATCAACCATCATGAAGGAATTGAATAGATAATGATAATGAATATACTAGGTAAAACTTAAGGTTTCATAGATTGAAAATAAGGTTTCATGATTTATACATCCTATAAAAGTTTTTTCATAATTATGATTATTGTTTCTCACACCATGATTTTCGGTTTTAATCTATGGCTAGAACCAGGAGGAATGATGTTAATACTGAATGCGATGGACAATATGATAATTTTGAGCAACCAAATGGGATAATTATTGGAGATAAAAATATTTTGATTATTAATAATAAGTTATCTTGATATATGAATAATAAGATATACTTTAACCAACTCCCAAATTCACCAAAGAAGATAAGGATGGAGTCTGCTAAGAGCTCGGGTGGTGAAGACTATGAAATAAAGAAGGTTCAATTTTCTTAATGTCAGAAATGTTGAAAGAGAAACCTAGGATAATTTCTCAAAGCAATATAAAATGGGTTATTTGTGGAAAATAATGACATGGAGAAATGTATTTCTTGGGAAAATGACGAGTTTAATATAATTAAATGAATTTATTCCTAAAGATGCATTTATAGTTCATTGCCTTAAATGTGGGGAACGAGGAAATTATTCTAGTTAATTACCACTTTTAAAGGTTAACTCCTAGAGCATGTAAGGACCTATGTTATACCAATAATTGGAGTAAAAGGGTTGAATTAATTATGTATTGGGATTCATGAAATATGTTGTAGAAGTATTTTTACCAATTATATTTTGGTTATAAGAATCACAAAACATCTATGGATTGCGTTAATTTTAGCAGAATATATGTATTCATTGACTTAATAGTTATGGATACCATCATGGGATTATGAATTTAAGGTTGATAATATTTTAAAAGTATCAAACACCCAATTTTAAGTTTTTATATGATGGGTGTTTATCAATATTAAAGATATTTTTGGAGATATTTAAGGCAGGACAACCCATTTGTTTAGTAATTGTTTTAGTGAAAAAGTTATTTAAAGAAGAAAAAATTTAAATTTTGTGTTTGTAAGTTTAAAGGTATTGGAAATGTTTTAGGTTTATCTTATCTTTGATGTTGAGGTAATTTTGGTTTATTAAAATTCAATAAAATTTTATGAATAATATTAATATAGATTTGGAAAAATGAAAACCTGCATGTCGGGTGAAAACTTGTCACATACGAAAAGACCATGAGGTTTGAACCCACAACCGAAGGGTGAAAAGAGTGAAACACCTACCACTGTCCTACAAGATGCCTTGGTCAGTATGATATTGTTTTTACTTAAATGGGTTGATGGTTGAATATTATTTTGATTTTGGAAAACATAATATAAGATCAAATATTTTTTATTTTGAGGTAATTAATAATATCATGGGAGATTTTCTATTTGGTTGAGATATTTATAACCATTAGGTTTAATGTAAAGGATTATTCAAAAATAATGCTATCATGTTTTTTTTGTGGTACAAGATGAATGGTATGAGATAATATGTCAGGGTGAAACACTCCTTAATGTTGAGGCTATTAGTGTTATTTGGGATATAAGGTTATTTATTCAAGGAATGATCTATGTTAATACTTTGATTTTATGGTCAAATTTTATAGATTAAGGTATTATATTTATCCATATTGAATAATCTATGATAATAATTTTCATTTTAGAAAATACTGGAGTAATATCTTGTTATCCTTTTGTGGAATATGTGAACCATTAGAAGATTATTTTAGCGCTTCAGGTATAAAAAAATCATCTTGAATACCCATTGATGAGATTCTGGTATAGATTGATTAATAGATGAAATTATACTTATTATATAAGTATATTTCATTATGTTTTTTATCTCATAGTAAATGAATTCATCAACCCTAGGGAAATGATATCGATAAAAAAATGTTATCCTATTACCATCATTTCTGATGAATAAATGGCGTTTTTCACACCTCATCATTTTATGGCTCTGTGGTTGTTAAATTTCTCATGACCATCCAATTTATTATGATGAATGATCTCTATCACTATAAATCTTTATCCGGACATGACTATTTTCTTCCATGTCTATATCTTCAATTCTCACTAATGTTTTCATACTTGGAAAAATAGTTATGTGTTATTCTTGATGACCTTTGTACTTTCCTTTCTCTCTTTTCAAGATAAAGTTTTATTAACCACTTTTTGATGTGGGATTTCAAAAAAATGTATTTTCAAACTTAAAAAAATTATTTTCTCACCATAAGATCAAATTATGAGGATGAAATTTATTATAGGCAGGTAGAATGTAACACCCCAATATTTTAAAATAGAAACATTATGTTTGATAGCTTATATGACATGCAACAACATGCTTAAACGACCCACAAAATATATTATCTAAATATGGATGTTATAAAATAGTCGTCAAATTAGAGCCTATGAATATGAATAACTGAATTATGAAAATCATATGGTTTACACTTGTATAAAATATATGAATTTATTATTAACTTATTATAAATGAAAATAAAAAACATTTTAAAGTGAAAGAAATGTTTTCCGGAAAAATTGTTTTATGCGCGAAAAATGTTTTTATCATAATAAGTTGAATTAAAGAGTATTAGTGAATGATTAAAATTAAATTTATCTATAATATATTCTATAAAATTTTTTATCATTCATCTTATATTTTTTATAATATTGAGATATGAATAAATCTTGTTTTACGCTTAAAAAAGTTATTTTATGAAAAAATGGTTCCATATTGTTTTGTGCACGTATTTTGAAATTAATTTTTACCAATTTTAGAATATTTATTTAGAAAAATTAACTTCATTTTTGGACTAGTCATATAAACATTATCTTAAAGTTAATTTTTGATAATTTTTTTGAAAAGACTAATTTTTTATGAACAAGGAAAAATTATATTTTTTATTGAAAACATCATTTTTTCTTTAAAGAAATTAAAAGTTATATTTAGTTTTAAAATTGTTTTAAAAGTAAATTTTTTTCAATTATATTATAATTAATCCAATTTATATAATTAAAATTAAACATCTGTTCAATTTTTATAAAAAAACTTTTTATACTTTTGAAAACCTTTCCTTTGGAAAATCATTTTTTATTGCATCTGTGGGTTTATTTTTAAATTCAATCCAACCACATGTATGAATTGAATTTTATAAAATAGATTAAATATTTAGAATCAGAATAATTAATATTTAAAAATAAGGTAAACTTAATGTTCTGTTATAATTAATAGAAAAATTAGTAAAAATTAATTACCCAGATTAAGGTTAAAATAGGTTTACTAGGGGGGGGGGTAAACTAAGAAGACAAGAGTTAAAATGAACTAAAAATTGTCTAACTCATATTTTATGACCATATTTACACCTTATATCGTCTAAGGTTCGATAATGAAGCATTTTGGAGCCCAGTTGAATGTTAAAAATATGGGTATAATTTATTCTTTTCAAGGATTCAAAGTGTGTTCTCTTCCCCACTTATAAAAGGAAACCCCCTCTCATATCCTCTTGAGACTTAAGAATTATTTTTTACAAGATATACTTGCCCAAATCCCTTAATTACATCCCTTCCCATGACCTAGAGTCCCTGATTTGATCAAAAACCCATTATTGGAAAGCTTTAGGTCTAAACCTTAAGAGTTTCTCTAAAGAAGAGGTAAATTTCTTAACCATGAGTCTTCATTTTATTTCTTCCTCTATCCCCTTCAAATAAACTCTGACTTTGATAAAATAAAAACACCAGTATATTAAACATACCTAGATGTTATTATAATAATAAAATAACATATATCTATCTCCTCTTCCATCAAATAGGAAAATAAACCATCAACCTTGTGTATGACAGATTACCGTCTCACGAATTGATATAATTCATTCAGTATGGGAAAGAATGAGCTTTTATGGAAAGGTATTTGTGATGGGTCCATCACCCATCACAAATAATATTTGCTGAGGGAATAGTTGAGACAAGAAACAAATATCACCTCAAATAGTTCTTTATAAAAAATTATTTGTGATTTGAAAACATTCCCGTCGCCAATACCTTGGCGCGACTTACACGCCAAACTGCGAGAAATGTATTTGCGAAGGGAATATACCCCCATTGAAAATACCTTCTGCCGTTATTGTCATTTATGATGATATTTAATTTCCATCACAAATAAACTGTCAACAGAAGAGTATTTATGACAAGGACCATCATAAATACCTTTTTTATCACCGAAGGGGTTCTTAATGGTGGGGACTAATTATGACAAAACTAATCATAACTAAGACTATTTGTGATGGGAAACCCATCACAATTTGTCCCGTCATTAACTATCAAATCTATATATACCCCAAACCGATTTTTTTCATTCTCTTTTTTTAAACTCTCCCCTCTTCCTCTGTTCTCCTATTCTTATCCTTAAACATTTAAAAGTTTTAAATTTTACTGTGAAGAAAATTTTTAGCTTTGTATTCGATTAAAGGTTTAGTTTTAAGGTATTTATTAAATGTTTTTAATTTTAAATTATTTTTTTATATTAGTAATAATTATTATTGATTAGAAGTAATTAGTTTTAATTAGAATTACTTAGTTTTATTTTTTAGTAAATATTTTTAAGTAGTGGAAATTATTTTTAATTACAAGTATTTAGATTTAATTTTCAATTATTATTTTTAATAAGAATCAATTAGTTTAAATTAGTAGTAATTAGTTTTAATTATTAGTATGTAGTTTTAATTACCAGTAATTAAAGGTAACTATTAAAAAATGGTGGTAATTATTATAAATTAATGACAATTTTTAGAAATTATCAATAATTAGTATAAAAAACACCTTAATTAGTAAAACTTAGTGGTAATAAGAAGAAATTTGTAAAACTTAACAAAAACGAGTGGGAATTAACAAAACTCATAAATAATTTAATGATCTTAATAAAAAATAATAAAATTATAAAGTAGTTTGTATTAATTAACAATAATTAGTAATTAAGAATTTGTAGTAATTACTATTAATTTTTTATAATTAACTATAAATATTTATAATTTTAAAAGAATTAGTAAAATTTAGCAGTAATGAGTACAAATTAGCTATAATTAGTAAAATTGAACGATAATTATTAGAATTCAGCAGTAATTTTTAGAGATCAATGGTAATTATTAGATATCAATGATAATTATTAGTCATTAGTAGTATTTATTTGTAATTCACCCTAATTATTAGAGATTATTGATAATTACTAAAAATTAGTGATAACTTGTAAAAATTAGTCATATTTGCTAAAAATTAGCGGTAAATATTAATAATTAGAGACAATTTGTAAAAATTAGCGATAATTGGAGGCAATTACTAAAAATTAGTGGTAATTAGTAAAAATTAGCAGTAATTAGTAATAATTAGCGGTAATTAGTAAAAGTTTGTGATAATTAGTGGTAATTACTAAAAATTAGCTGTAATTAGTAAAAAATAGTGGTAATTTTAAAAAAAGTGGTAATTAGTGGTACTTAGTAAAAATTTGCAGTAATTAGCGGTACCAAGTAAAAATTAGTGGTAATTAGAGATATTTTGTAAAAATCAATGGTGATTAGTAGTAATTAGTAAAAATTATTAGTAATTAGTAAAAAAATAGAGGTAATTAGTAAAAATTAATAGTCATTTGTAAAAATTAGTGATAATTAGTGGTACTTAGTAAACATTAGTGGTAATTAGTGGTACATAGTAAAAATTAGTGGGAATTGGTGGTACTGAGTAACAATTGGAGGTAATTAGCAGTACTTAGTAAATATAAGAGGCACATTGTAAAAATTTGTGGTAATTACTAATAATTAGCGGTAATTAGTAATAATTAGTGGTAATTAGTAATAATTAGCTGTAATTAGTAAACCTTTATGGCAATTAGCATTAATTACTAAAAATTAGCAGTAGTTTGGAAAAATTAGTCATAATTACAATAAACTAGTGATAATTAGCAGTACTTAGTAAAAATTAGTGATAATTAGTAGTAATTAGTAAAAATTAGAGATAATTAGTAAATATTAGTGTTACTTAACAAAAATTAGTGGTAATTAGTTAAAAAGTACTTAGAAAAAAATAATGGTTAGTGGTAATTAGCGACACTTAGTAAAAAATAGCAGTAATTAGCGGTACTTGGTAAAAATAAGTGACACTTAGTAAAAATTAGCAGTAATTATTAATAATTAGTGGTAATTAGTGATAATTAGCGATAATTTGTAATAATTACTGGTAATTAGTAATAATTATTAGTAATGAGTAATAATTAGCGATAATTAGTAAAAATTAGTGGTAAGAAGTAAAAATTTATAATAATTAGTGGTAATTAGTAAAAAATAGTGGTACTTAGTAAAAATTAACTATAATAAGTAGTAATTAGTAAAAATTAGTGATAATTTGCAGTACTTAGTAAAAATTAGCGGTAATTATTAGTAAAAAGCTTTAATTTGTAAAAATTAGTGGAAATTATTAAAAATTGGTAGTAATTATTAAATATTAGTGGTAATTAATAAAAATTTAGTGGTAATTACTTAAAATTAGTGGTAATTACAATAAATTAACAACAATTACAAAATATTACAGTAACTTAGTAAAAAATATCCCTAACTATTTATAATTTATGGTAATTAGTAATAATTCATAGTAAATAGTACTAATTTTTGGTAATTGGTAGTGATTACTAAAAAATGGTAATCAGTAAATAGTATTTGTAATTAGTAAAAATTACTAGTAATTAGTGGTAATTAACCATAATTAGTAAAAATCAGTACTAATTAATAAAAATGAGTGATAAATAGATAAAATTAATAATATTTATAACCAAGTTTTATTTTTTTTAATTTTATATTCTTTTTTATATCATATTTTTCTTTTATCAAATTAATCATAATTTTTATTTTATTTTATTTTTTTAGAGAAATATTGAACAAGGAATTCGAAAACAGTCTTCCATACATGATCACGATTGGAAAAATCATTATAGGAATCTAAACGGTTCTATTATAAATCTTATAAAGATTTAGGGTGTTGAAGTTTTTTTATCATTTGCATCATTAAAAACATAATTGTTTTTAGAAGGGAAATTAAGTGTCCATGTAAGAAATGTGAACTGAGGTGGTTTGATACATTTCAAAATATTGTGGGTTATCTATTTCATTTTGGTTTTCAAAAATATTATGTTTTTTAGTATCAACACGGTGAACATATATCTTGAGAAGATATTGAAAATTTGGTTCCTGATCCATGATGGTTTCAAAATTTAGCACATGATTTTGCTGCTCCATATTTTCAAAAAACTGAAACTCAAGATATTATTGATTTAACTCTTGAGTTAGAACCATCTTAATTTTATGAGTTACTAAAGTTTACTGAGGATTCCATATATCTTGGTTTTAAGATAAGAGAACTTGAAGCAATTAAAAAATTTATTGCTATTAAATTAGATAATGGAATTTCAAATAGTTGTTTTGATCAGATATTCTCATTGATTAAATCATTGTTACCTGGAGGAAATGTGTTGCCTATAAATTTTATGAGAGAAAGAGCCTAGTTCATAATTTGGGTCTTGGTTATTAGAGGATTCATTCATGTTCAAATGATTTCATCTTATATTATGGTGAAAATGGGTCATTAGTTAGTTTTATTATATGTGGACAATCGAGGTACAAAGAGGCTCAACTAGGGAAGTTTGGATTGATTCCTATTAAACAGTTGAGGTATTTCCATCTTAAACCAAGATTGAAACATTTTTTATGTCTCAGAACACAACGTCATTGATGTCATGGTACGAAACCAGTATTTCACTCAGTAAAATCTTAAATCAACCTTATGATGGTAATTCATGGAAACATTTTGACTAGGTACATCCTTATTTTTCTTTAAAATCCCATAACATGCGATTGGGTCTTTCTACTAATGGTTTCTGTCAATTTGGATCTTATAGTAGTCAATATTCTGGTAGGGTTATCTTTATAACTCTATACAACTTAACTCCTTGGTTGTTGATGAAGGATGCATATATCTTTTTGATCTTATTAATTCTAGGATATCCAAAAAAGAATATAGATGTTTATTTGAAGCCATTAATTTATGAGTTAAATTTATTATGGATTAATAATGTTAGTTTATATGATGTTGTTGTGAAACAAAATTTCCTAATGAAAGCTACATTAATGTGAAAAAGTGACTTCCCAATATATGGCATGTTATCTATCAAGAATACACATGGTCCAAAATCATGTCCATACCGTATGTATAAAAAAGTATTTATGCTCATCAATGGGATATTTTTTTTTACTGTCACCACATATTTCTTCCAATTAATTATCTTTTCTGAAGGAATAGATATCATTTTAGAAATTTATAATTGAAATATAAAGAACTCCAGCAATTATCTTAGGAATTGATTTAAAATTTAATATCTCTTAATTACCTCCCATTATTTTTGGACCGACTATAAACCAATAAAAGATTTGTCTTTGGGAAAGATCACAATTGGATTAAACATAGTATTTTTTGGGATCTTCTATATTGGTAAGATTTTTTGGTCCTTCACATGTTGGTTTTCATCAATATTAAGAAGAACTATTTTGATAATAAATTTTATATAGTTTTGGATACACCTAGTAAATCCAAAGATAATTTAAAGGCATGATTAGATCTTACCCTAATTTGTTGGTAACCAAAACTTTAGTTGTTTGAAAATGAAAGATTAGAGATTTAAATGAACCCAAAAGTTTATTTTACACTTTCCAAAGAAAACCACTTATTATTTTATTAGTGGATTTCATATTTCAGATGACCAAATGGTTATATTTTCAATTTGGATAGATGTGTCAGAAATATTCATATTAATAGATTAAAAATTCATAATTTTCATGTTATATTGAAAATAATTATACTAATTGGATTTAGAGGTTTGTTGAATTCATTAATTTGGGATGAGCTAACAGAAAGACCGTATATTTTTTCAAGAGATCCATTCAATATGAATAGACTATGATACACTTATTAAACTACAATAAGATGTTATTTTAATTTTATTTTATCTAGATTTTTCCCTCTGACTTTATTTGATTCAATGGAACATTTGATATGACCTTTTCCATATGAAGAAAAATGGGGAGGGTTGGTATAGTTTCTATGGATGTATCTATATGAGAGGTTTATATAGAAACTGAATAAAAAAGTATGTAACAAATAATAAATTTAATGGTTAATTGTATAAGCTTATTTATAAGTGGAAATTTATATTATCTTCTCCCATTATTTCCAAACTCAATATCATTCAAAAAATAACTGAATGGGATGTAATGATGGAAATGTTGTCGATGCACTAAAAATTCAATCATCATTTTTTAATTAGCCTGAACATGGATTTAGTGGAGTTCATGAATGATGGATTTTAGATGATACATATCACATGGATCATACATATGTTCTACTCAATTGTGAATAAATGAAATCATTTGTACAGTGGGTGATACTACCACATATTCCTTAATTTTTTTAAAATAAATTAATAATATTTTATTTTTAGATTATTTGATAATCATACCCAGAAATCGTTTCCACAAATTACATCACCTACTCTTCAAGAAAATCGATAACATTATTTCTATTATTGGTTATAAAGACTGGTAAAGTAAATTATTTATGTTTTAACTTATGAAATCAATTTATTATTTATTATATTTTTAATTGTTTTTTATTTTTTCACGTATTTCAACATGCCAATAAAATTTATAATCGATTTTTTGAATTGGGTAACCCACCATCCAAAATTGTTAATTCTTATAATTCATATGTGGTGATTGGTTTTTTATTTCATACACATGAATATGGTAAATAAAAAAAATGAATTGTTGTTTTTTCTTGAGAGGATATCACCATAGAGGAAGTGAAGTTGACTTTTATAGCATACTGGATGAAATAATCAATATTTATTATCTGGGATAAAATTATGCAATGATATTTAATTGTCATTTGTTTGGTACTAATATAGGATTACATGTTCATCCATGATATGGTATCATTGATATCAAATATTAAATCATTCTCACAATAAATGGACCATTTTTATTATCTCATAAAGCACACCAAATATATTATTCCAATTATTATGCTACTTCAAGAGTGTTAATTGATTGGTGGAGCATTATAAAAATAAAATCCCATGAAAATAAACTTATGCGAAGTGAATGTGGTTCTATTTAAGTGAAAGGAATTTAATTTTTTCAAGAGATAACTCCAAATAAAAATTTTCAAGGAAGAGACACAAAAATCGATGATGAGACCACATAGTTATGGGTTGATGGTGGTGATGATGTAACTAATAAATTTGATTGAAAAGTGTTGATGAAGATGAAACTCCTATTGAAATTAATGATAATGAGTAGGAAGATGAATATATGGAACCATCGTGTAAAAATATGTGGATGAAGATAAATAATGTCATAATTACTTGTTAGTTATTGTCAAAATAAATATATAAAATACTTTTTTTTTCAATTATTTACTAATAACATTATTTTCATGTTTCAGTTGGCTAATGAGACTTATGATGATATCTTCTATAGCCTCAAGGAGTCTGTACTACCTGGTGATGAGCCTGATGCTTTATCATCTGACCCTAAAGAACCTAGAAGTTCATTTTCAACTTAAAGGTGTTGAGGTCTTGTGATATTGATGATTTTAGACCCTATTCTCAAGGGATTTCCATGTCTTGAGTTTGATCGATGCATGAAGAGGTGTGTTCATTTTTTTATTTTATTTAGTTTTCATTACTTTTCATTAATTTATTTATGTACTAATTTTTTGATTATTTATTTTGTTTTTTCATATATTTTTACATAAAACTATTGGACATGGGATTGCTATTATACAGATCTAATTTTCAAGAGTATGGATGATGTGGGATCATATTCCCATTATCTTTCAGAACAACATGTTTGATCATTGGATGGTACATAAATAAATAATAGTCATTTCTATATTTATTTAATTATTAACTTTATATTATTAATTATTTTTAGGGTTTTTGGTATTCCTTTGATGATAGTATGTAGACTTCTATCTAGAAGGCTTGATATGTCTTTATACGTGACCATTTTCATTAGTTTTCTCTCAATATGCGGAAAACCATAAATAAAGAGAGAGTCATAGATTCTGATCCATCTTGATGCACCCACCATCCATATTACATCTCATCTCAGGTTTGGGTTGGATTATGTTCATATTGGCTGAGTGCTAGTTTTTAAAGGAGACCAGTATTAGGTCGGGAGAACATAGGGTGGAGGGAGGTTACAAATCAAGATGATAGTCGTACATTCAGTATTCCTCCAAATCTATTTTTTTGATATCTTCTAAAGACGCTTTAAGGGTAAGTGGTAACCATACATCACAAATCAAAATACTCCATCATAATAAAAACACACACCACATTCCCAAATCAAGAGAAAAATCATCACGTCGCACTCCAAAGCGTCGCACCACGAACATCAAATTCAAATTACAAAGTCATAAAAACTACTTTCAGACCACGTGCCAACCGCATCATTTTGGGTTGAAACAAGATTCACCTCGTGTCGCTAAACGCTCACCTGCCTCGATTTGAGCCGACAGAAATCCTCCATTAACCTACGTCATCATAGATCCTTGAAACTACCGCCTTCATCAACACTACTATTGTCACCGGAGTATCCTTTACTGGCAACACCGTCGGCGGTCAGAAGTGCCATCCCCACATTGCCAGCCAGGCTCTGTCACCGTATGCGCATCAGAACACCACCACCAGAGACATCAACCTTCATGCCTCATCACCGCCGGCCACTCTGAACCAAACACCGATGACAATCACCCTGAATCCGGCCGCTTGAGCTCATGACCCAAAGGACCGTGGAGACCACCGCGCTGCTTCGCCTAAGAGAGATCGGAGGGAACCTGGAACTAGAGCAGAGAAACAAGACGGTAGAGGCAGGAAAAAATGCCAAAGAGGCCATGAAATAGCTCCATCGATTCACCTTAACCAACATCACATCCATTCGACCATCATGTAGCAAAAAACAATAGCCACAAACACCACCCTTCATCCAAAACCAACTGCAACAAAGATCTCCCACCAAAAACAACCACATCGAGGGTGAACTAAGGGCCCCTTCTGGGACACACTGACCAAACGAACACACCTCACAAAGATTACCTGCACCTGCATAGCTGACCGACTAAGAGAGCGGTGAACGGAGCGTGAAGCCAGGGCAGCGAAGCGTTCAGGAAAGGCTTCAAGTGATAGACAACAAACAGAAACACCAACCTCCTGGAGCTCAAATGACCAGACCAACCGCACTTCCCAAAGCCTCTAAGAAACCATCGATGAAAACCAACTAGGAGAGCTGCGCAGGGTCCGAAGGCCAGAGTAGCAATTAAATTTGGCCAGGAAACCACAGGAGAAGCACGACCTCGACTGGACTACTTACCCCTTCCGGCGAAGCCACCGCCGAGTAGAATCCCCACATGAAACAAAAACAGAAAAAAGCCACAAACAAGAAGAAAGCCCCAAAGTAGGTAGGGTATGAGGTAGAATTTGATGATGCAACATGGATGTAGTTGAATCAGTATGATTTCGAGAAGGGATGAGTGGTTGGTATTAGCTCTTGAGTGATGCCCGAAAATTTTTGTGTTACTGATTCATGGTTGACGCCCCACTCAAGGGTATCTTATGGAGATTCATCATCATCAATCTCATAGTATGAGGAGAAAACATGAGATCAGAGTGAGGTTATAAAGGCCATGCATAGGGAACTACAAGAGCTTCACCGACAACAATATCAATCACATAAGGAGATGTGACGATGGCAGGAGGAACATCGTGATCATATGATGGAGTACATATGATAGGTATCTTGGGGTGTAGGGTTAGAATTCCCTTCCCTCCTCTTCCAGATGACCCTCTCCCCTCCCCCTCCAAAGTGATTAATACATTATATACACATTTATTATGTTAAAATTTGAATAAAAATATTTTGAATAATATTTTTATTCCATATGTTTACAATTTTATTTATTGCATTTTTTTAAATTATTTTGATATTTTTATAATTTTTAATATTTTAATATTTTTCATTTTTTGAACTAATTTTCGATGGGTTGTAGTCCCATCACAAATAATTTTTTATGACAATTAACTTATCCCATAAAAAATTATTGAGTAATAAATTGAATAAAATATTATTTGTGACAAGCCATCATAAAAAAAATCTTTTGTGATGACGTTTTTAGCGATGCGGTATTTGTGACGGGCCCCCATCACAAATACCCCATCACTAATAATCCATTTTTCAATTGTGGTTTTCCATATTCATCTTTAACAGATGGATATAAATATGAATATAAGGCTTATATTTGATATTTATGACATAATTATACATATATAATTATAATATCATATTTACCTTATTACCTTCTGATCTGTTGGAAAACGAAAACGTTTCTCATGCGTACATGTGTACTACAACCTCCATGAAGTGATGTGATATTTTTCCATATTATTTTGAAGTGTATGGTAATAATTACATATTTAATGAATATATATGAAAATTTTAATTATCACTTAACTTTCATTTATTCCATTCGTCAAAAAGTGAAAACAATATTCATGCGTACGTATGACCTACCATATTATGAACATTGTAATTCATTTTTCTATTTATAACATTTATGAAATATTATAAATACATAAATAATGAATATATATTATAATAATATTATTGTTATCATTATAGATATGATGTAACTATGATTAAAGTACAAGGAGTGAAACTACTAAACCAAAACAAATATGAATAACGAATCATTGATCACCCAGAATAATAATTTTGATAAAGAATTATTAATCAACATGTGATAAAAATTTATATGTAAATCATATATAGTTATGGTTTCGTAATATATTTATAATAAATATATGTTTATTATACATGATTTTTGGACACGTATGAAGGAAATCAGACCCTAGGTAAGAGTTTCTCGTCTCACTTTTACTTCCATGAGACATATTCCATATTCACCACTAATTTATTTTCTATGGTGTATATAATTATCCTTTGATATTTTATATCATTAATATCTTTATTTTTATAGTATTTAATGTTTAAATTTATGTTATTTATTTCACGGGGCACCCGATTCAAAAGTTATCGAAGTGTTAGGGGTTTACTTAACAATCTCATGATTATTCGGAATTGTTTATGTTTAAGTCTTTCTTGAGTGAATTTTTGATATTTATATATTAAGAACAATATATTTTATTCTACTTGGGTTATTCATGAACTTTTCTAGTAGTAATACCATTTTCCTTTTTTTCTTACTTAAAATTATTGAGAAAATGTTTTTATGAAAAGTTGATTTTATCTCATTCGGTCGAAAACCCTTTTTCTTCCATATCTATGTTATCTGAAAATATTTTCAAAAATGTTTTTAATATTATATAAATAATTTATTAAAGAAATTTTTTACCATATTTTAATTTGTACAAATGTTTTTGAAATAATTATTTTGTTATTTTTTGAACGAGGTACTTTTTAACCTTTTTACAATAGTGTGAAATGAATGTTTTTAACCTATAGGACATGTATGGAATTACTCACCATTCTAAAAAATCATTATTTTGAAGTTTCCTTTAAATTTTAACAAGTATATTTTTAATTTTTTTACATATTATTTTTGGAATTTTTTTTATTTTTAAATGTGATTTTTAAAGTGAGAAGGGTATTTTCCGCAAGAGTGTTTTGATGACATTTTTATAGTATTTTAATTCATGAAAGACAAAAAAACTTATTTTACTTATAATTAATTGGGGATATTTTGTAATAATACCATCCATCGTATTTATCTAGATGTTTTATGATTAGTTTGATTGTAGATTCACTATTTTCATACCATTCTCTGTATTACTTTAGGAGATTTATAATTATGTTTATTAATTAGAAAAATTATTAACATATCATATGATAGTTGTTCAATATAAATGCTTACATTGATTGTGTTTCTCCCCTATCATCTGAGGAATGCATTGGACTTAGTAAGTGATGTTCGAGGCCCACTATATCACCTAAATGCATCTGTAGGTCTCATGAGAAAAACAAGCTTTTGTATTTGGTCAAGGCCTTACCCATTTATTAAATATTTCTTCGAATGTGGACTTGAAAGTATGTTTATGTTTTTTCAATTATTAATTCACTTATTATAAGATTAGTTATTTATTTCCATGGTATTATTTTATTAGTTATGATATGCATGGATAAGTTCCTAGCTTATGTGATTTGTTATATGGAATTATTTGATCATAATTTATTACTTCCATATTATTCTTTATGTTCAAGTTATTTATTAAATGGAATATTTTTTAGTTATTCACTTTAATATATTGATTATGCATTTTTTTTCATGATAACTTCCATTGTACACATACCATTACCGAGCATATGAGATCACCATTTTCTTATGTTTTCTTTTCCTTGGATGCCAGGAAGATTATTTTGATTGATATAATGGGATATGCTAAAGATTATTATGGTGTTTTAAAATAAAATCATGTATTTTATTTTATGTTTTCAATTTTAATATGATATTCAAGTATGTATTCAGTGTACCGAGATTACTAAACCGTTTGGTTTTTCGAGATGCGATTCCTTGTACCCAGTTCCAATGTAATAAATAAACCCCTAACTCTAGGATACTAGGGTTGGGGTATTTATAGTTGGTATCAAAGATTAGTTTTGTAAAAACCTTGTGAAATATATTTATGAACACCAAAATTAGATACCATAACTCTATTATGGTTTATTATGATAAGACTGTTTATAGGATAACATCCTAAAGTTTTAGAAAGGTATAGATTATGTGGTTTTACTAGAAATACATACCGGTCTAGATACTAAAAATGGATGTGGCTCTCGAATAGTTTTACTAAGGGGTAATAACTCTAAAAAGATAATATTGGGCTTTGAACTTATTTTCTTCTGGTGCAAGACAATGGTTCTTGTTGCACACCTATTTTGACACTCATGGGGATATTATTTGGTTAATTCACATTTTATTTAAAAACTATCATGAAGGATTTGAATAGATAATGATAATAAATTACCCAGGTTAAACCTAAGGTGCTATATATTGAAAAGTCGGTTTCATGATTTTGAAATCCTATAAAATATTTTCCATAAATTTTTTTATTATTTCCAACACCATGATTTTTACTTTTAGTCAATGGATGAAACCATGAGGAATGATTTTAATGATGAATATGATGGAAAACATGGAGATATTGAGTAAAAAATGGGTTTATTACTAGAGAGAATGGTATTTAGATTATGACCAATCATATATCATGATATATGACTAACAACATATAACATAACCAACTATCGAACTCTCCAAAGAAGTGAATGATGTAGTCCGTTATGAGCTTGAGTGGTGGAGACCATTGAGGAAAGAATTATCAATTTACTTCATGTCATAAATATAGTAAGTGAAACATAATAGAATATATCAAATGAACAAAAAAATGTTTTATTTTTGGAAAATAGAGACATAGAGTAATGAATTTACAAGGAAAAGTGATAATTTTAGTGGATATAAATAAATTTCATCCTAGAGATCCATTTATAGTTTGTTGTCTTAAATATGGAGAACCTAGAAATTATTTGTGTCAATTCCAAATTTTAAAGGTTAACTCCTAGACCATGGAAGGAAAAATTTTATATGAATCCTTAGAGTAAATTGGTTGACATATTTATGTATTGGGATTAATGAAATATGTTGAAGAAGTTTTTTTTACTAATGGTTTTATGGTTATTAGAATCACTAAACATCTAATGATTGTGTTAATTTTGGAGGCATTTATGTATTGATTAAATTAAGTGTTATGGATACCATCATGAGATTATGATTTTAAGGTTGATAATATGTTTAATGTATTGAAAAACCCCTTTTAGGTTTTGTGTGATGGTATTTTATCATGATTAAGGATATTTTTGGAGATATTTATGGCAAAACAACCCACTGGGTTTTTATAAATTTTTGTGAAATGGTTATTTAAGGAATAATACCATCTCAAATTTGGTATATAAGTTTAAAGTTATTGGAAAACCTTGAGGTTTATATTATATTTTATGTTGAGGTAATTATGGGGAATTTAAATTTGGGAACATTGTAGGAATTATATTAATATAGTTTTGGAAAAAGGATAACTCGCATGGTGGGTGACAACCTATCACATCAAGTAAGGATACATGACTTGAACCCACAACCTAAAGATGACATGGGTGTAATTCCTAGAACTCTCTTATGCGATTTCTTGGTTATCAAGATATTTTTTTACTTTAATGGGTTGATGGTTAAATATTAAGTTGATTTTGGGAAACATATTATAAGATCAAATATTTTTTATTCTGAGGTATTTAATGGTATTTCATAAGATGTTTTATTTAGTTGAGAAATATATAACCATTAGGTTTGATGTAAGGGATTATTTGGGAAAAATTATATCATGTTTTTGGGATGTTTCGGATAAAGTATATAGGATAAATTATGATGTTAAAATACTCCATAATGTCGGGGTTATTAGTATTATATAGGATATAGGGTTATTTATTTAAGTAATGGTCTATGTTACACCTTTGGTTTTATTATTGAATTTTAGAGATTAATATACTATATTTATCTATATTGGATAACCTGTGATAATCATTTTTATTTTAGTATATACCAGAGGAACAAATTGTTTTCCTTTTATATATTATGTGATCCGTTAGAATATTATTTTTCTATTTCGGGCATAAAAAAATCATCTTGAATACCCATCGATGATATTACGGTGTAGATTGATAAATGGATGAAATTATACTTACTAAGTAATTTTATTTCATTATGTTATTTATATAGATTCTAAAGTAATTCCTCAACACTAGTAATATGATATTAAAATAGAAAATTTATCCTATTACATTCATTTTTAATGAATCAATTATCCTTTTCACACATCATCATTTTATGTTTTTGTGGTTGTTAACTTTCTCATGATCATTAAATTTCTTGTTAGTAGTGATCTCTATCACTATACATCATTATTTAAGAATTAAACCTTTCCTCCATTTCTATATCTTCACTTCCCACTAATATTTTCCTACTTATAAACCTATTTATGTGTTATTCTAGATGACCTTCGTACTTCACTTTCTCTCTAATCAAGACAAAGTTATATTAACCCTTTTTATGATATAGAATTTCAACAAAGGTATTTTCATATATAAAAACCTTATTTTCCAAGAATAATTTAAAATTTTTAGGATTAAATTTTTTGAACATGGGAGAATGTAACTATTTGATATTTTAGAAGAGTAACATTATGTTTTATAACGTATATGAGACACAACACCATGCTAAAACAACTCATGGAATACATTATTTAAATACGAACACTATAAAATGCCTATTAAATTAGAAGTTATGAATATAAATAACTAAATTATGAAAATTATATAGTTTACATCTGTATAAAATAACTTCATTTGGCATCAATTGATTATAAATGAAAATAAAAATCATTTTAGATTAAAAGAAATGTTTTGTTTGAAAAACCATTTTTATGCATGAAAAAATGTTTGTATATTAATAAATTGAATTAAAAACTATTAGCGATTTATTTTAATAAAATTTTTATATTATATATTCATTAATTTTTTTATCATTTAACTAATATTTTTTTCTAAGCATGAGATATAAATAAATCGAATTTTATGCTAAAAGCCTTATTTTTCTAAAAAATGGTTCAACTGTGTTTTTCACACTTATTTTAAAATTAATTTATTCAAAATTTAAAAATGAATTTGAAAAAATGAACTTATTTTTTGAAATAATATTGTTTAAATTATCTCAATTTTTTAAAATAATTTTTCGAAGAGATTAATTTTTTGATTAATAGTGAAATAGATTGATTTTTATTGAAAACTGCATTTCCGTTTAATGAATTTGTGAGTTACATTTTTTTTAAAATTGATTTAAAATTAAAATTTGTTAAATTACATTATAATTAATTATTTTCATTTAAATCAATCATATATTGAAATTTTATATAAAATTATTTTATACTTCTGAAAACCTTTCTTTTGGAAAACCGATTTTTTATCATATTTGTGGGTTTAATTTTTAATTAAATTCGCCCACATATAAGAATTGAATTTGATAAAATGAATTCCATGTTTTTAATCATCATAATTAATTATATATAATACGGTAAAATTAAATTTTGGTCACAATTAATTGTGAAAATAGTAAAAATAAATTACCATTGTTAAGCTTAAAATGAGTTTACCGGGGGTTAATATAAGAAGATAAGTGTTAAAATGGTATAAAAAACTGTCTAATTCCTATTATATAGAAATATTTAGAAAATATATAATTTAGTTTACGATGATTATTCATTTTTGAGCCTTGTAGCTTATGAAAAATGTGGGTTTAATTTATTCTTTTCAAAATTCCATGTGTGTGCTCTCCCCCACTTATAAATGGGAACCCCTCTCAAATATTTTTTACAATTAATAATCCATTTGGTTTAGTAAATACCTAAACATATAAATTCATTACATTCCCAACTAAGACATATAGTCCCTTTTCTGATAATAAAACCATTCTAGTAAGGATTTTGGTAGAAACCAAAAGAGTTTCTCTGAAGAAGAGTTATAATTCTTAACTCTGCATCTTCGTTTTATTTCTTCCTCTATGTAAGGAAACAAACTTAAACATTACTTAATATAGAATATTAAGACTATATTTAATTTTCTTTTATTCCTTAATATATTTTATGTTTATATTTTTAGAGTGTTATGTCACAACTCTTACAAAACAAACCCATATATTACAAAGTGGAAACTTCTATTTGGTATCCATTTTTACTATAAAATAAAACTTTTAAAATATAAAAAGTTTTCTTTTAGTAAAAAATATTCAAAATATTTATATTTACCTAATAAGTTTCCCTACTCATCCTTAAACCCTTTAAAAAACATTTTATAATGTAGGATGAGCAAAAAACTCTCACTAAGGGGAATAAAAATAAAGAATGAAACTGTTAGTCCATGAAAACCTATAAGAAGTTTAATTTTTAAAATAAAATTTGGGCTCAATATATATATTTTATAAACTAACAAGTCACCTTATTTTCCCAAATAACTTCATAAAAAATTTCATAAGAAATCATATTGGAAAAAACTAATTAAGGTTTCTTTGAAATCATGAAAAAATCATAATAACTTTTTCACAAGGTTATACTTTTCAAACTTATAAAGTAGAATATACTTTCCTTTACCATGTAAAATCATAATATTTCCATAAAAAACACAAAATGAATATCTAAATCAAATAGGTAATTTGGAGCATCATTTTAATATCACTCTAACAAATGTGATAACCTTTATGGTTACACATATAATAATAATAAATATTAAAATAAGAATAAACAACATTGTATATTTATATAATATCTTAGGGAAAACCTAACTGGTTAACCCCATCCCTTTACCCTAGGAACCTGATATCTATATAGGGCTCACCAAACCTTGGTTTATAATGGACCAAACAATCCTTATAAAAAAATTCTAAGAACTATAATAGAATATATAAAATCTTGTAACATAAAAATGTTCTTTTCTCCCATAAGAATTTTTTTTCGGTTATTTATATATCGATTCCATTTTAAAAACATTTTTAAAAAAATAAGAAGATCATAAGGAAGGTAAGTTTTTATTTTTAGAAAATATGAATGATTTTAAAGGAAGACTGTCATGACCCCCTACCCAAAAGTGTACCCCTCCTGGGCCGACAATGGGAGAATAGTGATAGTGACCCCCCGAGTCCCGCTTCCAATAGGCACCAGGTTGGTGACTAGCACTGATGGTATGATAAACATGAATATGGGAGGAATTACCATATAATAGAAACACATGCCTAAGAGAGAGATAATATATACACCAACCAACTCCTGCTCTGACTATAATATAAAATAAACCCAAGTACACAAATATAATGTCATGCAAGAACTACTACAACTGAAAGGGAAAACTTCAACTACCAAAAGAAAGTGAAGACAAAATCAACCACAAATCCCAAACATATCCTAAAACCCACAAGCTATAAGTAACCAATATAATCTCCAACCTGATCCAACTTACCTAAAAAATAGTTTATATAAATGTTTGGTGAGTATAACTGTATACTCAGTAGGATCCTCCCCGTAGCCTCTCATGTAAAAGTAAAGAAATCATGCTAAAGAATAGTGAACAACAAGTGAAACTAACTAATCACCTAAATAAGTATACTACATTCCTAGCCTCACTATGGATAATATAAAAAATTATCACATATAGGATAATATTATAATAATAAATAATATCTATGGTACCCCACTACCACCTCCCCAGTAGTTTGTCGCTTTGCCCCAATGTCGCACATCCCGAGCATCTTTTTCCAAAAAGGCCATCCCACAGACACCTGGGCAAAACACCACAACATGCACCTCGTGCAACACACCACCACATCCACATAACCAAAAGTAACCAGGTAGTTTCTAGGAGCTACCACAGCTCACATAACGTGCATCATACGTCTGGTATTATACCTCATGCACCGAGTAAGGATCCTCAAGCCATCACAACCTATACAGGTTATACCTGTAGTTATCATTGAGAAACTATATCCAGAATATTTGTGTGCGAAATAACCATAATCTATTACAACCTTCTAGATACATATATGGGGATAAATAACCACTGTTCATAATGACACAAGTATCTACCAAGATAAGAGAGAAGAACCAAAGGGGGTATTCATCCATCCATCCTCCTACGAGGATGTTAGGGAAAACACCCCTGGGGGCTCAGAATCCCCAGGGTGTCAGTTTACCTAACCGAAAGGGTTAATTTTCACATAGAAACAAAAAAATACATGAAATAATATAGCTCACAACCACACTAAGTGAATATCCTAGTCTCAGACACAAATGAAACTAACATCTCTCAGACTCCCAGCTACCACTGCCAAGACCAGATATCCTATAACCACACGACCATTTAAAGAGCTACACTAAATTATATTATCCCTTTTCATTAGTTACACTTTACGTTAATTAATTCTTTACCATTTATTAACCATTATCATTTCCACATTACATCACATTACCATTTCAATAAAGATATATGCCCCCAAGAATAACCAAACCGAGCCTACAACTTCTCTTAATTTCAACCTCAACATTGCACCCCAACAAGATCCAACCCCATGGGTTAAACATATATTAAGTTATTAATATCATTAATTTCCATATGACTAGGTTCTCTAGTAAAACATTATAAACTACCCAAACACAAGGGGATGAACACGGTGAGTAGATGAACTACCTATTGAGTATTTTCCACCTATATAAGAAGAGTAAAATCATCCAACCATGATGATCTAGACATGGAAATCATGTGGCATACCCCATGTGTCTTTGCCTCCCATGGAAAGAGATTAATCAAACACATCTATCTTCCTTAAGACGTGGGGAAAGTAAATTTGATAAACAAAAAATAGTTTCAATAAGAATCCAGATTTTATTACAATGGGTAAGCCCAGTTTCAACCCATGTTATCATCTCCAGTTTCCTCCTTGACACCACATGTATAAATTGATGAATCTCACCACCAATCATAAACTGCTACCACAAAAACTAGGCCTCCCTGCCCCACATACCACAACATCCCTATAGGATCATCCATCCCAGGCTCATGTCACATTTGGGTCTCCCTGTCCCCACAACCACAACAACCCTCTAGGCTCATCCATATCACAAGTAATAGGAAACAAACATAGAAACTAGGCTCTTGGTCCTAAAGTAAGGCATTCATCTTTAACACACAACAAGCTCTCATGAATCCAAAGCATAAGGTTCTTGGACTTTACAAGTAATAGGGAAACTCAGGCCCTACTAAGGCATTATCTTTATCACAAAACTAGTTCTTATTACATCTTTAATTAACCGATTAACTATTCACATGTTCCAACTACAAGTAACCTAAGTTACAAGCTATCAAAATCTATCAAAAATTAATTAAAAAATTAATTTAAAATTAGTTTAATTATTTTTTCAACAAGAATAAACATGATTAAAGTATATTAAGCAATTAAATTAAATTTTCACACTTTCATCAATTTTATTAACATCAAATTTTAATAACAAAACCAGATTCATTAAACATGACTATTTAATATTTTATCCAATTAATTATCAATTCATTTAGGATTTACATTATTTACTAATTTCCATCAATAAAAACATGCTAAACTAAGAAAGGAATAGATATCACACTATCTAGAAAACCAAGAAGAAATCCTTTATCATGACACAAAGCAACAAAATCTCTATGCAATCGATACCAATTATTTAATACAATTCAAATATTTATTTAGGTCAATTTCATTATGATCTAATTGGATAAACCATGATAACTATACGATTACAAGTATTTAAATAGAGAGGCAAATAATACCCTACCTAAAATGGTTGTTGATGTTCTTCGCATGCGAATGGATTAATGCAACAGATCCCGATCACCTCTCCTGCAATAACTTCATCCACCTGAGGATGCCGCGACACAACTGCACCAACCAACAACCAAGGAAACTCCATTAGGAACATGGATATCAAGTGATATCACATGGTAAAGAGAAACAAAAGGAAAAGGATCAGAGAAACCACTGAAAAATGAAGGAAAATAACACCTTGGATCAACCCGGTTCCCCAAAAATCAATGATTGAAGCCCGAGATCGATTCTTGTTGAAGGGATCTCCAAAATGATGAGGGGAATACCGGGTCTCCTGTGATGAGAGGGAGGGAAGGAGTAGCTGTAGGTTTTGACAACCCGAGCAACATGAATGTTTTAAAAAATCACATCATTAGTGGATTACATGACGTGTAATCTCCTTTCACGTCATGTAATTCCTCAAGTTCAGTTTCCACTGAAAAAACCATCACCTTTCACATTTATTTTATTTTTCAAATCCCAAAAATATTACACGATGTGAATCCCACTTTCACATTGTGAAATTGTTTTACACAGTTTTAAAACAGCTTTTACATTGTGAAAGTTCCATGATTCCATTTCTCAGCAACCAAGCCCATACAGACTTCCGCCGAGCCTCATTTGAGCTCTACAAGACTCGGTGACAGACAAAGGGTCGATCTATGTAGATCCCGGACCTTACAAAGACAATATAAAATTATATCAAAGGATGTCATCATAGATGGAAAATATTTTTAAAATATTAATTATAACATTTATTGAGTAAAATTACATTTCCATTTTGAAATCACTTATTAAAAAAAACTATATAGATATTAAGTTTTTTTTGAAAATAATTAAATTGACATCAGACATTTTGATGATATTTGGTTCATAAGTCCAAATTGACTTAGGTATGCTACTATGGTCAAAGTGGTCATTACTCCACCATCTAAAGAATAATAGTCATGAAATAAATATAATTTTAACACATCATTTATAATTTTTAAACCCATACATTAAATATGGTTATGAAAAATGATCTATTTTATAGTTATAGAGAAGGTAGGTCATACATACGCATTTGTAACATTTCCATTTTTCAACGATCATTATGAAAAAACGTGAGTATTATTTTATCTTTATAGAATGATCATAATATCATAAATATCATATTACTTCTTTATATATATATATATCATCCATGTGATGTGGTGACTAAAAAAAATCACATAGCTTTGTGGAGGTGGTTATCCACCTATACACACGAACAACATTACCATTCTTCATCAAATTGAATGGTAAGAAGATAAATGATGTATTATATAATTTGAATGATTAATATGTCATGAATTTAATATATAAACATAAATTCAAGAATTAAAACTAGTCTTCATAGACAATGATGGAAAAAAAATTACATTGTTTTGTGAGGTCGTAGTCCACCGTACACACGAATGATGAATTCCTTTCCCATTTGATGGAAGAAGAGATGAATATAGGTTATTCCACTAACATAAAAACATATAATTATATGGAGTATATAATGGTTATTATTTTATCATGTTATAATAATATTTGAAGGAGTTGGAAGAGGAATCAAAACTAAAACATGCAGATAGAACTATTCCTCTTCTTTGAGAAGTCTCCTTTGATTAAAACATTAAGACCTCTAAAGTTATAATTATAAATAAAAAATAACATATAGAGTTAGGTTAAGGATTTTAATAATATAATTGGTTAGGTGTTGAAAAAAGGGTTTTGAAGGGTGAAGGATTGAGAAGCACAGACTCCCTTTTATAAGAGTGGGGAAGGACATTCTTGACATTTCCCAAAATATTTAATTAATACAAAATAATTTTCACTTTCAAATGGATGAAAACCAGTTTATTTATAATATAGGATGATTATGGGTATAAATAATTTCATATAATAAAAATTATAAAAGTTTTAACCACATTTTCAATCTTTTCATTTTGTTTTAACCCTTTGTTATCCCTTTTGATAATTACCGCAATATTAAAATTTTCTACACTTTAATGGTTAATAATGTTACAATAAAATAAATAATGACCCATAAATGGAATTTAGATTATGTAATTAACCATATATCATTAATGTAACCCAATATAATGTTTTTTAGTAATTTTATATCATTTAATAAAATATTATTTTCATAAAATATTCACAATGTCAATTTTAGAACAATTCATTTTCTTTGATTTTTTATAACATCAAGACAACTAATTAATTAGAATATAATCAAATAAAATAGACCTTAAATGATATATTTGTCTAAAAAATTTATTTATCACATTAATTAATTCAAAATTTACTATTTTGAATATTTTTAATATCATTTATTTCATTTTCCATTAATTTAATAATTACCGCGTCACCGTTTTGTAAGAATTGAAAGTAATTATTTTTTAACTAAAAATTAAAAATAAATTTCCATGATGAAGATAAATATTTATTTTTCAAAATAATATTTATAACTGAACATAAACTCTTGGTATCACTATCTTAAAAATATTATAGTTATTAAAATATGAGTGAGACATTTTTGACTTTTCTTTAAATTAAATATTATAAAGGATGTAATCACATCCAAATGGACCAAAAATAAAATATAACTAAATATTGGATGATTTTAGATGAAATTTAATCATAAAATTATATTAAGTAAATTATTAGGGTCATTTTATAATGATTATAATTTTACTTTTAACTTTAATTACTTGATTTACCCTTAACCATAACTACAATAATTACTAAGGTTACTATTCATTTTGAATAATAATAAAAGGGTCCTATTTACCAAATTTGGACACAATTATTTAAAATATAGAATCAATTTTTAAAATTCAAAATATATAAGTGTTTGAATTTAATTTAAAATTAAATAGGGAAAATGTACCGAAAAATGGTTTTTTAGAAAAATGTTCTTTTTCAATATAAAATGTTTTTTATACAAAATTCAAGTATAAAATTATTTTTAAAAATAAAAATTGGATAATTTTAAATAAAAATGAACAAATTAAATTTTAAAACTAATTCATAAGGGAATTTTAATTTATAAAAACTTGAAAAGAAAAACAATTTTTAAATATAAATCTTTATTTTTTACTATTCATTGAAAAATCAATATTTTTAGAAAATTTAAAAAAATTAACTTTAAGATAACTTTGAAATTATGAAAAAAATGAACTTATTTTTTTTCAAATTAAAATTATAAAAGTTTTAAATTGAGATTTTAAATAAAACCATATAATTCCATAAAATCAAATTTGATTAGAAGTAAATATTTTCTCCTTTTGATTGAAAAATTATCTAATATTTTTATAATGAATATGACTGTATGAAAATTAATTAATGAAAATATGAAAATGTTTTATATAAAAATTAACCAAGATTCTACATCCTCCCCCCTTTTAAAAAGGTTATCTTCCAACTAAACTACCTAAAGAATCAAAACATGAGATAAATCTGGAACATACTTTCTTAACATTGAAATATGAAAAATATTGTGTACCTAGGATGAACTTGGATGCAAGGATACTTAGTAAGAAAATGATCTAAATTTATCCTATATTTCATATAGTATAATAAAAAATGGAACTAGCTTCCATTTCTTACCAAAACACATATATCTTTTTCATATATATACTTTAAGAAAAAAATGATCACTGACCTCGAAAGAAAGATATTTTCTATAGTTATCCACATAACTTTTATGCATACTCTAAGTTTTCCTCATATTTTGATGAATTAGTTTTACATTCCCTGCCATTTCCTCTACAAATTTTGGTCCCATCAGCTTTCTTTCACCGACTTTATCTCATAAATCCATAGTCTGACATCACTTTCCATATAATGCCTCAAAATGTGCCATATATATACTAGTATAAAACCCATTATTATATGAAAAATAAATTAAAGAAATATGTTGATCCCAACTTCCTTGGTAATCTATTGAAAAATAATGAATCATGTCTTCTAAGGTCTAAATAATTTATTTGTATTGACCATCAAATCAAGGATGAAAGGTTGTGCTGAAATTTAATTGAGTTTCCAATGACTTATGAAAGCCTTTCCAATTATTATAAGTGAACCTACGATCATAGTTAGATAAAATGGAGAGAGTAACTCCATGTAAACTAAATATATCCTTTAAATAATGTTGATAAAGTTTATATAAATACAAAGTATCTCTAATGGGGAGAAACTGTGAAGATTTAGTTAATCGGTTAATAATAATCCAAATAAAATTATTACCTTGAGATGTTCTTGGAAATCCCACAAAAAAATAAATAGATACATTTTACCATTTCTACTCTAGCACATGAAAAGTTTTAAGCATCATCTTTTATAATTTTCATTCTACTTTAACTTTTCAATAATTCAAATATTTCTTGGTAAAATTAGTAATAACATTTTTTATTTTATCCCACTAGTAATACTCTTGAGGATCTCTATACATATTTTTACTACCAAGTTGAACAGAATATGGGGAACTATGAGATTAACTCAACAATTCTCTCTTAAATTCGGAATCTCGAGGAATATATGATCTCTTTAAAAATATCAAAACAAAATCTTTATCAATGCTAAATTCAAGAAACTTACACTTTTTAACCAATTCTACCTTTTCTTGTAACTCACAATATTCTTTATGATCATTCGTAATTATTTCTGATAGAGATTATTATACTAACACCAGAAAAAAATAGAGGATGTTCCTACATCCATGACTTTTAGGCCAAAATTTATCAAATCATTAACCAAAGGGTCACGTTCTAAACATAACATGGTTAATTAATAATTAATTTTCTAAAAAAAGCATCATCTACTTTGTTTTCTTTTCTAGGTTGATAATAAATTGTGAAATCCTAAAACATGATCAATTACAACCATATTATCTATCTCCTATTCAACTCCTTTTAAGTTTACATATACTTCAAACCTTTATGATTAATAAATGTTTTATACGTGGATCCATATAAATTGTTTCTCCAAATTTTAAAATCAAAAACCATAGTAGCTAATTATAGATCATGTGTAGGATAATTTAACCCATGAGGTTTTAGTTTTTGTGAAGCATAAGAAATTACCTAATCATTTTTCATAATAATACAACCAAGTACCTTCAAATAAGCATCATTTTAGATGAAAAAGTTTCCATTTCTAGAGGGCAAGCCAAAAAATGGATCTTTCACCATTCTTCTTTTCAGTTCTTGAAAACAGTCATCACATTCTTTTGCCTAGATGAATTTAAATCCTTTTTGAGTTATCTTAGTCAGTGGTATATATAACTATGTAAAGTTTTCAATAAACCAATAATAATAAACCAAAAACCTAAGAAAACTATGGATATGGGTAAATGTTTTTAGTCTTGGTCATTCATCCAACACTTTAGTTTTAGATGGATCAACTATTATGTCATATTTATTTATGATGTGTCTAAGGAATGAAATACGTTTTAACCAAAATTCAAATTTTCTATATTTTCCATACATTTTCTTTTCTCTCAAGGTTTTAAGAACAATCCTCGTGTGTTCTTCATGATCATCATAACTTTTTTTATAAATCAAGATATCATTAATAAAGATATCCACAAACTTATCCAAATATTCATGGAAGACTCTATTCATATGATCTATAAATACATTCAGGGAATTTTTACACTCAAGTGGAATAACCACAAGCTCATAATGATAACATCTAGTTTGAAATACTATTTTCATAATGATATCCTCATTCACCTTTATCTAATAGTACCTGGACCTTAGGTTAACCTTAAAAAAATATTGAGCTCCCCAGAGCTGATAAAAAAATCTTCAATATGAGGAAACATATACTTATTATTAATAGAAATATTATTCAAAGATCTATAATCAATGAAAATACTCATGGATCAATCTTTATTTTTAATAAATAATAAAGGATCGCCCTATGGGGATGTTCTATAATGAATGAAACATTTATTTAGTAACTACGTTTTCAATTCCAATAGTTTTTATTGAGCCATTATATATTGTTGTTTTGAAATTGGATTAGCATTAGGAACTAAGTCAATAGTAAATTCAACTTCTTGATCAGGTTTAAAACTGGTCAATCATTAGGAAAAACTTTTAGGTATTATTTTATTACCAACACATCATTAATATGAACTATTCCTTTACTATCGACAATACATGCAAGATAAATTTTCTTTACATCTTTTAATATTTTCTCAGCTTCTTGATATGTTATCAAAGGTATGGTTTCATTATTTTATAAAAACTAAAGCTCTTTATAAAAAACAAATCTTTTATCTCTACAATAAATCTTATCATGGTAAACAGAAATCTAATCTATACTTAAAATAAAATCAAAATCTACTAGTGAAAAAATAGTCAGGATTGCAGGTAATGTATTTCCATATACAATGATAAGAAGTTTATTATAATTTTTTTACTTAATAATTCCCCAAGGTTTTTTTCCATAAGTTATCAATTCATTTCTGGAGGTGAAATTTCCAATTTACCAAAAAAATCCTCAAAAAGGAAAGCATAATGAAGACATTAATACAACTAAATAAACAAGAAATGTACTTGATACCACATCATTCGATGTACCAACATATTCTTAAGTAGTTTCAATGGATTTTACCCCAACTTTATGCTTATAGTCTGGATGCTTCCCATCATTCAGCTTCTTCTTTGGACACTCATTTGAAAAATGACCCATCTACTTACATTTCAAACATTTTATTGCATGTTTATCAGAATTTTTTTTACCACTACCACGATCTTTTTCGTTGTAATTATGAGACATATGACCCATATTATCACATTAGTTTCACTTACCGTACTTCATAAGACATTCCCAATGTACCTTTTACTCCAATTCTCACAAACTAAAAACATAATTTTCTTACCATTAGATTTCATTGATCTATTGTTTCCTTTTTCCTCCCACCAAGTCCTCTTTTTTCTGATAGTTTTTGAAGTATGAATGATCATTAGAAGACTCCATTTTGACATTCTCAGCAAATCACAAAAGTTTATAATAACTTTTTAATTCACTAGTATCCAATTCCCTTCGATATTTTGGATCCAATCATGAGTAAAACCGATTAATCATTCTATCAAGATCCCAAATAAAATTTGGTGCGTACGTTTCCAATTATATGGAATTTGCTTCATACATGTACATTGAATCTTATAAATTTCATTTTAATTCCAAGAATTTCATTTCTATCCAAAATCAAACCACCTTAGGAAAATATTCTTAAATTCATCCCATTCAAAGTCATCAATCTCATCTATTTACCTGATATTCTTAACCATTAACCAGCATTGGTAGACTTCACCTTAAAAATAATAAATATAAATACTTGACATTCGATGATTCGAACATCCCATAAAATAAAATATCTTTTATAGGGCCTTAATACATAACTTAGCTACCACTAGGTCCAAATATCCACTAAATATAGAATGGTATTTCCCCAAAAAATGTTCTACTATTGACATGTTCCTTATTGGTAGATCTGGATTCTGTTTAGAATGGATACCACCACCATTTATAGCTTGTTTCAGCTGATCCATAACATCAAAAACTACTTAGTTCCAATACCAACCATTCTGGGTTTCTAATTAGGAAGGATATCATACCCTCATTTACTTTGCACTTCAAATTCCCTATTTACTCTATGGAAGACCATTCTGAACAAAAATAGTTCAGATGAAGCAACATTGTAATATTCAAATGATATATAATTTCAACGTGAACATAAAGTAAAATCTTTTATGGGTATTATATCAAAATTATCCTAACCCTAAAGTTAGTTAAACCTTTCTTTGATACCAACTGTAATAAAACAACCTTAAACATTACTTAATCTAGCATCTTAAGACTAGATTTCATTTTATTTCATTCCCAAATATCTTTTTTAGAGTTCTATATAGTTAGGTCATAACCCTTACATAACAAACACATCTATTATCAAGTTGAAACTTCTATTTAGTATCTATTTTTCCCACAATATAAAAATTTTAAAATATAAAATGTTTTTATGGAACATCTTCAAAATTTTGATCTTAAACATATACATTTCCCCAATAATCCTTAAACATTGCGTAATACATTTTAAAATATGGTATAAGAACAAAAATTTCATTATGGGACCTAAAAATAATTAAATAGACTATTAGTCCATGAACAATTATAAAAATATCCTTTTTCAAAATAAAATTTGGGCTCCAAATAAATATTTCCTCACCCAATAAATCATCTTCTATTACCAAATAACTTTATAAAACATTTAATAAGAAATATTAGAATAAAAATAAACCCATGAAGGTTTATTTAAAATCACTAAAAACACATAATAAGTTTTTTCACAAGGTTATACATTTCAAAATTAAGGAGTAACATATACATAAATTTAGCCTATGAAATCATAAGATTTCTATAAAAACACATGACAAGAATAGATAAATCATATAGCTATTCTATGTGTAACCATAAAGTTTATACCATTTTTAAGAGTGATATGAAAATTATTATCCATCCCGACCAGGCTCTCCCCTGAACCGGTGGTCGGACCAGTCGCCACATGACCTCAAGCATGTCTCCCAGTATGCCAGAGGCTTCTGACTAACAGCGAGGGTCTAAGGATAGTCAGCAGGGATACTATACACTCTTATAAGAGTTGCACAATGGTTTAATAGAGTAAATAACAAATAATGGAAATAAATATTAGAAGTTGTCTAATAAATGATAAAGCACTGGAAGATAGATTTTATAAATCTTGTACAAACAAATGGCCAACGCCAATTGTACAGTAGATTCATGCATGACATGCTAATGATACAAAAATGGAAAACAGTGAACAAAACTGAATTCTTTACATTACATTATAAAAAATAAAAAAAACAAAGACTCTAAGACCCGAGGGCAGTCTCCTAGAGTATCCTAAGCATCCGATCGATCCTTTTCTCATATCTTTTATGTAAATGAAAACATCATAATCCTGCAACCAAATAGAATATACTCGGGTACCCCGGTGCAATGGCGGCCTGAGTAGGGTGTGAGATATAAATCTTAGTAGGCCGGGACCACCAGTGTCTACCCTAAATCCAGACAATTAATAAATAATCTAAACCGTGTGAAATCCTGAATTAAGAAAGTAAACAGTACAAAGTAACTATTTACCCAAGTACCTGCTTCAACCCTCAGCTGGTGTCTAAAATGCATTATACATTTTTCTTCCATACTCAATATTCATTACATAATCATTTTTATTTTTCAATTATTCAGACCTATTTAAATTATGAAAGTCTCGATATTGGTGCTAAGCCAGACATCCCCCATATAAGTCACTCACCACAGATGTCTCTAAAGTCCATCTAAGTAATGAAAGTAAATACTGAATCCGAGCTTGTTCTTTGGCTTGGATAACGCTTACACAAGAGGCTGCCGACTAGCAGTGAGGGTCTAAGGATTGTCAGTGGGGAGACTATACCCTCTTATCAGAGTTTCACAATGGTATATCAAAGTAAATAACAAACAATGGCAATAAATAGCGGAATTAGTCTAATAAATGATAAAGTAGTGGAAGGTAGATTTTATAAATATTGTACAAACAAATGGCCCACATCAATTATATATCTGATTCATGCATGACATGATAATAATACAAAAATGGAAAATAGTGAACAAAAAAGAATTCTGAACATTCCATTACAAAAATAAATAAACAATGACTCCAAGCCCTGAGGGTAGTCTCCTCGAGCATCCCGAGCTTCTGCTCGGTCCTTTGCTCCTATCTTCCAAGTAAATGCAAATAGCGCAATCCTGCAACCAAATAGAATCTACTCGGGTACCCTAGTACAGTGGAAGCCCGAGTAGGTTGTGAGATATAAATCTTAGTAGGCCAGGACAACCGGTGTCTACCCCAAATCCTAACATTCAATAAATAATTTTAACAGTGAAATCATGCATAATTAAGGTAAGCAGTACAATGTAACTATATACCGAAGTACCTTCTTTAACTCTCAGCTGGTGTCTAAACCTATATTACACATTTGTCATGCATACACAATAGTCATTACACAATAATTTTCATTTATAAATTATTCAAACCTCATTAAACTACATAATTCTCGTGATCCGGACTAAGCCCGACATTCCCTGTATAAGTCAGTCACCACAGATGTCTCTAAAGACCATATAAGTAATCAAAGTAAAGAACAAATCCAAGCTTGTGCTTTGGCTTGGATAATGCATCATAAGATATTAAATTTAATCTTTGATATAATATATCTAAGCCCATCCACTAAAAAAATAGCGATTCACTCATGGGTCCATCCCCTAATAGTGATTCACCCAATTCATTGATAAGTATGAACCATTTCAAATATTTAATTCACAAATCCGAATGTCAAAATAGTTTTCATTAACTTATTAATTCATTTCATGTATGACCAATTGGACCCACAGTCCAATGTCAATTAATGGGTGTAGAAAATCATTTCTAGCACCCTCGTGAGTATTTGGAGCATCAATACTTGTCTCACAACCCATGGGTATTTGGAGCATCAGTCCCTGACCCATAAAAGAATATTTTATTGCAAGCTGGTTGAAGAACTCCATGTCTAGCACCCCATGAGTATTTTCAACATCAGTACCTATCTCAAAACCCATTTATCAATAATACATATATATTTATCATTGGTGTAGAAATCCATGTCTAACACCCCACAACAATCCATTAATTAATTCATAAATTAATTAATCCAATCCGTTAATTAATTCAACAACTAATTAACAACATAAATCACCTGAAAAAGTCAACCATTAATTAACCATTGAACATATCAATAGTAAATAATTAATTAACAATTATTTATTCTTATCAAGCTAAATAAATAATTAACTCAATATTTAATTATCTAAATTCTTTAACAAGTATGAACCTTTCCACTCAAACAGTGATTCATCCAGGACTTTAACAATTTAAATGCACGTCATAATCATCACAAAACATGCTGAACAAAGACCATATATTTAGAAACCATCTCACACAGCATCTCATAATATAAAACTACTCCATCCAAGACAAGTTAATGCATTAAAATCTAACATGCATCAAAAGGTACCCATGTCCAATAGTCGTAACAAACAATTAATTAACAATATTAATTTAATGAATTCAAATTAATTAATTAAACAATTAATTAATTAAATATTACCTCTTTAACCAATCATCAATTAATTAACCATTTTCTATTTATCATGTAATAATTAATCCATCTATTAATTATTACCAGTTAATAATTTATATTCCGAACATTTAAAATATTCAATATTATCAATAATTAGTAATAGCCGCAATTTTTATTCCGACTCATGAAATGATAATTAATTATATAATTAATTACCCTATTACCCATTCTACCCATTCAAATCATTCAACTGTTTAATCATATCATTTTAACCAAATTAGAAAAACATGCTTAAAATCAACACATGTTCAAGTACTCATTTATCTCACGTGGGCGACATCATTTTATAACATCAAAAGTGTCATGCATAGACATATCATAATTAATGAAACTCACATTATCAATTTATTTAATTAAACTATAATTATTAAATAAAGTGATAGGGATTTGGGACCCTACCTCGGGGTGGCACCATTTTAAATCCGAAGCACTTTAATATACATGGTGACAACCAGTACACAACTAGTCCACAATCGCACGCGCATGCACCTTATATATATATATATATTCATGCGCGCTCCCTATAACAATATAAATAAAATTAAAAATATTAAAATAGGTACATAGAATCAAAGTTGTAAGGACCAACGCACCTCTAACTAGGTACCAAAGACTGATAACAATTATCACACCCCTAATTGAATGATGTGAAACAATACCACGGTTAAATAACCTTAGCCGAAACATGACGAAAAAGAAAAAACAAACTCATCTGCCTCGCCTTTGTCGACAGATGCCAGAATACGGTTCAAAGGGTCTAGAGGAGTCCCTTGCACATCCCTAGAACCGAAGAAACAAGGAAACCCAATAAAACCCGAACCATAGGATTTTGGATGAGGAAATAGGGTGAGGGAGGATCCAAACAACCGATGAAAATTACAAAACAAATGCAGATGGACTCACCTCACCAAGACAAACAAGATTCAAGAAGACACCGAGAGGATTTGATTGCGTGAAGAGGAGCGAACGAGGGGGGTGTAGCACGCCTCAAAGGAGAGGGCTGATGCGTTTTTTCTATTCCTCCCATATGGTGGTGCACCATCCTTATGTTCTCTCCCCCAATTATAAATTACACCCAAGATAAACTAATAGTCTTAATATAATAATAAAATTTATTATTCTCATTTAATATAATGTTACTTCATTAAGTAACCTTTAAATAAAAGTTTCAAAATTATTTCTAAAAACCCCAATTAATCATCCAATCAAATTAATATAATAATAATAATAATATCCTTATTATTATTATTAAATATTTTTTTTATTTAAAATAAAATAATTAAAAAATCATTTTAAAACTAGGTTACCGCACAGTTGACCCACACCATTTGACTAACCGTGCACAACCTCATATCTACATTTAAAAAGGTTTAATTAAATTAAACCCAGCTCCACATTTATTCCTCTTTTAGTATTACCATTTAATATTACCCTTCTTTGAAAACACCCAACTCCTTGTTTACACATTATTTAGTTAAAATCGCTCACAAAATTTAATTAAATAAATTCCCCACTTCATGTTTTTTTAATTAAATTATCTAAACACAATTTAATTAAATTTAAAAACTCCAACTCATCATTATCTAATTAATTATCTCAACACAAATTAATTAAATAAAAACCTCCACTTTGTAGTGATTAATTAATTTCTTATTGACCTATAATTTAATTAAATGAAACCCCAAAAAAATCCATTAATAATAATAATAATAATAATAATAATAACAACCACTCATAAAACCATAATACTAATGATCACATTATTATTCTTATTATTCAACCTTAGATAAAACCCAACACCTATTATAAAATAAAAAACACTTCTTTATTAATTACGAAACTCTTTATTTAATTAGATGTTTCTTTGAGATAACCAAAAGCAGCATTAATTTCACATAACTATTACACCTCATTAAACATCCAATTAAAACCTTTTACCATAAATGCTACACCCCATTTAATTAAAAATGATTCTTCATTCATTATTCTTTTAATAAACATTTCATAATTAATTATAAAAATCCCTATTGATCATTTAATTAAAATTTTAACATTTATTTAAGTAAATAACCACAATAATAATAATAACATCATCATTATTATTATTCCAATTTTCATTTGTTGAAAACCCAAACCCCCAATTTATTACAATATCATTAATATGATAAAAACTCTAACCCATAACCCCTAATTTAATTTCCATAACAATAATAATTATTACATTCATAAAATTAAAATAATAATAATCTCATTATTATTATTTTTCAAACAGTTGATAAATGAAACACCTCTATTTAATAACAACGATTCATCAAATCTGAAAATCCTCATTTTATTAAATGTTTCTTTGAGAAGCTCAAAAGACACATTAAATTCTCAAAATTGATGCACTCCTCTAACATGTAATTAAAATCTCAAAGCATCAAAATAATTTAGTACACCATAATAATAATAATAACATTATTATTATTACCACATTCCTCCATTTAATAATAAATGATCCTTTATATAATTCTAAAACTCTTTATTTAATTAAAACGGTTCATCGATAAACCCAAAATCCACATTAAGTTCTTCAACCATCATTTAATTAATTCTTTATCATTCATTTAATTAAACAACCACAATAATGTTTATAATAATAACTTCATTATTATTATTATTAAAACATTATTTTAAATAACCACAATCTCTCATATAATCTTATTTAATTAATTTAAATAATTTATTAAATAGGGTAAACTGTAGGGGTCGGACCACAACTGTGCGCTGCCCGTGCCGATTCATTAAAGTGGACTTTCTGGATTCGGTGCTTCCGAGACACATTGAGACTCCTGCTAAAAAATTATCGGGTAATTACACAATTCCAAAAATGACACCTTTGGGTGTTCCAGAACTTGGAATAAAATTTCGGAGCTCGGTTTAAAAAAAACCCCTTCGATAAACCGTTTTTTTAAAACCTTTGTATTTTAACCCAGTTCAAAAACACAGGACATTACAATATACCCACCTTAAAAACTTCTCTTCCCCGAGAAGCCTTCGGGAAAACTATGCAAATACAAAGGTATTTTTTTTGTAAAATAATCACGTAAACTTATAAAGGAATACTAAAAGAAATTTTTTTCATTATTGAGGTAAAATTCATTCATTCTATATAAGTTAAAAAATATACCTTTTATACTTTTTTCAGAAAAGTCCCAAAGTACCTCATTTGGAAAACAACAAAAAGATTCCTTCCAAACTGATTTTTAAAAAGTAAAACATGGGTAAAAATTAACTTCAAACAATCATAAGATAATAGTAAAATATTTTTTTAAAAACGTCCTTATAAAATATATATGTGAAGAAAAATTGATTTTAAAGGAAACTTTAAAGGATAATTTTCCAAATAAAGTCTCATGCCTTGAGTGTGAATCATCACATACATTATTTATATTCCTAAATAATAAAATTAAGATAATTATTTAATTAATTAATAACTATTTTAAATTTTATTATAAATTTTATTTTAAATATTTAATTTCTATATTTATTTACTTAATTAATTAAATTCACTTCAGAAATTTTGATGATATTCATTTCATAAGTCCAAAATGACTTAAGTATGCTGACTATAGTCAAAGTGGTAATTGATCCAGTATATCTAGAATAATAATAATGAAATAATAATTAGTTTTATATATCATTTATAATTTTTAAACCCAAACATTAAATATGGTTATGAAAAATTAAATATGTTACAATCATGAAGATAGTAGGTCGTACGTACGCATGAGTAACATTTCCATTTTCAACAATCATTAAGGAAATAAATTAAGTATTATTTTATATTTATATAATTATAATAATATTATAAATATAATATTTCTTCATTAAATATATATATATATATATTATCCATGTGATTTGGCGATGAAAATGAATCACATAGCTTTGTGGAGGTGGTAGTCCACGCGTACGTACTGATGACGTTATCATTTTTCAGTAAATGAAAAGGTAAGAAGGTCAATGATATATTATATTATTATAATGATGAATATGGAATGAATATCATATATAAACATTAATTTAAACATTATAAATATCCTTGAGATATGTTTATGGAAAACAAATTACATTGGTTTGCAAGGCGGTAGTCCGTCGTACGTACAAATAGTGAATTACTTTCCTATTTGATGGAAGAGGATATGGAGATAGATTATTACAATAAAATAATGAAGTATAAGTATATGTATAACACTAGAGTTATTATTTTATCATGGTTTAATAATATTTTATGGATGTGGAAGAAGAAAAAAACTAAATCATGCAGATAAAACTATAACTCTTCTTTGGGAAGTCTCCTTTGATTAAAACCTTAGAACCTCTAATTTTTGTATTATACCTAAACAAAGGCTTCTATAATGACGAGATTTATTATTGGATTATATTTGGGTCGTTATTTTCAAAAAAATGGTTTTAAGGTTTAATTATTGACAATAAGTGATGTGCTTTTATAAGAGAGGAGACGACAACTCTTGGGATTTTTCAAAATATTAAATTATTATAAATTAATTTTCAATTAAAAATTGATCTAAAATTGATAAATTTTTATTTATTTATAATATATAGTTAGTATCTTTCAAAATAATTTCATATAATAAAAATTTGACAAGTTTTAACTATATTTTACCCTTATCGTTTTGTTTTAGCCTTTAGTTAACCCTTTTGACAATTACCACAATATTAAAATTTTTAAACTATAATGGTTAAAAATGTTACTATAAAATGAAAAAAATACCCATAAATGGATCAAATTTTATTTAATTACTATATCACCTTAATTTTGAGAAATATTATATTTTTATAAATTTTATATATTTTAATTAAATATTATTTTCATAAAATATCAATAATATCAATTTTATAACTATTTATTTTATTTGATTTTTTATAACATCAAAACAAACAAGGAATTATAATATAATAAATTTAAATATCCATAAAATGTTATATTTATCTAAAAAATTATTTTATCTCATTAATTCATTCAAATTATTTTAATTTTAATATTTGTAATATCATTTATTTAATTTTTTCATTAAATAAATAATTATGATGCCATCATTGTGTAAGAATTCCAGGTAATTATCTCTTGACTAGAAATTAAAGATAAATTTAAAAGATGAAGATAAATATATTATTTTTTAAAATTATATTTATACCCTTACAAATCCTCTGATTATCCATATGTTAAAAATATTATCGTTATTTAAAAAAGATTGTGGCATTTTGACTTTTCTTTAAATAAAATATTATAAAGGTTATAATCACATCCAAGTGGCCAAAAAATTCCATATAAGAGAATATTGGATGTTCATGGAAGAAATGAACTCGTAAAATTAGATTAAGTTATGTTTTATGGTCATTTTATAGTGCTTATCATTTTATTTTTAACTTTAATTACCTCATTTACCCTTATCTATGGTAACAAAAATTACTATCTCATTTTGAAAACATAAAGCGGACTTTAAAATTTGGATCCATTGATTCCAGATATGGAATTTCAAAATTCAAAATACATTAGTGGAAGAATTTAATTTAAAATTATGTTGCAAAAACATAACGAAAAAAAGTTTTTTTTCTTCAGAAAAATGTCATTTTTAAATATTAATTGTTTTTTATAGTAAATTTAATTATAAAATTCATTTCAAAAACCATAATTTGATCATTTTAAATAAAAAGGAACAAATTAAAATTTAAAATTAACACAAAATAAATCTTTCCTTTATGAATAATTTAAAAGAAAATATAATTTTCAAATAATAATTTGTTTATTTACTATTCATTAAAAAATCAATATTTTTAGAAAATTCTCAAATGTTCACCTTAATATAATTTATAAATACAAAAATGGTTTTCAAAAAAATTAAAATTATATAATTTTGAAATTATCTTTTAAATAAAACCATATAATTCCTGAAAATTCAATTTGGTTAGAAATAAAGTTTTTCCCTTTTGAGTAAAAAATTATCCAATGTTTAATGAATTTAACTCTATAAAAACTCATTAATGAATATATGAAAATGTTTAATATCAACATTACCTGGGCTATTACACTATATCCCCTTAAAATCATCTCCAAATATTCTAAAATAATAACACCAATATCTTACATATATTGATATGTTATTATATTAATAGAATAACCTATATCCAAGTCCTATTCATTAAAATGGGAAACATAATGGTCGATCATGTGTATGGTAGACTACCATGTCCCGAACTGATGTAATTCATTTTCCATCACCGTCTCTCTAAGATGGATATAATGAGGTATTTAATGTATATATATATATATAATATTTATGGAATAATTATACTTTTGGAATTATAATATCACAACTACCTTTTTACCTTCCAATCTAGTAGAAAATGATAACATTCTTCATACGTACGTGTGGATTATCGCCTCCATGAAGCGATGTGATTAATTTTTCGTATTATTTTGACATGGGTGGTAATAAATATAGATTTTATGTGTATATGTGATATAAATTGTATGATAATTATTCCATAAATGTGAATTATTACTTAACTTTCATTCATTCCATCTGTCAAAAACTGAAAACATCGTTCATGCGTACGTACGACCTACCGTCTCCATGAACAGTGTAACTCAATTTTTTCTCTCTAACTTTTATAGAATATTATAAATAGTTATATAATGAATATATATATATATATATTATATTTACATCATGGTTAAAATTTTTAGAGATGATGGTATAATGATAAAATTATAAGGACTGAAACTACCGTACCAAAACAAACATTAAAAATGAAGCACTTATCACCCGTAATAGTAATTTTAATAAAGAACTATAAATAAATAGGACATAATAAGTTACAAGTAAATAATATTGGGTATTATATTTATATTTATGAATATTTAATGGATTTATAAAAAATATATATTATACATGAGGTTCAGACATGTACAATAGAAATCGGACCCGAGTTAAGGGTTTCTTGTCTCACTTTTACTTCTATGAGACATATGCCACATTCACCACTTATTTATTTTGTGTGATTTATATAATTCAACTTTTATATATTATATCATTAATATATTTATCTACATTCTATTTAATGTTTCAATTGAAGTTATTTTTTTCATGGATCTTATGATTTAAAAGTTACTAATGTGGTAAGGGTTTATTTAACAAACTCATAATTATTTGGGATTATTTATATTTAAGTTTACCTTGGGGAAATTTTGATATTTATATATTAAAAACAATATATATTCTTATACACTAGTTATTCATGATATTTTCAAATATTAGTATTATTTTCCTTTTTTAGGTACTTAAAATTATTCATAAAATGTTTTTTAAGAAAATCTGACTTTATTTCTCTCTTCGATTAAAAGTTCTTTTTCTTCCATATCCTTGTTTTTTTAAAATATTTTAAAACAATTTTTTAAAATATAAAAAAGATTTATTTAATAAATTTTTACACATGATTCAATTTTTGAGAAATGGTTTTAAATAATTATTCTCATCATTTTCAAAATGTGGTACTTTTGAACTTTTTTTACAACAGTGTAAAAAATGTTTTTTAACTTATACAACATGTAAAAAATAACCCACTAGTATGAAGAATATTTTTTTGATGTTTCCTTTTCAATTTTAAAATTTTATTTTAAATAAATTTTTATTCTTATTATTCTGGAAATTTTATATTTCTAAAAGTGATTTTCGATGTGAAAACGGTATTTTTCCTGAAAAGGTTTTTGATGAAGTTTTTATAGTGTTTCTATTAATCATCAACAAAAAACTTTATTTTACTGATGCTCCATTGGGGGTATGTTTCAATGATACCATACATCTTATTTATCTGGACAGTTAATGATCGGTTTGACTAGGGATGTACTTTTTTGATACCATTCTCCTTATTAATCTAGATGGTTTGTGATTATGTTTATTTATTGGGTAAATTTTTAGCATTTCATATTCTCATTTTCAATAATTTTTTTACATTTATTATGTTTCTACACTTTTATTTTTAGAATTAATCGAACTTATTAAGTGATGGGCGGGGCCCTCTATAACCCCTCGATGTATCAACAGGTATTATGAGAAAACCTAGCTTGGGTATTTGGATGAGACCTTACCTATTTATGAAATATGTCTTGGAATGAGGAATTTATGGTATGTTTATAATAATAAAAATTATAAAGTACCTCATAATGATATTATTTATTGATTTTCGTGTGATTATTTGATTAGTTATGATAATAAGAGATAAGTTCCTGGATTATGTGATTAATTATATGGTATTATTTGATCATCATTTATTCTCACCATATTATTATTCATGTTCAAGTTATTGATTAAATGTATTTTATTTTTAGTTATTTACCTTTTCATGTTGATTATGACTTATTTATTCATGATATATTTCACTTTATTCATACCCTTACTAAGAATCTGAGCTCACTCCTTCCTTACGTTTCCTTTACCCGGGATGCGAGGAAGTGCCATGAATATTCTAAAGGGAAAAATTTTATTTTCAAGAAAAATTATGTATTTTATTTTATATTTTCAATTATGTTATTAGATTCAAGTATGTTTATAGTTTACCAAGACTAATAAACTATTATGTCCTTCAGGATGTTATTCCTTATATCAAGTGCTAATATAATAAAGTAACAATTGACTCTATGATACTAGGGTTGGAGAATTTATAGTTTTTGTGTGACCCTCTTGGACTCTTCCTCAATAGTATTATACATGCTTGAATAATGTCCAAGATTATAGTACAACAACGGGTCAATGCACCCATTTAGGTAGAAAATATATCAAAATGAAAAAACCACATACAAATTCTCACTATTTAATATATACCCTTTGTCATGATATATCATTAATATAGTTACATACTTGTGTCATAAACTTCGATGATTTATATTTCATTCTTTGATTAATTGGAATGAACATGTCTACATCACCATGGCCCTGGAATTTATTTTTATGGTTCAATTCCAATAAAATGGAGAGATAAAAACTTCCATAAATATGGAAGGGATAAATCCTTTCTTAACTTATTCATTAATAACATATCATTTTTGACACACCAAACACAACTGACTTCACCATAAACTATATAGTCATGGTTTGAAGTAGTACAAAAAAAGGAACAAGTCCTGACATGCATTAATAATAGACTTAAATTCCAAGGATCACTACACATGCTCACAAATTGAGAAATATAATGAAACATAAAATATGGATTTGTTATAGGTGAGTGTATTCTCATAATATACCATCTTTATGATTATCATGTGAGAACTTCATGAGTTTAAGTATCATATTCTTATGAGTAGTCACACCTCATAGTTAACATATTTTGTGCCCCATCATAGAATGTCATTCAACTGCAGAACATGTTTCAAAGAATATCAATATATCATTTCAAAGTTCTCATCATATAGGGGAACAATTATTCCCTTTTAATATGAACGATACTCTAGGAAATTATTAAATTAAATATTAATAAGACTATGAATGATGTGTAATAGTATATTTTAATTAATATTCACTTCTTTGAATATACATGAAATTTAAAGTACAAATAGTTTGTTTTAGGAAACCAAATCCAATAGAATCCCACTTGGACCAGAACGAACTTACAATGAATTTCAACCTACTAGCTCTCACATGATGATAATGTTGTTTTTGAGTTAAGGGTTTAGTTAATGGTTTCAACACATTGTATTTTATAGAAAATATGCTCACAGTGACCTCACCTCTCTAAGAAAAATCCATCAAGAGATAATATCACCAAATCATATGCTTCATCTGCTGATGTGACCTTGGATCCTTTGAAAGAGGAACCACTACCATATTATCGCAATAGAGTATGATAGGATATTTATTGATAGGTTACATGTCAAACTCTTGGTCAAAGATATGAATCTAAACTAATTCTTTAGTTTCCTTATAATCCAAAAAATAATCTAACTCCACTATAGAATCAACATCCATAACTTTATTTAAGCTCTTAAAGCTTACAACACCTCTATTTAGAGTGAATACTTATCCCAATTGAGATTTCATTTTTTCTTGATCTATTTGGAAACTAGAATATACATATACCTTTATAATTAGTTCATCATCTCCTCCATAGATTAGGAACATATCCTTAGTATGCCCCAAACACATAATTATAATCTTAATGTCCATCTAATGGTTTTCACTAGGGTTAACTTAACATCTTTCTATGATATATAAGTCATAGTATCCATTTATCCCTTTATACATCATATCACAAATGACTGAAACAATCACATATTCATTTGTATTCCTTTCCATCCTCTATCTTTCCTTATGTTTCTGAGGGTACCTTTTCTTTGAAAAATGAATTCCATGTAACAGTGAAAATAATCCTCTCTTCGATTGATCCATAATGAATCTCTTCAGTATCTTATCAATGTGTACACCTTGACTTAGTCCAAGAAGCCTCTTGGATTTATCATGATGAATGTTAATACTAATAATATATGTATCTTCCCCTATTTCCTTCATGGAGTTGTATTTATTCAACTAGGAATTAACATATTATATAAACTTTATTTAATTTCTTGTGAGTAGTATGTCATCAATATAAAATATCAAGAAAATGACCCCACTACTAAAAAACCACTTATAGACACATGGCTCATAGTCATCCTTTATGAAACCAAATTCCATTATGGATTTATAAAACCTAATATTCCATGACCTAGATTCTTTCTTTAATCCATAAATAGAAATTTGCAACTAGCATATTTTTTTTCATCCTTTGGAGTCACAAATCCATCATGAAATATTATATAGACATATTTCTGAAGGTTCTTATTATATAAATATGTTTTGACATCCCAATGCTAAATATCACAGTAATGGTAAGATTCTATGTGAAGTAGAATTATAATTGATTTTATCATAGTAACTAGTGAAAGTTTTTTTCAAAGTATATTTCTTAACACTATTTAAATCCTTTAGAAACGAATCATGCCTTATAGGTAATGACATATCCATCCATGTCCAGTTCCTTATTTAATACTCATTTATGACCAACGGGATTTACATACATTGGAGGATATACCGAAACCCAAAATTGGTTTTAGTATATGGAATCATTTTTATAATTCATAGATTCCTTCCATTTGGAAGCTTCTATGAAACTTAATACTTTCTTATAGGTTCTGGATCATTACTATTAACTAATAATGAGTCACCATCCTTGGTGACTAGAAAAATATATCATTCAAGTTCTCTCACCTCTCTTGTACTCCTATAAAGTACCTGTGTATCTAAAACATCCTCTTTTATAGGGATTTGTTTAATCTGTTCATGTGCCAACTGTTATGTATCTTGAGATGGACTTAATCTAAGCCCATATTTCTCCCACTATCTCCTTTGATGGTGTGATCCCTTTATAAAAAGGTGTTATGTATATTAAAATATTCTTATATAAAGGATCATATATGAAATATCATTTGTTTCCTTAGGATACCCTCTAAAGATACACTTAGTGCCTTAGGGTACAAGTTTTCTTTATAGAAATAGGCTTAACATATGCCTTTCAACCCCACACTCATACATGTGACAACAAGGGTCTTTTTATATACCATATATGATATAGAATACTAGTTTCTACTTTAGTTGGAACTTGGTATAGTATGCATGCTGCTATATGCAACGAGTATCCCCCAAAGGATAGTGGAAGACTTTGATGACACATCATTTATCTCATCATGTCTAACATAGCGTTGTTCCACCTTTATCTTACACAATTCCATTATGGTGTATAAGGATAAGTGAATTTGGATAAAATCTAAAACTCTCATAAATAATTAATAAATTACTCGTTAATATACTTTCCCCCACAATCTGAATAGAGTTTCTTAATCTTCTTACCAATCCTATCCTCAAATTCATTCCCATATTCCTTTAATATATCAAGGGAATATAACTTATAACTTATTGATTGGACATATTCATATCTACTAAATTAATATTTTAAAGTTATGAAGTATGAGTACCCACCCCTATATTCAACCACAAATTGTCCCCACACATTGGTATAAACCAACTCAAGAGGCTCAATTGCCCTTTCAACTTTTCCACTAAATGGGGATTTAGTTATTTTTTATTATAAAAACACATTAAATACACTAAGTTTATTTAGTTCAGATGAATCCAAATATCTATCTTGGTGTAAATCAGTCAAACATTTTTCATTTACATGACCTAGTCAGTGATTCCCTAATTGGGTGTGGTATGAGTCATGTGGAATTTCTTCATAATCAATTTATATTACTTGGTTTATGAAATCAAACACATAAAGTCAATTATTTTAAATTTACTTACCATAAAAAATTCTTTCTTTGTAGAAGAAGCTACACTTATTTAGAAATTCTAAAATAAATCCATCTTTGTCAAGTATGAACATAGAAATATTGGTTTTGATAACTAGAAAAACATAATAAAAATCTTTCAAAACCAAGATCATTCCAGTTTTCAATATGAGGTGTTAGTCCCTAATGACCACAACAACAATTCTAGATCTATTGGTTTCTTTTAGATTAACCTCACCTCAAGAAATATTATGAAATCTACTTGGTTCCTGTATTTGAATTCACATGTCAGCACCACATGATATACTAATACCCAATCTATAGAAACAGATTGATTACACTTGTTAATGAATGAACCTAAAGTTTCCCCTTAATTATTTGTTTAGGTTTGGTTTTTTCTTCTAGTGGAACTTCTTACCACTTGCAAAGCAAACAAAATTATGTTCCCTTTCTTGTCCCGTGATCGTCCACTTCATGGAAGGGAATTGGGAAGAAGATATATACTTAGAGTCAATCTTAGATATTTTCACCTAACCTTTCATTTTATTCACAAAAAGGAATAAAATATTTTTACACTTATATACTTTTAAAATTGGGGAAGTAGAGTAATAAGATATGGGAGAGGATTCTCTGTATGGTTTATAATAAAATTGATAAAAAACTAGAGAAGCTCTGATGGAGGGATGAAAGAATGAGACCTGTCACAAACCAAATATGATAGAAATCATTACCAGAACCAAACCCGACCCATGGAAAGTCCTGTAGGTTGTTCCCTATCCCTATGGGCTGGAAAAAGTGCCCGGGTATCGTAAATAATTGTTCAGGAATGATTTACCCGAATTATGATACATAAGACAATAAAAAACAATCAATAAAACAAATATGAAAATTCATGCCAAAAATGACTTAATTAAAAATTAAGAACTGAATAAAAGGTTTTTAACATGAAAAAAGTGGCCCAAAACTAAAAAATTTGCAGAAAATACAACCCATAGACCACCAGATGATAAGGGGTCATCACCCGTGAGTCATCTCCACAACACCACACAACGGAAGAATCTAGCAACCCGGACCTCCGTCTCTAAAAGCCTTGACCTTACCTATGTCAAACATAACCAAGTATACTTAAAACCAAATGTTTAATTTGGGTGTGAGCCTAATTCCAATAGGAACCCACCCAAAGATTCTATGTGATACGCATTATATGATAAAAATCTTACAAGTGTTATAAACAAAGAATGATAGAAATAATTTCTAAAGGTGAATCTTTTAAACGAAAATAGTTTTCAAAGTGGGTAACCTTAAAGAATAGGTAAATTTAAATAAAACATGTAATATAATGATTTTTCCATCCAAAAACACCATAAAACCCAAATAAATGCCAAATATTCAATGAGCACTCAACACGGTAATACCCCTAGTCATAGTTAGTTGTGGGCCCAAAGTACCTCGCATATCAATGCGAAAGTAACCATAATAATATCTATTCTCATGCATGATCCAGTAGTAGGGGAATAAAAAATAACCTATTTGTACCCAACATAACCATCATCATATTTTTTTAGTGTTTTAAATGTCAAACTTTCTAAGCGAAACAAGGAAAAAACCACTCCGGATCACTGCATGCTAGTACACATCCACCCTCCTAGATAGCCGGGTTTCCCTATTTGTGATCAAACAAGTTACACATGCTACCAAATTCCATTTAAACATAAAAATACTAGTTATGGTTATAAACACTCAACATAGTATCTAAACATGCTTTTCACTCTATGTATAACTCAAACAAGAGCTTAGAATTTCCATAAAACAATTATATAAGTTATAAAAAAACTTTACTTATAAAATCCATTTAAAATCACTTTTTTTAACGAAAAACGCATTACAATATTACACCAAACCAGAATTTAGAGCACCAAATTTTTTTCAAAAATATATTCCATGAAATATAAAACAACCTGAATTGGTACCACATGGAATACACAAGTAAAAACACCCATTTTCACACAAAATTGGCACTTAAAAATCAACAACTTCACAAATGATACAAAAAACGTTTTCACACTAAAAATAATGAGAGAGGAACATAAAATAAGTCTAAATCCATAAAGGTAACTCATTCTATAATTATTAGACATGGAATCACCTACCATATATTTCAAAACCCTCAAATCCTTTTGCGGAACTTCAATCACACCACCGTCGGACCACAAGGGAGAAAAAACGAACCAAAAACCACAATATTGGACCAAGAAACTCAAAATAAAACCATATGTTTGAAGCCCTACATTCTAGACATTAGTAACATCAAGAATAATAGAAGAAACCCTAATAAAATGGAAGAAACCCTAAGCAAATGGAAGAAACCTTAAGCCAATGGGAGGAGGAAGGAAGGAAACCCACTTACTTGAGAGATCTTGGATAAATTGCCCCAAATACATTAAATTTTTAATCTAAAAGGAACTAAAACTGATAGGGAGGATCAAATGAGGATGAGGAGGTAAAGTTGGGACAAAAATGGGGGAAAATAGTGAAAATTTAATGATTTATGGATGAAACAAATTTCCTTCTCAAATCTAGATTATTTGAGAAACCCTGAGAAATTTTTCTCTAATACATGATGAAAATGAGCTCTCAAGAGGGAGACACAAACATGGAGTTAGTAATAGGTATGTTTTCTTTGAGTGTGATGTGGAATCACTGAAAAAAATTAAAAAAGTAATGATATATTAAAGAATCAAATTTTTTTAAAGTAGTAAATGGGCTCATAGGTTGGCCTATTGCCTAACTAAATAACCCAAATACAAAAATTATAATGAGTTACTAAAGAGTCTGAATGGATATTATGGTTTTCATAGTTCAGGGGAGGCCATTAGGAATTAGAATAGATGAAAAATGTTAAAAAACAATGTATTTATAATAGAAACATAATTTGTTTTTAAATATGGAAATGGGCTCACAATTAGGCCCAAATCATGAAAACCCACCATTTCCTCCAAAAATGCATAAGAAACCCCCATAATAAAGAAATAATATAAATTAAATGAAAAATATCTTTAAAATAAGTCATTGATGTGACAATTCTCCCCACTATAAAAACTTTCTGCTCTCAGAAAGTCTGCTTGTAGTCTGATCAGATAAGAGAAAAGAAAACTGCTCTTTGACCCAAGACTTATCCTCCCTTGTCTCATGCTTATCAGTCCCATGTTTCCAGAGGACTTGAACTATAGGAATAGTCTTCCCTCGAAGAACTTTTTATTATGATTCCACAATACACACTGGTCGCTCAACCATAGACAGATCAGTATCTATATCCAAATCCTCCCAATTCAGCACATGGGGCGGATCTGGGTAGTACCTCTTCAGTTGTGAGACATGAAAGATGTAATTTATAGATCTCAACTAAGAAGGAAAATATAGCTTGTATTCCACCTTTCCAATCCTATCAGTAATCTCAAAAGGTCCAACATACCTTGGTGTTGGATTTCCCTGCTTTCCCAAATGGCGATGACCCAGATGAGTGGCCACTTTCAAAAACACCCAATCACTCAACGAAAAATATAGGTCTCGATGCCTTTGATCACTATATGTTTATATAGACTCTAAGATGTCAATAAATGATTCCTGATCAACGTGATCTTCTCAGAATTCTCCTACACAATACTCTACCACAATAGTGAGGTCTCACCTACCTCAACCCAACACATGGAAGACTGACATGGCCGACCATAGAGCACCTCAAAGGGATCTATTCAGATTGAGGATCGGTAACTATTATAATAAGAAAACTCAACCAATCTCAAATGGACTTCCCAAGAACCTCCAAAGTCCAAAACACATGTAGAGAGAATTTCTTTTAAAATATGATTTTCTCACTCTATCTGACCATCCGTTTGAGGATGGTATGCCGTGCTCATTTTAATCTGAGATCCTAAGGCCTACTTCCCAAAAACAAGAAGTGAAACAAGGGTATCTTTACGAGAAAACTACAGATGGCACACCATGAAGATTTAACATCTTCTGAAGATACGAATGGACCAACTCATCCACTTTAGCAGTATCTTTGATCATAATTAAGTGGGATGATTTGATCAGATGATCAATGACCACCCAAATGAAATTATTACCCTGAGGTGTATAATGTAGTCCAATAATGAAATCTATGGAGACCTCATCCCACTTCCAGTTAGGAATGGGTAATGGATGGAGAAAAATAGTGGGCCTTTAGTGCTTTGATTTCACATACTGACTTGTGTAGAATATTGACACGAAGTCAGCTAAGTCCTTTCTCATAAATGGCCACCAAAACTATTGTCACACATCATAATACATTGTGGTGGATTCCAGATGGTAAACCCACTAAGACTGGTGGCTATCCTACATCACCACCTTCCACAGAGACGATGACACTACTGAAAGACCCTTGAAGCACAATATGACCTCGGGAGATGATGACCAATAAAAATATGTCTCCCCACCATGAATAAATATCCTTGAACTCTGAAAAATCTCATCACTGGGCTGTTCTCGCTGAATCAACTCCAAGAGAGAAGGAGTCAACTGAATGCTCGTCAAGAACACACCTACACTGTGCTCCTTGGTCTCCACATGAATCTGAACAAAAAATCCCATTAGAGTCCACTCATCATTGGATTTACTCAAGGCTATAATAAGTAATTTTCTACTCAAATCATCCGCCACCACATTTCTCTTTCCTGGGGTATAGACAATGTCAAATTCAAACCCCTACAAGTACTCAATCCAGCAGAACTTCCTCAGATTGATATCCTTCTGAGAGAATATATAGGTCAAGATTTTGTGACTAGAATAGACCATGAACTTCTCCCCAAATAGGTAGTGACACTAAGTCTTCAAAGCATGCATCACAACTGCTAGCTCCGAGTCATGGGTCGGGTAATTATTTTCGCGTGGTCGGAGTTGGTGGGAGCCATACACCACCACGTGATCATCCTATATAAGTATGCACCCGAGACGCATACCTAAAGAGTCAAAATACACCACATAGCCCTATCCATATTCTATAAAGATCAACATGTGGGGAATTTGTCAACCTCTGATTTAGCTCCTTGAAATACGCCTGGCATTCTGGGGCCCAAACAAAATTCACCCCTTTTCAGGTGAGCGTAGTCATGGGTGAAGTAGGCCAAGAGAAATCCCGAAAAAACCACATGTTATAACCAGCTAGGCTGAGGAAACTATTGATCCCAAATACATTATTTGAATGATCCCATGAAATAACCTTACTGATCTTGTCGGGGTCCACTGAAACCCCCTTCTCCGAGATCACATGCCCCCAAAACTTCACCTCCCTAATCCATAAAATGCACTTGGAAAGCTTTACATAAATGCAGTGATCTCGAAATGTTCCCAACATGATCCAAAAATGATTCTCATGATCCTCCTCAGATCTAGTGTAAACCATGATGTCTTCCACAGATACCACGACAAAAGAGTTGAGATACTAGTGGAACACCCTATTCATGAGTTCTATAAAGACCGCTGGAGCATTGGTCAATCCGAAGGTCATAACTAAGTACTCAAAGTGGTCGTACTTGCTTCAGAAGGTTGTCTTCGGTATATCTTCCTCTTTCACCCTGAGTTGGTGGTAACTTATACACAAGTATATTTTAGAAAACCACTTTTCCCCGTCAGCTGATGAAAAAATTCATCTATCAGCGGAAAATGATATTTGTTCTTGATGGTTACCTTGTTCAGCTTCTGATAATCAGTACACAACTGGAGGGATCCGTCAGCCTTCTTCGCAAACAAAATAAGAGTGGCCTAAGGAGAGATGCTCGGGTGAATGAATCATTTGGATTATAAATCGTCTATTTGTATCTTTAATTTACTCATCTTGGTGGGGGCCATACGATACGAGGGAAGAGATATTGGCTATGTTCTCGGTGCCAAATTAATAGAGAACTCCACGTCCCGCTTTGGAGGTAAGCCTAAAAAATCATATGGGAATACCTCTGTAAACTCATCCACTACACGAGGTATTCCACCTTCAGAAGGATGACCATCATACTCTAGCACGAATGATAATAACTAGAAGACAAGATTCCCTAACTCTGGGAGTGGAGGTCCTATGTGACCCGGCCGAGGATCCCAATCCCCAAAGAAAACCAGATGATTCCCGTCTGGTGCCGTGAAACTGACCCGTCGCCTATAGAAATCGACATGTGATTGATATTATACTAGCCAATCCATGCTAAGTATCACGTTAAATTGATCCATATCTATGAACAGGTGGTCCCACTCCATCTGAACCCCTGACACATAAAGTGTACAAAATAGGCACCTGAGACACTTCTCCTTCTTTCCTAGTGACGTTAATAACTCCATCAGAAAAGACAAAATATTAGTTGGAAAATACAACATTTTCATAATATGGGAAGAGATGAATGAAAAAGAATCAACGATATCAAAATGAGTAGTAGCTATAGAAGAGGAAATCATAATGGTACCTAGAATAGTTGACGGTCCCACATCTGATCCCATTGGTGCATGATCCACCACATGAAGATGCCTAGTCTCTACTTGAGAACAACCACTCTCCTGTGACTCAACCCTGAACTGGATCTTCCTAGAAGATGATCTGGCCCTGCTTCCACGACCACCAAACCGAGATCCCCCTGTCCTCAAATGCTCTGACTGATCTGGCACTCTGCTGGAATCCACTAACCCTACCCCGCATTGGAGTAGACGTTCCATCCTACAAAAGAGTTTAAAGTGTCCCATAACACCACCCCGATAAAAAGTATTTGGAGGAAAAGTGCGTGTTTTTCGGATGTTCCATGGACTCCCACACTGGTGGAACATGATATACCTCACACGAGAATCCACTAAAGAAAACTTCCTGGATGTTTGGCCTGAGCTGCCACCCCATTCTTTCCCTACTCCTCCCGCTTAATTTTCATCTAAGAAGAGCTACCACTGCCCAGACCTGATATCATCCTAGATAACTCTCCCTCCCCTTGCGGTATACCTCCACCATACACGCCCAGTCAACCCCCTCTCTATATGTTTTTAGATTGAATAGGAAGATATGGGAATATATCTCTGGTCACAGACCCCTCTTTAACTTTTGGGCCTTCATCTTCTCATTTGAGACAATTTTCAGAGCATACCGGACCAACTCATCAAAACATGTGGCATACTCCATCAAAAAAATAACACCCTAAACAAGCTCCATAAATTCTCAAGATTGAGAATATGCCAAAACTATAGGGTAGTTCTGGTCCTTGAAGATAACCTTGAAATCCTTCCATCTCATCTGCTCATGCTTCCCAGCTTGAAGCACTGATTCCCACCACCTTCAACTGGGACCCTCTAATAGGAAAGATGCACATTTCACCCAAATCTACTTAGGTGTTCCCGAGAACTCAAACATGTGCTTGATCTTTTCAGCCACTCCTCCGCTTCTTAGGGTTTTGTGCTACCTCGGAAAATAGGAGTCTTATTTTTCAGAAAGTTATGGGCCTTTTCCTTCCTAGGACTGGTCTCATCTTCCCTAACTGGAGATGAAATAGTATCTGGTTTCTATCCCAGAGCTTGGACAACCTGAACCACATCCTCTACTAGCCTCTAATCAAGCGGTGAGGGATAAATCTCTCTGACTTCCTCCCATGGGTGCGTGAGAGCTTTCTGGAGAGGCATGTTGCACAGAAGATAACAATCAGAAGAAGAAAAATTTGTACAAAAATTCTGAAAATTTCATCAATAAAATAAAATATAAATAATCCAAACACATTACAATAATAAAATAAAAAACTACTTCACCCCCACCCAATGTTGACGTTCAATCTGCATCCCACACGTCTCACCTGGAAGTGAACCCAAACAAACAAATACAATTTCCTAGGGTGACTTAAGGTCTGTCATGAGAGGTGAAAACAAAGAACCGTACTCATGACCAAAAATCTGATCCCCAACATTCCTAGCTCCTATCTAGCCCAACTCATCCCAAAATAATAATATAACCCAAAAACATTAACATCATATGATGCCATTTTGTCAGGAACTAAATCTGGTCTCCATCATTACCAGCACCAAACCCAGCCCATGGAAGGGGCTGAAGAGAATTCCTTATCCCCATGGTCTGGAACAAGTTCCCATGTATTTTCAATAATGGTTTTGGAATGATTTACCTGAATTAGGACACATAAGAAAACAAAAAACAATCAATAAAATGAATCTGAAAATTCATGCCAAACAAGCCTTAATTAAAAATTCATAACAGAATACAAGGTTTTTAACAAGACACAAGGGGCCATAAACTAAAAAAATAGCAACAAATACAACCCAAAGACCACTACACAACAAGGGGTCATCACCCACAAGTCATCTCCACAACACAGAACAGTGGAAGCAACTAGAATCTCGAAAAGCCATCTCCAAAAGCCTTGCCCTTACCTGTGTCAAACATAACCAAGTATAATTACACCCAAAGGTGTAAGTAGGGTGTGAGACTAATCCCAGTAGGATCCCACCCAAATATTCCATGTGAAAAACATTATAATTTTTTTTAAAAGTGTTATAAATAAAGAATGGTAGCAATAATTTCTAAAGGTGCATGTTTTAAATGAAAATAGTTTTCAAATAGGGTAACTTTAAAGAATAGAAACATTTAAATAAAACATGTAAGCTACTGAATTTCCATCCAAACACACCATAAACCAAAGATAAATGCCAAATATTCAATGAACACTCAATACGGGAACACCTCTAGGCACTAGTTAGTTGTGATCCCCAGGTACCTTGCATATCGGTGTGAAAGTAACCATAACAATATCCATTATCATGAAAGAGTCAATAGTAGGGGAATCACCCATAAGCTAGTGTTCCCCAAAAATCATCACAATCATAGTTTTTTAGTTTTTTCAACATCAAACTTTCTATGTGAAACATGGAAAAAACAATTCCGGATCACTTGCATGCTATTACACGTCCGCCCACCTAGTTACCCATGTTTCCCTATTTGTGCTCAAAAAAGTTCCACATGAAACCAAATTACATTTATACATAAAAATACTAGTTCTGTTCATACACACTAAAAATAGTATCTAAACATGCTTTTCACCATTTGTATAACTCAAACAAATGCTTAGAATTTCCATAAAATAATTATACAAGTTATAACAAAAATTTTCACATAAAATCCATTTAAAATACATATTTTAACACAAAATTCATACCAATATTACACCAAACCATAAATATCTATTTTCATTGAAGTAAAAACACCCATTTTCACATGGAATGCACAAGTTGAAACAACCATTTTCACACAAAATTGGCACTTAAAAATCAACCACTTAATAAATGATACCAAAAACATTTTTCGCACTAAAAATAATGAGATGGGAACATAAAAGAAATATAAATTCAGAAATATACCTCATTATAAAATTATTACACATGGAATCACCTACCATATATTTCAAAACCCTCAAATACTTGTGCAGAACTTCAACCGCACCACCGTCAGACCACAAGGGAGTGAAAACAAACCTAAAACCACAAGTTTGGACTAAGAAACTCAAAGTAAAACCCTATGTTCTAATCCCTAGATGATGGAAATTAGTAAATTCAAGAATAAAAGAAGAAACCCTAAGCTGTTGGAAGAAACCCTAAGCAAATGGGAGGTGGAAGGAAGGAAACCCACTTACTTGAGAGATCTTGAAGAAATCATCCCAAATCCACCAAAGGTTGAATCTAAAAGAAACCAAAACTGATAGGTAGGATTGAATGAGGCTGAGGAGTTCAAGTGGGGATTGAAATGGGAAAAAAGAGTGAAAATTTAATGATTTATGGAAGAAACAAATTACCTCTTCAAACGAAGAAGATTTGAGAAACCGTAAGAAATGTTTCTCTAATCCACGATGCAAATGAGCTCCATAGAGTGAGACACGAACATGGGGGAGAACATAGGTATGTTGTCTTCAAGTGGTAGGTGTAATAACTGAAAAAGTTAAAAAATTAATGATATATTAAGGAATTATTATTTTAAGCAGGAAATGGGCTCATGGGTTGGCCCAATTCCCAACTAAATCACCAAAATCCAAAATGATAATGAGCTCCTAAGGGGTAAAAATGGATATGGTGGTTTTCATAGTTCAGGGGAGGCTACATAAGAATTGGATTGGATGAAAAATGTTTAAAAATAATGGAGTTATAAAAGAAACAAAATTTGTTTTTAAATATGGAAATAGGCTTATGGTTAGGCCCAAATCATGAAATCCCACCATTTCCTCCAAAAAATGAATGGTAAACCCCCACAACAAAGAAAGAATATAAATTACTTGAAAAATAACTTTAAAACAAGTCATGAATATGACAAGAACAATGTGTAATTATTTGGGTAGACTAAAATCTATAATCTCTAAGCTCTTAATGTAGCCAATATTTTCTGACTACATGGTTCCCAAATTGCACACCTTTTCCAAGTTTTATCTTGATGATCAACTTGGAGATCTCAAACCATTCCTATATTTATTTATCTTGATATAAATTATAGAGAGAATGAAAAATTATATATGAATCCATGCTTTCATGTGACTTAATGTGTTCATTAGACATACATGAAGGCATTAAACACTTAACATCAACCAAATAGACAATGTAATCCTCATAACTTGCCTCATTAGTAGGAGGATAAGGGTTTGTGTATTCTAGCATGTAATATTTCTATTCATGGAATAGTACAACCCATAGGCATCTGAACAATTCTTGGAAGTTACTGCTAGTTAGGGGAAGGTATTTCTCTAGAATTTTTTTATAGGGATAAGGTGGTTGAGTAACATTCTATTATTTTACAATAATAGGGCATATTTTCAGTATATATCTTGATTAAAATTTATGTGAAACATAATAATAATAACCAATTTTATTAAGTTTCCCACTATTTTATCAAGGATCAATGACTCTCTCTATTGAACTCATAATTTTCCATCACTTTATAAATTCAAGTGGAAAGGATCCATATTTCCATATTTATGAACTAGACTATGGCTATGAAAACCATAAAAAGTTGTTTAGGTTGAAATCATTGACAACTATGAGCTTGGAGCTCCTTGTTTTGTTGAGTGGACTTTCCAATCATGAAATCCCAACTCAGATTTCCTCAACACTAACCTCTAAATTTGAATTGAATAGTCGATGGCCTTTAAATTCAAAACAAGTTTTGTTAAATTTGCCTATCATTATAGTTAAGATTCCTCAATAATTAAAAGTTCCCCTGAATATGTCCTAAACTGAGAGTTTAACTATGGTTTTTCTTAATTTAGACAATGAATGGAATAATTCATTATTATTAAATTGAGGTATTTTTTTAATTATTTAGAAATTTTATTATTTTATATTTTATATGTCTTATTAATATTAATTGAATTTAAATTAAGTTATGAACCATGTACTAATAATATATTTATGAATAATAATTAAATTTTAATTTCATTTTTCTATGATAAATCATTTATTTATATGATAGTAGTATTATACCCATAAAATAAATCATGGAAAAGGTAAAAGTAAAGAAAATATCATGATCATGAGCTTATAAAATGGTTGATTTATTGAGTGGACAAAAAATTAACCCATGAACCTAGGGAAATAATCCTTAGACCGACCTTGACATTAGTTGAAGCATTACACCTATTCACTTATGTATTGCTCGTGTTCGTTTTGTCTCGATTCCAACTTGAACCACCTCTACCTCGACTCACCCTCAAACTAACTCCATTAACCTTTAGACACTCCTTTTTTACATATGTTTTATAAGTCCCATGCAAGTAAGGGGAACCAAAATAATGGTTAAGAGGAATTACATAGAACATTATTGTACATTTGGGTCCTATATAATAAAGTAGGTAGGGATGACTTATAGACCATCATATTTATTTAATAATAAATAATTTAAAACCCATTCAATAAAATTTAATTTAATGAAACCAACACATGCATGGGCCTGGTCAAGGCTCAAGATTGGTCATAAACATGCAAACACCATGCATTTAAAATATCTAGCTTCCATTCATTTTAATTTTTTCTTCAATAATATAAAACACCCATGAAAATAATCTGATTAATCAACCTATTAGGTAATTAATTAATTTAATATAATTCCATCCAATTTTCTTGTATAATTTCATCCACTGTGATTTAAAAAAAATAATTTAATTTTATTTAAAATTAAATAAAATTAGTACACAACTTTGTACTTGGAAGAAACCCAATGAGTAATTTTCTGAACTACTTAGTATGGCCCTTGTTGTATATAATAAAATTATAGAACATTTTTTGTACCTAAAATGTGTTATAATTTCATGGCCTATACTATCAAATAAATGACACACAAAATGAATGAATATTATATTTCTTTTATAATTTAATGTGTTTGATTCTTTAGTATGAAATTAACATGCATGACTTGTAGTTTCCAATATTACAATTAATTAATTAACAATTTAATATAATATAATACATAACAACTGATGTGCATTGTAAATTTAATGGCTCAAAAAATTCAATTTGATGAGGTTCAATAGTTCACTTAATTAAATTTAATATTTTTTTATAAAGAGGTAAAGTACATGGAATGTTAAAGCTAGCCACATAGTTGATGATTTTTATTATACCAGATGTCTACAATACACACCTAAGGACTCTGTGTGTACTTCCCCTAGAAATTAATGAGGTACATGACATATAGGAAGGGTATAGATCTTGTACTTCAAGTTACTTGGTTTCCAGCCTGTACGTTTCATGTATTAAATACACACAGTGTATTAATTATGTGAAATATCTTTACCTCTTGTTTTCTACCATGGAAAAATGTTGACCACAATGATTGTAGGAAATATACAAGACATGTAGTCTAGTAAAGTTGTGTGCCACCCTAGCAAGTCAATGTGTGACGTATTTAATGCATGCGACATGTAATCACTACATGATGACCGAGAGTCCATGAGGGTGTCCTGGAAAAATAAACAAGGACGCTTGACTTATGACCGATTATATTCCATGTAAACCTATAGTATCCAGCCAGGGTTCTTGGAACCTTCATATGAACTCTTTAGATACTATATTCATATATTTTTAACCGAACTTGGTTATATAAGTGTGAAATGAAGAGGTGAAAGAAGAGATATTGATGATCAGATAAATAATTAATAAAACTTGAAATAAAATTTAGATTTTAAATTCATAATGATCAAAAATCAACTAAATAATTGAAAATTTTAACGTGACCACTTAGATATGAATTTTGGGTTCTGGTCGCAGCAAAAATGCCTTAGAGGGAAATGGCTAACTCGGTTTTTTCTAGATTTGATGGTTCATTCACTTATTATACAAGAAAAAAATGTCATGACCAATAAAATTATTCCAAATAATATTGAAAAAAAAGGTCACTATAACCAAGATAAGATCTTTTTATTTCAAATTTACAATTAATTTAATAGATTAGAAGAAATAATACTTTGTTCTTGAGGTCTTTCTTTGATAAAGATGTTGATCATTCACACTTGATCGGTGTAGTGTAATTTGATTGTGAAGACCCAAAGTAGAGTTAATTTAGCAATGATCCACATGTACTACTTCGATATCAAAACAAGGTCAATGAATCACTAGGTTCTAGCGCGGTCGATTGATCATCTTGCATTATTTTGGTTTGATCACTTATTGTTACTTCGAGCTTGAAGGAATCTCTCTCATTCTTCTAATTCTTAGAAGTAGAAGAGGAGGAGGGGTATCTTGAGTAGAATCAAATATGCACAATGATTAACCTTCTCTAAAATTTCATAACTATATATTTATAGAATTCGGTAAAGAGTTTAATATTTAATTAATTGCACAAAGGACCTTTAATAAAATATTAAATCCCAAGCAATGCCATTCCATATAATAAAATAATATTATTATTTTACTATTTGGTGTGCACTAATTGGTGCAATGAAAAATTTTCTTTTATGGTCTGATAAATTCATTTTTATCATTGGACTCAATCTTGGTCCACTCATTCTTCTTGACATTTTTGAATTCCCAAATAAATATTATTATTAAATATTTATTCATCCAATAAATAAATAAATATTTTATTCGTAGACTTGAGAATATGTATTTGTTTAATAATAACATAAATAAATAAATAATTTATTTAATAAGTAAAGAATTATTTATTATAATATGAATAATAAGAGATAAATAAATATTATATATTAGAATTATTAAACAATTACCTTTTGGTTAGATGTTTATTTAATATTTCTGATCATTTAATCAAATTTGAATGTATTTTAATTATGGGTCTCGAGAGTAATACATTTTCCATTTTTTAAATATAAATAATATTCAATTGAGATCAAAGAAAATACTTTGTGTGTGACCCTCTAGGCATCATTATCACCAACATTTGGCGTGCTTGCCTAATTTTCATGACAAATGTATAGAAACGAGTCGATGCATCCATAGAGGAAGAAGATATTTTATAATGAAAAAACCACATACAAATGCTCACTGTGTAATATAATCCTTTTGTAATGATATCTCATCAAAAAAGTTCTATACTTCTATGATAGACCTTAATTCCTGACATATCTTTCTTTGATTATCTGTAATTTACATGTCGACATCACTATGAGCATGAAAGTTATATCATTAGTTTCATTTCAATCAAAGGGATGAGATATCAACTTCTGTAAATATAGAAGGGACAAATCCTTCCTCGACATATTCAATAATAACATATCATCCATGACACACCCAACACACCCAAATTCACAATGAAATATTTCATCATGGTTTGCAACAATACATCAATGTGGGTGAGTCATTCCCTGCATGAATAATAATCCTAAAGTCCAAGTATCATTACACAAACTCAGATATAGAAAAATCAAATGACACATCAAATGTAGATTTCTTATAGGTGAGTCTATTCCCATAATATCCCATCTTGAAGATTACCATGTGTGAACTTCATGAGATAAAGTCTCATCTATTTATGTGTACCTGCACCTGATAGTCAACATACTGTGTGCCCCATCATAGAATGTTATCTGATCATAAAACAAGGTTTAATGAATATCTCCATAGCATTTCAATATTCTCATCATAGTAGGGAACTGCTACGCCCTATTAATGTGGAAAATACTTTGTAACATTATTACATTAATGTCACGTAGAACTACAAACCATATTTAATAAGATATTTTAATTAATATTCACTTCTTTGAATATACACAAAATCTAAGGTACAAACAGCTGGTTCCAAGACACCAACTCCAACAATATTAACTGATAATTAGCAATAACTAGCAATAATTTATTATAATTTGTAATAATTACAAACAATTATAAGTAATTAGAAATAATTATAGATAATTAGTAAAAAATTGTAATAATTACTGATAATTAGTAATAATTAGTAATAATTATTGATAATAAGTAACAATAAGTAACAATTACAAATAATTAGTAATAATTAGTAATAATTACTAATAATTAGTAACAATTAACGATAATTATATTTAGTAATAATTACTGATAATTAATAATAATTAGTAATAATTATCTATAGTTGGTAATAAATTGTAATAATTATCGACAATTATCTATAATTTGTAATAATTATTGATAATTAGTAATAATTTTTAATAATTATCGACAATTAGTAATAATTAATAATAATTTTTGATAATTAGTTCATTTAGAAATAATTATTGATAATGAATAATAATTAGTAATAATTTCTGATAATTAGTAATAAATTGTAATAATTACCGATAATTAACGATAATTTGTAATAATTATTTATAATTAGTGATATTTTTTTAATAATCATCAATAATTAGTAAAAATTAATAATAATTACTAATAATTAGTATTATTTACTAATAATTATCAATAATTAGTAATAATTTGTAATAATTACTGATAATTAGTAATGATTAGTATTAATTACCAATAATTAGTAAAAAATTGTAATAATTATTGAAAATTTGTAATAATTATTAATAATTACCAATAACTAGTAATATTTAGTAATAGTTTGTAATAATTAGTAATAATTAGAAATAATTACCAATAATGACTGATTATTAGAAATAATTATTAATTATTATTGACAATTAGTAATAATTTGTAATAAATATCAATAATTAGTAATAATTTCTATTAATTAGTTATAATTAGTAATAAATTTTAATAATTATTAATAATTACCAATAATATTTTATAATTATTAATTATAAGTAATTAGAAATAATTACAAATAATTACTAATCATATGATTTTATGTTTTGTTTCTCGAATTATCTATTCCTTATATCAGATTAATCATAACTAGTATTTCTGTTTTATATTTTCTTTTAGAAGACTATGGAATAATAAAGTAGTCAAATTTTATTATTATCAGATGATGATTAGATTAATCATCAAAGAAATTCCAGTGGTGCTGGTATAAATCCAGTATATATTGATGATTTTGAAACTTTTTTTACCAATTATATCATCAAAAATAGATTTTATTTTTGAAGGTAAAATTAAGTGTTCATGTAAGAAATTTTATTTGAGGATATTAGAAGAATTTTAAAGTGGTTAGGTTCACTTATTTAATTTAGGTTTTTAGAAAGATTATGCGTTTTGGTATCAAATTTGTGAAAACAATTCATGGGAAGATACAAATATTTTGTTTCAAGATCCATCATAGTTTCAAAATTTAGTTCTTGTGATTGTTGGATAATATTTTTAATAAAAAAAAGATAATGATAATTTAAATATTTAGACGGAACCGTATTTATTTTATGAGTTTCTAAATTCTGTTAAGGATTCATTATATCATAGCTGCAAGATAATAAAATTTAAAGTTGTTACTAAATTTATGAATTTTAAATTAGATAGTGGAATGTTAAAAAATTATCTGAATAAAATATTTTCTTTAGTTAAATCATTGTTACTCGAGATAAATGTGTTGCCTACAAATTTATATGAAAGTAATAAGTTGTTCTGTACATTGGGCCTTTCTTATCACTTGATCCATGTAGGTTCAAGTGATTTCATATAATATTATGGTGAATATGAATCCTTAGTTAATCATCCTATATGTGGACAACCGAGGTACAAAGAGGCACAATAAGGAAAGCCTATATTTTTTTCTATTAAATAGTCAAGGTATTTACCACTTACATCTATATTACAACATTTATTTACGTTTGAAAACACAACCTAATTAATGAAATAGAACAAATCCAATATTTCTATAATTAAAAGATTAAATAATCCTTGTGATAGTGATTCATGGAAACATTTTTATCAGGCACATCCATATTTTTCTTCAGAAGCTCAAAATGCACGATTGATTCTTTCTACTGATGGTATCTATCCATTTAATTTTTATGGTAGTAAATATTCTTATTAGCCCATATTTATAAATATATAAAACTTACCTCATTGGATTTTTGATAAAGGAATCATATATCTTTTTGAACTTACTAATTACAGGAATCCAAAAAAGAATATTTAGGTTTATTTGAATGCATTGATTTATGATTTAAATTTATTATAGAGTAATGGTGACACTACATATGATGTAGTCGTAAAAAGGAATTTCATAATGAAATCTATATTAATGTGGATAATTAATTACTTTACATAACATAGAATGTTATCTATATTTACTAAACATGGTCTAAAATCATGAGTGTTGTGTACAAGTGATAAAAAATCATTTATGGTTGTTAGTGGAAGAAAAAATTGTTTTTTCGATTGTCATCACATTTTACTTCTTGAAGACCATCCTTTCTAAAAAAATAGAAATATTTTTAGAAAAGGTTAAATTGAAAGAGATGGATCACCAACAATGATCTCAGGTATTTATATAAAATATATTACGTCTTCATTTACACCTACTATCTTTTGATAGACTATAAACTAAGAAAAATAGATGGATTTGGTAAAGATGAAAATTGGATAAAGTAGAGTGTGTTTTGGGATCTACTATATTGGTCTACAACATGTTAGATGTCATGAATATTGAGAAGAAATGTTTTGATAAAAAAAATTTATACAGTTTTGGAAATGTCTAGTACGACTAAAGATATTGTAAAGTCCTGATTAAATATTTCCAAAATTTATAGGTGTCTAGAACATTAGTTATTTGAAAATTAAAGATAAAAAAATTTAATGAAGTCAAAAGTGGATTATGAACTTTCTAAAGAAAATAATTTATTTTTCTATCAATGGATTTTATAGTTGAGGTTATTAGATTATTATATCTCTAATTTGACTCAATGTGTCAGAAATGGTCATATTACTGGATTTAATAGTCATAATTTTCATTTTATAATGGAAATAATACTTCAGATTAGACTCATAGGTTTATTTAATTCACTGCTTTGGGATGTTCTAGAATAAATATTATAATTTTTTAGAAATTTGAGTAGAAACATCAGATTATTTCATACTGAGTAAGCTAAAACAAGATATTTTTTTAATTTTAAGAAAATTGGGAAAACATTTCCTATAAGTTTTCTTTGATTCAATTAATATTTTATTTACCACATGAAGAAAAATTTGTTGGACCATTATAGTTCTGATAGATTTACCATTTTAGAGAGATGCATTTTTGGAACTAAAAAAGGTGCATAAAAAGCATAAGTTGAATGGTCAATTTTAGAAGCACATTTTCTAGAAGAAATCTCATTTTTCTATTCTCATTACTTTCAATCTAAGTATACTACAAAACATAATTTAATGGTTCATAATGGGGGAAATGTTGATGATGAAATGAAACATCAATTATCAGTTTTTAAAAAGCCTGAATTAAATTTTAGCGGAGTTTATGAATGGCGGTGTTCAGATGATGAACAACACAAAGCTCATACATATGTTATCCTCAGTTTTGAAGAAATGACACAATTTTTATAATGAGTGACACTTTAATCTTTCCTATATATTTATTTAAATTTAAATTAATATTAATTCATTTATAGATTATATGATGTTCATATTAATAAATAATTCATAGAAATTACACTAGTTTCCCCTGAAGAATGCATACAATATAATTTTTCCTATCAGTTTCAAATATTGGAAAAGTAATTTTTATGGTAGAACATATGAAACCAACTTAATATTTGTTATAATATTAATTACTTTTATTTATTTTTCTAGGTATTGTAACATGTAGATAAAAATTATAATCGATTTTTCTATTGGGCGATCCATAGTTCAAATTGGTCATATTTTATAATGAATGCGTGGTTAACGGATTTTGATTTCATACATGTGTATATGGTGAATACAAATAAAACAAAAATCCGTGGTGTTTTACTGAGGATCTCATCACATATAAAGTGAAGTTGAATTTTATATCATGCTGGATTAAATAATTGAGTATATAGGATAGAATTTTATAACAATGTTTAAATATTAGTGGTTTAATAATGATAGAAAGTTGTGTGTTCATCCATGACATAAAATAATTGATATTAATTATTAAATCCTTATTACAGTAAATGAACCATATACAATATATCATCAAGCACATCAAATTTATTATACAAATTATTATACTACTTTAAGAGATTTAGTTAACTAGTGGATTATAATAAAAATGAAATCGCATTTAAATTAGTTTATGCAAAGTGAAATGTGTTCTATTGGAGTAAAATAAATTAAAAATTTTCAAGAGAAAAAACCAAATACATATTTTACTAAAATAGATAAAAATATAAATTATGAAACCCCACATTTATGGGATGATGGTGTTGATAATGTTGATGATGTAACTAATGAATTTTAAATAGAAAGGGATGATAAAGCTAAAGCTTCTATGAAAATTGATTATGTGAGGAAGGAGATGACATTATTAACACCATAAAATAGGAAAATGAGGATGAATATGAAAAATAACACAATTATATAGTGGTTATAATTATGATTAATATATTATACCTATTTTAAATTATTTGTAGATAACATTAATTTTTTATTTTAGATGGTTGGTGAAGATATCGATGGAATTTTTCATACCCCCAGGGATGATGTGCTTCCTGGTGATCATCTTGACGAATCTGACCCAAACGTCTTGGTCACTAAATCATCAACTCATAGGGTTTTTGGCCTAGCCAGATTAATGATTTATAATCCTATTCCTAAGTGACATTTGCCTATTTATTTCGATCCACACATGTGGATGTATGTTCAGTTGTGTATTTTAATTAATTTTAATTAATTTTTTATTATTTCTAGTTTTTCCCATAATTATTTTACATATAACTATTATAAATGGGGTGAAATTCTATGTAATAATTTTTCCAGAGCACGGGTGACATCAGATTAGATTTCCATTAGTTATTTTTAGTGCATGTTTGATCACAATATGGTATGTAAATAAATAATATTTATTTTTGAATTTATTTAACTATTAACTTTCCATTATTAATTATTTTTAGGGTTTTTGGTATCCCATTTATGATAGCATGAGATCCACCATCAGAGATTCCTGAGAGATCTGTATGCAACAGTATTGTCATAAGTCTTTACAAAATCTGTGAAAGGGTTCCATGAATAAAGTTTGAGTCATAGTTTTTGACCAGTCTTACTATAGTCATTGACCTAATTAGATAATATACCACGTTAGGGATGGATTGTTCTCATACTAGATAAGATATAATTTTTAAAGATATCATAATCAGGTCAATAGAACTGAGGGAGATAGAAGGACATTCATAGATCTAGTAGTTACATCTTTAATATTCATTAATAAACTATGATAAGTAATTTTATTTAAAAATTAATATATAAATTAAATGTAGAATTTTTATTTAATATATATATAAGTAGTTTAGAATCCTAATGTTAATAAATTCAATGTCTTTAAAAAGATGTACAGTAATCCCTCTATTGGAGAGATTGCTAGTGTCCAACCATGTCGATTTGTGGTAAGTATATATTTTTTTAAAAATAACTTAAATTAATATTTTAACTATTTTAATTTCAAATTTTATTTTAACTAGGAATTTGAGACGCTGAATTCTCAAACACATGAGATTCAGGCTGAGACTAAGGGTTAGGAAACGTGTGAGCTAGGATTTAGTGAGGTATCTTTGATGACGGTGACCCAATATGGTATCAAGAAAGGATGAGTGATTAGTATAGGTTCATTATTGACAGTTAACAGTTATTATGGTACTACTATGTGGCCACTGTCTAGCTCGAGGGGAGATCATGGGAAAATTACACATCCTAAAAATAAGTTTTTGTGACCGTTCCTCAAAAATAAATTTTTTTGACACTATTTTCCACCATGATTCAACTGAATTGGGTTTGTTCCATGTTTGACCATTTGAGATGGGATGCTAGTGAAATTGGACTATCACCAATATTACAAAATCAAGTAGTGTTGGGTCATAGTGTTCCTTTAGGAAGAACTATAAATGGATAATTATTTATGGATAAATATGAAATATTTGGTTTGTATGTCACTACATATCCTGAAGTAACAATAATCAATACAAATGTTGTTCTTATAGAATATAATATCTACATATATTTAAATATTATGAAAAATTAGGTAATTTTATTCTGACATATAATTGGAATAAAAAGGGGTTCCATGGCTTGTACCCCAGCTATTTTCATGGTGCATAACTGGGGAAAAGACTCGATACAAATGAATACCCAAAACACTAAGACATAATTTTTGGGAACATGGGTTATTTTCTTTTAGTGTGGGGATATTGGTAAAAAACCATATTCTACACAACCTTACATGGATTTGTATCTCTTGAAAGGTAGTTGGGTTCATGTTTGATAGAAAACTCTAAAAATTTTAAATTCATGTTGGGTAGACCATATGTTTTGCAGTTTAAAATCATGTGAAAAGGATGATTGTAATTTTTAGTTTAATGTCAAAAAATTTGGACCACCATAGAGAATATTTCATGCCTATCTATCTCATGCACTGAATGAAATAGATTCATCTCAGTGATGGACCCATGAAAGAAGACCCATTATGAATGGAGAGGAACCAACATTGGGATGTAACTCTTCAAAGTGAAAAAAATATTACCTTATCATAGATTCATAGATAAATAACCACATGATGGGGGGGGGGGGGTCTTACATTGTCTTGGATCATACATATAGAAGAAAATTCTCATAGAACATTCCACTATAATTATTTTTTGGGTCATACAGGGTGGATCATATGTTATGTAGTTTAACACCATATGATAACAACTCTGATGTTCTACATTTTAAGTTTGTTTGATGAGGATCTCTATATGATGTCCTTATACAAATATGGATTATACATAATATGAGGTATACTTGTCTGGGATCCATTTAAGGAGAGATAACTAAACATAAATGGAAAGTGTTTTAGGTACCAAGACAATGTGGGATCTAACTAGATTTTTCAGTTGGGCCCACGATAGGATATCTAGGAATTTTTACGTATCATGCGATGAAAGAAATAAAGCCACACATAGTTCTTATGAGGTATTAGTGTAGGGGTTATTAGAGAAAACATGACATGGATGGAGAACCCCATAATCCGATGAAGTGGTATTTGATGGAATTTTTGAATAAGCCCAAGATCAATGATCCTGAAAACACTATATATCCTATGGTGATAGGAATCAATCCACTTGTAGTTCTTATAAAATCCCCATATATATATATATATTTATTTCTAATATTGGGGGGGGGTATTTTATTTTGACACATGTCCTGGGATAAGGAGTCATAAGTTTGGGAATATTATATAAATATGGTTTTCATTTATGGGAAATTAGGCCCCATGGAATGGGTTTCTATAAATAGTTTAATGTCTTTCATTATGGACCACTTAAAATAGTTTAAATTCACATGGTTCAGACCATATTTCATGAATATTAACATCCTAAGTCAAGGAAACATGGGGTGAAAATGTTGGATCGGTCTAATATAAGCTTCCTAGACATCACTACACATCCTATAATGATACGAATAAATTAAAATATATTTATAGGAAATATATTCTCTACATAGATATAGATCATATGCATGAAAGGGGAATCTTTTATATCCTAGTATGGGATTGGAACTAGGATAAGCATTATGTATTGTACCTAGGCTAGTATATTTGAGTTAGCTTCAGAATAAGGTATTTAATCATACCATAAGTTTATTGGTAGGAACCATATTCTTAGTACCATTACATGGATATTTCTCATTTGTTGGCATGTTGGGTTGTATAGGATGAACCACTCTAAGTAGTTTAATGTTTTATAGGATGTGACATATGCCATGATGTTTTATGTTATATGATAAGGACATAGATTCCATATAGTTTAAGTTCATGTGAAGAAGACATTAATATAGGGTACTTTTTATTGACCTGGTTCACATGAAAAATGAGATAACCCATCATTAGTGTTTACTGAGGTGATGCTACCTAACATGAATGAATGGATTCTTTAACACCTATCCAAATTAGGGAGTTGATTGAAATTTATAGTTTGGACCAGGATAAGTGATCTAGACATCACTTTTTATCCTATAATAATAAGAATCAATCTAGACATAGTTCTTATAGGAGGGTGGTATTTTTATTCTCAACACAAATTAGATAATGGAGAAGGATATGCACTGAGTACTCCTATGTGGATCTGGATATCATGTAATTAAAACATGTCCAACCAAGAGTCTATATTGATCAATTTGGGAAATCATGTATGGTAGACTATACGTATTATAGTTTATCTCAATATTATAATAATGTTGAACATGTAGTTTAACATCATACTGTGAGGATGATACACCAAATAGTTTAAGGCCATGTAGTTCGGACCTGTGTGCTATGGAAGTTATAGTCATACAACTAGGGTTTTTATATGAGTAGGTTTTTCATTAATTTGACAGACATGAAAAATAAAACAACCTTATCTTAGTGTTGACTTTGGAGGGAAATCCCATTATGAATGAATGAGGGCTTGGGAACTAAGAAAAATTAATGGATAACTAAATTTGAACTTGTAGTTGGGTCCAATAATCTTGATATCACAACATAACCAAAGGCATGTGAATAAATACAAACGTTGTTTTTATTAAGGGGAAATTTTTTATCACTTGTCAAGTGAACCATGAAATTAGTGTTAGCCAGTGTAGTTCTTAAAATAAAATCCACCTTTAAAGGAAATCTTCAAGTAGATTGGTATCTTACATGGTGTTATTTTTTCTCATTAGAGACTCATATATAGATCTAGATCACATGAAGAAAAATAGATCTCACCAATATTATATCTTTAATAGCTTAATATTTTATATATGGAATAGTATATGTCATGAATTTTAGCATCATACATTGAGGATTTGTGAACCCCATGTGAATTAACAAGATCCTCTACACGAGGAGTAAGATCAAAAGATTTAAACTTAGCTAGAAATAGATAATCTGAGTATTACTACATATCTTGTAATAATAATAATTAGGCCACACATAGTTCTTGTTATATAAGGGAATTATTATGGTCATAGGTGACCATAACTATGAAGTCTCAGAATAATGAGATATCTCAAATGGGGTAATCTCTTTCATATTGGGGTATTATTTCTCATCTAAGGTTTTTGGGAAATTAACCCTATTTTGAAGGTTCCCATATAGATATGGATCAATTTTAGGAGGGGTAAAATGATTTTTCAAATATCTAGATAATTTTTATATAGTAATGGGGTTAAAAAAATAATCTATACAGAGGTAGGGCTCTCACACTGATCAAGATCCCCTGTAAGTAAATTAGTGCATACAAGATTGGCCTCTCTAATAATTTTAAGGTCTTATAGGATGTACCATATTTGATTAAAATTTATTTTTATCTGATAATTAATTTATTCCATGAAGTTTAATGTAATTATTCTAAGATTTGTTTTTCATAGTTTTACATCACATTACTAGGACATAATGAAACATCCATGAAATTATGCGAAGTATTTCTTGAAAATCCTTACATTAGTGGCTAGAATGTTACTTTCTCTATCCATTGTGATATAGGAGTAGGATCCAATATAGTATACCTTATGTATGGTGTAATATCCTTCCTATTTTTTCTCCAACATCAGAGGCTTCTTTTTTGGTATTATTAGGGTTCTCAAGTCTAGTATTAGTTTTCCTTAGAGGGATGATTGGTGATGAACTTTATTATTAAATATACACACAACTCGATTCTTGACGAATCTTTAGATTGCGAAAAGTGCATATCCTTCTCACATAAAGTCATTCTCAATCATCTTGTTAGATCTAGGACTAATAATATTCAAACAAATAATTGTATATTTTAATGTGGATTAATGGAAATTGGATCTCAATGGGAAGGACTACCACTTTCTATTATTCAAGTTAATATGGAGTCATTGGTTCCTTAGTATGAGTTGTGGTCTGATAATCCCAGAAATCATATGGGATTTTATTAGGCCAAGTGTTCATGTATTTTTACACCATATTCTGAAGGATATTAGGTAGAGTCTCTTCCAAATCCTCTATATATCCATTTACTACTACATGATAGAATGATGAGTGGTTGGACAAAATATTTTATTATTGATATACCCTTTTCAAATAATAAGAGTATAAATTGATACAATTTCCCATTAATATTGTTTGAGGGATACCAAATATTATTATGATATTAGTCTTTATGAAATTGATAATAGCCTTTGTATTGACTTCCATGAGGGATAGAGACTCATCCCACTTAGAGAAGAAATTGATGGCTTTAAGGATTCACTTGACCCATTAGGACTTATTAGGGGGTTATACCACTATGAAATCGATTCAATCTATGGAAAATGGATAAAAGTAATCAGTGGTATATAATAGTTATGGGGTTTGATAAATTAATCTGGCATATATTTGGAAATAATGTAATTTTGTGGTGAACCCTAAAGAGTCATGCATCATCAGTGACCATTAGTATCCTAGTCTTTTAATATTATGGAAAAGTTTTTACCATGAATAATGGGTTCCATAATTTCTTGTGTGGACTTCTTACAAAATAGTGAGGGTTTCTCAACCTTCAATTCTCCTGAGGCAGACTCCAATAGATACACTCTTATAGTGAAATTTATAAAAATTTTGGCCATCGTAAAGGATGAAAATTAAATCCCATTTCCAGACCCATTCCCCCTATCTCAATCTAGGTGAAGAATTATACTTTAGAGTTAGTCCATTATGGGGTACATCCATCCAACCAAGATATACTTCAATAAGTATATGGGATCATGTTGGTTTGGGGTTATGTAAATATCAATTATTTATTTCATGTCATTAAAAAATGAAGTGACTGCCCTATGATGCACAATACAGATGACCGTATCATCTTGACCTAGGTATAATAGGTCCATGGATATAATTTTTAATTAATTGGAAAAGGTGTTAGGTGAACATGAGATGTGAGATAGTGTTGGATCAGATGGTAATTATATAATAATCCCCCCATACATAATCAATAAAGGTAATTATTTCCTTTTTGATGTAATATTATCCATTAATTTTATTAATCATTAATAATGATTTTTCCTTGATGTTCAAGTGTGGCATAAATACCTACAGAGTAATCTCTGATCCTGCAACGAGGGATTAATATTCTACCTCATTGTTGGTACATCATTCTAATAGAAGTAAGGAGTAAAAAAATAGATTTTTTCTAAGGGGATGAGTGAGATCCCTAATCCAACCTTGTTGTTCTTTGGGTTTTCCATCCTCTTTCCTATTAGGATCTTATAAGTAGAATAAAATTATTTCTCCCATGTTTGGGGAGTGTTATGAATGAGGAAAAATAATTTTTCATGGTGTTCTATACTTAACATCATAATTTTGATGGAAAGGTATGATACCAAGAAATATATTAAAACTTTTCCTTTGTCTACCTTTTGAGACATGTGTCATATAAAAAAAATTAGGATGACTTCCTACCATTCTAGATGTCAAATTATCATTTAATGAATTAGGATGTATTTAAGAAGATTAATATGTGAGACCAAGTTGACCTCCTTATGCTGTAGGTAATATCTTAATGATTTTACTACAATGATCAATGTAGGCTGGTTCTTCTCAATATAAAAATATTGGGTCTTCATTTCCCAAATTATTCTACCAAGATAACATAGGCTATTCTCCATACCTACATCATTCTTTTGGGAAAGGTGGGAACCAAGTGATTAGTCCAAGATTTCCACACAAAGGATGAGAGTCATCCCTTATACTGTTGGAATCAGAATGAATGGTTTAATAAGGCAATACTCAAGTTCATAAAAATATTTATAAAAACTCTTATCCCATTGTTATGCACCCCATTTCTTCATTAAACTTATAAAGTGTAAGAACCTATTGACAAGGCTGGGTATGTAGCACCTAATGAAAGAGAGAAATATTTTGAGTCCTTTCCAAATCTTTAAGGTTTCTAGGAGGTAGAATTACAAGGGTAAAAATATTTTTTTATGGATGAATTCAATGCTGTGTTGATATACCACAAAGATGAGTAATTTTCCAAATGTTACCTTGAAAGAACATTTCATGGGATTCATCTTTAGGAAGTGTTTCCACATTTTGTTGAAAAATATCTCAATATTAGAAATATAACAAAAATATTATTGATATTTGACCTTTACATCATCCACATAACATTATATATTCACTCATAAAAGGGTCTTCTATATGTGATGGCTGATGGATTGGAATATAGAACAAAATTTCATTAATCCTAAGGGAACTACTTAATAAACGTATACCCCTTGGTGTTCCCTGAAGATAATATATTCTTCATATTTATAGTCCATATAAATATAGTTGTACCCTAAGTATCGATCCATGAAGAATAGGACATGAAATCCCACCATCACATAGATTAATAGACCCATTTTTAGGATTGGGAAATCATACTTTAGGCAGTGTTGGTTGTGATCCCTGATGTCAATGAAACCCCAAATATGGCATTTCTTTTTCTTAATAAGAAAAATATTAATGATACATTTTGGTATTATATTTCATGAATATAGTTATATTTTATGATCTTGTAAACTTAGACTTCTACCTTGACAGATTGGGTTGGATGCATTCTCCCAGATGCCTACTAATAGCTACGGTGATTGTCCGGTAGACCCAAATGATGGGTAACTACATTGATATCTAGTTAGATAATTTTTGTGTAGTTTGAAGAGAATAAATATTAATGTTTTTTAAATAAAAATACATTCTTATATTATTATTCATGAGTCATAATTAAACTGATAAGCATAGGCCAAATATCCTCCTCTATAACTAGATTTACCTATCATAGCTCATCAACCATGGTTGATATTCTCTCCATGAATGATAGAGGGGAATCTATAAGATATTCTTATTCTTCTCATTCTTCTATATTTCCATTATTTAGAGTATAGTATGAAGAGGAAGTTTTGGATATGAAAAATGATATAGATACATCTTTAATTTTTGAAGATGTTCACGTAAGGGCATCACTATGAGAGGCATTTTGGATATATTCCCTTTCCTCTTTACAATCACAAAGGGTAGAATATGTGCCTATAACCCTGGATTCATGAGATGATGTAGAAAAATTATTACTAGGGGAATTATTATATTCACCAGAATCATATAAAACCTATGCATGGATAGATTTGAATGAAGAAATTGATATCATGAAGATGGGGGAAAATGTGCGAAGGCATTATTATTTTCTACTTCTCCATAGATTCATGTCCACTTGATCGAAGAGTCTTGGATGATTTAACTATGACTGAAGATCAGTCAAACCTGTAATGAGATATTGATTCTCAAGAGACGATTTAATGTGCCTGGCTATGAAGCAGTCTTTTATTTCCTTAGTATTGGTATCTTCACGAGGACATTCTCTTGAACAATATATAAAAGGAAAGTGGTAAAATTATTTATCTTATTATTAAGTGGAACCTATATAACCCGATGAATTCCATGATCCGGAGTTGTTTCCTCAATTTGGTTGATATGTAACATAGTATTTATCTTGTTCACTAAATGGGATAATAAGAGTCATTTTAAAACTATTTGGGATAGTAATATAGATATTTTGGTCTACCACCAGCTACTTCCCATCCCTTTTTTTAGAAATAAAAATCTATATATTGAGATTTACAAGACTCAAAGGGGGAATTGTCACTAAACTATACTAAAAACTACCATTTTAAAAAGTATTTAAGGCATTAATAGTTTTATTAGGGAATTGTAGCCTGCATATAGGTCCATAAAAATACTATAAGAGCATTTAAATCCATGTAATTTTGAACAAACATAAACTTAGAGTCAGAAATGAGATATCTAAACTGGGATCTAGGTGTAAGAATACTAATAGGTTTCTTCATTATCTGGTCATACCCTTATATAATTTTTTTGGAGGGAGAAAAAACACCCTCACAACAACCTAAGAATTATATGGTCCAAAATGGCATGAGAGAAATTACAGATCTATTATAAATTATGTCATGATAGACTTAAATATCATATAGATTGGTGGATATGTATAAGGGTCTGTTGTTTCATTATACAAAAACTTCATGATCTTATTCTATAAAGGATATAACAATGTGAAACTTAGTAGAACTAATCTACACATGATATGATACTATTTAAATTAATTTATCTCAGAACTCTTGAAGGATTAAAAGTACCTAAATGGGCCCCTCGTTGGTCTCTATGGAGAGCTGAAGTGTATCCATAATTGATATTTTGGCTAGAATAATGACCAACTATTTTAGGATGTCATTCTTCTAGACCAGGGGCCTTCACTTCTTATCATGAGGATTCTCTGTAGCCATAGGCTTGGAGGTTTGAGGTTTCTAATACTAAAAATTCATTTTCTTAACTGGAATTTGAGGGTGTGGTTTTTTGGATTGATCAAAATCAGCCTTCCCAAGTTTTGATGTTGACCAGACAATTTTATATTCTCTATTTGGCTCTCCAATATTATTAGATCTGGATAAAATCTAAATGATCTAGGAGTAAATTGATGATCCTATTGAAATTTAAAAAGTGATTACCTCTAGGTTTTTACAGTATATATGGAACCAACTAAGATATTTCAAAAACCTCAGGGTCTATGTCAACCCCATCTTCCTTGGCCTATATGACTTCCACCTCAATAATGAATTGGAATTTTTGGTTCATATGTTCCTTATTCATCTGAAAAGGGGTTAATTAAGTGAAATAAATTAATAGAACCGTATTAATATTCTTAATTCATTGATAATCTCATTTGGTGTGTTTTTTTATATTTCATTTTTTGGTATGATGGTGCCCATCCTTCTAGGGATGGAGGTAAGAAGTCTGAGAGGTCCTAGATTCATTTGGGTACTGGTGAGGGAACCTGCTTCTATGTTTTATTATATCAGTGATGTTATCATTGAATTTTTTAAGATCTTTATGTTTAATATATAATCATTAATCCCTTTATATGTCATAAACTTTGATTGATTTTTTGATCATCTAGTCATTGATTTCTTATGAGCATCTTATCAGATCTTGTTACCATTCTCATTCCTCCTCAGATGAGATGGAAGATATACAGTTCACATGTTCCTGGTTCTTATAAAATTTTCATTTCTTAAATTCAACCATATTCTAGAGGGTGTTTTTAAATATGAATAAATTAGGTATGTTTTTTCTTAACATTTGATGGAAGGGGAAGTAATATGGGTGGTCATTTATACCAACTACACTAGGATTTTGATCTATGAAAATTTAAGAAAGTTATTCTCCATGACCATGAAAAAGAAACACATTACTTTATATCTTTATAAGGAATAAGTTGTATTCTTATTTTACTAAAAATTTATACTATTTTTATCAATATTACCCTCCTGATGTGGGTTTTATTTTTACTACAACCATTCATAGGTAGGTACAACATGATATTGTGTAAGATTGAGTGTATGAACTAGTTTCATTACTATTTTGATCATTAAATTTTAAATCTCTTATATACCATGTTTCTTCACTTTGGATGATATTGTTCAATAAGATTTAACCTCGAACTATCGTATAATATCCTCTGGGCACTGTGTCACAACTAAAAAATCCCAAAATCGACCAGGTTATTTCAAAAGAATTATTGGTTTCTATAACTCATTATATATATCTATTCTACACAGATCTCTAGTAGCTACTCTTTTAGGAGTTTCATATTCAAGTAATAAGTTAGTCTGTTCTATTTAGTAATGAAATTCAAGAATCTCTCATTCTCACATTAATTGAAATTCAAGAGATTGAGGACTGGTGTCTTACCCAACGTAGAGATGGATTGATAGAGTAAAAACTAAATAAGTGATTCTTATCCTATAATGGTACCAATTTTTTGGATTCTATTCTTGAAAAATAATTGTCCCTCTAAAATCTTCCCAACTAACCTAAGCATCCATATTTCATGCTAGTTGATTATTCCCATCATATGGACACAATGAGGAATGAAATGTTTTTTATTCTTCTATGTGTCTTTGGAGTAATTGAAGATGGGAAAAGTTTGATTATGAAGTTGGGTGGGGTGGTGGTTTCATCCTCCCACTTAGGATATGGTTACCATTTTGGCTACACTAATGTTCGTCACACTTCTATGACTTCCATTTGGGTGGACATGGACTTGATGGAGTTGAGGAGTTTTAAAGGGACCACCAACTGGGAAGACACCCAATTAGATATATCATGAAGATCTTAGTATGACTAGATTTTATTTTTTGTCCATTGATATTTATTATGATCTATATTTGAGTATCCAACATTACATGAATGTGAATACTTCCACAGGGGAGGAAACTCATGATAATCTTCATCCACTGAGTTTAGATACACTATGTAAGAACCTAGATATTAATTTTAGGTATGGATCTTTATTTTGGGTTGTTTTTGAGGAAAAAGAGGAAGATTTCGAAATGGTCTAAGTACACACTGTGTACTCGGTTTCCGCGTGTAGCCGTGTACTGGCCATGTAACGACCGTGTACATGGTTGTGTGGGTGACCTGGCAGACCTCCTAAAGTGAGGGATGGTTGAGGCTATTACACGACGTGTACATTAAGTGAACACGTAATGTAATTTTCTTTTTATTTGTTATATTAGTGAGTGATCATGTCTCACATCCAGAACCACCTTCTTCTCCCTGTGTTTTGTATTGGAGAGGAATGTAAGGCTAAAGATCTTCATGCTCATTTTGTTCCTCCTTCCGAGCTCCGATTGTGACACCGCTGGGTGTGTTGGATTCCAACCGTTGAGTTCTCTCTTCCACTAGAGCCTCTCTTCTTGATTTTTCCTCTCTCATGAGTTATTGAGGGTTTACAGTTTTTACCCTTTTCTTAGATCTACATCATTCTAGGATGTTTTAAGAGCCGACGTTCAAGTGTTTTCATCATACAACATTGAGGTATGTGGTTTTTTACTTTCTTTGAAAGTATTTGGATTTTATATACTAAAATTTCTGAATACCCATGTTTAGGGTATTGCATGTTTTGGAGCTTAACCCTATTTAAGACCCGTTATGGCGTGTTTGATTGAGAAAGGGGTTATTGGTTATGATTAAGGTTATATACCTTGATTTTGGATTTTTTCCCATGTTGATTGTGTATGACTGTTGGGTCTAAGAAGCACGTTAGTTTTCTTCGTTTTCCATGCCTAGTGTTGTTAGGATGGAGTTTCTGTTTATATGAGATTTATGTGTTTCACATTATGAAAGTATGACCAAGGGGAATTGATAATGATAAATACCCATGTAAGGGTCTTTAATTATGAATTGTTGTTATGATTGACCAAATGTATTGACTATGAGAGCTACCATGGGGTCATTGACCTAAGGGGTTAGAATGTGAGAGCTACCTAGAGGGTCATTATTAAATAAATGTTGGACTATAGGGAATTGAATATGAGAGCTACTAGAGGGTCATTATAATTTATTTCTTTTATGCAGACCAAGGGGGATTGACTGTTAGAGCTACCTAGGTGGTTGTTGTTTTTGATTAGTGCTATATGGGACTGATGTGGTTAGTCTATGTGATATTTCTCATAGGGTCATTATTTTTTATTGATTTGATCATAGGTGAAACCAGAGGGGATTAGACTGTGAGAACTTTCCCAGAGGTTTTCTTGTGAATGATTATATGATTTTTATGAGTCTTCCAAGCCAAATCTCAAGCTTGGACTCGGTTTTGATTGATTGATTAGATGGTCTTATAAGACGTCTAATGTTACCATTATATAGAGGGATACATAGATTAGGCTAGATCCATAGGTCACATTATTCAACAGTTTGAATAATTTATAAATGAAAATGAATGTAATTGGAAGCTGTAGGATTGTTTACTTTTGAGTACTTCCTAGTTTATTGCTTTATTTTTCATAGTTCTTTCTATATATATTCACTGACCGTTAGGCATAGATCTTTTGGTGGTTGCTTACTTGGATTCATCTCACACCCTGTTTGGGTCATGATTTTTGGCCCAAACAGATTATATAGCTGCATGTATAGATAAGGGAAAGTGCCCTTCTTCTTTAGGTACTTGATTACTGTTGGAGCTCGAGAGCATGAGACCAAGTTGAGGCTTGCGATGCTATTGGAGTTTACTATTTTCTATAATTTGGTTTCAGTATTGTAATTACAACATTGTGAATTGTTTGGATTCTTTTCTAGATACACGTGACATGAATCATTATTTTTATATATGCTGTAATTTTTTATATGATCAGTCTTACACTATTTACTTTCTTGTATGGTATCAGTGCTTCCTCTATTGTTTAATATTGTTATTATATTGTGTATAATCTGCTAAGGAGGGAATAGTATCCCCACTATCAGACCTTGGCCCTTGCTGCTAATTGATAGCCTCTAGAATTTGGGGAAATGTTCTTGAGTTCTTATTACCAATCAAGTTTGGGGCACCTTTGTGCGACACCCGAAACCAATAAATTACACACTATCCACCTAATCCCAGATCAATTCGGATTAATAGATTTTTATATTATAGGTTTAGAAGTTCCATACTTTTGGATATGAAATTAAGGGTAAACATTGGACTCCATTTGGGAATTATACTTAAAAGGAATATTTCCTTTGTGAAATTTAGTGTCCAGTCACCTTAAATTCTCCGACTCAATTTAATATTGGGATAAATTCACCAAAACCTTGAGATTTGGATATTAATCATGTTGTGGGTGGGATGTGGCCTATCCCTTCACATATTCTTTTAATAAATTTCATCGAGAAGGTGATATTGGACTATTTGTAGGATCTCCCACATTTTAAATCTGACTCTCATGATGGGTAGAAACAACTTCTTTAAGTATTTCTATATGGAACATATTTCAAACAACAATTTCATCCTTATATTCATATACATCAATATCATGCTTCTAGTTATCTATGGGTATGATTCTGATGAAATATACTGATTCATAGTGCACCATGAGGATTGAATACTCATTATAAGGGTATGAGGGTTTGTTGTGTACTAAGTATCTATTAAGGTAATAATCACAATCCTCCTTGTTCTTTTTTCCTTCTTGGTTGACGTTTTCATTGTATATCCCCTATGAGTATTCACTTTTATTTATAGATACTCCCATATAAGATAATTTTATATGATGAAACTAAGGGATTCCTCAATAACTTTCTCCAAATGTGTCCCTAATGAGGAGGATAGTCCATGTAGAAAAACAAATTATATGGGATTTTCTAGTGAAGATCCTCCCAATTTGAATAAGGATAACTTTCATGGGGAAGAGGGGGTAATAATACCACTAAATTTGTATGATAGGTATGACTTGGACATACCACCACCATGTTTAGGACTCATTGATGATTTGATGATCTTGAGCGAGGTGGAGGTGGTAAAATTTTCTCTAGATTTGAAGGATATGAATGTTTCTATAACACTTATAAGGAAAATACTACCAAAACCCTCTTATCATTTTGTGCCTCTAATTTGGTGTGATATGCATTTAATTTCCTTATAAAGAGTGAGTTGATTTATAACAAGTGTTTCTATGAGGTTCCGATATTTTTTTTCAAATAATAGTACACTTTCTTGACTTTCTTTGTCTCTTTACAGATTAGTCTTTTAATGGAATACTTATATATAGTCCACCATTTTTAGGTTTTAGGAGAAGATAATTTTTTGATAGAATATCTATAATATATGGATCCTAGGCATGAAACATGACCCAAAAAGATGCAATTGCATGACATATTCCTAGGTAGTCTATGTTGAGCATCTAGTAGAGTGAAATGTAGAGTGATGTACTCAATTCATCCCCTAATACATACATCATGTGGGGAATCAATGGCTTGTTGATGGAGTACCTTCCTGATATTAAAAAATTCATGTTAAAGGTTCTCACATTACTTTCCTGACTTAGGGTTTCAGGATACTAAAAACGATGATAAATAAAACAAGATAGAAAGTTATCTTATTTCTATGATGTAGTTGGTATACTACCCATAAAAAATATATTTATTCCTGATATGGAAGAGAATCATATATATATTTAGGCCTAAATAATGTATGAACCCATATTTAAATTCCTTAAGAATTTCATACCGAGAAGTAGCTATGGGCTAGAACATAACTAGTATATTGACTTTGTACAGTTCTTCCCATATAACCATGGTATTCTCCTCATCCCCAGTGAGGGATTCTTGTATCATATTCAACCAAAGTTCTCATTTCTCAACTACCTTATCATGGTAATTGGTATTGTTTTGAATATTATAAACTACATCAAAGAACATACAGTGAGGTTGAGGTGTAGATAATGATTTTCCCCAAATCACCCATTGACAGGGGTGAAACACTATTTAATAATGATGAGGTGATGATGATGGATGGACTTGGCTTTTAAAGTGCCTCCAGATATAATGGAATCATTAATGTAATTTCATAATGGGGAGGGGGACTTTATCCCAGGTAGGTAGATCACTGTAGGGAGGAACTCTATATTGAAAACCATGGGGAGGAACTCCATGGTTTTCTTTATATTCTTCATCATGGGGAAAACCTACATTCATTCTTGATAATATATTGTAGGGAGTACATCTAAAATATATGCTCTGGTGAGTAACTGCAGGATGGACGATCTAGTTTCCATGATGAAGACCTTAATGGTTAACAATATTTGATTAATTATAAAGGGGAGGACTTTATTTCTAGTTGATATCCAGTTTATGGAGAGTACCACTAAAAGTTGTTTCATAGAAAGGACCTTTGTGACTGATATTCATATTACTGTAGGGAGGAACTCCCTAAAAAGTACTCTAGTGAGGAAACCTAGAGCTTCCAATCATGATATTATAGGGAAGACTAGCATGGTTTCCACTACCTTGTCCTATTGATGAAGAGTTTATTGAATATTGAGATTCCATTGATATATGTTGGAGGGTTTCAAGAATATCAAAAAAGATAATGGATTGGATATAATCCTACTATTTATATTTATATTTCCTTTGAAAAGGCCTTCTAAATATTCAATTCCAAGCGATTAGGGATAAAACCTCGATCATGATCAGATTTACTTATTGTGAATAATAACCCTCACATGTATGAGCCTTCCCAGGAAACCTTCTACCCATCATTAGAATATGAAAATGAATTTCTTGGATAGCTACTGAAATATATTAGTTTTCTTTCAATTATGAGTAAGTACAGAGATATAATCCCTTTGTTAATCTTTAATCACTATTTGAATACACTGATAGGCCATCTAATCGAGTAAAATAATAGTTCCCTTCTTTTAATAGATTATATTGGGATATAATTATGGGATTATTGTGAATGGTAAAGAATATGATAATTTCCATGTGTTACTTCCAAAACATTTTGTTGATGTCCTTTGGAATGAGTACAAATATAGTCCTTGAGGTGACCTAAACAATACATACATAAATATTACGTCATTTTAGATGGATATTCAAAACATCGTATAATAATACATTCCCTAGAACTATAAATGTTAGTGTATTTGGATAATAGATACATAATAATATTATTTCATGAAATATCTTTAACATCCCCCATAAATTTCTCCTCACATAATACATTTATTATTTATACACAACTTAATTTTTTTTCATAACCCAGGGAAGGGAAATATAAGAAAGGGATGATCATATTCTGAATAAGGGTAAACATGGGAGATATCAATAAATGACCATTAATGAGAATAATATAAGAAAAATGGTATGGAAGAATGATATTAACAATATAAAATCATACCCAAAAATTGATAGATCATAAACATTAACTATGGAATAAATCTTGGTAGTTCATAATACTTGAATCAAAATAAAATTAAGGATCTTGAGTCCTAAGAACATATCATTAGAATAAGAACATGTCATAAGAGAGTGGAACAATGTGTGTCGTATTCATAATCATAGAAATATATTTTCAAGGTTATCTACCAAGACAATCAACACATGTTAGGCCAGGGATAACCACCTATATACCCTCTTTTGTCTTGGGATAACCTCCAATGTACCCTCATTGGGTTTGGGATAACCAATAATGCACCCACTTTCAGGATTGGGATAACCTCCCATGTACTCTTTGACCTCATAAACCAAAAAAATACCCAATTCATTGGAGGTATATAATAGACCCACCCATCACATAATCATAATCCATTCATATATATTACTTAAAATCATGAAAACACTTATCATTTCATCACAACTTAACCCATAGAAAATAAAATGAGTTTCATCAATAATTCATCATCATAATCAATAAAAATACAAATAAGGAATAAGAATGGTTTTATTAGACAATATACCTAGTGAAATATATATAACATCAAATGATGTTATTATAGATGAAAATACCTTTAGAATATCACTGGAACATTTCTTGAGGAAAATACACTTTTCATTTTTAAAACACTAATTTCAAATCCAAAATTCTCTGATAATATTAAGAAAAAATTTTCTTTGAAAAAAAAATGGAAACTTGTAAATGAAGCTCCAAGGTAAAGAAGAGTCATGATGACAGGAAACTCTATTTGTGTGGTAAATGTTAAAACAAATATTTTATTCACTCCACTGGTAAAAGTTACAATTTTTGGAAAATAATTAGAATATTCCTTTTAATTTTTTTTATAAAAAGTGAAGCATGAGTAAAAATTTAATCAATATATCATTGGATAATATTAGAAACATTATTTAATTTTTTTAAAATACAACATGGACATGGAAGAAAATATTCCTGTTTATATAGAAAAACAAAATCAATTTTCCTTAAAAATGTTTTTTCCAAATTTTGTGTACTTAGAGGGAGGAAAATAAAATAAAAAATTATAATTTTCATAAATAAATATAAGAGAATAAAATTCATAATATTTTCAATAGATTAATCATAATATTTAATCATTAGGAATTTAATCATAAACAATACTGGTTAAAAGTGATATTGTAATATAAAACCATTACTACTTTGGTAACTTTTGAATCATAACACCCGTGGAATAAATAAATTCAAATGAATTATTATATACCATGAATATAAATAGATTGAAGATATAACATATCAAATGGGTAGTATATACACCACACAAAAGTAACAAGGGGTAAATATAGCATATATATCTCAGAAATAAAGGTGAGTCGAGAAACCCTTAACCTATGTTTGACTTTCTTTGTAAGTTCTTTTAACCTATTATAAAATAAGTTTAAATTTAATATAATTATATAATATTACTATATTCACAATTAAAATACCAAAAATGGTTTATTTATAACATCTAATCACCCCATTCATTAATAATCATTCATTACCATCATGAATTTGAGTGTTAATTACATTTTTTATATATGATTCAGTTCAAAAGTTATGGTATTTTCACTTTGATAATGGTTAAATCATCTAAAGAATCATAAGAATGTGATATTTATCATATTTAATCATTATATACACTTTTATAATCAATCATATAAAGTGGTGATGAAAAATTAATCACATCCCTTCATAGAGGTGGTATCCCACACATATGCATGATCGATGTTATCCTCTTCCAATGAAAGGGAAGGTAAAAAGGTAGATAAAATATTATAATTAATGAATAATAATTATGTTATAAATATTTTATATAAAAATTAAATCTATCATAATAACCATCCATAAATGATGGTTATGGAAAATGATTCATATTGCTACGTGGAGGCGATAGCACACACGTTGCAGGAGCAATACTTTCATTTCCCATTCGATGAAAAAGAGGTGGAAAATGGTTTTACCATAATCATAATAAAAAATAATTATATTTATGATACTGGTTTGATTATGTTAGTATGGATACAATATATTTCGAGGAATTAGAAGAAGAAATAAACTCCGAAAGAGTTGGGTAAGATGATTACCTCTTCCTTGAGAGACCTCATTTGGCTTACACATCAAGAATTATTAAGATGGTCTAAGGGTAATAACATGAGTCCAATATTGAATAAAAAGAATCTATAATGGTTTTTGGTTAGTTATTTTATGATATATAAGTATAGAATTGTCTGAATATGGTAGGAGAATAGGTTCCCTTTTATAAGTGAGGGGAGGGGAACACAATGAATTACTTAAAAGTATTCAATAATATAAGATCAAATTCATGTGTAAGTTGAAAAAATGGGCAATAATTAGAAGATAACATAATATAAGACGTGAATTATTTTCAACCAATAAAATTTAGTCAATTTTATGTGGAACTTTCATCCTTATCTCTTAGTTTAACCCTCCTAGTAAACCCATTTTAAGCCTAATTGTGGCATTAATTTTTTGTTACTATTTTTACTATTCATAATAACGAAAAATGAAAGTAGAATCATTAAAAAATTTGAATATTATTATTCTAAATATGGAATCCATTTTATCAATTTCAATTTAAATAAATTTCTGAAATTAATCTTAAAATAAACTTGAAAAACATAATACACACCATTTTAAAAAATACATTTTAAGCATAAAACATAGTTTTATTTCATTCATTGATTAGTAAAAAATCTTAGATGAATTTAAAATATTTAATTTAATATATAAAATAAAATATTTATTAAAATTATTTATCAAAAATTATTTATTTATTTTATCATATTAAAATCACATTTCACACATAAAAATAGTTTTTTGAAAAATAACTCTTTTCAACTTTAAATGATTTTATCATTATTCCAAACCATTAAATAACAAATTTATGAATAATTATTCCTAAATTATCAATAAATTTAATTAAAATATTTTTTAAATAGTGATAAATATACTTTCTTTATATAAAAATCTATAACACTTATAAATTTATATCTCTTCAGAAAATAGGTATTTTAATCGTTAAATGATTTTATTGAAAATTTAAAAAACATTCCTTAATAATTAATACATATATTTGAATTAAGGAAAAAATTTCTTTTTATATTTGATAATGTGGTGAATATGTTTCATACCTTCTAAACCAATGGCTAGGTTATATAGTATATAATATATCATGGTTCATTTAGACTGACGACTTCTTGTAAATAAAAATTGAATACTTAAAATTTATTTCAATAGAATACATATAAAATATAAAGGTGTTACATTCTACCCCAATTAAAATCAATTTCAACCTTGATATCAAATTTCTATAATAGAAATAATGAGGATACTTCTACCTCATTACATCCTTAGGTCTCACTTATCTGTGTCAAATTTATTATTTCACCACAAAACATTGACCATTTGAGTGCTATTATTTCAAAGCACTTTCTCTATACAATCAATAATATCAACTGATTGTTTATAATAATAAATATAATTCTACATTAGTACAACCTATGAGTTTATTAAATGTTAAGTAATATGTATATACTCCCAAAAAATAGATACATGTAGAAAATCATGAACTTGTGAGAGGTTTGGGGGAAGCACCAAGCGATAAGCTATCATTCCCACTTGATTAAGAAAATTGAAAGGGGTAATATTACTAGGTCCAAAATTTACCTTATTTATGAATCTCATAACCTTATTCCCTAGATAAATTCTTAGGAATAACTTCTCATAAAATTTTAATTCCAGTTCTCACAAAATATTGTCAACAAAACTCTTCTGTCGACTTTGAGATTACCTAATGTGATGCTGAACAACTTTGACCTTCTCTGTCACTTCCTCATCTATCTTAGGTCATAATAGATTTCTTTATCTAAATTGATCCTATATTATTATAGTTCTATATTTATTTATAAGGATCTATTTGAATTATCATGTAAAATCTATTGTTATAAAAATATTCGACAATAGGAAGGTGTTGATCCCAACCACCTTTAAAATGTAGATAAAATGATCTTAACATATTCTCCATGGTTTGAATAGTTATCTCAGATAGAACGTCATTATACGGATTATAGGAAGTACTGAAACAAAAAATCATATCTAGAGTTTGTTGAAGACTTCTCTAGAACCTTGAGAAAAACCTCAAATCTCAATAAGATATAGTAAAATTTGGTACTCTATACAACCTTACATCTAATTTAATGTATATATGAGAAATATGATCAAGAAAGTGATCATACCCAATTAAAAAAATGTGATGAATTTGTAAGGTGATAGATTATAAACCAAATCGAATTATTACCTTTAGATTTCTTAGGGAGTCCTATGATGAAATCTATAGTGATGTTTTCCCATTTAAAAATAGGTATGGGTAATGGTTGTAAAATCCCCTTAGAATTATCTTGATCAGCCTTAACATGTTGTCATATTAAGCACCAAGATACATAATCTAAAATATCTATCTTTATCTCATACCACCAGAAATGATTCTTAAAGTCTCTATACATATTTTTTAACCTCTAGAATGAATAAATAATTTTGATCTATGAGATCCATCCAATAAATAATTTTTTAATTATTGTATAACATGAAAAAATACCCTATTCTTGAACATTATAATTCTATCAAAATCATAGGTGAACTCATGAACATTTTTCACCTTCCTTTGTAGTTCTACATCTTCCTTATGTGCCTATTTAATCTTCCCGTGGATATATGGTTGAACACTCATTTGAGTAAGATAATATTTCTCCCCTTCCCTCAATATTTGAAAGTCCACCCTTTAAAAGTCTATAAAAATTGGATCTTTTTTGATCCCCAACATAGATATGCTCATATGATCCTTTAATTTGAAAGCATTAACAACCTTGTTCAGGTATATATTAAACTCATTATTAGTGAATATATGCTTTAAATATTTATGATAAGTATATATATCACACCCTTATTCACATACATAATTACTCTATATCCTTAATACAATAATTAATTTAGCTAACTTCAAATCACATTTTAGGTAATTTTTCCCACAATCCTTTAATTTATGTGAGGAATAAGATATCACTATTTCATTATACATAGAAACACTTCTTATTAACTTCTAAAATTCATAACTGTAGATCCAAAAATACTTTCCACTATAGGTTAGTGTGAGTACATGTGCAATGAAAAACATTCTCTTTAGCTCCTTGATTTTTTTCTCATTCCTTAGCCCAAAGTAAATTCAATCCCTTCCATGTTTACTTGGTGAGTGGATTAGAAAACTGTGAAAAATTATTCATAAATAATTTATATTATGCATTCAATCCAAGAAAACTAAGGATCTTAGTCATAGTGGTTGGTTTGGGACAGTGTTTAATGACTTATTTTAGAAGGATCTATTGATATTCCCTATATTTTGATCACGTATCCCAAAAATGATACTTCATGTAACCCAAATTCACACTTGATGTTTTTTTGCATACCGTTTCTACTTCCCCACGGTCAATAATAGAATTCCCAAGAAATCGTTATTATTTCATTAATCTTAGAATATATAAGAATATCATCTACAATGACTACCAAAAACTGATCAAGGTAATCTGTAAAATGTCTTTTTATTAAATCCACTATGAAAACATTATAATTATTAAGTCCAAATGGAATCACTGTAAATTCAGAGTCTCCATACCTGATTTAGAGGGATATATTACGAATGTGTTTTCTTTTGAACCTTAATTTGTAGTATCATGAATGAAGGTCAGTCTTGAAAAAGTATTTATCTCCTCTCATATGATAAAAAAATTATCAATATGGGGAAAATATACTGATTATTGATTCTCACTTGTTAAGTTTCTGATAATTAGTGAAAAGACGCATTGAACCATCTTTCCTATTATAAAAATAATAGGCACACCCCATGGTGGGGTACTAGGGTGTATGAATCCCTTGTCAAGATTCTATTAGAGTTTATTCTTCAACTCCTACAACTAAATCAAGGCCATTCTATATGGATTTTTTTAAAAATAAGAGTAGGCCTATATATTAGTTTTATTGAAAACTAAACTTTATGATTCAGGGGATGGCTAGGAAGGTCTTCAGAAAATATATCATCATAATCCTAAACAATAGGCATAACTTTGATGTCTTGTTTATCATAAACCATTTTAGATAAATACACTTTATTAAAAGTTATAAAGTCCAATAAAATGGAAGAAATTTCCATTGGAAGCTCGTATTTATCCTCACATTATAAACAATCATGGGTTGATTCAGAATATCAATTATGATTTCATTATTCTATAATTTTTTAAGGAATCCATATAGAGAGAGATAATCAAAGCTCAAAATTACATAAAATTCTACTAAATTAAGAATAGTAATATTTTCATAGGGAATATTATTATAAATTTTAACAACACATTACCTAGTACTGATTAGAGGATAAATGTACCTTAACCATCCTGATCCACTACAAAAATTGACTTAGCATATGACCTCACTTGGTCTAAGAGTTAGACCATGGATTAGAGAATTGGATTAGATAATTCCCAAGTTACATAAAAATAATAAATTTAACTATAAATGGTACCATAATATGTACTTTATTTCCCTCCATTGAACTCTTCATTTTTCTGTGGTAATTAATTGCTTTGTTCCTTTTTTCCAATTCAAAAAACATCTACCCATTCCTTTGAGGGATTTCCTTAGGTGCCTCCTCCCACATTCTCAACATGTAATAAGTTGAATATTCTTTCTTATATGGTATTCATCAAATAAAATCCCATGAAAATTCATTTTTATCTTATTAGGTGTGTTAGGAAACTCACCTAAGTTGAGTTTCTTAATAATAAAAGAATATAATTAATTAGGAATAATCATAATGATTTATATTCCATTTACAATTTAATTTGGTTACTCATGAGGGAGATCATTTCATTTTACATGAAATTCAGTTTTAACATAATTCCTCCTCGTTCCGACTATTGAGTAAAACCAAAAATCATAGTGTGATCAATAATAACCATAGTGAGAAATCATATAATCATGAAAAATCATTCATAGGAAGTATAAATCATGACACCTTATTTTAAATCTATGACACCATAGTTTTAACATATTTCATTTATGGTTATTATCTATTCAAATACTTTATGATGGTTCATAAAGAAAATGTGAATTTATCTAAGCATATCCCTCAACTGTGTCTATCCAAGAATTTAGTGTTAGGCCCAATCATTTTAAACTAGTGATGATTGATTTATTACCCAATACACCCTTTCAGAGTTATTACCCCTTAGTAAATTTTTTCCACAACCACATCTAGTTGCTAGTATCCATATAAGTATTTATATTCTAGGAAGTCCACACTCCTTTCATTACCATAACTCAGGATATTCAATTTTACTTAGGATTATCCTAAATGTTATCACTAAATTTTTACAATCCTAATATCATAAAATAACTAAACTTTACTTTGATTCCAACTAAAGTGACCCATCTATTATATACATAAATTTTACACCATTTTAAATGAATGTTCAAAACATCTCATAATAATACATACCATAGAAGTGTAAAGTTTTAGTGTAATTGGAGAAATAATATGTAATCATCATGTTTCATGAAAGTTATTAGCATCTTCAATAATTTTTTTGTCACACAATACACTTTTTATTCATAACCTACTCAAAAAACATTTCTCCATAACATGGTGAATGGAAATATAAGAAAGGGTGATCTAAAATACTAAAATGGGTAAGTATAGAAGATATAAGTTAACAAACATTAGTGAGAATAAGATATGTATATGGGTATGAGATAATGGGAGTAAAATTAAGAAATCATTCTAATAATTCATAGATCATAAACTTGAATCATGAAATAAATCATTTGTTGTTTACAAGATTTGAATCATAAGTGAATCAATGATAATGATCCATGTAGATATAACATTAGCATAAGAACATTTCATAAGAGAGTGGAATACGGTGTGGAATAATCCTAATCAAATAAATCATTTATCAAGGATATATAGAAAGAAATTCATCCCCTGTTGTGCTTGGGATAACCTCCCATATACCCTCTTTGGGATTGGTATAATCTTCTCTGTACCCTCTTTGAGCTTTGGATGACCACCTATGTAACCCTTTTTAGGCTTGGGATAAACTCCTATATAACCTTTGAGATTATAAACATAAAACATTACCCAATGAATTTGAGGGATATAATAGACCCACTCATCAGATTATTATATTCCACACATATGTATTCCACAAATTCATCAAAACATTTATCATTTCATAATATCTTAACCAATGAAAAAGTAAAAATGTTTCATAAATATTTCATTATCATAATTAATAACTATCTAAATAAATAATAAATATAGAATCATTGGATTATATCCTTAGTTAACCATAAGTGATATTAAATAATATTTTCATAAATAAAATACCTTTTTAAGATCTCCAGGACATTTCTTGAGAAAAATTTCCTTTTAATTTTAAAAACACATATTTATAATCATAATTTTTTTTATAAAATTAGGAAAAAAAATTTCTTTGAAAATGAATAAAATATTCAAGGCAAATATTTTTCATGATGGTTGGAAAATTTATCTCTGAAATAAACATTAAAATAATTATTTCATTTACCCCTTTGGTAAAAAGTATATCATTTGAAAATGAAAATAAGATTCATTTAAAACATTTTTATATAAAGTCAAAAATGGATAAAAATGACTTTAACAAATCATTGGATAATATTAAAAACAATTTTAATAAATTTTAAATAACATATGGACATAGAATAAAATATTCTCAACTAAATATGAAAAATAGTCGGCTTTCCTCAAAATAGTTTTTCGTAATTTTGAGTAATGAAATAGTGGAAAATGAAAGGAAAACTTGTAATTTCAAAAAATAAAAGGAGAATAAAATAAATAATAATTTTTTGGAGATAGTGTAGAGACCCGAAGCTTAACATACATGGAAATTACATTTCTTTTGCGGAATACTTAGTACATAACAAAAACACACACACAAGGACCATAATAGTTTAGTGTCTTTGGAAACTCAGAATATAATCTTCTAAACGTGGTGAAAGATCTTCAACATCTCCCACTTTTTTTTACCTAAAACCTTTATTTATATCCTGGGGAAAAGAAAACATAAATGGGTGAGCTCAAATTCTAAGTAAGGGTAAACAAAAGAAATATAAATCACATCATATTCATAAGAACATAACATTTTGGAAATCTTAACCTGCAAAAGAGATCATAATATCATAACATGGGATAAATCATAGTAGTAAAATGTAATCCCAATAATCATAACTTAAAACATGAAACTTTGTGGCATACACACATAATCATAGAAAATCAGTTCTTATTAGTCAAGAATCATTTCCAAGACTATCTTAGTGGACAAAGTCCATTTCTGAACCAAGTTCACTCTTCGTTTCAGTCCTATTTCACTGAACCGGTTTAACCTGCCGTTCCAGCCATGTCTATCTCATGAGATATAAAATCTTTACCCAATGCATTGTAGGGAGATATAGGTCCCACCCATCTCATAATGATACCATTATTATGTGTTCCACAAAATCATAAACCATACATCATAGCATAACGCATGTAATAAAAATGGGGTTCTTAAACAACATGACATCATAAAATAATTCATATAAAATAAAGGAATTCATAAAAGTAATTCCATCACAACATAATCAAATCAATGTAATAATAGGGATAGAAACAGAACCCTATATTATCTTAGATGGAAAATAATTTTGATAAAGCACTTGAACTCCATTCTTGAGGAAAATATCCTTTCTACTTGAAAAACATTTTCCTTTCTTTAACATGTCATACAATTTTAAACTAAAAGAAGTTGATTAAAAATAAACTTGAAAACTTTTAAAGGAAGCTTCATGGAAATAATGTTCTAAAAATCCATTCATGCCGTATAAGTTAAAAGAAAACATTCTTCTCGTACTTTTGTCAGAAAAGTCAAAAAGTACCTCGTACGAAAAAACGACAAAAGATTCCTTTCATATCTTTTACTAAAAACTCACCAAAGGGTAAAAATGGATTTAAAAATTTTTAGGTGGATGGAAATAATATTACATATTGAGGAAAAATGGATGTGGATGATAAAATACACCCCAGTAAATACCAAAGTATAAACAATCTCGGATAAAAATGAGATTGTGATATTTCCCTTACCTTAGGTCCAATTTGCTTCGTTAGTGTCCGAACCTCCTGTATAATGATTTAAATAATGTCATTGAATTATTACAGAATCATATTCATTGTTATTATATCATATATGGTTCACTTATGACTTTATATTACCCATTCTTTTGTAAATTCATGTTAAAGTAGCGTTTTGGGTAAAATCGTCTCATTCGTCGTTTATGTTTTAACTTGTAATTATTCATATGATTACTTGGATCATGATTACTTAAATCCAGAATGTAAAACATGATTTATATATAATATATATTCATAATATATATATATATATATAATGGATCTATAAATGGAAAGAAATACACCGTTCATGGAGACGGTAGGCCGTACGTACGCATGAACGCTGTTTTCGTTTCTTTATTGAATTGAGTGGAATTAAGTAGATTACATAAATATATATATACATAAATACAATAGTATTATTATGTCATATATTTAATGATTACTTATTATATATACTTTATAATCATTCATGAATGGTTAACGTGGAGAATGAATCTCATCGCGTCGTGGAGACGGTAGTCCGTACGTACACACGAGCGATGATATCGTTCTCATGATCGTGGAATTGTATTGGAATGTATGTATACTATTTCAGAATCAATATAACTTTACAATAATCATATATAGTTATTATTTACACCATTATACCCATCCAAGTAAGGTGGTGGTGGAAAATAGATTACACCACGACATGGAGACGATATTCCGTACGTACGCACTCGCGGTGATTTCGTTTTATGTAGGATGGATTGATGGTGAAATAGGGTTGTTTTATACTTATAATAACATATCATTGTATGAGTGATACTGATTTTATTACTTCATAATGAAACAACCTAATAAGAAGAAGTGGAAGAAGAAATAAAGTTGAAAGAATCGGTAACGAACATTACCTCTTCTTTGAAGCGCCTCTTTGAGTCCTCATCTTAGGGCACTAAAATTGGTCTTTCAAGAAGACCAGGACCTCTAGGATATTTCTAGGGAAGTGGAGAAGAGAATTTTTCAGGGGTTTGCTGAGCTTGAAGGCTCAAAGTGGTGTGAGGAAGAGAGGGAGGAGGTGCACTTTTATAAGGGAGGAGAGGGGCACCTTTGGAAAAACTAAAAATATTATTTTATTATAAAGCCATATTCGGTTTCAAATAGCTCCAAATTGATTTATTTCAAAGCTAAGGTGGGGATGGGTCGAAATCCTCTCATCCAATATAATTTGGAAAAGTTTAGTTTACTATTTTAACCTTATCATTTAGTTTTAACTTTAAGTTAGATAATTTTCTTTTACCGTGTCTTTTTGTGTTCTTACACTATAAGGTTAATAAACATACTATAACAAGCCAAACGAACCCCAAGTTGTTTATTATTAATATATATAACCTTATCTAAGTCATTTGGCCTAGCCTTATATTTTTATGAATAAAATAACAATTAATAATATAATATTTGTTTTAAAAACTATTTTATGTCAATTTTGACACTATTTAGTAATTGATTTTTGTGAAAATCATAAAAGAATGATTAATTCTAAAAAAGTTACTTAAATCAATACTAACATGTAATATTAACCTATAAAATTAGTGTAATTCATAAAAAGGCTCAAATTACATTTATTTGGGTATTTATAACATCAATTATGTCAATATTTCATTAATAAGATAATTACTGCATCATCGTTGTGTCATAAATAAATTAAATTATTTAATGTCTAAAAATTACAAATAAAATACCATTATGTAGGAAATATTTTTATATTTCTAATGAATATTTATAGTCGAATTTATCTTATGTATAACCCTATATTAAAAATTATCTACTTATTAAACTTTGATTTTACCTATTTTAACCCTTCTTTAAATAAATTAATATTAAATGTCCTAATCTAATCCAAGTGGGCCTAAATGGTCATATTTTATTCCTAAGGTTATTTTGGGTCGAATTAAACTTATAAAATATAATTAGGACATGTGTCAGGGTAATAATAATATCATTTTTACCCTTAATTACCCTATTTACTTTTAACCGTGGTAAATAAAAGTAAAAAGTTACTATTCCCCAAAAACTATTTTCATCTCATTGAACCAAATTTTAGTCCTTGATATTAATCTTGTCTCTCAAATTTTAGAAATTCCACTCACAGAAGCGGTAAAATTATGTTTCATGAAAAATTCAGTTTTTTTAACTACCACTTAGTGGTTTCACTATTCATCAAAAAATGAAAGTTTCCAGAAAAATACCAAAAATTAGGCCTAAGCTATATTTGATATTATAAACTCAAAAATGATGTCTATTTTACCAAATTAAAAACATATCAGTTTCATTAATTAATTTAAAAATTAATCCCCGTCGTCAAAACAAATAGCGTGTTCTTAAGAGATAATAACTATCAAAAGATTGACACTTGTTTATGTCTGGTTTAAATGTGAAATTACATCCAATGACCAACATTTTATTAAATTGTAAAACTATATTCTAAATATACTTTAAAACCACTCAAATTAATAAATATCACTATTAATTATTTCGATTAAAAAAGTTGTTTTTAATTAAAATTTAGTAATTTTCACTATTCATCAGAATATGAAAGTTATCCGAAAAGTACCAAAATTTCACCCTAAACTAATTTCAAGATTCCGAATCCAAAAATGAATTCCATTTTGAAAAATAAAATTTACAAAATTTCAAAAAGTGGGTATTACTATTCATAACGGCTAGTTCATAATAATATTATAATAATATCTCGTTTAGTGAAACTCGGTATTGCGTACTACACACGCTATCGAGGAAGGTCGTGATTGCGTGTAATGAAAGGCAAGTCAGCGATGCGTGTTGTGCAAGCTACTTTTGTTGTAGCATAAAACACAAGACATTAATGAAATTAAAAAGAATATTTTTCATAAAATCTCGGGGTGTTACATTCTACCCCCATTAAAATGAATTTCGCCCTCGAAATTCGTCGGGGTTATAAATGGTTTACTACTCGAAAGTTTCTTTAATATAATCCCACATCATAAAAAGGAATAGCAAAACTTGGCTTTAAAAACTAAATTATGAAACGTAACGGTTACCCAAATTAACTCATCACTGGGTTTCCACGTAAAAGAACATAGGTGAAAATATGGATGTGGAAGAAAAATCTAACCATCAAGTTCTGATGGAGAGTGGTAGAGAACATGGCTATGAAAAAGCCAACAATCACAAAGCCATAAATTTGTGATGATCTAGGGTACCATCTGATTCATCGGATATAAGGGCACTAGGACAATATTTTTGGTTTTCAAGATCATTTCCCTAAAGTTAAAGAATTTGAATTAGAATAAATACTTACTTTATTTTGGTACAATTTCACTATTGTTCATGCTTTGAAAAATTTCCACTTCATATCTTAAAGAAATGAAGTTGAATTTGTTATTCATGAAGTGTTAATAGATCATGTGATAGAATGATGGGTCATTCCATCTGTTTCAAATAAAAGGTTAGCAAAAGTTATCAAATATACAAAAGTCCATCTATGGTGAGGTTAATCCTATACGATTCCAAGAATGAACTTATACTTCATATATCATACCGCGTAATATAATAAAACTAGTTTCTACTAAATAGGGACTTCCTGTAGGCCAGTGGTAGGTGATAAAGGCCAGTCGCACTTCGGTTGTGCGTTCGATTCCCACAGCCTTGTCTGACACGATGGGCTGTCGCCCATCCTGCAGGTTTTCCTTTTTCTAAAACTACATTACTATAACATCCCATCAATAATATCGAAAAAAAACTTCTATCCTTAAACAATACTAACTTATGTCCAACATAATCCATTCCAATCTTTAGGCTTATCCAAAATACTGTTGTCCAATTTCATATTACAGTGAAAACGATTACCAAAGAGTTCATAAAACTAGCATGTTAATACCATTGTTGATCCCCATATATCATGGGATATGTCTTGTTGGTCACATTCCAAGCATTCAAAGGCCTTAATCATGTATTCTCTTGAAAAATGAATACCCATTGAACCTTAGTGAAAACATGTGTGCTGTTAAAAGTTAACTCTTTCCATATACCAAAATCCTCAAAAATATATATACTCAAACCATGATATCACTTAGTCCTTATATCAATCATGAGCTCATGAATACTATCAAACATTTCATTTTCTCATTTTCCCTTCATTATGCGCATATCATATTTTTTTTCCAAAAATATCTCAATCACTTTCCATGGTTACCGGTACCATAAAATTATTGAAAACCACAATAGACCAATTCATAAATATTCCAATATTCCATGATACTATATACAAAATTATTTTGGAATCCCATTACATAAACACTTAATCATTCCACCACATCGTTGTCATATTCAACATCGCCAATAGTGATTGCATGACTTCCCTTTGTCCTTTGCCTTAAGTGGTTGCTCATGTCGATCATCACTAACCCTTGGATTAGGGCATTTATTAGCATAATTCCCCATCTCCTTGCACTTGAAGCATCGAAGTGTTGGTGGTGCGTTCTCTGCAGTCTTTTCTTTATTCACATCATTAGAAACCCTTTTTCCATTACTTGGACACTCAGCTGCTCGATGACCTTCTTTGCCACACTTAAAACATTTTCTAGTCCCTTTAAGACAATCTCCACCATGCTTCTTTCCACACTTTGAGCATAAGGAAACATTCATCTTCTCTTCACCATTATTCTGAGATTTCTCCTTGAACTCCATCTTTTGTTTCTTGTCAAAACTATGAGATGGATAAGTAACACCAACTTCCATTTCTACCTTGATAGCACAATGCACAATTTCTTCATAGCTACTGAAGTCTCTTATAGTTAATTCCCTTCGAAGATTTGGTTTTAAGCCACTGAAGAATCGATCAACTTTACTTTCGGGTTGGATGATAAATCCAGATGCATACCTTGCAAGCCTTGTAAAATTCGCTTCGTATACACCAACAGATTCATCATCCTTTTGCTTTAGTTCAAGAAACTCTTTCTCCATCTTTGTTCGAAGAATACGAGGGATGTACTTATTGAAAAATAAGTTCTTTAACTCGTCCCATTACATGGACTCAATTTCATCTCTTGGCCTCGTATTCTTGATAAGATTCCACCATTGATCAGCATCACCTTTCAAACGATACACTGCTAAGATGACTTTATCATGCTCAGAACATTGAAGAACTGAAAATATCTTTTCAGTAGTACTGATCCATTGTTCAACAACAAGTGGATCAGAAGACCCACTGAAAGAAGGTGGACGTTGCCTCATGAAGGAATCAATAGAATATTGTTCCCTTCTCTGATCATTTGGAAGTCCAGAATGATTCATAGCTTGTGTAAGTATAGCAATAAGATTTTGCACTCCATCTCCCATAAAATTTGTTTGTTCAGGAGGACAATCATTGTATCGTCCATTACATTGATCAACACGGTTCTTTCGGGTTCTATCCATCGTCTAAAACCCAAAAACAATAGTGTGAGAGGCAAAAATCATGCTAGGGAAAACAATATAATAAAGGGGGAGTAACGTCAACATCTAACATCTTGGGTTACCATAATTCTAGTACTATAACCTATACTTACACTTAACCTTAGGGACATCCCTAGACATACCTTAGAAATATCTCTAGGGATCTCACTAAAGTTCTCACATCCTAGTTTCCAAAGGTTGACTAAACCTTTCCTCTAATACCAACTGTAGAGACCCGAAGCTTAACTTACATGGAAATTACATTTCTTTTGCGGAATACTTAGTACATAACAAAAACACACACACAAGGACCGTAATAGTTTTGTGTCTTTGGAAACTGAGAATATAATCTTCTAATCGTGGTGAAATATCTTCAACATCTCCCATAAAGATCTTCCTTTTTTTTTACCAAAAACCTTTCTTTATATCCCAGGGAAAAGAAAACATAAAAGGGTGAGCTCAAATGCTCAGTAAGGGTAAACAAAAGAAATATAAATCACATCATATTCATAAGAACATAACATTTTGGAAATCTTAACCTGCAAAAGAGATCATAATATCATAACATGGGATAAATCATAGTAGTGAAATGTAATCCCAATAATCATAACTTAAAACATAAAACTTTGTGGCATACACACATAATCATAGAAAATCATTTCTTATTAGTCAAGACTCATTGCCAAGACTATCTTAGTGGACAAAGTCCATTTCTGAACTGAGTTCACTCCTCGTTTCAGTCCTGTTTCACTGAACCGGTTTAACCTGCCGTTCCAGCCATGTCTATCTCATGAGATATAAAATCTTTACCCAATGAATTAGAGGGAGATATAGGTCCCACCCATCTCATAATTATACCATTATTATGTGTTTCACAAAATCATAAACCATACATCATAGCATAACCCATGTAATAAAAATGGGATTCTTAAACAACATGACATCATAAAAAAATTCATTTAAAATAAAGTAATTCATAAAAATAATTCCATCAGAAAATAATCAAATCAATGTAATAATAGGGATAGAAACAGAACCCTATATTATCTTAGATGGAAAATAATTTTGATAAAGCACTTGAACTCCATTCTTGAGGAAAATATCCATTCTACTTCAAAAACATTTTCCTTTCTTTAACATGTCATACAATTTTAAACTAAAAGAAGTTGATTAAAAATAAACTTGAAAACTTTTAAAGGGAGCTTCATGGAAATAATCTTCTAAAAATACATTCATGCCGTATAAGTTAAAAGAAAACATTTTTCTCGTACTTTTTTCAGAAAAGTCAAAAAGTACCTCGTACGAAAAACGACAAAAGATTCCTTTCATATCTTTTACTAAAAACTCACCGAAGGGTAAAAATGGATTTAAACCATTGTAGGTGGATGGAAATAATATTACATATTGAGGAAAAATGGATGTGGATGATAAAATAAACCCCAGTAAATACCAAAGTATAAACAATCTCGGATAAAAATGAGATTGTGATATTTCCCTTTCCTTAGGTCCAATTTGCTTCGTAAGTGTCCGAAACTCCTGTATAATGATTTAAATAATTTAATTTACTTATTAAACAATCATATTAATTGTTATTATATCATATATGGTTCACTTATGACTTTATATTACCCGTTCTTTTGTAAATTCATGTTAAAGTAGCGTTTTGGGTAAAATCGTCTAATTCATCATTCGTGTTTTAACTTGTAATTATTCATATGATTACTTAGATCATGATTACTTAAATCCAGAATGTAAAACATGATTTATATATAATATATATTCATAATATACATATATATAATGGATCGATAAATGGAATGAAATACACCGTTCATGGAGACGGTAGGCCGTACGTACACATGAACGCTGTTTTCGTTTCTTTATTGAATTGAGTGGAATTAAGTAGATGACATAAATATATATATACATAAAAATAGTAGTATTATTATGTCATATATTTCATGATTACTTATTATATATACTTTATAATCATTCATGAATGGTTAACGTGGAGAATGAATCTCATCGCGTCGTGGAGACGGTAGTCCGTACGTACGTACGAGCGATGATATCGTTCTCCTGATCGTGGAATTGTATTGGAGTGTATGTATACTATTTCAGAATCAATATCACTTTACAATAATCATATATAGTTATTATGTGCACCATTATAACCATCCAAGTAAGGTGGTGGTGGAAAATAGATTACACCACGGCGTGGAGACGGTATTCCGTACGTACGCACGCACGGTGATTTCATTTTACATAGGATTGATAGATGGTGAAATAGGGTTGTTTTATACTTTAATAACATATCAGTATATGAGTGATACTGATGTTATTACTTCATAATGAAACAACCTAATAAGAAGAAGCGGAAGAAGAAATAAAGTTGAAATAATCGGTAACGGACATTACCTCTTCTTTGAAGCGCCTCTTTGAGTCCTCCTCTTAGGGCACTAAAATTGGTCTTTGAAGAAGAACAGGACATCTAGGATGTTTCTAGGGAAGTGGGTAAGAGAATTTGGCAGGGGTTGGCCGAGTTTGAAGGCTGAAAGTGGTGTGAGGAAGAGAGGGAGGAGGTGCCCTTTTATAAGGGAGGAGAGGGGCACCTTTGGAAAAACTAAAAATATTATTTTATTATAAAGCCATATTCGGTTTTAAATAGCTCCAAATTGATTTATTTCGAAGATAAGGTGGGGATGGGTAGAAATACTCTCATAAAATAGAATTTGGACAAGTTTAGTTTACTATTTGAACCTTATCATTTAGTTTTAACTTTATGTTAGATAATTTTACTTTTACCGTGTCTTTTTGTGTTCTTACACTATAAGGTTAATAAACTTACTATAACAAGCCAAACGAACCCCAAGTTGTTTATTATTAATATATATAACTTTATCTAAGTCATTCAGCCGATCCTTATATTTTTAGGAATAAAATAACAATTAATAATATAATATTTGTTTTAAAAACTATTTTATGTCAATTTTGACACTATTTAGTAATTGATTTTTGTAAAAATCATAACAGAATTATTAGTTCGAAAAAAGTTACTTAAATCAATACTAACATGTCATGTTAACCTATAAAATTAGTGGAATTCATAAAAAGTCTCAAATTACATTTATTTGGGTATTTATAACATCAATTATGTCAATATTTTATTAATAAGATAATTTATGCATCATCGTTGTGTCATATATAAATTAAATTATTTAACGTCTAAAAATTACAAATAAAATACAATTATGTAGGAAATAGTTTTAGATTTCTAATAAATATTTATAGTCGAATTTATCTTATGTATAACCATATATTAAAAATTATATACTTATTAAACTTTGATTTTACCTATTTTAACCCTTCTTCAAATAAATTAATATTAAATGTCCTAATCTAATCCAAGTGGGCCTAAATGGTCATATTTTATTCCTAAGGTTGTTTTTGGTAGAATTACACTTATAAAATAGAATTAGGACATGTGTCAGGGTAATAATAATATCATTTTTACCCTTAATTACCCTATTTACTTTTAACCGTGGTTAATAAAAGTAAAAAGTTACTATTCACCAAAAATTATTTTCATCTCATTGAACCACATTTTAGTCCTTGATATTAACCTTGTCTCTCAGATTTTTGAAATTCCACTTACAGAAGCGGTAAAATTAAGTTTCATGAAAAATTCAGTTTTTTAACTACCACTTAGTGGTTTCACTATTCATTAAAAAATGAAAGTTTCTAGAAAAATACCAAAAATTAGGCCTAAGATATATTTGATATTATGAACTCAAAAATGATGTCTATTTTACCAAATTCAAAACATATCAGTTGCATTAATTAATTTATAAATTAATTCCCATCGTCAAAACAAATAGCGTGTTCTTAAGAGATAATAACTATCAAAAGATTGACACTTGCTTATGTCTGGTTTAAATGTGAAATTACATCCAATGACAAACATTGTATTAAATTGTAAAAATATATTCTAAATATACTTTAAAACCACTCAAATAAATAATTTATCACTATTAATTATTTCGATTAAAAAAGTTGTTTTTAATTAAAATTTAGTAATTTTCACTATTTATCAGAATATGAAAGTTATCCGAAAAGTACCAAAATTTCACCCTAAGCTAATTTCGATATTCCGAATCCAAAAATGAAGTCCATTTTGAAAAATAAAATTTACAAATTTTCAAAAAGTGGGTTTTACTATTCATAACGGCTAGTTCATAATAATATTATAATAATATCTCGTTTAGTGAAACTCGGTATTGCGTACTACACACGCTATCGAGGAAGGTCGTGATTGCGTGTAATGAAAGGCAAGTCAGGGATGCGTGTTGTGCAAGCTCCTTTTGGTGTAGCGTACAACACAAGACATTAATGAAATTAAAAAGAATATTTTTCATAAAATCTCAGGGTGTTACAGATAGGTCATATGATTTCATCATCATATATTTAAGTATAAACAGTTCTGATAAAAAGAAATATTATAACATATAACCCTTACCACATTTGTAACTTTTGGATCATAACAACATGAAATAGATAACTTTAAATGAAACATTAAATACCATGAATAATAAAAATTTTATGATATAAAATATCAAATGGGTAGTATGTACACCACACAAAAGAAACTAGTGGTGAATAGGATATATGTCTCAATGAAATAAAAGTTAGATGAGAAACCCTTACCTTAAGTTTGACTTTCTTTTTAAGTGATTTTAACCTCATGTTTAATAATTTTTTTGTAATTATATAAAATGATTATATTCATTCTTATAATACTATAAAAGGTTTATTTATAACATATTATTACCCACTCATTAATAATATTTCTTTATTATATTAATTTTAGGTGTTAATTGCTTCATTTTTCATGTATGTTTTGGTTCAAAATTTATGTCCCCTGAACTTTGATCATGATTCCATAATCTCTAGAATATTATTCATTTTATAAGTATCATATTTTATCATCATATACAGTTTATATTGATTAATACAAAGTAGTGATGAAAAATGGATCACATCGCTTCATGATAGCGGTAGTCCACACATACGCCGGAGCGATGTTATCATTTTCCAATGGATAGGAAGGTAAGAAGGTAGATATGATATTATAATTATAGATGTTTAGTCATGTATTAAATATAATATATTTAAATTTAATCTATTATAATATCCATCCATGAAATATGGTTATCGAAAATGAATCAGATCACTACGTGGAGGGGGTAGTCCATAGGTACGCACAGGCGATACTTTAATTTCCCATTTGATGGAAAGGAGGTGGAAAATAGTTATATGATAATCATAATAAAATATCAGTATATTAATTATTATATAGTAATTATCTTAGGATGAATACAACAGATTTAATGGAATTAGAAGAAGAAATATACTTTGAATGAGTCTGGTTAGTCGATTACCACTTCTTCAAGAGATCTTTTAGATTACACCTTAAGACTTCATAGGATGGTATCAGGGTAAGAAAATATGTTCAAGAATAAAGTTAAGGTATATAGGGAGGTTTTTGGAATGTGTAGTCCAGTCTAAATGCTTCTAATTTTGTGAATAAAGGAGGATAAATGGTTCCCTTTTATAATTGAGGGGAGATATATATATATATATATATATGAAGAACCTTTATGGTGTTTTGTTTAACAAAGTTTTTTATTTGTTGACAAATAATCTTTTTGTTGAAGAATGTTTTTGATTTACAAAAAGTCAAAGTTGCTGGTTGCTGATGATTTACTTAAAGAATATTATGTTGAAGAATAAGAAGTTTGAAGTAAAGAAAGTGTCTCAAACTTTCTAAACATAATTAGACGTTGCTTTTCTGATCTTAAAGTTCTCAAAAATCATGAAAAGTTTCATGATAAAAGCTGTTGAAGAAATGGTGAAGAGGATTGATGTTTTTCATTAAGAAAAATTCTGAGAAAATTTGGAACCACTTTTTCCTAAACCAATTTTCTTAAACCAGTTTTCAGGAACTAGAAATTCAGAGTCTACCTCCTAAGCCAGAAATTCGGAGTCTACTTCCTGAGCCAGAAATTCAGAGTCTACTTCATGAATCAGAAATTCGGAGTCTACCTCCTGAACCAGAAATTCAGAGTCTACTTCCTGAGCTCGAAATTCGGAGTCTACTTCATGAACTAGAAATTCGGAGTCTACTTCCTGAGCCTGAAATTTGGAGTTTACTTCATAAATCAGAAATTTGGAGTCTACCTCCTGAACCAGAACCTTAGAGTCTACTTCCTTATCCAGAAATTCGGAGTCTACTTCCTGAACTGGAAATTCGAAGTCTACTTCCTGAGCTAGAAATTCAGAGTCTACTTCATGAATCAGAAATTCAGAGTCTACCTCCTAAACCAGAAATTCAGAGTCTACTTCCTAAGCCATAAATTCAGAGTCTACTTCATGAACCATAAATTCGGAGTGTACTTCCTAAACTAGAAATTCGGAGTCTACTTGAACCAGAAATCCTGAGTCTACTTCTTGCGCCAGAAATTCGGATTCTACTTCATGAACCATAAATTCAGCGTCTACTTCCTTAGCCAGAAATCCGGAGTCTACTTCATGAATCAGAAATTCAGATTCTACTTCCTGAGACAGAAATTCGGAGTCTGCTTCCTGCGCCAGAAATTTGGAGTCTACTTCTTGATCCAGAATGTCGGAGTCTACTTTCTAAGCTAGAAATTCGGAATCCAAGATCAATCCTTATCATTCTGAGGAAGATATGAAGTGTTCAAGAAAACCCAAATTTTATCTTTGCATAAATCTCGGATAAATTTAAGGATATTTGAAGAAGTCAAAGATTGAATATTAAATGCGAGATATTTGCGGAGTTTTCGAGATTTGAGGAAGCGGGAAAGATTTTCAAGATTCCTGACTTTGTTTTTTGAGTTGCCTAGAAATATGTGCTCAGATCATTCACTCATTTGCAATTTTTACACACATGGAAAAGGTGGATCGCTGGAGAATTCTTAGTGAAAAGTTTCTACCATCATGAATAAGTTTCGTTGAGTGTTTGAGAATAAGAGAATCAGAATCATCTTATCTTGCTGAGAATTCATGTTTTAGAACATTAGATTCAAGAAATCAGATTGAAGATTCAGAGTGAGCATTTGTGGACCAGCTTAACAAAGTTCTTATTCCTGTGTTTGGCTCATTTGTTCTTTAAGGAAACATTGTAAACTGACGGGAGTCAGTACAATCTTTCCTACTGGGAGATAGAAGGTGTCCAACGGGAGTTGACACAAGTTGTATTCACTTCTTCATTATAGTGGATTTCCATAGACCCATGGGAGTGGCTATGACAAGGATGTAGGTTCTCTTATTGAGGACGAACCTTGTAAATATTGTGTTCCTTTCTTGATTTACCTTTCTTGAATGCTTGAGTTTCTTGCTATAGGTTGATAAGGAAATAAATCTTAACAGGTTTCAAGGGTTAAGTTTCTTAATGTTTTCAAACTTATATAAAGTTAAAAAACTGATTCAACCCCCCTTCTCAATTGTTATTTGATCCTTGGAACTTGAAGTGGTATCAGAGGGAGGTTCCCTTGTTTAATCATTATCATAGAGAATATTAATTCTGTCAATAGTAGAGGAATTCCTACGTTCGATGGCAAGAATTATTATGGATGAAAAAATAGGATGATTACTTATCTCCTATCTCTTGGCCTTGATGTTTTTGATGCTGCTACTATTGGATTTCCACCTATTGAGAAAAATTCTCCTATGACGTTTTCTAATAATAGAAACATAGAAGTTTATGGAAGGGATAGAAATGCTATTCTTATGTCCTTATCAGAAAATGTTTATCAGAAGGTGATGGGCCTCACTACATCAAAAGGCATGTGGGATAAGTTAGAAAGTGTATTCGAAGGAAATACAAAAGTCAAGGAGGCCAAGATACAAATCTGGCGTAGTAAGTTTGAAGACATCAGGATGATAGATGATGAAACAATTGATGAATACTTCACCAGATTTAATGAAATTGTGTGCAACATTAGAGGATTCAGAGAAGACTTTGAATATTCTACAATTGTGAAGAAACTTATGAGAAACTTTCCAGACATGTTTGATTCTAAAATTTCAACATTATAAGATATGCATGATTTATCTCTTGATGAACTACACAAATTTCTTGTTGCTTATGAAATGAAAAAATATCCAATCTTTAAGAAGAAGATAAAAGAGGAAATGGATTTTGAAGCTATGAGATAGATGAAAATACAAGATGATGATAAAGATGATCCTTGTGAGTCTGATGATAAGAAATATGAAGAGTTGAATTAAAAAATCATATCTCTCATATCCAAGAACTATCGAAGAGGAAAAGGAATGTATGGAGGGAAACTTCCTCTCAAATGTTTTGAGTGTGGTAGAATCGGACACTTTGCTATGAATTTCCCTAAGAAGAAAGTTGGAGAATATCAAGATGTTTTTGATGAGAATCCTCGATGGAATAAGTATAACAAGAATGGAAAAGAAGGGAATACTTCTAAAAAATTGAAGAAGAAGTTTTCCGGAAAGAAAAGAAGTATGTTGAGCTAGAAGTATGGATCTGAATCATCTAACAATGATTCCTCAGAAGATGAAAGTAAAGAAAGTTTCAGAACCTTCATTTCAAAAGTTGAGAAAACAAATGTTTCCTCAGAGACTGAAGAAGGTGGTGAAGAATCTTATAGATAATATCAGCTAATATCAAAACTTCTTACATGTCTTGACCAAAGAAAATATCTCAAGAAAGAAATTCGTGTGATGAAGAAGAATCATGAAGAAGTTTCGGATGGAAGTAAAGATGTTACCAAGACGGAAGATGAATACATTCAAGATATTTTAAGTTACAAACTTAGAATTTCTGAATAGGGAAATATGATTGAAGATCTTAGAAAGAAGTTGGAAGCTAAGAAAGAAGAAGTAAATAAGGTGCAATCAAAACTCCTTGGTTCCGAAAATAACCTGAGAAAGATGAATGAAAACTTCAACAAATCTACAGAATTAAAAGCTGAGACCTCTAAAAATGCTGTGAAGGCTTATTACGAGAATCAGGTGAAATAATCTCTTACCAAAAATAATATTGTATCTAATTATTCTAACATTTCAAGTTATGGAAAAAGTATTAGTAAAGCTTGGGTAGAGAAAGGATGTGATAAACCTATCAATCCTACAAAACTAGAAAACTCACTCAAAAGAAGGGATGGCCTACATCCTGAGTTTTCTAGAGCGGAAAGAATTTATCAACCTCAATGAAGTTTTTATAAAGAAAGATCATTATTGAATAGAAAACCAAGATTTGAGGGCTATTGCTGGTTCTGCGGAATATATGGGCATAGAGCTTATAATTGTTGGCACAATTTATCTCTACCTGGAAGAAGGTTTGAGCAAAGTGGAAGAATGAGTAACTTTCCGTACTCACAGAAAGTTGAAAAGGTGAATTCTCAAGATGTTAGAAACATTCCAACAAAGAATCAATTTTAATGTTTGGAAGATGTTTGTGGAAGATGTGATCAGTCTGGTCATCATGCCGAACGGTGTATGACACTTCTTTCAAAACAAGTTTCTTATGATAATAAAGAAAAGAAATATGAAAATAAAGAGGTTGATGAAAGAGGTTTTATTGTTGAGACTGCTTTGAAAGCAAGTAAGAGGAAAAAACCATGGATACTTGATAGTGGTTTTTCTTCACACATGATAGGTGATATAAAAATTTTGGAACATGTTGAAAGTCATGATGGAGGAGCAGTTACTTTTGGCAATGATAGTTCCTTAAAAATTAAAAGAGTCGGAATGACAGAGATTGAAGTAGAGAAACTGAAGTCTAAGGAATTTTTGCTTGTTGATGGACTAAAACATAACTTACATAGTGTAAGTCAACTTTGTGATGATGGAAAAGAAGTTATCTTCAGAAAGAATTCTTGTATCATCAAAAGTGTGAAAAATGGAAAAGTGATTTCAAAAGGAGAAAGAACCAGTGGGAATCTCATTCAAATTGGAGAATCCAATAACTCTTTCTATTTGAGTGCTGAAGATGAAAACATGTTGTGGCACTGAAGGCTTGGCCACCTTGGGCAGAAGAACATGAGTAAGCTTTCTAAAGTTGATGTTGTTTGGAATTTTCCAGAACTAAAAAGAAGAGATCAAGTTTTTTGTATTACTTGCTAGAAAGGAAAGATGACTAATAAAAGTCATAAAAGAGTTGAGATTAAATCTAAAAAACTACTTGAGATTATTCATTCCTATCTTTGTGGGCCGATGAGACATCAGTCAAGAAAAGTAGATTTATAATTTATCACTTTTATTGATGATTTCACTAGGATGAAAAACATCATGTTCATGAAGTAGAAGTCAGAGGCTATTTAAATGTTTAAATTCTCCAGAAGAGATGTTGAGAAAGAATTGGGAGCTTCCATAAAAAAGTTGAGAACATACAATGGTACCGAATTCACAAGAAATGCTTTTTAAATGTTTCTAAGGAAGCATGGTATCAAACATTATTATAGTGCTCCCTATATGCCACAAAAAAATGGAGTAGCAGAAAGGAAAAATAGAAGTTTGGTGGAAATGGGAAGAAGTATGTTATCAGAATACAAACTTTTAAAATTATTTTGGAGAGAAGCTGTTAGAACTATTGTGCATGTTCAAAATAGATGCTTTTTAAGACCGAAAATGAACATGACTCCTTATGAGATGTGGTATAACAAAAAACCTTCTTTTAATTACTTCAAAGTTTTTGGAAGTCCACGCTTGCTCAAAATCAAAAATCTGGACTTAGGAAAGTTTGAAGAGAATGTTTAAGAATGAATATTTATGGGTTATTCACCAAATGGAAGAAGTTACAGATGATGGAAAAAACGGTTACATAAGTTGGTGGACTCATATAATGTAAAGTTTATTGAAAATCCAAGTTCCTTCACAACATCTGTTAAGAATACTGAGGAAGATATATCAGATAATTCCTACAATAGTGAAAGTGACTCAGATGAGTCACATGGGGAAGAAAGTGATGATGGGAAAGGAAATGTGAGTTTTCCTACCCTAAAAAAACATATTGAATTTGAAAATATTATTAGGGATCAGAAGGCTCCAGTTCAGACAAGAAGGAAGTTAATATTAGAAAATCAGACTTCCCTTATCTCAAAAGTTGAACCAAAATCAGTTTCAGAAGCTATTAAACATAAAGAATGGGTGGATGCTATGAATGAAGAACTAGATTAGATTGAGAAGAATGAAATATGGGAACTTGTTCTAAGGCCAGAAAATATGAATGTTATCGGAACAAAGTGGGTTTATAGAAATAAATTGAATGAGCATGGAGAAGTTACAAGAAAAAAAGAAAGGCTTCTGTGTAAAGGATTTTCACAAGTGAAAGGTGTGGATTTTGATGAAACTTTTGCCCCAGTTGCAAGGTTGGAAACTATTCGATTTTTTCTTGTAGTGGCTACTCATAAGAATTACAAGGTATATCAGATGGATGTAAATTCAGCTTTCTTAAAAGGTGAGATTGAGGAAGATGTTTACATTCAACAACCCTATGGGTTTTTACTTGATGAAGATGAAAAAAAAGTTTTCAAATCAAATAAAGCCTTGTATGGGCTAAAACAAGCTCCATGAGCATGGTATTCGAATCTTGAAAAATTCTTTGAGAAATATGGACTTTTCAAAAGGAAAGGTTGATAGCAACTTGTATGTTAAAGATGTTGATTCTGCAACTTTAATTGTAATCATTTATGTGGATGACATAATTTTTTCTGGAGATGAAGAAATGGTCTGTGAAAAGTTTACTGAGGAGATGAAGAAATTTTTTGAAATGTCAATGTTGGGAGAATTAACTTTCTTCCTTGGATTACAAGTTCAATAACAAGAAAACTAAATTTTCTTATCCCAAGAAAAGTATGCCAAAGAATTGTTAATGAATTTTGGGATGGAATAATCAAAAGAAGTTTCAACCCCTATATCAGTGAGCAAAAAGTTGAGAAAAGGTGAGTCAGGGAACATTGTGAATCAGAAAGGATTTTGAAAGTTAATAGGAAGTCTTATTTATCTTACAACCTCAAGGCCTGATATTGCTTATGCTGTGATTCTCTGTTCTCGATATCAAAGTAATACAAAAGAATCACATATGTTGGTAGTTAAGAGGATTCTTAGATATATTAAAAGAACAACTTCACATGGGTTGTTATAAAAGAGAAACATTGTGATGAAGTTTCATGGTTATACTGATACTGATTGGTCTGGTGATTGTAATGATAGAAAATCAACATGAAGAGGAAATTTTTTCTTAGGGGAATGTTGTGTGAGTTGGCATAGCAAGAAACAAAGTTCAGTTACTTTAAGTGCAGCTGAATCCTAATATTTTGCATCTACTCAGGCTTGTACTCAAATGATGTGGATGAAACTTCAGCTGGAATATTTGAAAGTGAAAGTTTTTAAACCTTTGAAAATACTCTGTGATAATAAAAGTGCCATTGATCTTTCCAAGAATCCTGTTCAAAATACATGATCAAAGCATATTGATATAAAGTATCACTTTTTAAAAGAGAAAGCTGCTGCAGGAGAAGTCTTGTTGGAATATATTTCATCAAAGTATCAGATTGCTGATATTTTCTCAAAAGCAATGTCAAAGGAAAGGTTTGTTGAACTGAGGCTACAACTCCATGTTCAACCTCCTCCCAAGACTTCCTAAATCTCATAAGTAAGTTCCCCCACTATGCTTTGGACTATGTTGACAAAGGGGGAGAGTAAGTTTTCTTTTATGAATCTAAAGTTGTGGTTATCATATAATGGGGGAGAGAGAGAAAGAAAAATGAGAGAGGAAAAGAAAGAAAAATGAGAGAGGAAAAGAAAAGTAAGAAAGAGAAAGATAAAAGTTGAGGGGGAGTTTGAGTAAGGTTAAGTTTATCTTTACATGGCCACAAATTTTTCATGTCACTGAGGGATGGAAATCCTTCAGAAACATTACTTTATCCAGCAGTGTAGTGTCAGAAAACTTGTTTTGAGAAAGGCTATGTTTTGGTAAAATTCAAGAACCTGAGATGTAATTTTTTTAGAGGTGAAAACTTGTTAACAAGGGTTGCCAACAAATCCAAAGGGGGATATTGAAGAAACTTTGTGGTGTTTTGTTTAACAATGTTTTGTATATGTTGACAACTAATCTTTTTGTTGAATAATGTTTTTGAGTTAAAGAAATTCGAAGTTGCTGGTTGCTGAAGATTTTCTTAAAGAAGATTATGTTGAAGAATAAGAAGTTTGAAGTTAAGAAAGTGTCTCAAACATTCTAAACATAATCAGATGATGCTTTGCTGATCTTAAATCTCTCACAAATCATGAAAAGTTTGATGATAAAATTTGTTGAAGAAATGGTGAATATGATTGATGTTTTTCACTAAGAAAAATTATGAGAAAATTCGGAACCAGTTTTTCCTGAAAGAGTTTTCCTGAACCAGGTTTCATGAACTAGAAATTCGGAGTCTACTTCCTGAGCTAGAAATTTGGAGTCTACTTCCTGAGCCAGAAATTTAAAGTCTACTTCCTGAACCATAAATTCGGAGTCTACTTCCTAAGCCAGAAATTCGGAGTCTACTTCATGAATCAGAAATTTAGAGTCTACCACTTGAACCAGAAATTCAGATTCTACATCCTGAGCCAGAAATTTAGAGTCTACTTAACGAACTAGAAATTCGGAGTCTACTTAATGAACTAGAAATTCAGAGTCTACTTCATGAATCAGAAATTCAGAGTTTACCTCATGAACCAGAAATTCAGAGTCTACTTCCGGGGCAAAAAATTCAGATTCTACTTCATGAACAAAAAATTCAGAGTCTACATACTGAACAAGAAATTTGGAGTCTACTTCAGGAACCAAAAATTCGTAGTCTACTTCCTGAGCCAGAAATTTGGAGTCTACTTCATGAATCAGAAATTCAGAGTCTACCTACTGAACCAGAAATTCGGAGTCTACTTCCTGAGCCAGAAATTTTGAGTCTACTTCAAGAACAAGAAATTCAGAGTCTACTTCCTGAGCCAGAAATTCGGAGTCTACTTCATGAATCAGAAATTTGGAGTCTACCTCTTGAACTAGAAATTCAGAGTCTACTTCCTTATCCAAAAATTCGAAGTCTACTTCATGAACCGAAAATTCGGAGTCTACTTCATGATCCAGAAATTCGGAGTCTACTTCATGAACCAGAAATTAGGAGTCTACTTCCTAAGCCCGAAATTCGAAGTCTACTTCATGAACCAAAAATTCGGAGTCTACTTCCTGAGCCAGAAATTCAGAGTCTACTTCATGAATCAAAAATTCAGAGTCTACTTCTTGAGCCAGAAATTCAGAGTCTACTTCCTGAGCCAGAAATTTAGAGTCTACTTCATGATCCAGAAAGTCAAAGTCTACCTTCTAAGCCAGAAATTAGGAATCCAAGATCAAGAATTATCATTCTGAGGAAGATATGAAGTGTTCAAGAAAACCCAAATTTCATCTTTTCATAAATCTCGGAGAAATTTAAGGATATTTGATGAAGTCAAAGATTGAAGATTAAATGTGAGAGATTTGTGGAGTTTTTGAGATTTGAGGAAGTGGGAAAGATTTTCAAGATTCCCAGCTTTTTTTCTGTGTTGCCTATAAATATTTGCTCAGATCATTCGCTCATTTTCAATTTTTACACACACGAAAAAGGTGAAGTGCTAGAGAATTCTTAGTGAAAAGTTTCTACCATCTTGAAGAAGTTTCCTTGTGTGTTTGAGAAGAAGAGAATCAGAATCATCTTATCTTGCTGAGAAAACCGGTTTCGGAAAATTGGATTCAAGAAATCGGATTAAAGATTCAGAGTGAGCATTTATGGAGCATCTTAACAAAGTTCTTATTCCTGTGTTTGGCTCCTTTGTTCTTTAAAGAAACATTGTAAACTGACAGGAGTCAGTATAATCTTTCATAATGAGAGATAGAAGGTGTTCAACGGGAGTTGACACAAGTTGTCGTCACTTCTTCATTATAGTGGATTTCCATAGACCCACGAGAGTGGCTATGGTAAGGATGTAGGTTCTCTTTTTGAGGCCGAACCTTGTAAATCTTGTGTGCCTTTCTTGATTTACCTTTCTTTCATGCATGAGTTTCTTGCTAAAGGTTGATAAGGAAATAAATCTTAACAGGTTTCAAGGGTTAAGTTTCTTAATGTTTTTAAACTTATAAAAAGTTAAACTAATTCAACCCCCCTTCTCAGTTGTTATTCGATACTTGGAACTTCAATAAAGAATTACATAAAATATTTCAATAATATAAGTTAAATTTTCTGTAAAAGTGGAAAAATGACAAAAAATAAAATAAAGGATAATTTTATATTTAAATCACTTAAACCAATAATATATATACATTTTAAGTATAACTTTTACCCTTATCTCTTAATTTCACCCTTAGAAAACCCGTTTTAGCCCTAACTATGGTGAAAATTTCTTTAATTTTTTTACGAATAATTATGAAAAAATGAAATAGTGTTCATCAAAATTTTTTAAATGAAGATTAAAAAAATTGAATATTTTTTATAAAATTCAATATCTTTAAGTGTTATAAACTTATTTTAAAATAAATGCGTAAAACAAAATTAAAATTGTTTTTTAGAAAAATATATTTTTAGAATAAAAGAGAGTTTTATTTTATTCATTACCTAGTAAAAACTATTAAAATGAATGTTGAAATATTTTATTTAATATATAATCTACACATTCCATTAACAAAATTAATATATAATGATTTATTTAATTTATTAATTTTAAAACACACCACACACATAAATATAGTTTTATAATTTCTTTTCACCTTTAAATTAATTTATTTTAATTTATAACCATTATATAACTAATGAGTGAATTATTATTAAAAAATTATATAAATTTTATTATTGAAAATAATTTTTATTTAGTGATTTATATATATTTTTATAAAAAAATTCATAACACCTAGAAAAATAAATTTATTAAAAAAATAGGTGTTTTAATAATGAAATAATTATATTAAAAATCTAATTATTATTTAATAAGAATTATTAAATATATTTAAATTAATTAAAACATTTCAATATATATCTCATAATGTGGTTATTCCTATTCATACTGACCAATACAGTGACTAAGTTAAAAATTTCATAATATATCGCCGTTCATTTTGAATTGGGGTTGCATGTAAAGTAAGATATAAAATACATGAAATTTATTTTAAAGTAATACATATAAAATCTTGGAGTGTTATAGGACTAAAAAGAAGTGATTATTGGAATTTATCGATGAGATACTATGATATTTTTTGGGATATGATCATTCCTTGAAGTGACTGCTGGGGAATTTTAGATCATCCCAGTTATAATGGGAATACGAGACTGATCCTATTCTTTATTCCTAGACAAGATATGTTGATGATCATATGTAATAATCCTGGTTATATGGATCCACTATTAAGTAGATTTTGAAGTTTATAGGTAACCTCCTCTAATGGATAGAGCAGGAATATGGGATTATTCTTTGTTGTCTATTGGGATATACCAACAGAAGTCCTCCCTTACCACAACCAAGATATATTGGTCGCTCCAAAATATATGAGTAGGTATATTAGCCTATCGTTAATTTTCTATTTAGATATGACAATATTATTTTTCAGTAGGAATGGGGATATAGGACCACTATTAAGTGGGAATAGGGATATAAACCCACTATAGAACTCTATTTTTTTTGGAATATATCGGTGAGTTTCATGTGTGGGAAAAAGAATATGAGCTTACTCCATTGAAAATTCCATGGCGTGTTGGTAAAAATTATCAATGGGAACAAGCATATGGGCTTATTCCATGACTGCTACTAGAATATTCAAGCATGATTCATTGTTTAATGTAAGGAAATGCTAAAAATCTTCCTTAGTGGATATAAAAATATAGGCATGTTCTCCATTTTTGGGTTCTATCTTCACTGGTGATATTTCCTCTTAAGAACCCATGTCTGAGTAATTGAGCATGATATCTTCTATGTGGGTTCCTTAGTGTGTCCTAGAGGGACCAAGACCATACCAAATTGATTAAGAAGATGGTTGGTAGGTTCCCTCATAGGAGGCTCCTGGATGATAATGAGTATGTGGTTGTCCCCTTTATCTATAACCCTAAGATAAAGGGAGGATGTAGTTGTCATGTTTCAGGGGTAAGCTCCAAAAATGGTTTTCTATAGTGATGGGTACCATCTAATTAATATATTTCTCCATTAACAGTTGTGATCCAAGGGTTTTGATCATCTAAAGGTTATACAAAGATTCCTACAGAGTGGGAATAGTACCATTTTCATGGTAATACATCACCAATATGTTCCCCATTCATTTTGAGGACATTGTGTCAGATAAAATATCCTTCAAGTTTGAGGTCATACTTTTTGTAGTGGTTAAGACAAATATAGGGTGCCTTAGTTGCTAAAAAGTAACCTGAGAGGCACCATGATAGCTACCAATCTATCCCAATAACTGATAATGACAATGTTCACTTGATGATGCCATGATTGGGATCAAAGTGATATATTATAATGGTTATTTTAAAAAACAAAACAAAAAAGAAAACAACCATTAGTGCAATATCCAAAATAAATATACACAGTTGATAAATAATTTTCATTGGTAAATTATTCACATCTAGTACAACATTCTATTTATAACATTTTGTATGACCAATTCTTATTATGAGCCAACAAAAACCTACTTTCCAAAGTAAGGAAGTGATTGGGTGTGACATCCCGGTCCCAGTTCTCCCATAAACAACTAAACTTCATGGCCACATGGCCTCAAGCATTCATCCCTACATGCTAGAGGCTACCAACTTATAATGAGGGTCTATGATGGTATGGTGGGGAGACTATACCCTCATTATTAGAGATTAACACAATGGTAAATAAAAAATAACAAAGAGGAATCCAAGTAGTATACCATAGTGGAAATAATTAAACAAATAGGAAAGAATACATATGATGTCATGATAATAAAAAAATAGGGATAGACATAAAAACAATTTGGCACAATAAGAAGAAAACACATGATACTATAAAATATATATAAAAATATAAAAATCTAAATTCCATGAGCATCCCAAGTATTGGCTCAATCCTCTAATACCATTATTCAACCTAGAACAAATCAATCATCCACAGCTAGCTATTTCCATTTTTTATTTCTTGTATCCATGAAGTCTATTTGGGTACTTAGTGGTAGCCTGAATAGGCTGTGACTAAAACTCAGTTGGCCACCAGTAATGGTGTCTAATGAAAATCTAGTCTATTAGTATAAACTATAACAATGTGAAGTTATAAATAAATTTAAATAATTTAATAAATACTTAAAAATTCTATTAGCTCGAGTTCCTCTTGGGATTCCAAAACCACTATACTTGGTTCGACCTAATTATTATATTTTTGAACATGTAACATATGATAGTAAAGGGACCCATGGCATATATCCAAGTAATACTTAGAATAGTAGCTCTAATTAATCAATGGAACAAGTCTGGTCATTCCCACAAAAAAACCCATTTCAAATCCATGGAAGAACCATATAATTCTTGACTTATGGAAGTCAAGACAACTCATGATGATCAAGAGAGGTTTTTTAGATATTTTTTGACTGCAATAAATGGGATAAACCCTTTTAATTCTACATATAAATTTCTGTAACCAATCCAAGGAAAGCTATTCTTGGGATTTTGGTAGGGCACACTTTGAATCCAAGGGACTGATCTAAGGAATTCCTTGTCCAAAGACATCTGACGAAATAGGGGATACTATCTTGAACATTAAAGGTTTTCCCAGAGAATCTAGATGAATCCTATAGCTCTATGACAATCCATTCATCAAGTAAGATAAATAAATAATCCAAGGTGGATGTATCTCTTTTCATTCAGATCAATAATTCGAGTGGAATCCTATGAGTTTGATCTAGTAATTCTAATCCCAGAATCCAAGAATTACTCAAGGCATGCTACACCTTTAATTGTGTGAGCTAGTTCCATTACCATGATAATCAAGAAAAAAGGTGTTAATAATTAAGGGACAAGTATTATACCCATGTCTCTTTTCATTACAATTAATTTAATTAATATTTAACATCTAAGTAATAAGTCAAACACATCCTAAGGGATAGATTGGTTCTATTGACAAAGGTGGTCCCCTATAGATTCAACCAAAATACCTTCATTGGTATTTTAATTATAAATAAATAATTCTATTGAATAGAATATAATTTAACACACCCTAATGGGTGGTTCATGTTGAGTTTGTATCTTATAATAGTATATATATAAAGACCCTGCTTTTTTATTACACACTTAAACCTGATTTATTACATAAAATATACACTTTATAAAACATAGAATATTTAGAGGTCTAGTGTCTTTGGGTAATAGGAAAATTACATATCATCTTAGAACATAAAACACACGACATCTTTATTGAAAACTTACTTTACATGACCACTACATTCCCTCGTACTTTGCATTTCATGGGATAACCTGAAGACATTCATAAGAAAAGGGTGAGCTATAAATCCCAGTAAGAGAATAAACATGGAATAAAATGGGGAATAAAATACATGTTAGACAATATACATATCAATGGTGCACAAGATAAATTTGAACATAAAGGTATGATAACCATAACATGGAAATGCGTCAACAACACTTAACATGGAATTAGCATGAGCCAAGGATCATTGAACACGGAGGATGAGTAAATCCTCATTGCACATGAATTATGAGTAAAACCTCATTTCACTTGAATTAGCATGAGTCAACACCCATTGCACATGACGTATCATGATACTTTACATAACCCAATGCATTGGAGCGCTATCAGGGCCCACCATTCTTAAACATTTCATTTCATGCATAAGTGTGCCACATGCATCATATAACAGGGAATAAATCAACTTTATAAGTTATTACACGGTTAAGTAATGTGTAATAAATAAATGAAAGTACCATTAAATAGGTATATGTTCATAAAGGTGAATACCCTTGATTGAGACATGGGTATGGTATTTACTACACAATGATCCTGGCCTGAAAAAACACTGTGCAATTTCGGCGGCATAACGACGTGACATAAGGATTCATGAAAATAGTTGATGAGATTGAAAAGGGTGTCTCATGATATGTACATAAAATGGAATGTAAGGGGTTCATATGTATACATTTACTGATAAACATAATGGAATTTAAATGCATAATACAAAAGAATTACTTGGATGTAAAAGAGGAGAGAGAAATCCATCACATAATTTCAGCATGGTAACAGGTGTACATGGGAGGATTTAATGAGAGATAAAGGGTATCCCATCATCCAAAAATAAAGAGTACATTATGGGGTAGGTGAGAAATCATACCCTAATGTTTTTAATTGAAAACAAAAGGGCATAACAACTTAAAGAAAATTAGACAAAAATGAGAAAGGAAGAAATCCCTTACTTGGAAGTGTGATCCCAAAGGCTTGGGAGAGGCTTGAGAGAGGCTTCTTGGGAGCTTGGGGAACCTTGGGAGGATTCTAGAGAAAGGAGGGAAGGGGTTGGTCGAACTCCAAAGGCTTTTACTGAAGAGGAAGTGAGAGCTTAAGTGGGTTTATATATGAAAGGAGAGGGAATTATTTATTATTTATGTTTGGGACACCTCACATTAAACTAATCAATACCACAAACCAGACCATGGTTTTTGCCCATGGTTTTTTCCAAAGGGGAGTGGAAAACAATATTTTATATTTCCAATAGATGAAATTCTTAAAATAATAGGGTTGCTTATGTGGCGGTGAATCACACTCTCAAGGAAAACAATTTAGAAACACAAAATGTTTTATAAGTCTTGGAGGGTCCACAAAGGCTTTTTAAAATAAATCAAACAAATATAAAATCAGATTAATTTAATTCTAAAACATATTTTGGCCGAAAATAATCTTTATAGTATTTTATTACCTCACTATTGGGTCATTATGATGTCATAAAACACATTATATATTTAAAAGATAATTAATTTTTACCCAAAAATTCAACTGTCTCAGAAAATTATGAAAAATTCATTATAAAAAATCTCAACATCCTAATTTCTAAATTAATATTCATTTTATCTAAATAATTTTATAAATATGTGAATTTTTACATTAAAAAAACCCGGCATTTACCGAAAATTCATTGGTTTTGACAAAAATAGTTTTCAAACCTTAATAAAAATTACAATTGCATTTATAAAATTATATGATAATTTATATTTAATAAAAAGTAATTTAATATTAATATTTTATTAAAATATTATTTAATTCAAAAATCCATTAATTCATCAAAATAGATTTCTTAGTTCAATATTAACTAAAAATATTATTTGTAATTTAAAAACTATTTACAAAGTAACAATAATAAAATTAATGCACATTATTTATACAAAAATAATGTACATTGTTATAGTGCTAGGGTCTTGTTACATAACCCCTTATAACACCCGCATAATACTGAAGGGTAAGATGTGCGATGGTGACCGACTCTTGGGGTGGCTCGGATAACATCACTCGGGTGGTAATCTCTGTTTACTTCCACTTCTCCCGTAGTCAATTCCACTCAAGATTAACGTGTTCAAGCTCGGCTTAGGCTTGGTCAAGAGCAAAGCCCAATGAAGACACCTCCTTTACGAGCTCCGACAAATGAGCTTCTTATGGGTAAAGTCTATTGGATGAGTCCATCGCTTCCTTTGTCTGAGTAAATTGGATTTGTTAAAGCCCTATATTTATTATAATCATGTGATCACTGTTCAATGGCTATATTAGCAACGGTCACAATTCATAACAGTTTTTTAAAATCCAGAAACATAAAACCTATAAAATTAACATTTTATATAACCATAATAAAACATTTAATTATATCAAGAGGAATTTTCATTAATGAAAGTTTGGGTCATTACAATCTTCACCCTAACGAAATTTCTCCCTCGAAATATCATTTTCCCACACTAAAAATGATGTGGGTGACTTTGCTTCATCACTTCTTCTGATTCCCATGTCACTTATTCAAACTTTTTGTTTCACCACAACACCTTGATGAGGGGCAATGTCTTATTTCGTAGGACTTTTTCTCTAAGAACTAATATCTTCACTGGTTTCTCCTAATAAGAAAGACCATCCTTTAGTAGTACTACCTCTGAAGAGAGCACATGTGAAGGGTCTATTATGTACTTTCTTAAGAGGGATACATGAAAGACATCATGTACTTTGTCCATGGTAGGTGAAAGTGCTAGTCGATAGGCCACAACCCCAATACAGTCACGAATCTTGAAGGGGACAATGTACCTAGGATGTAACTTCCCATTCTTTCCAAACCTCGTGACCTTTTTCCATGGAGATATGTATAGAAATACCATGTCTCCAAATTTAAAATCAAGGTCTCCTCTACATTTATCTACATAAATCTTCTGTCGACTTTGAGCTTCCTTGATATGCTGCTGAATGGTTTTTACCTTCTCCACCATTTCTTCGACCATTTTTTATCCTAGTAGCTTACGCTCACCAACTTCATCCCAACATGCCAGTGTTCTGCACCTCTTCTAATACAGAGCTTCATAAGGTACCATTAAGATTCTCGAGTGGAAACTATTATTATAGGAGAATTCAACCAATGGAATATGTTGGTCCCACCCTCCTTTGAAGTCCATAGAATATTCTCTCAACATGTCCTCAGGTGTTTGGATAGTCCGCTCGTATTTTCCATTAGTTTGAGGATGTTAAGCCATACTGAAGTTCAACTCAGTATCTAGAGCATGTTGAAGACTCTTCCAAAACTTATAGGTGAATCTTTGATCTTGATCAGACACAATAGATAGTGGTACTCCATGCAGCCTTACCACTTCCCTAATATATATTCGTGCCAGCTAATCTAATGAGAAATCCTCCCGAATTGCAATGATGTGTGTAGACTTGGTAAGACGATCCAAAACAACCTAGATTGCATTGTTGCCTTTATATGTCTTCAGATGTCTGGTTACAAAGTCCTTGGTGACGTTCTCCCATTTCCATGATGGTATAGGCAATGGTTGCATCATCCCCTTAGACTTCTGCCTCTCTGCCTTCACTTACTGACACACCAGACACTTCAATGTATACTCAGTGATCTCCTTCTTCATATTATCCCACCAATAATGCTCTCGGAGATCTCAATACATCTTTGTGTTTCCTAGGTGAATCGAAAAATTTGAACTATGGGCATCATCCAAAAGTTCCTTCTTTAGCTCCAGACTTGATGTAACACACAATCTTTCCACAAATATCACAATTACTCCTTCATTAACATTGAACTCCGAGGATTTCACTTTCTCGATAGCTTCCACTCTCTTATGAATTCCTACATCATCCTTTTGAGCATCCTTTAACCTTTCCAAAAGAGACGGTTGAGTAATAATTTGTGAAAGGATTGATGATGTTCCCTTCTTTATGATTCTCATGTCTATCTTCATCAAATCTAAGAAGATTGGGTCCTTCTCAATTCTCATCAATGATAGAATTGCTGGGTCCTTTCTAGTTAGAGCATCTTCCACCTTGTTCGCTTTCCCAGGGTGGTAATGGATTGAGCAGTCATAGTCTTTGACCAGCTCTAACCATCTTTGTTGGAACATGTTCAACTCTTTATGTGTGAATATATATTTGAGGCTTTTGTGGTCCATATATATATTACACTTCTCCCCAAAGAGATAATACTGCAAAAATTTTAAAGTGAAGATCACCGAAGCCAACTCCAAATCACATGTTGGATAATTCTACTCATGAAATTTCAATTGCCTTGATTCATAGGCAATGAATTTTTCATTTTTCATCAACACATAGCCCAAGCCCTTCTTCTAAGCATCACTGAATACTACAAAACGTTATCCAATTGTGGGTAAAGTGAGCATGAGCACAGTGATAAGACTTTTTTTTTAATTCTTTGAAGCTTTCTTCGCATTAATTACTCAAAGAAAACTTTACTCCCATGTTATCTTGGTAAGAGGGTTGGAAAATCATGAGAAATTTCTCACAAATCATCTATAATATCCAGCTAACCCCAAGAAGCTATGGATATCCATTACTAATGTTGGCCTCAGCCATCCCTCAATTGCATCTGTTTTGGAGGGATCCATAGATATACCATTTATTTTGATGATATGGCCCAAGAATGAGACATCATTCAACCAGAACTCACACTTACTGTACTTTGAATAGATATTCTTATCTACAAGGTCTCTAGTACAGTTCTTAGATCCTCTTCATGATCCTCCTTGGTTTTGGAGTATATGAGAATATCATCTATAAATACTACCACAAATTTGTCGAGGTAATCCCTAAAGACTCTATTCATCAAGTCTATGAAGATTTTTGGGGCATTAGTTAGTCCGAAAGGCATTACTATGAATTCACAGTGCCCATTTCTTGTACGAAAAGTAGTCTTGGGGATATCTTCCTTCTTCACCCTAACTTGATAATATCCCGACTGAAAATCCACCTTGGAGAAGTATTGTGCTCCACACAGCTGATCGAACAATTCATCAATTCGTGGGAGAGGATACTTTTTATTTATTGTGATTTTGTTAAGCTCATGATAATCGATGCAAAGGTTCATTGAACTATCCTTCTTCTTGACGAAGAGGACTGGTGCACCCCATGATGAAGCACTTGGGCGTATAAACCATTCATCTAGATTCTCCTGTAGTGGTTTCTTCATCTCCTCAAGCTCTACAACAGACATTCTATATGGATTCTTAGATATTGGAAACACCCTAGGTATAATATCAATTGAGAATTAAACATCCCTTCTAGGAGGAAGACTAGGAAATTCCATAGGACATACTTTAGTAAATTCCCTCACAATAGGAATGTCTTCAAGGATGGTTACCTCCATAGACTAAATCATCTGAGCCAGATATGTGTGCAAATAGGATAGTAATATCCACGCTTGAGATGATAGAGCTAAAGAAGATTCATCTTCCTCCTTTCACTTTTATAGAAATGGGGGTCGATTCTCTACATGGAGAGTGATCTCCCTCTCAAAGCAATTTATGCTAGCTCTATATAAGGAAATCCAATCCATACCAATAATTTCATTAAATTCCACCATAGGGAGTATGATGAGGTTCGCTGGGAAATTCAATCCATAGATTATGACAGGGGGGAGTTATATTCATGGGATGCAATGGTTGACCCATTTTCTGTACTCACCGACATATTTACTTCCTTGATTTTTGGTGGTGTTGGGATTATTCTAATAAACTTTTGGGATATAAAAGAATGTGTAGAACCAGAATCAAAAAGTATGTTTTCTATTATTGAATGAATAACTACTGTACCTATCACCACTTCATTGTGTGGGTTAACTTTGGTAGTAGTGATGGAAAAAGATCTCCCTTGGTGCCTTAGAGGTTATTGGTTGCCTATGAAATTCCTTGTCTTAGGGAACTGATTTGAAAGATGCCCTGGTTCTTTTCTCTTATAGTAATTATCAACATGTTGATGTTCGAACAGAGCGTTCCTCTCATCTTTTGCAACCATGGGTTTTTCTTGTCAGCAGTTAACAGCTAGGTTCTCTTCTCTTCCACACCTAAAACATTTCCTCGTCCCCTTAAGGCAATTTATTGGGTGCTTCTTTCCGCACCTTTGGCAAGTGGGGTGTTGGATCTTCTTAGCACTATTGGATTTATCCATCGGACTTCCAGCATTGAAGTCCACCTTATTCTTCTTATCCCCATGATACCCCTAAGATTATCCAATCTCTATTTTGACCTTGAGGGAAAATCAGACAATTTCTTCATAGCTGTCGAAGTCACGGATCGCCAGCGCTTTCCATAGGCTAGGTTTCAACCCACTAAAGAAGCGGTCAACCTTGCATTCAAGGGTAACAACAAAGAGGGAGGCATATCGTGCAAGCCTTGCGAAGTTTTCCTCGTACGCTCTGAAAGATACATCATATTTTTGCTTGAGGGAAAGGGAGTCCCTTCCCATCTTAAGTCGGATGGTGCGTGGAAAATATTTATCAAAAAACATCTTCTGGAAAACCTTCCATTCCATTGCCTCGATCTCTTCCCCAGGCTTCATATTTTTGATCAACGTCCACCATTGATTGGATTCACCTTCCATAAAATAAGGAGACATAATAACCTTCTCTTTTTTGGAACATTGAAGGATGGAGAAGATCTTTTCAATGGAGTTGATCCGTTTTTCGGTGATTGAGGGATCAAACGATCCATTAAATGTAGGAGGCATTTGTCTCATGAAGCTCTCGATAGTGACTTGTTCTTTATTAGAGGGGGGGGGGGGGGGTCGTTCACATTCCTCTTGAACCATGTAACCATTAAAATCTTGAGTTAACTAAGAGAGAAGCGTGACAAAGTTCGGAATTCCCGCTTCCATCAGATTGGGCATCTCATTTTCACAGTCATCACATTGACCTTCACATCGGTTGTTAGCCCGAGTCCTCCTATTACCGGCCATTGGATGGAATAAAAGGAATGTTAGGGGTAACACATAAAGGGTAATCCATGGAAAATAATGTTTCCTTATAAATAACTTTTATTTCCTTAACTTATGAATCCATAGGCTTCAATCTATGCTATCCATGATATACTTTCTAACATATATTCTTCATGGAATTTTTTTCATTCCATTAATTAGGGTTCATAAGAAGCTTATGAATTTACCAAAGCATATCCCCTAAGAGTTTAATAACCAAGAGTGAAGCAAGGACCATTTTCATCCACCAGTTCCCATTAGAGTCTAGCTTAAAGCGGTGTTTTCGGGTTTTACCCCTTGGATACATCTGTGCCAGAGCCACCCCTACCTTCTCGTATCCAGACTAGGATGTATTTTCTTGATAAACCACTTAATCAATACTCACCAATACTTAGGGATGTTTTTATTATAATTATTCTTGTCCTTAAGTCTTCAATAGGGTTTTCTAATCCAAATCCCAAAAATAACTAAACCTATCATCTGATACCAACTATAATAACCATGCTTTTTATTACACACTTAAACCTGATTTATTACATAAAATCATCACTTGATATAACATAGAATATCAAGAGGTATAGTGTCTTTGGGGATTAGGAACATTAAATATCATCTTAGAACATAAAACACACAACATCTTTATTGAAAACCTTCTTTACATGGCCACTACATTCCCTCGTACTTAGCATTGCATGAGATAACCTGAGGACATTCATAAGAAAAGGGTGAGCTATAAATCCCAGTAAGGGAATAATCATGGAATAACATGAAGAATACAATACATGTTATAAAATAGGCATATCAATGGATAACAAGATAAACATGGACATAAAGGCATGATAAAGCATGATAATCATAACATGGAAATGGAGCAACAACACTTAACATGTAATTATCATGAGCCAAGGCTCATTGCACGTGGAGCATGAGTAAAACCGCATTGAAAATGAAGCATGAGTAAAAACTCTTTGAACATGATTTATCATGAGTAAGCACCCATTACACCTGACATATCATGATACTATAATTTACCCAATGCATTGGAGCGCTATCATGGCCCACCCTTCTTAAACATTTCATTTCATGCATAAGTGTGCCATATGGATCATATAACATGGAATAAATCAACATCATAAGTTATTACATGATTAAGTAATGTGGAATAAATACATGAAAGTACCATTCAATAGGTATATTTTCATTAAGTTGAATACCCTTGATAGAGACATGGGTATGGTATTCACTACACAATGATCTTGGCTTGGAAAAACACAGTGCAATTTCGGTAGCATAACGGCGTGACATAAGGATTCATGAAAATAGTTGATGAGATAGAAAATGGTGTCTCATAATATTTAAATTAAATGGAAAGTAAGGGGGTCATATGGATACATGTCCCAAAAAACTTAATGGAATTTAGATACATAATACAAAATAATTACTTGGATGTAAAAGAGGAGAGAGAAATCCCTTGTGTAATTTCGGCATGGTAACGGGTGTACATGGGAGGATTTAGTGAGAGATAAAGGGGTATCCCATCATCCAAAAGTAAAGAGGAAAGTATGGGGGAGGTGTGAAATCATACCCAACATTTGTAATTGAAAAAAATGGCATAACAACTTAATGAAAATTAGTCAAAAATGAGAAAGGAAGAAATCCCTTACTTGGAAGTGTGATGCCAATGGATTGGGAGAGGATTCAGAGAGGCTAATTGGGAGATTGGGGAACCTTGGGAGGATTCTATATATAGGAGGGAAGGGGTTGGTCGAACTCCAAAGGATTCGAGTGAAGAGGAAGTGGGATCTTGGGTGGGTTTATATAGGAAAGGAGGGTGAACTCTTTATTATTTAGGTTTGGGACACCTCACATTAATCTAATCAATACCACAGACCATACCATTGTTTTTTCCCATGTTTTTTTCCAAAGGGGGGTGGAAAAAAATATTTTATAAGGCCAATATCATAAATTCTTTAAATAATAGGTTTGCTTATGTGGAGGTGAGTCACACTCTCAAGGAAAAAAAATTTAGAAAGACAAAATGTTTTATAAGTCTTGGAGGGTCCACAAAAACATTGTAAAATAAATCAACCAAATATAAAATAACATTATTTTAATGATAAATCATATATTTGCCGAAAATTATGTTTATAGTATTTTATTACCTCACTATTGTGTCATTATGATGTCATAAAACACATTATATATCTAAACCGTATTTAATTTTTACCCAAAAATCCGACTGTCTCAGAAAATTATAAAAAATTAACCGTTGGATATTATCGAAATTCGGATTGCAAAAATAATATTCATTTTATCTAAATATTTTTATAAATATGTGAATTTTTACTTTTAAAATAAAATCCAACAATTACCGAAAAGTCATGTGTTTTGACAAAAATAGTTTTCAAACCTTAATAAAAATTACAATTGCATTCATAAAATTATATGATCATTTATATTTAATAAACATTAATTTAACAATAATATGTTATTAAAATATTATTTAATTCAAAAGTCCATTAATTCATCAAAATATATTTTTTATTTGAATATTAACAAAAAATACTATTTTTTCTTTAAAAACTATTTACAAAGTAACAATAATAAAATGAATGCACATTGTTTATACTAAACTAATGTACATTGTCATATTTCTAGGGTGTTGTTACATAAAACCTTATAACACCTGCATATGACCGAAGGGTAAGGTGTGCGATGGTGACAGACTCTTGGGGTGGCTCAGATAACATCACTCGGGTGGTAATCTCTATTAACTTCCACTTCTCCCATAGTCAGTTCTGCTCAAGCTTAACGTGTTCAAGATCATCTTGGGATTGGTCAAGAGCGAAGCCCAATGATGCCACGTCCTTTCTGAGTTTCGACAAATGGGCTTCGTATGGGGAAAGTCTACTGGATGAGGCCATCACTTCTTTTGTCTGAGTAAATTGGATTTGTTAAAGCCGTATATTTATACTAATCATGTGATCACTATTCAATGACTATATTATCAGCGGTCACAATTCATAATGGTATTTTAAAATTTAGAAACATAAAACCAATGAAGTTCACATTTTATATAATCATAATAAGACATTTAATTAGATCAATATGAAAATTAATTAATGAAAGTTTGGGTAGTTACAATCCACAAGTCTCATTACCTATCTATTTAGCGATTAAGGGTGATAATTAAAATAAATATTAATTTTAGAGGCAATTTACAGAAGATCTGGTGTGCAGCACAAAAAAACAAATTTTTAAATGATGAAACATTGAGGGAAAATGTAATAGACCACATACATTCAACTAGTAAAAGGCTGCTTTCCAAGTTTTAGATTCAGATTTATGCTAGAATTAGAGAAAATAGGAAACCAGAAAACCCCCTGTAAGAAGGGAATATTAGGTTTCTTGAATATAACACCAAACATGGAAAAAAACTATAAAAGAAACAAGAGGAGTGATATAATTTTTAAATGGGTTAATATTGATGAAAAACAATCGAAACAAAGTTTAGATGAGGGAGATACACCAAATCCTATAGTAGAGGATGAAGGGAGAGCTCACATGGTGTATATTCTATGTGTATGAGGGAGGAGGAAAAGGAAAATTAGATTTAATGGTAAGAAGGGAAAAACATAAAATTACAGATTTTCAAAGGGGTCCTTGGTTTGGATGCATGACTGGAAAAACTATGTGCCAACCATGCACACCTACTATCTATATGGACACATCTCTTAGGGTTCATATACTCATTTAGACAAACCATTAATTCTATACTATCGAGAAATCCACAACCCACATTGTACAGGAACATGATTAAAAAAATAGTTTTCAAAAAAAGAATTGTGAACCTATAGTAAATTATAGGCTTTTCATTGTAATGAAGCCCCCATTACATGGTATTAAAATTTTTGTTTCACCCTTTTTAATCTGCATGGTTAGAAACACCATACACCAACCTCATGCCTTAGTATGTTTCTCTAAAAAAATGAAACTCTTATACCTAAAACAAGTCCAATAACTCTTGAAACCTCTACTATTCCCTTGGGTACTTCCTTTTGAAGAAAAAATAGGTTTTATAAAATTTAAAATGGATCCAATCCTCATTAAAAAATTGATATCTGACAACATACCCTTATTAAAGAAACTTATCCTAATGTTTTCCTTCTAAGGGTGGTTGAGCTACATTTGAGAATAGCTCTGGCCAATAAGCACATATACCAGACTCTTGTTCCTAGGTCTCATCCTATACAAGGCTGTATTTCCATAGCACCTGAACTAAATGAATTATCCCATCTTAGAGATTTTGCATTATATGATCAATTATATGTACTGGACACTCCTTAGAACAAGAATCAACATTAAATTAAATTTCCTTAGGATTAAAGGTACGAGATATCCTAGAGTAATAAAGGTAAAGATTTAAAAAATGTAATAAATATTGCATGGACTTATACTACTGAGGAAGATTTATTCAATATGATACCAGTCTGACTCTCTAAAAAATGTCAAAATTTCAAACGAATCTTGCTGACAAATTACCTTTCCTTTGAATTTTTCAATGACCCAATCTAGGAAAAAATTTAAGAAGACCAAATCTACTACCTTGAACTCTATATGTTAGAATCGGTGATTGACAAAAAAATTCTACCTAGAAAAAGCCATATCCATATATTTTCTTATCAACTAGACCTATTCATATGTTTCCTGAGTGAGACATGATCATATAATTATTTCCTCTGTTACCTCTGACCAATACATGGGTTAATGATATAGCCTATCATAGATTTCCTTGAAAGTATTAATCTGAATAGTCACTTGAAAAATCTTATTATAGGTAAAATCAAAAAGAGGAATTTTTTTTCCATTATGTTTCCAAAATCAAGAAAAAATTCTTGAATCATTTCCTCTAGTTCCAAAATAACGGTTAAAATAGACCATTGGTCAGAGGGTGGTATGCTGTACTCATATGTACCAGTGAACCAAGATCCTTCTACAGCCCCTTCCAAAACTGAGAATTAAACCAATTATCTCTACCCAATACAATGGTATATGGAATCCCATGAAGGAATATTCTCTCTAAGACATATGTCCCGCAATATTATCCACTGATAAGGTCTCTAAAATAGGAAAGAAGTGGGAAAATTTTATCATCCATTCTATAATTACCCATATAGCATCACTACCTTGAGGTGAGTTCAACAACCGCATGATGAAATCCATGGTGACATCATCCGTTTTCCACTCCAGGATAAGTAATGGTTGTAAGAGGCCTTCAGGTTTCTTATGCTCCTCTTTCCCAAATTGACATGTGGAACATTAAGTAGCAATGCTAGAAATATATTTTTTCATCCCACACCTACAATAATGGCGATGTAAGTCACAAAAAATCATGGTGATTTCAGGATATACTACCCATTTGGAAGCATAATATTATCACACAAACTCATCTAGTAAGACTATAGGGGCCCAAATCATTAATATGAGGGTACCATTGAGTTTAGATAGTGAGTTTTAACCTAGGGGGAACATAAACAATGTCGACATTAGGCATTTGTAGAAAATTAATCATGGGAACAGAATTAATAAAATAAATAATTTTATTTACTTAATTTTTTAATTTTATGTAGTGACAATATTCCTAAATTTAAACATAGTTTTTCCTCAACCAGAGGGTTAACCAGATAAAGAAGGGATTGGGAGGAACTATGGGAGAGGAGGCTATGGAGGATCATTGGAAGAAAATGTTAGATACATAATATTGGGGATTGTACGCCAAAAAATTTCATTGATATTGAAAATGATGGAAACATAGAACCACTATTTATTAGTGATTGATCAGAACTCTATGTATGATGTTTGATTTGTGATTTTCATTATGTTCTTCATCTCATGTAGAACACAAATAAATTCCACAAATAATAATTGATTCATGTATCAATGGTTGATTTGTTTACAATGGATATTTTTGTTCATTGTTTTAATCCCTCTCCGTTCATCTAAATCTATGACAACAGATTGAGGTTGAATGAACAACAGATGAGGATTGATCATCACATATTATGGATTATGTATTTCAACCCCTCTTCTTCAGACGTTCATTGTGAGCATTTTCTTTATCCCATGGTGTGAAGATTACCTGGTATTTGATCGTTTCACAAAAATTATTCAGAGTAATGGATCAATAGCACTATTTCAGTTAATTATTTAGGGTGACATCGAGGTGCGGTGATGATAGAGGATGATATGAGGTAAATGAGAATGGATTAGTGATTCCTGTTCATACTGATTTTGATAGTGCAGCTACAGATGGTGCATGGTGGTGTTTTTCGAGCAGATTCAAAGCATGGAATATTGATCTCTAATAATGGGATGGTTGGTTGACCCCAGATCCATGATCTCTAGTGAGGAAGGTGGTGAAAGTGAGACACATGATGACGTGGAGAAGGAAACCAGTGGGATCTGGAAATCCAAGGTTACATGGTGTATAATCTAGAATTACACATAGTGTGGGACCCCCATCTACAATGTTAGGGTTTCCATGTAGAGTCAAATATCACACACTTTGTGACCCTATCACATTCCATGTGAATTTCTATTAGAGGATCGGCTTGAAACTCAGAGGTTACATGGGAACAGGTATTCCGAAGTACATGGACATGACTAGAGTACACCGACATGGTCCAGTGTACATGGGCATAGGAAGATGACATGGGAAAGGTTTCAGGTGATCTATACTTGTTGTTTAATATTTATACATTATGTGTATATGGAGATTTAAATTCCATATGAGGAATAACCACATGGGAAGACTAGGGGTTTCCTAGCCGCACCATTTACCGCCGGTACACATTGTGAACTACCTTTGAGGGTGTTTGGAGCCCTTAATTTCTTATATCTAGAATAGTATTAGTTGAACATGTTCCCTTGGTCCAGACCCTCACGGGTATAGTGCAACATTACATACACATCTCTAAATTATGATCCCTTTTGGATACTGAGTCTCAGATATAGTTTTTACTATCCATCAGAGAGACTACAGTGTGATCGTCTATAATTTTATAACCTATGCGGGGTTTTTGGAATTAGCATAACCTCCTAGAGAAAGTTGTTGATCCTCTATCTAGAAGTCCATTTTAGAAGGGTTTTTGGTATGACTGAATTATTACCCCCTATATAGTGGGTTGATCCATATTGGGTTTATGGTTTCCCCCTGTGGTCCTGGTTATGATCCCTATGACAAAACTTCTCTTTATTATAAATTAATTCATGATTTATTACATAAAATTAAAAATAATACAACCCAGGAGATCGATATGTCTAGTTTATTTAGGAATTAGGTATATTACACAACAACTTAAAATAGTAAATACAACATCTTTATCGGTTTTTTTTAATATGGTGATATTATTCCTTCATACTTAAAACTGCATGGGATTTACTAGGGACATACATAATAAAGGGGCGAGCTATAAATCCTAGTAATGGAATAAACATGGAATAACATGAAGAAAGTAATACATGTTTTCCAGTAGGCACATCAAAGAGATAAAAAATGGGTTAGAATCATAAACTTGAATAACGAGGCATGATATAAAATTATAACATAAAGGAAACATTGGAAATGTGGAAACAACTTAAAAACACTACATCATTGACATAGGTGAAGGCTAATTGACAAGGCATCATGATATAAAAAGTAATGTTATGAATTTGGATCACTACCTAATCCCTTACATGATGTATCATGAGACTAAAACATTACCCAATGCATTGGAGCACTATATAATTCTGGGCACACCCATCAATTTCATTTCATTATCATGCTTAAGTGTGCCATATAGAACATAAAACCTGGAATTATTTTTCATCACTTCTTATTACATTATCAAAGAAAATCATGATGAAATTTTGACAACATAACAGGGGTGTACCATCATCATCATATAAATTTTTATTAGGAAACACTTTTGAGGGAAAAGTGTGAAACCAAAGAAGTACACAAAAACATCAAGCAACCTCATATGAAATATCAAAATATTTAAATTGTAGTTTAATATTTTTAAATATATTACCTATGAGAATACTTCATTGAGGAGCGGTATCCCACCCATTCGGTTCGTCTTTGAGGAGGTCTTCAAAAGCATAATGGGGGTGTATAAATATTTATAGAAGGGATTAATGAGAGTGGAAATGTTATATCATCATTTATGAATCATAGAGGAAGAAAGGGGGATATGGAAGAACATATCCCAACATAATGAATTGGAGAAAAGGGTATAAGATAATGAAGATACTTGAATAAATAGGAGAGAGAAAAGAACCATTACCTTTAGAGTGTGACTCCAAATGATTAGGAGAAGCTCCTTGATATCTTGGGGAATCTTGGGAAGATTATAGAGAAGGGATGAAAGATTAAGGATGTGCTTCATGTATTTTTAGTGAAGAGAAATAGGATCATGGGTGGGTTTATATAAGAAATGAGTGGGGATTTTTATCATTTCTCAAACATAGGTTTTGGACTCTATATAATAAAATAACCAAAACCTAAACAATTTCCATGGGTTTTCCTATGGTTTATACCAAATAGGGGTGGATTTCATTATTTTATTAGTCTAAGGTCCTAAATTATTAAAATAACACCCTTGATGATGTGGAACTGATTCATTTCATTAAAGAAATGATTTTAAAACCTTAAAATATATTTTAGATTTTCGAGGATTCATAAAGGCTTTACAAAATTTATCATAGAAACCTAAAATCAAATTATTTAAAATTTAAAGAATATATTTGGTCTTGTATACCCTTTATAGTATTTATTACATCACTTTTGGGTCATTATGATTTCATAATATGCTCTGTATATTTATATGGTATTTATTTTTTACCCTAAAATTCGGCTGCCATAGAAAATTATGAAAAATTAACTGTTGGGTAATTTTGACATTATGATTTCAAAAATAATATTAATTTTATCAAAGTAGTTTTCTAAATATGTTTATTTTTAATTTTAAAATAATAATCAACATTTATTGATAAATGCTACATTTTTTTGACAATAACAATTTTTGAATCTGTATAAATATTAAATTTTAATTCATAAAAATTATATAATAATTTATATTTAATAAAAATTAATAGTAGTAATATTTTATTAAAATATAATTAATTTTAAAAATATATTAATTCCTCAAAATAAATATCTTTATTGAAATTTAATACAAATAAAAATACAATGTGGGTATTAGTGTATAAAAATAAAAATCATTTAAAAGTAATGATTAGAAGTAAATATTAAAACTATTCTGTTGAAAATAAAAATTGCATGTTCATATTATTATGGTCCTGATACATATCACTTTAATAAACTAGAAAATTCCCTAAGGGTAAGGTGCAAAATGATTATATTTTCATTGGGTGTTTTGAAGTACATGGTTTGGGCTGCGATCTCAATGATCTTGTAATTATCCTATAAATAGTTTTCTCATTCTTAAGTTTTAAGATATTAGCTTGGGATTAGTCAAGTGAAAAGTCTAGTGATTATATCTCATTTGAAATCTCCAATAAATGGGCTTCATAGGGTATGATCCTACTTGTTGAGGCCACCACTTCCTTTTTTTGTGCCAATTGGATTTATTAAAACCCTATATTTATACTACTCATATGATCACTGTTCAATGGCTATATTATCAACAGATATGGTGATTAATGGTATTTCAAATCTGATAGGATATAATAAAACCAAATAAGTTCATGTGTTCTTTGTAACCATAATAAATAATAAGAAATTTAATTAAATTACAGTTGGAATTTTATTTATAAATGTTTGGACTGTTACAATCTTCCACAATAAGAAATTTTTCTCTCAAAATTTTTAATTACCACACTAAAATAGATGAGAGAATTTTTTTTATCACATCATCTGGTTCCTTGTTGTTTATTCAAAATTTTTTCTTCTCCATAACACTTCGACCAGGTTAATTGTCTTATTTCATAGAACTTTATCTCTACGATCTAAGATGTTCACTGAATGCTCTCCATATAAGAGATCATTCTCTAACGGCACCACCTTTGGTTTGAGTACATGTGGGGGGTTTGGTATGTACTCCCTTAAGAGGGATACATGGAAAAAATCATATAATTGAGATTGGTTAGGTAGGAGTACTGGTAGATAGGCCACCGCTCCAATGTGATAAACGATCTCAAAGGGACCAATGTTTCTTGGTCTATGATTTTCCTTCTTCCAAAATATAATGAATTTATTAAATTGAGAAATAACGAGGAATACCTTGTCTCAAACCTTAAACTCTAAGTGTCATCGATGATTTTATTCATATCTCTTTTATCAACTTTGAGCATTCTTGATGTGATGCTGAATGGTCTTAACTTTTTCCATATTTTTTTGACTATTTTAGGACCTAGTGGTTTTTGTTTCCCAACTTCATCGCATCATGCAGGTGTTCTCCACCTCTTCCCATAGAGGGATTCATAGGGATCAATATGTATTCTAGTGTGGAAACTAATAGAGTATGAGAACTCTATGAGAGGAATATGTTGATCCTATCCTCCTTTGAATTCAATTAAGCATGCTCTCAACAAATCCTCAAGTGTGTAGATAGTCTACTTAGATTGACCATCAATTTAATGGTGATAATATTTGATGAATTTAAACTTATAATTTATACCTTATTGGAGACTCTTCTAGAACTTAGGGGTAAATCTTGGGTCTCAATCAGATATAATTGATAGTGGTGTTCCATGAAGCCTCACCACTTCTCTAATGTATATCTATTCAAGTTTATCAAGTGAGAAGTCCTATAAATTTTAAAAGTGTGAAGTGTTTGTAAGGAAGTCCACCACAACCTATATAGAATTATTTCCTCTTAATGTCTTTGTAAGACTAGCGATATAGTCCATGGTGATGTTTTCCCATTTCAATGTAGGTATGGTTAATGGTTTCATCATCCCCTTGGAATTTTTCCTTTCAGCAGTCACTTTATAACATATAAGACATATTGATGTATATTCTATGATCTAATTCTTCATATTGTCCCAATAATATCTCTCTTAGATATCTTGATACATCTTTTTGCTTCTTAGATGTATGGAGAAGTTTGATCAATGTCTAACATCCAAAAACTCCTTTAACTCAGGATTTAATGGTACACATAGTCATGACCTAGATCTCTCAAATATTTCATTAAGATTAAACTCTTAGTATTTCCCTTTTCTTATAGTTTCCATTTTTTTTGAATTCTCACATCACCTCTTTGAGAATATTTTATTCACTCTATAAGTGATAGTTGAGCAGTCATTTCTGAAAGTACTGATGATCTTCCTTACTTTATGATTCTTGTGTCCATCCTTTTAAAATATAAGAAGCATAGATTCCTCTCAATTCTCATCAATTATAAAATTGTTGTATCATTTCTACTTAGAGCATATTACACTTTATTCTCTTTCTTCGGATGGTAGTGGATTGAGCAATAATAGTTCATGACCTGATCTATCCATCTTCATTGGTACATATTCATATATATCTGTGTGAATATATAATTATGGATTTTGTGATTCATATATATTTCACACTTCTCCCCAATGAGATAATTCCACCATATTTTCAATGTGAATATCACTACAACCATCTATAGATAAAGTATTGGGTAGTTCTGTTCATGATCCTTCAATTTCCATGAAGCATAGGCTATCAATTTATCATTATGCATTAACACACAACCCAATCCTTTCTTCAAAGCATCGCTGAATGCCACGATGAGTTATCCACTTGTGGTTAGTGTGAGTATTGGTGTATTGATAAGACTCTTTTTCAACTCCTTGAATATCTCCTCACATTCATCATTCTAAGAAAACTTGACTCCCTTTTGAGTCAGCTTCGTTATAGGGTATGAAAATCATGAGAAATTTATCATAAATCAATGATACTACCTAACTAATCTAAGGAAAATATGAATATATATCATAGATGTTGGGCTCATCAATCCTTAAATTGATTAAATCTTTGAATAGTCCATATAAATCCCATTGATTGTGATAATATTCCTCAAGAATGAGTCTTAATTCAACCAAAACTCACATTTGTTTTACTTTGCATAAAGCTTCTTCTTTCATAAGGTCTTTAGTACAATTATTAGATGCTCCTCATGCCCCTCCTTTATTTTGGAATAAATTAGAATATAATATATAGAGACTACCAAAAAAAATTCATGGTAATATCTAAAGATTATATTCATTAAGTCCATTAATATTTCTGGAGCATTACTGAGTCTCAATAGAATTACTATGACCTTATAGGGCCAGTACCTTATATGAAAAGTAGTCTTGGGGACACCCTCCTTCTTCACCCTAACTTGGTTATACCTTTACCATAAATCCATCTTGGAGAAGTACCTTGCTCCATGTATCTTATAAAACAAGTCATAAATCCTTGGTAGATGTCAATTTTTCTTTATCGTGATCTTATTGAGATCAGGATAATCAATTCAAAGGCACATTGAACTGTCCTTATTGACAAAGAGGACTGGTGCACTCCAAGATGAAGCACTTGGGCTTATGAACCCTTTATTAAGATTCTCCTATAGTTATTAATTTAGCTCCTAAAGTTCCACTAAATCCATTCTATAAAGAGTCTTGGATAATGGTAACACCCCCGGTTTAGTCTTTATTTAAAATTATACCTCTTAGCTAGTAGGAATACCAAAAAATTCTTCAGGAAGCACTTCAGTGAATTCCCTCACAAATGGGTGTGTCTTCAAGGATGATCCTTTCCTTAGACTAAATTATTTGATCTAGATATTATTTCTCATAGGGAAACAATATCCATTCTTGAGATGTCAGTTCTAAAGAAGATTCACCCATCTCCAAGTATTTTTACAGAATCAGAGGACGATTCATAATTAGGAGGGTGATTTCTTTCTCACAAAAATTTATGTTATATCTAATATAAAAATACAATGCATGCCCATAGTTTCTTCAAATTCCACCAAAGGGAGTATCACAATGTTTTCTAGGGAATTTAAGCCCACAAATTTTGATAGGGTAGGAGTTATATACTTAGGATTCAATAATTTTCCCATTTTTCATTTTCATTGACAAATAAACTTCCATGATTTGTGGTGGTGCTTAAATAATTTTACTAACCTTTCTTGATATTACGAAATATGTAAAAATATAATAAAAAAGTATGTTTTTAATTATTAAATGAATAACTAGAATACCTATCACCACTTCATTTTCAGGATCCACCTTAGTGGTTGTGATGGAAAAAGCTCCCCCTTGCTACCATGGATGTTGTAGGTTGTCTCCAAAACCCCCTATATTATTATATTGGATTTAAAGGTGTATTGGTTCCTGGTATTTGGAACAATGAACATCGTGCTGAGGGTTTACTGAATCCTTCCTTTCCCCCAACACATTAGTGAGTTTCTCCTATCAGAAATCGCTAGTTAGGTTTAATTCATTCCCACACCTAAAGCATTTCCTCATCCCCTTTTGGAAATTTCTAGGGTGCTTCTTTCTACACTTTTGACAAGTAGGAAGTTGAAATTTCTTAGCACCATTAGATTTCTCCATTGGAACTCTGAAATTGAACATCACTTTCTTCTTATTATCCATATGATTCCCTTGAGATTATCCAATCTCTATTGTAACTTTGAGGGAAAATCAGACAATTTCCTCATAGCTATGAAGGTCTCAGAACACCGATGATTTTCATAGACTAGGTTTTATCCCACCAAAGAAGCGGTAAGCCTTGAATTCGGGGGTAACAAAAAAGAAGGAGGAATATTGTGAAAGTCTTGTAAATTTTGTCTCATATGCTCTGATAGATTTATTATATTTTTTCTTGAGGGTAAGAAAATACCTTTCCATTTTAAGTCAGAGAGTGCAATGAAAATAATTATCAAAAAACATTTTCCAAAATTCATTCCACCCATCGCTTCAATATCTTTCTCAGGATTCATATTCTCGATCAATGTCCACCACTGATCAGCTTCTCCCCCATATGATAAATATCTAGTAGAACCTTCTATTGATCAGATCATTGAAGTATTGATAATATATTATCAATGGAGTTGATCTATTGTTCTGTGATTAAGGGATCATATGTTCCATTTAAAGTCAGAGTCCTTTATCGCATAAAGGTCTCAACTATATATTATTATTTATTTGGGGGATTTGGGTTCTCCTCCCAACCCATGTTTCAATTCAAAACATGATTCGTCTGAGAGAGTATCATGTTAAAGTTCGTGATTACCTCTCCCATCATGTTCGGAATTTCATTGGGGCAGTCATCACATTGTCCTTCACATTGATTGTTTACCAGATCCCTCCGATTTCTATCCATTAGCTAGAATAAATGGAAAACAGGGATGATTTTTTTTAAACTGTTAAACATATAAATGGTAATCCAATGAAATTAAATATATAAATTATAAATTTCATGTATTTTATTAATATATGAATTTATAGGCTTCAATCTATATTATCCATGATATATTTAATAACATATATTCTTATAGGAAATTTTTGTTCCCTTAATAATCATTATTAATGATCTTATGAATTTTGTAAAGAATATATATAGGGAGTGTCAAACCATGTGTGTAGTAAGACCTGTTGTTATGTACCAGTTCTCGTTCGATTCTAGCTCAATATGGTGTTTTTAGGATTTACCCCAATTTAAATTTTTTCTAGAGCCACATCAAATTGTAGTATTTAGAAAAAGGCATAAATTCTTGATAAAAAATTACTCTATATATGCCAAAATTTAGGGTTGTTTTATTTTACTTAGTTTTATCCATTAGGCTTTTGCTAGAGTTTTTAATCCTATTCTAGAAAATAACTAAACTTTTCCTTTAATATCAACTATAAAAACCCTTCTCTTTATTACATATTAATTTATGATTTATTACATAAAATTATACATAATAAAACATGTAAGAGTGAGAATTATAATGTATTTGGTAAATAGGTATATTACAAAACAACTTAAAACAAGAAATACATCATATTTATTGAAAATTTCCTTAACATGATAATATTATTACTTTGTACTTAAAAATACATATAATAACCTGGGGACATAGATTAGAAATGGGTGATATACAAATTCTAGTAAGGGAATAAACATGGAATAACATGAATAAGTCAATACATATGAGACAATAGGTATATCATATAGGTTCTGGGTGCAACAGAAGTGTGCGATGGGCAATGCCCAACTTTGATTTTTTCTATAATCGATGATCAATATGATATCTATGTGAAGATGAACTCTATGATCCACATTATTGAATAAAATAAATAGATAAGGGATAATGGTGTCAGAACCAAAGAGAGGAGATCAACGCATATTTTTTATAATTAATTTAATTAGATAAAGAATTACCTCTAAGTAATTTTTTATTCGTTAATGAATCCGGCGATAGATCAACAGTTCACTATTTTTGTGTTGTAGGCAAGTCCCCTTTGATGGAAATTATATAGCCTAAATGAACCCATATCCATATTTGATTGCTAGCACAAAAGATCCTTGCTCTTGCATCGTCTACCTTGATCGGGTTGAGAATTGGTTCCAAAACATTCTCTTTGATATAGTGGATGATGGTTGCTCGTTGTTATTGGGAGTATTCTTGGAGAAGGGAGATCTCTAGGCTTGAGAGGATTCACCAAGAATCATTTTTCCTAACTGAATTAGTTTATTGATAAAATAATATTATTGGGTATTTATATTTATTGGGTTAAAATAAAACAATTGCACAAGTTCCCTTATTTATTTATTTAATCCTTGAAAAAACCCCTGTTAAATAATAATAATATTGTTTTTTCCCGACCAGTGCTTATGTTGAGAATTAAAATTAATTATTATTTAATTATATAATATCCAATATTTATTATTTATCACTGGACCATTGAAATTGGTCTGCCATTGCTCCACAATGTTTACCAAGCCTTGAATAATTTCTATTTATTTATTTATTAAATAAACATCACTACCTTATTTTACAATAAATAAATAAATATCATAATCAATAAATAGAAAATAAATATTTATTCAATATTCCATTCATAATACATTCTCTCGAATTACTAGTGATAGAATAAATGCTATAAAGAATACATGAATAATTATTAAACCATGTATGGGAATAATATTTATTCAAACCTTTAAATAATAATTTATTATTTAATTGATATTCTATATTCACTTATTGTCTGACCCTCTTGGCCTTTTGCTCAGTGGCATTAGGTGAAGTAGCCTAAAGTCTAAGGTTGGTGTATAGCAACATGCCAAGACACCCATAAAGAAAGAAGTTAATGCTGAAATGACTTGTCACCTCATATGAATACTTACAATGTAATATAATCCCTTTATCACAATATCTCAAATCGAGTAGGTTGTATGCTAGTGCCATCAATCTATATGATCCGTATCTCTTTCTTTGACTTTACAGAAATGGAGCTTGCCTATAAAACACTATGGATACAGGTTTATTTAGGCTATATCATTTCCATCAAAGGGCCCAAGATATTAACTTTCATAAATTAACATAAGGGATAAATTCTTTCTCTCATGATTCATTAATGCAATATTACTTATGACACACCCAATGTAACCTAACTTAACCTGAACATCTTTTGTCATTATTTTCATCAATACATCAAATTAATCAACTCATAATATTTATTAATAATAATATTAAAATCTAAGGACCAATACACACATTCGTAGATAAGAACATCCAATGAGTCATATAAATGTGGATTTCCTACTGGTTGACTGAAAATTAAATTTTTATTTCAAAATAACTTTTGAAGAAAAAGTGTGAAACCCGAAATACAATCATACAAGAGTTATTCTAGGTCAAGACTACTAGGAACTACCCATCCCTAGCGACTACATCATTATTTCAAGCGTTCACCTCACATGACTGCTCAGCATGTTTTCATGCGTAAAATTGAATGACCCTAATACTAATGGAAAATCCATACCCTCTCATTCATCCAAATCCAAATGTCCATGCCAGATAAAATTATTCCTACTCATTATCCTCATTTAGAACTGATCCATATAGAGTGATGGTTGCTTCCACAAAGAAAAATTCAAAATAAAACAGCAAAATCCAAAAATTGCCTCATATATCAATACTAAAAGATTAAAAAAACCAGCACCAAGAATAATCCAAATATCAAATCCATAAATCCACAAAATAAATATCAAATTGATTATAGTCATTGATCTCCTTAAACAGACCAATTGAAATCACATACTAAAAGACCAAGAAGACCACCTCACTGCTCTGCCTCAGAGAGCAAAGAGGAATCACAGCACTAGAGCAGAGAACCAAGAAAACAGAGGCAGAAAAAATCACCAACAATAAAATTTCTTGGCACCATCGTGTCACCTTCTTCATCATCCCAACAACTCGATCATCACTATCATGAGAAAAAATCATCAAACCAGCGCATGACAAAACTGTATGAGCAGGTCTAAGTGCATCATATAGGCAACTAGAGAAACTATAACATGCATCGTAGAGGTGACTAGAGTATATGAAAAGTGAATCATAGAAGAAACCTGAGAAACTAGAGACACGCATCAGAGAGGCCTCTGGAGCAGTGTAAGAGCGCATCGCCAGGCTGAGAACCACAACCATGGGGTCTGTACCCCCACTGAAACCACAAAAACCATGGGGTCCAGACCCCCAGTGAAGCCACAAAATCCTTTTTGGAACCGAGTGGGAGAGGTAAAAGACACCGGATCATACACTCCTCCATGATTCAAACTAGTTTTATACAGGATCATAGACTCCTCCATGCTTCAAACTAGTTTTCGAGAACAACCAGTCATTGTGGCTGTGAACAACAGATCTAAAAATAAAAATGGATTCATCCATAAACTTTATTGAGTTCGGGACTGGTCTAGATCAAGAATAATAATTTGGATTTCTTAAAAAAAATCCACAGACCATCAAATGAACCAGATCACATCATGAGTCTGGAACTGGAGATGAAAACCAGCATCTGATCTGTGAAGAAAACATGTAGAAGTACTGCCACTGATTGAAGTCGAGGAATTCCATCCTTTCACATGAACCCACTACCTTGCACTGAGGGTGAGGTAAAACTAACACAAAACCAGAGAACTGGATTTTGAGATTCCACAAAAAAATTTGGACTAAAACTACCTACCACTGCTGCTCAAGAAAATAAACCATGCCCAAGATTTGAACACCCTTGATGATGAATAAAAAGCCATCAGCTATAACATCGACACCATAGAAACCTAGAAAAATAGACACCACCACTATAGAGAGACATCACCACTCACAGATCCGAACACACACTGCCAAAAAGTGGAAAAGGCCAATGATTAAACCCTTGCCACCGAATATGAGGTCGACAATAGAGACATTGTTGCTTGAAGAAACTGCCAAAAGAGGAATTCCACAGTAGAAGCTCGAAGAGAACCCACACCACCGCAGAAATATGGAGGACTTGGATCTGAGACTTGCCACTATGAAGATTGAAACTAGCCATTGGAAAATGACAATATCAATCGAAGCCAGGGGAAGCGACGCCACAACGAGAGGAGGGAGCCGCGACCGAAACCTTATCCCCTACAATAGGATTTCCTACTATTGGTTCCCATTCTCATAATATCTTACTGGATATTACCAAGGGAAAACACCATGAGAAGGTTCCTCAAAGTCCTATAAGTCTCCACCCTAGATATCCTTCATCATCTGTGTCCCTTAAATGGTATTTTCTAGCTATAGAATATATATTCAGGAATTGTGTCATAAAACTTCCTGGTTCTCGTCATTGCGGGGAACTTCTATGACCTTTTAGTGAAAAAACAAATTTTATGACATTATCAAAAACTATGTTACATAGAATAAAAATCATGATTTGATAATTAGTTTATTAATATTAAAAAAAATTGAATGCATGTTTATCATAAAGTACAATGAATTTGGTTCAAGGGAACCAACTCCAACATACTCTCACTTGCACTAGCACCAACTTCTAACAAACTTCAGTCCACTAGCTCTCATATAATACTCATGATTCCTCTAAAATAGGCCTTTAGTCAAGGTTTCTACCATGTTCTATTCCATGGGTACTCTTCTCCCTGAAACTTTACCCCTCTAATGAAAATCCATCAAGAGGTGATACCTCTGGAGTATATTCTTTTTCTATTAGTGTGACCTTGGATCTTTTACAACAGCCCCCAGTATAGTATTATCACAATAAAATGTGATAGAGTATTTATTGGTTGGTACCAAATCTAGATACATGACAAAGTTTTGAATCCAAATGGATTTCTTGGGTGTATCAGAAGCTGCTATATACTCAGACTCTACTATAGAATCAATGAGAATTGGATGATTTGAACTCTTCCATCTCACAGACCCTCCATTGAGATAAAAAAATATCCTGATTGCTTCTTCAGATCATTTTGATCTGTCTAAAAACTAGAACAATATAACCTCTGATGACTATCTATTTGTCTCCTCCATGCACCAAGAATATATCCTTTGTTATACTCAGATACTTAAGGATATCCTTAATATCAGTCCAATGTTGTTCTCTGGGATCTTCTTGATATCTTCCTACCATGAATAGTGCATAGGGAACATCAAGTATAGTACATAAAATGAAATACACGATATATCCTATCATTGAAGCATATGGGATCTTAGTCATTCTCACTTTCTCTTATTATATATGTGGACACATTTTCTTAGAAAGATGTAAACCATGTGAAACTTGAACTAATACCCTCTTGTACTGTTCCATACTTAATATCTTTAGTATCTTTTCAATATATGTAATTTGAATTAGTTTAAGCAGCCTCTTAGATCTATCAGGAATGATCTTGATCCCTAAAATATAGGATTCTTCACCTAAGTATTTCATAGAGAAAGGCTTTTTAACTAGTCCTTAACAAATTATAATACTAGTATCTCGTTTCCAATAAGTAATATGTCAACAACATATACTAATAGGATAACAAATTCATTCCCACTAAACCACTTGTAAAACAACGGCTCATATTCATTCTTAATGAAACCAAATTTTTTTATGGATTCATCGAATCAAATATTCCATGATGAAGAAGCTTTTTTCAATCCATAAATGTCTCTATACACCTTAAAAACATTTTTGGCATCACCTGGAGTCACAAACCCTTATGGTTGTGTCATATAGACATCTTATTTAAGGTTTAAATTAAGGAATTCTGTTTTGATATCCATCTTCTAAATCTCATAGTCATGGAAATCTTCTATAACAAGTATGATACTGATGGATTTAAACATATAAACTGAAGAAAATGTTTTATCATAGTCAATTCCTTAACATTGTTTAAAACCTTTAGCCACTATTCTTTATTTATAGGTACTTACTTTACCTTCAATGTCCATAATCCTCTTGAATACCCATTTTCATCCAATAGGCTTTACATCAACTGGCACATTGAATAGAACCCAAACTTGGTTCTGATACATAGAATCCTTATCAAAATTCATAACTTATTTCCATCTTGTAACTTCAGATCTCTATACAACCTAATTTTAGGAGAGAGGTTCATCATTGTCAACCAATAATGAGTCACCATACTCATTGACCAGAAAACCATATATCTCTAGTTCTCTTAAATCTCTTACACTCTTACATAGTACTTGTGTTTTAGGAACTACTTCTTCCACGGGGACCTGCAGAATCTATTCCGATACCAACTCTTTTGTATCTTAAGCATAAAATTCATTAAAGTCAATATTTCTACCACTATCCTTTTTGAGGATGTTCTCCCTCTCAAGAAAATCTCTTGTATGGTGATAATCAATTTCTTATCTGAGAGGTTTTATAGGTAGTATCCCTTTGTTTCATTGGGATACCCTAAAAATATACACTTTGTGCCCTGGTGTCCTAGTTTGTTTCCTAGTTTTTCCTTAACAAACTCCTCACATCCCCATAAATGTGTATGTGATAAAATGGATTTGTTTCCACTCCATAACTTGATGGGAATTCCATTCTCTATTTTATTTGGTACTTGGTTTAATGTTTATACCACAATTTTTAATGCATATCCCCAAAAGGATAATGAAATATCTATATGAATCATCATCAACCTTACCATGTCTAATAAGGTACAATTACTCCTTTCACTAACACCATTCCACTATGGTGTGTAAGGTGGAGTGAGTTGAGATATAATACCAAAATCCCATAGAAATTCTATGAAATCTTGGTTAAGATATTCACCACCTTGATCCGATCGAAGTTTCATTATCTTCTTACCAAGATTATTCTCTACTTCATTTATGAATTCCTTGAATTTCTTAAAGTACTCTGACTTATACCTCATTAAATAGACATAACCATATCTAATCAAGTCATCAGTAGATGTTATGAAGTAATAATATTCACCTCTAGATTTTATTGTAAATGAACCACACACATTAGTGTGTACCAATCCTAGAAGCTCTGTAGTGCTTTTACCTTATCCACTTAATAAGGGTTTTTTCATTTTCTTTGGTAAACAATAATGACATCTATCTAGTGGTTTTAGCTTAGAATAGTCTAAATAACCATCTTGATAGATATTTGTTAAATTTTTCTCATTTATATGACCAGGACCGTGATACCACAACTGGTTGTTATATGAGAAATGTGAACATGATTCCTAATCAATTTCCAACACTTGGTTTTCATAATTCAATACATAAATACAATTATTTATGTGTGCCATACCATAACATATGTTTTCCTTAAAAAAGAAACAACTTTTAGTTCCAAACTTCAAAATAAAATCAAATGTATCTAAACCTGACATAGAAATTATGTTTTTAGTAACCGTGGGTACATAATAACAATCTCTTAAAACCAAAATCATTCATGTTGGCAATGAAAGGTGGTAGTCACCAATGGCTTGAGCAGCTAGCCTCTCTCCATTGGTAGGTCTCAAATCCACCTCTCCTATGGAAATATTTCAAAATCAACTTGGTTCTAGTATTTTGGATATAGATGTGAGCACCACAAGATATATCTAATACCCAATGTGTAGAAATGGAAAGATTTCACTCGATAACGAATATACCATTAGCTTCTCTAGCTTCTAGGCGCAGTTCCTATTCTAGTGGCCTGAAATTCCACATGAAAAACATACTTTCTACTATTCCTTTACCTACATATAGATCTTATTCTTGGTAAGATGGTGCTCAAGAGCTTTAGACTATTTATATGTCTTGGGAACCTTTTCCTTTTCCTTCCTTTTCTTATTTACCATAAGGACTATGGGTTTTTCAAGCCCCATATCCTTATCCACTTGGATAATTAAATTAAGAGGTTCTAAAAGACTCTACTCATTATTTCTAATATTGTAATTAATAATAAAATTGGATAATGTCTTGGGAATTGATGAAATTATGAGATATGTACGCAACTAATCTGAGAATTTAATCCCAAAGATGCCCATCCATTCAATGTATCCAATAATCTTGACTACCTGAGGCCCAACTAGCATAGAATCTCCATTCTTAATTGTGAAAAATGAATTAGATATCTAACACCTCTCATGTCTGACCATCTCTTGATAAAGATACTGAAGGTGAGACATAATTCTATAAGCATCCATATCGCCATGTTGCTTTAAAATCTCAATGGAAATAGATGATAGAATAAAGTACTAGACATTTTTAGCATCATTCAAATTTTTCTCATAGAGAGATAACTCACCATCACTTGCAACATTTCTAGGGGGTACTGGTAAAGGTTCTTCTATCACATATAATTTCCTTTCATAGTGAAGGATGAACTGTATGCGCCTTTTCCTCTCTTGTAAGTTTATACTTCCAATAAGGTTTTAATTATCAATTATGGAACACAATGATATGTTTAATGTCATTTTATTTCTATTTTTACAAATTAAGATGAGCATAATTTTATTACTTTATCTGATAAATTTAGACAAATAAATAAATATTAAATTTATTTCCCCCCCACTATTTTATCAAAACCCAATAGCCCTCACAATTGGCTTTTGAATATATTTTTCTTGGATATGCTAGTGGAAATGATACATATTCCCCTTCTTATTACCCCAAATTTGGTTGATCAAGCAACTTGAATGGTTTTAGGTAGGTATTCCAAATTCCAGCTGCATTAACTCACAGTTCCTTGATATTCTTAGTAGAATCCCCAATTATTAAATCTTTAATTTATATTTCCTTAACCTTTGCCTCTCACTTACACCAATTCCTACTTTGGAAGTCAACCCTTGATGTGAAACAGGTTAAGTTTACCCAAAACCTCATGTTAGAATTCCCCAAAAATTGAATGTACCCCAACTTTGGATGGTCAAGAAGTTTGAACTATAGTTCGATTATAACCAAAGTAATGGAAGGGTATACCAAATTAATATTTTATTGATTGATTTTATCCTTTTATGAATAAATTTCCAATTATTATCTTTACCACATTCTTGTTAATATTAAGTGGGATGACTTAAGTGATTAACTATGTCTTATATAATATTTACGCATAATCCAGTTTTTAGTTCTATCTTGCTTTCTTGTTAATTTATTTATTATGTGATCAAAACAATACATGCATAATGAAATAACCATGCAGCTAACAGAAATAAAAAAAGGGGTACGATCATGAGCATATACTAATGGTTAGTTTATCTAGAGTTTGATAAATTAACCATCAACCTAGGGGAGAAACACCTTGAACCAATTGAGGTTCATGTTTACAGCTTTGCACTAGTCCACCTTTGTATCCCCTTGGATTTATTTCATCTTGGATCCAAACTTCAACATCCTCCACTAGATTGGGAGCTTCATCAATTACATATGCCTTTTACTGACACACAGATGAGGGGAAAAATGGTGGTTTGCATAAAAGAAGCCCTTAGCACGCATGCCCTGTATAATAAAGAGGAGAGAAGGAATGTAGACCAAAAATTTAATTTAATAATAAATTAAATGAAACCAATCAAATTCAAAAGGTTTATTCTAGCTCATGATCATCTAGATGCCTGTAAAAAATTATGCATTTAATAACACTAGCATTAAATTCTTTAGCATTATGGTTTAAAATAAATTGAACTCGAATCGATTAATTATTATCCTTAATTAATCAATCCTTTTATATCAATCATTATCTGAATTTCCTTGGTATTTTCATTCATTATAATTTTTAAAAAATAAAATAAATTCATTTAAAATTAATGTTGAACATTAATTTACCTCGGAGGAAACATAGTGAATAACAGTTTAATTCTTCCCAACATGTATTATACCTGTATAATGTTTTACTCTTGTGACATATGTCATACATGATTTATCATTTACTTTCAGAACATGCACTTTACAGATGATTACAAAAATTACCTGATTTTTTGAACATGTGTTATGCTTAAATGCATGTAAAATAACAAATAATAATACAACTCATACATGATATGCTGATATGAACATTATATAGATATTAATTAAACATTTAAATATTTATGTATATTAAAACCTATCACATGGAGTGTCCAATATTTACAACCACACTTATGTACATGTCCCAAGGTTTACATAGTAAAATAAATAAATTTTGAATTTGTGTAATTTGATAAAAGTACACGATGTGTAGACCTGCTCTACATGGAATTTACACCCTTCACCATCTATCCGAGGTATACATATAGGGACTCGGTGTGTTAAACATACCTTAAAAAATTGGGAGTACATGGAAAGTCCAATGGGACCCACACCACATTGACTCTATGTTACACGGTCAATGGCTAGGTAGGTCATATATGGAATACATGGCCCATTTTTGATCTAAAGGGACTATACAACGTGTTTAATGGTCCACACAACGTGTAGTATAACCGAATGTGAGCCATTTAATCCTGGTCAATACACGTTTTATTAATGGTGTAATTAATTCCATAATCAATTCACAATCTCAAATTCATCTCTGAATCAATTCTGATGTGTTGAATGTGATTAAATAGCGTGTAGTATATTGTTGTTTGGCTAGAAACCTTGTCACCTATGAATGAGTTCCTCAATTTTATTTTAATAACAAATTTAATAGTCTCGATTAGATCAATAGGAAACGAAGGAGGAAGAAATAGATCTCGCAATTTAGATTCAAAGAATGATCAAACATGAATCGATAAACTAAATTATAAAGACGTAAATCATCAATGATTTTTAAATAATTATAAATAATTATGGTCTCCCTCTCATACCTCTAGTAGGTTCTGGGCATAGCAGAAGCATTCGATGGGCGGTGACCAAATATGTTTTTTTCGATAACTAATGGTCAATCCGAGATCTATGTGACGATGAACACTATAAACTGTTGAATTGAATAAAAGAAATAGATAAGGGATAAAAAACCAAAACCAAAGAGAGGGTATCAATACATATTGTTTATAATTAATTTAATTAGATAAAGAATTACCTCTAAGGAATTATTTCTTCATTGATGAATCCAGCGATAGATCTATGGTGAATCATCATTATGGTGTAGAAATAAAGTGTATATTTCCTCTAGCGATGATCCACACATGTCTCAAGAATATCCATACGCTGCCGAAGAAGTCTCTGGGTGATATCATAGATGATCCTTACACTTTCATCGTCTGCCTTGATCGCCTTGAGAATCACTTCCAAAGTGTTCTTGTTGATCTAGTAGAGGAGGGTTTCACTCCATTATTAGGAGAATTCTTAGAGAAGGGATCTCCCTTGGATTGACATGATTCTACAAGAATTTTTGTGGACAATTGAATTGGATTATTGATAAAATAATATAATTGGGTATTTATATTTATAGGGTTAATATAAAATAATGGAGCAAGTGCCCTTATTTATTTATTTAATCCTAGAAAAATCCCATATCAAATAATAATAACATTGTTATTTTTCGACATGCACTTAACTTGAGAATTATAATTATATATTATTTAATTAAATAATATCCAATATTTATTATTTCTCACTAGAACATTAAACTTGGTCATCCATTCTCCATAACATTTATTAGGCCTTGAATAATGTCTATTTATTTACTAAATAAAAATCACTACATTATCTACCAATAAATAAACAAATATTATATTCACTAAATAGAAAATAAATATTTATTAAATATTCCATTCAAAATATATTCTCTAGAATAACTAGTGACTGAATAAATGTGATCAAGAATACAAGAATAATTATTAAACCACATACAAGAATAATATTTATTCATCCTGTTAAATAATAATATATTATTTAACTGATATTCTGGATACACTTTGTGTGTGACCCTCTAGGTCTCTTTCTCTGTAGAATTAGGCAAAATAGCCTAATGTCAAAGGTTAGCATCTAACAACACACCAAGGAACCCATAGAGATAGAAGTTAATGCTACAATGACATGTCACATCATAAAAATTCTTACCATGTAATATAATACCTATATCACAATTTCTCAAATCTAACAGGTTGCATGCTAGTGCCATTAACTTATATGCTCAATATCTCTTTATTTGAATTTCCTAAAATAGAAATTGCCTATAGAAAATAATGATCATGGAATTATTTAGGCTATATAATTTACATCAAAGGTCCTAAGATATTAAATTATGTAAATGAATATAAGGGTTAATTTATCGCATTATTCATTAATGTCATATTACTCGTGACACACCCAACGTATCCTACCTCACCGTAAACATTTTTCATAAGGATTTTCATCAATACATCAATGAAAGTGACTCCTAATATTCATTAATAAAAATATTAAATCATAAGGACCAATACACATGTCCACAGATAGGAAAATACAATAACAGGTATAAATGTGGATTTCCTAATGGCAGGTCCCGTTCTCATAATATCCTATTGGATATTACCAAGAACGAACACCATGAGAAGGTTACCCAAAGTCCTATGAGTCTCCACCCCTAATAGCCTATATCATCTAGGTCCTTTAAATCATATCATCTGAATATAGAAAATATATTCAATAATAGTGTCATAACACTTCTAGGTACTCAACATAACGGGGAACTGTTATGACCTTTTAGTGCGACAAAAAGTCTTATGACATTATCCCATACTATGTCACGTAGAAGAAAAATCATGATGTGATAAGTAGTTTATTATTATTAAAAACAATGAATACATGTTTATCATAAAGTACATAGAATTTGGTTCTTGGTCACCAACTCTAACATATCAATGAGACATAAAAGGGATGAGAATCATAGACATTAATAATGAGGCATGATATAACATTATGAGATAAAAGAATCATGGTAAATGTGGAAATAACTTAAAACACCACCTCATAAACATAGTTTAAGGATAAACACTGTGAAAACATTATGAAAAAAGTCCCATAATATATTAGTTTCACTCCCAAATCCCTTTAATGATATCTCATGAGACTAAAACATTACCCAATGCATTGAAGTGCTATATAATTCCGAGCACACCTGTCACTTTCATTTCATTCTTATGCTAAAGTGTTCCACATAGATCATAAAAAATGGAATAATTTTTAATCAGTTCTTATTTTATGTTCAGGGAGTGTGGAATAAAAAAATGCAAGTATGAAATCAATTAAGTATAAGTGCATAAAGTTGAACATCCTTGATAAGAATTGGGAATGGGTATCCACGATACATTTGTTTTATGTGGAAAATCATGGTAAAATTTTGGTAGAATAACAGGGGTGTATAAATGTTCATATAAGGGATTAATGAGAGTGAAATGGGTATTCAATTATTTAAGAATCATAGGGGCAGTAAGGTGGATATGGAAGAACATATCCCAAAATAATGAATTGGAGAAAAGGGCATAAGATAATGATAATACTTGAATAAATAAGTGAGAGAAACGAACCATTAACTTGAGTGTGTTAATCCAAATGCTTGGGAGGAGCTTCTTGAGAGATTGGTTGTACCTTTAGAGGAATCTAGGGAGGGTTTGTCAGAGTAAGGTTGTGATCCAAGGATTTTTAGTGAAGATAAATGGGGGAATGTGTGGTTTTATATAGGAAAGGAGTGGGGAATTGTTTATCATTTCAAATTCTTAGGGTTTGGGATGTATATAACAAAATAAAAAAAAATCACAAACCATACCATAATTTTTGACCATTGTTTCTAGAAAATAGGTGTGGTTTTAATTATTTTATTTTTCCAAGGGACGAAGTTATTAGAATAATATCTTTACGGATGTGGAAGTGAGTCATGTCCTTAAATAAATGATTTTGAAACCTTAAAATATATTATAAGTTTTGGAGGATTCATAAATTATTTAGAAAATTTATAAAATAAAATTAAAATAACATTATTTTTAATTAAAAACACAAATTTTTACTTGGATACCCTTTATAGTATTTATTGTATCACTTTTACATCATTATGATTTCACAATACACACCATATATTTATACAGTATTTAATTTTTACCCAAAAATGTGACTATCTTAGAAAATTAAGAAAAATTCACCATTATATATTTTCAAAGTTATGATTCCAAAAATAATTCTCATTTTATCAAAATAGTTTTTAAATTTTTTTTATTTTTAATTTTAAAATAAAAATATACTTTTATTGAGAAACACTGGTTTTTTTTAAAAAATAATAGTTTTTTGCCACTTATAAAAATTATATTTGACATCATAAAAATTATTTTATAATTTATATTTAATAACAATTATTTAATAATAATATTTTATTAAAATATGTATTTTCCAAAAATGATTAATTTATCAAAATAAATTCCTTAATTGAAATTAAATTCTAATTTAAAATAAAATTAGTGTATTATTGTTTTAGAAATAAAAATAGTTTTTAAATTAATGATAAAAATTAAATATAAACATTATTATATTGAAAATAAAGTGTAAATATTAATATTATTATGGTCTTGATACATATGCCTTTAATATACCAGTAAATTCTCTATAGGTAAGGTGTCTGATGGTGATATTTTCATTGGATAGTTCGATGTACATGGTTTGGTCCAAGATCTCATTGAGCTTAAACTTATACTAAATATGGTTTTGATCATGCTTATATTATTGGCTCAATGTTTGGTCTTGGTCAAGGAAAAATTCTAGTGATGTTGTCTCCCTCAGATCCTCTAATAAATGGGATTCATAGGGTACTATCTTACTAATTGAGGCCATCACTTCTGTTGTCAGTGTCAACTAGATTTGTTAAAACCCTATATTTATACTAATAATTAGATAACTATTCTATAGATATATTATCAAGGATTATAATGATTAATGGTATTTTAAATCTGATAGGATATAATAAACCTGAAGAAGTGTATGTGTTTCCTATAGCCATAGTACATAATAAGACCTTTAATTAAATTTCAAAGGGAATTTTATTTATAAAATATTGCGTTGTTATAATCCTGTATCTAAGTATAAGGTCTTTATATACTAGATGGATTCATTGGGTGGGGCACAATTTTCATGACCTCAAGGATGAGTGTCTCTGATGATGTCATGGATCATGGAGTAGATTCTCTAGTAACTAGAATTTCTTCGTATAGAATCATGTGGCTGGTATTTTGGTTTTGACCGCTTGGAGGTGTAGTATCCTTCCTAAGTATATCTATGTTTTTTATGCATTGATTACTGTATCATTATTATGATTTTACTGTTCTTGATTCTTTATGGTTAGTATTTTAGGGGTATCTTATTGGGCATTTCTATACTCACCCTTTTATGGGCTCTATCCACACGTGTCATGTATTATGAATAAAATGACCCATTCGATGGTGTCCTATGAGGATAGGGAGCTGGTGAAGTATAGCTTGAGTAAGAAAGACCAAGGCATTTTCTGGGTGGTTGTATTTGACAGCAGACCTCACCTTCTGAGCATGTTGGATGATCTACATTTTTTGGTTGGGATTTTATTTGGCGCCTTTATAACTTCTACTTCCTTACTATCATACTCTGATTGTGGGATCATAGTTGTATGTATGAATTAGTTTCAATTGTTTTAAATTTTATCATTTTATATTCTTAGAGATGTGTTCTTGTGTGTAGGTACATGAAGATATGACCTACCTTTTGTGTGATATGCCTACTTGGCATTGGTCGCCATCCCCTGGCCTATTGGATGCAGGCTTAGGGTTATTGCGGTTCAGGACACATCAGACTGGGTCATGAAAGATTGGTATCAAAGTGGTGGTTCTAACTTAGTATAGATTCATTGAGTCTTTTTTGGGGGAAATGTAAACCGTTCTAAGTTTGGATTTCATCACAGGGACTCCAATGTTGGTGTGAAAACTAATGTATCTATACACAATTATTCTGATCACTCAACTTTTGACTCAGTACATATAAACATTGGTTGTAGGAAAAAAATTGGTGATTTAATCATATTGAAATAGGTTGTGGTTTCTATTTACTTCTTGAGTATACTCCCCAGATATACTCTTTGACCATGGTACATCTTATTTATTTCTGGATTACTCAGTGAAGAGAGTTATCTAGGATTCCACTACATGATCGTAAGGATGATCCATTGAGTGATGAGTATTTAGTATACATGAATGTAACGGAGATAATACCTCTAAGTAGTTTACTATCTATACCACCACTCGTTGAGCAGAAGGTATCTCTAGGGGTGCTAGTAGAGAATTCACATAGATTATTTGCATTTCATGAGTTCCATAGGTAGCCACCACATAGATTTTAGGGTGATCTGGACCCCTAGGTGGCTGAAGACTATCAAGAGGTAGTCACTCAAGTTTTCTACATTCTAAGTATTGCTGTTGATTAGATGGAAGTCCTAAAAACCATTACTCTCCATGGACCAGCTGGGTGATGTTGGAGTTTAGTAAATTAATCACACAATGAGACAACTTTCTCAGGGTCATACTTCAAGCATTTATTTAGGGAGGATTTTTATGAATCTACATTATGATCAATATGAATTTAGGAATTTATGAATTTTCATAAAGGAACTATGACTATGGAAGAGTATTCAATTAGGTTTACTGATCTCTCATGATACTCCATAGATATGGTACGAGATCCATTATTCAGATCACATACCTTTGAGTAGGGATTACGTTGGGATATCAGGGCTTTAGAAATATCTCTATGCATTCTCACCTATGATGGGGTGATTGAGAGAGCCTTAGTGGTGGAGATCAACCTAGTAGAGTATGCACTGATAGAAGGTACTTGAAGTGGGAACCTAGAAGCTGATACCTTAGTGGAAGTTAGATTATGGTAGTAACAAGGATTTTATCATTCTATATGATTATGGTATTGATCCCAAGATAGAGGGTCAGGGATGCATGGATCTTAGGATGAATCGAGTGAGCCGAGGGAGATGTGTTTTTTATCCTATGATGGTTGAGGTTATATTTCATGGGAATGTATGAGACATTGTAGAGCTTATATGGAGATGGTTGGGGGACTGCCAGGGTAGATATAGAGGTAGGAGCAGGGTGTTTTGTAGGGTAGAAGACATGGAATATGGACAGTAGAGAAGCATGAGGTGGATGGAGGTATGAACCATCACCAACACCACCTCAGGTGGTCCACACCAGGATCAGTGAGATGGTGGTCCTGGATGAGGATAACTATAGGCTATAGAGGCCTATTACCCTAAGGATCCATAGATTATGCGAGGTATAATCTGTTCCTTTTATGCCTTAGTTTTAGTTTTGATAGATAGAAGTGCGAGTCATTACTTTTTTAAAAATTCCATGGTTTGATACCTAGAGATTCCGATTGAGACTTTTTCTCACCCCTTTCTGTTAGAGACTTAGAAAAGAGGTATTTAAGTGATTGCACACTTTTATTGATAGTGTGATCTGATACTTGGAGGTGAGATATTTTTTTGCGATATATTTTTAGCATCGATGAGGCCTTATGAAGTCATATTAGGTATGGATTAACTATCCATAGTTCATGACCAAATTGACTATTTTAGGTAATAGATGCAGTGTGTCTATAATTATGGGGTGAAGTTTTATTTTGTGAGTAAAAATGAAACCTTAGCAGTGTAGGGTAGGGTTAAGAAAATTAGAGTACAAGTGATTACTCACCAATTCACTAATATGACTCTTGGATCAGTGGATGACCTACTAGTTCCCTGTAGTGGTTGAAGAGTATGAGGATGTATTTATTGAGGATGTTCCAAGATTTCCTCCCCATTGAGAGCCTGACTTCTGCATTGACATACATCCTGAGATGGTCCTGATATCTACACCATCATATTGGATGGATACATCAAAGCTTCAGGAGTTGAGGGTGTAGTTAGAGGACTTATAGGATAAAGGCTTCATGAGACCCATCATTTCCCATGGTCAACCCTATTATTGTTCTCTGAGAGGAAAGATAGGAAATTGACATTATGTTGGGATAATTGGAGCTTGAACTAGGTAAACATGAAGAATAAGTATCCACTACCAAGGATCGATAAACTCTTTGACCAGTTGAGATGGGCAGGATGGGTGTCAAAGTTTGACCTCAGATTAGGCTATCACCAGCTATGAGTATGAGAAAAGGATATACCTAAGATGAAATTTAGATATTTCTATGGTCATTATGAGTACTTGGTGATTCCCTTTCATCATGAAAAAATCCCCAAAATTGTTCATGGGACTCCTGAACTAGATCTTTCATCCTTTCTGAGACCAGTTTGTGGTGATCTTCATTGATAATTTCCTAGTGCACTTGGTGTCTGAGGAGGAGTATAGAAGACACTTAAAGATGGTTGTGGACATACAATAAGATCACTAGCTTCATGTAAGGATCTATAAGAGTTTGTTTGGAATTCTAGACTTCCAATTCTTGGGACATGTCATCTTAGAGGCAGGAGTGGAACTAGACCTGACGATGGTTGAGGCAGTGCTAGCTTGGGAGCCACCCAAGAGTCTTATCAGGGTGTAGAGTTTCCTTGGGATGGCTGGGTACTATAAGAGGTTTGTACCTGATTTATCGAGATTGGAAACACCCTCGATGACTTTAACCCAAAAGTGGAAGCCTTTCATGCCTACGGAAAGTTTCCAATAGTGTTTTTAGGAGTTGAGGCTGAGGTTAATGAGTACTCCCATATTGAGATCACTAGAGGAGGGTGTTAGAGGCATAGTGTTATATGATGCATTGGGGACAAGGCTAGGTTGTGTTCTGATGAATTGGAAGTTGGTGATTTCCTATTGTTCTCATCTGTTGATACCACAAGAGAAGTACTACGCAACCAATAATCATGTGTTATCAATGGTAGTCTTATCACTAAATATGTGGAGACACTACTTGATGGGTGAGCTATTTATCATCTACCATGAACACAAGAGTCTCAAGTATATCTTCTCTCATAAGGATATTAACTTGAGATTGAGTTGATGTCTAGAATTCCTCTAGGAAAATGACTTTAATATTTTCTATACTCTCAGGAAGGGGAACGTGGTGGAATATTCCCTCATTGGGAGATATTGTTCTCAGTTATTGGATGAGGTGTTAGAGTAGTTAGCCTCATTTTAGTTGTACTTAGTGAAAAATGGTAGTTCTTCATATATTTAGTTCATGATTCTTACCCCACCACTTTTACAACATGTTTGGGAAGTTCAGTAGGGAGATACCGATTGTGAGACCATATATACTCCAATATCAACTAGATGTTCTATTGATGGATATTCTAAAGGTGGAGATCATGTTATCATTTTCATAAGAAATATGATAGTAGAATATGAGTTTTTGGAGGAGGTATGGAGGATTTTAATAAAACCCATTTGGAATTACATTCTTGTATAGAAAAGACGTACCCCAAACTATGACTTTAGTTTTGGTGTCCATATATGAAGAGTTGTGTTGTAGTGTTTTTCTCTTGATGCGCTTTCTATAAGTGAAGGCTAAGAACTAAGTCTCAATGGGTTTGGATCAATCCCTTGAGGTGCCATAGTGTAAGTGGGATGTGATATACATGGACTTAGTGATTATTTTACCACATTTTTATAGGGGATAAAATTCTATTTGGGTGATTGTATACCAATTGATCATGTCATTCTACTTATTAGATATTTGAGAGTTGAGCTCAATATAGATATTGAGATGCTTGTTCATAAAGGAGATAATATAGATCCATGGAGTTACCTTGATGATCATTTCATATCATGATTCTTATTTCATGTCATGATTATAGAGTGGATTTCCAGAGGCCTTTGGTACTAAGTTTCATTTGAGCACAACATTTCACCCCACACTAATAACTAGAGTGAGCGGACCATTCAGGTCTTAAAGGATATTCTATAGTCTTGTATGTTGTATTTTAGATATATTTGGGAGGATCACCTACCATTGGTGGATATTTCATACAATAATAGATACCATTCCACCATCAGTATGGCACCATTCAAGGCCTTGTAAGGGAGACCCTATAGGTCGCCACTTTATTGGACTGATCGAGGAGAGTAAACAGTAATTGGGCCAAGTTTGGTGTGAGATAATACAGAGAATGTTTAGATCATAAAATAATATATGAGGACTACACAGAGCCATTATAAGTCCTATAAATATGGAAGATGGAGGCCACCTAAGTTTGAGGAGGGAGACCTTGTGTTCTAGAGGGTCTCACCTCGATTCGAATTACAGAGAATTGGATGGGGAAACAAACTATCTTATAGATTCATTGGCCCTTCCCAGATACTATATAAAGATTGCAAGGTGTCATGACTCTTATCTCTAACACTATATTTGTACTGGGAACATGATGTATTCCATGTGTCATAGCGCAAGAGTTACATGCATGACCCATCACATGTTATTGATTGGGGAGAGATGCATATCAAGGATGGATATACCTTTACTGAGTACCCAATGGAGATCGAGGTTATGTAGTAGAGGATCATTCATGGGTGATCAATTATACTAGTTCATTTCTAATGGAAGCATTAAAATATTTAGGAGAGAACCTCAAAGTTGGATACACATATGTGATCCTAGTACCATCATATTTTTGAGTAGGTTTTCATCTTTTCAAGGATAAAAGACCTAAGGTGGGGGAGATGTAATGTATTTGATTTTATATGTATCACTTTATAATATTATAAGGATTATGTTTAGTGCTAGTTGATAATACAGTGTATGATTCCAAGGCTCGATGTGCCTGAAATTAATTTTTGATATATATTATATATGTTATTGTCATGCATAAGGATTTCTCCAGAAAAAAGTGGATAATCTCTCAAAAAAGGTCCCCTATCATAAATCTGAGGGAAACATTGAGTTTTTAATTAGGGTTAACCTAATATCAATATAATCTTTTTCAGTATCATGTGTTTTTCAAAAATTTATCAAAAGTGTTGAATTAATAAAATAAATAAATAAATAAATTTATTTTATTTTATTTGACAGAAAAACCTACTTACTCTATTTAAACATTGTTATTACTTAACCCTTAGGTTATCCACATAAACTAGGTATTTAGAGGAACTATTGGAGAGGATTCTATGGAGTATCAATGTCACATGAAATTAAATCACATTAGATTAATGATTATACACCAAAATATTTCATGGATCTCACCAATGATAGAGAAAAATTATTGTTCTTCATCAGTGATTGATCTAATAGGTGGAAAGAATGATTTATTTTGGATATAAATCCTATTATTTATCTATTTTTGAACATTGATCAATTCCAAAAATAATAAATGGTTCATGCATTGAAGGTTAATTTTTTTTTGTGGATATTTTTTTTGTTATTTAAATCCCACTTCATTTATCTAAATCTATGAAAATGGATCAAGGTCAAATGAACAAAGTCTTGGGTTCATTTCTAAAATCCATTGGCTTATGTATTTATCCTTCCAATTATTTTCATGTTCATAATGGGTATTTTCTTTGGCCTGTGGTTTGACGATTACTCAGTATTTGATTATTGTGTGACCATCCTTTAGCACAATGGATCAATACCATGGGTCCTATTTGGGATTGAAAGAATGATCTAGGTGTGGTGATGAATGAGGATGATTGGACGTATATCAAAATGAATTAGAAATTCCCATTCATCCTAGGTTTAATTATACAACTATAGAAAACACATGGGGGGTTTCTTGAGAATATTAGAAGCATGGAATCCCAATATCTAGAGATGGGAAGGTTTGAAAACCTAAAATTTACAATCTCCAGTGAGGATGGTGGTGGAAGCGACATGCAGGATGACAGAGAGAAAAAAACTAGTGGGATATGAAAATATCAGGGTACATGGAATGTAATCCATAATTAAACGCCCTGTGGGACCCCCTAGTTATGCCAATAGGGTTTCTATAGACAGTATAATATAACATGACATGTGACTCTATCACAAACCACGTGACTCTTTCTAAGATTATCAGTATGTAAGTCAGCGGTTTCATGGGAACGAGAAGGATGAAGTACATAGAAATGACTAGAGTATATTGAGACAGTTCAATGTACACAATTATAGGAAGAAAACATGGGAAAGTGGGAATGAGATCTCTACATGCTGTATACTATTCATTCATACAGTGTATATGGATATTTAAAAGTTCTGTGAGGTAGCACCACATAGGCCAACCATAGGTCGGCTGGGCATGCTGTGTACCCCTAGGTACATGCTGTGTACACACTTTGAGGTTTCTTGGAGCCCATCATTTCTTCATTTTGGACTAGTATTAGTTTATCATGTTCCTTTGGTCTATCTCATTAAGGTTACAATGAGACATTACATCCACATATATGAATTATGTTCTACTCTAGAGGATGAGTCTCAAATAGAGTTTGTGGTGTCCCTCTGAGAGAATAGAGTGTGATCCTATATCATTTTATACCCTATGTGGGGTTTGTGGAATCTATATAACCTCCTTGATCATGGTATTGATCCTCCATTTACCAGTCCATTTTAGTAGGGTTCATGGTATCGTTGGAGTATGATAACCTACAAAGAGGGTTGATCTAGATTGGGTTTGTGGTGTCCCCCAACAATCCTATGTGTCATCACCTATATGAGTATTGGGTCTTCAGGGACTGGTGGGATTTCTTGGGTGGTGTCCAATGTTCATGATCTCTTTGATGAGTTCCTATGATTATGGAATGGATCATGGATTATATTCTCCTGGAATGATAATTTCTTTGATAAAAATCATATGGAGGGTAATTTTTTTGTGATAACCTAGAGGAACAATGTATTTTTTAAGTATATATAAGTTTTTGTTATGAATTTATTTCTATATCATTATTATGAGTTTACTATTATTGATTCTTTATGTTTTGTGTCCTCTGGGTTTCCTATTGGGTATTTTTATACTCATTACTTTTTGGACTTTTCCGACACGTGTTGTGTCTTATGCAGATGAAAAACCATCTGATAGTGTCATATGAGGATAGGGAGATGGGGGAGTATATCTAGAGATAGAAATACCGAGGTGTTTTCTAGGTGGATTCATTTGACAATATAACTTTCCTTCTACGTCAGTTGGACTATCAACAGTTTTTTGTTGAGCTTGTATTTGGCCCATTTACTGCTTTCGGTTACATACTGTCCAACTCTGATTGTGGTATCATAGATGTTTGCATTGATTGATTTTAGTTGTTTTAAATTTCAGCATTGTATGGGATTGGATATGTGTGTATGTTGATAGGTGCGTTATGATAAGGTCTCTCATATATATGATATGCCTACTCGGAGTGGATCTCCAGCCCCTACCCTATTGGGGATGGGCTTGGGGTAGTCATGGTTCGGGACCATCAGGCCAGGTTATGATAGACACGCCCAATTATATAAATTATCTCATCTTTATAAATAACCTAACTAGGTGGTGGGTCCTCACTTGAAATAGTTTTCATCCAAACGATGCCTTTAGGATCCAAAATTTTTCTCCTATTTACTCAATCCACAAGTGATGTGGTTATTAATAAGGATATGAGGATAGGATACCCATGAAACTCCTGAAATTATAGATGAATTTTAGAAAATAGATCCATCAACTTCTATTCACTTCTGGATTACTAAAAATCATGCACTTGTGTCATCTGGATCAGAGAAATGACCACTGCATTTCCCTTACCTAGAATGTAAGAAAGATCAGTATCAAAGGAATGAAGGTATTTAATCCATATTCATTGTTGGAGGTTATGTCGCCCATATAGAATATGTATTTGAGGCCATTATGTTTTTTGTATACCACAAACCACTCCCCCAACAGGTATTGTATCTATAAATGAAAGGCATGGATGAATACTACCAACTCAAGGTCATGTATCAGGTATTTAGGCTCATGATTCCTCAAACAAAGATACATGTTTTCTATGAATTTATCCCCTTACGTAAAAACATCTCCAAAAACTATTAATGATTCATTATAGTAAACAATATAGCCTCTACTAGGATATTGTAAAATCAAGATCAATGTTGAGGTTAACATTCCTTTCTGCTCCTAAAAGGCCTTCTAATAGGATTCAGAACATGTGAACTTTAAACCCTTTTTGGTCAAGGGTATTAGAGTTTCTGAAAATCATGATAAGTTTTTGATAAAGCACTGGTAGTAGCTAGCTAGTCCCAAGAAGAGTTTAATATCAATAACATTATTAGGATACTCCTAGGAAACAACAAATATCACCTTCTTTAGATCCATAGATACCCATGATTCCAATATAATTTGACATAAGAATTAAAATTTATCAATCAAAAATAGTAACCTTTTGAGATTAACATATAACCAATGCTCTTTCATTTTATATAGAATAATGTCAAGGTTCCTGGCATCATCTTGTCGAGTCTGAGAGTACACTAAGATATCATCCAAAAAAATGATGAAAATTAATCTAGACTTAGGTTGGAAACCCCATTAATCATGTACATAAAGATAAAATACTTGTTTAATAGACCAAATGCCATTTCCAAATATAAATACAAGCCATAACCGCTTCAAAATTCTGAAAATAGGAGATTCGAGGTTCTGACCCTCACCTGAATGTAGCCTGATCTCAAATCAATATTTGAGAGGACCTAGCCTCAATAGAGATATTAAAAGTGATCGTTTATATGAGGAAGTGGATATCTATTATTATCTATAAGCTGATTAAACTTCTGATGATCCATATATAGCCTTAAAATTCCATCTTCCTTCTTTTAGAAAAGTTTAAGTGGACCCCAAGGAGAAGTACTAGGTCATATAAACCCTTTCACTTCTAGGTCCTCAAACTACCTTTTGAGTTCCTAAAGCCTTGTAGGAGGAATCATATATAGAGGAATAGATACTATTTCTACTCCTGAAACAAGTTAAATGGTGAACTCTACCTCTGTCTTTAGATGTAGACCCAACAAGTCTTTATGGAAAACATATCTGAATTGGTCCACTAATGGAGGAAAAATATTCTATCATAATCCTCAATAATAAAAAAAGAGACTAGAAATCTTGGATGACACTCCGACCAACCTATAATTCTTAAGTTTAGCTCAAATTTCATAAACATCCCTTACATACATAAATAAAACCCTTAGGTGATATAAAATAAACCGTTTTATGATAAAAATCAATATTGGATCAATAAGGCACTAACCAGTTCATTCTGAAAATTATGTCAAAACTTATTATATTGAAGATGAGATGGTTTCATAAAAAATAGTAATTTTTGATCTTAGGGGGGAGATCCTTGCATCCGTGAAAATTTTTTGAACTTAATCCTGTGTATCAATAGACATCACCCCACAAAATTACTCAATATTGAGTTAAAGACTTTCTGTTAAAGCTATAGATGAAAATGAGTGTGAAATGCCAATGTCAAATTTAGATGATACTAAAGTTAAGGATACTAATATTATACCTAACCATATGGATGTACCAATGATCTATTCCTCAGGTATAGGATACACTGCATGTAGATATCTAGATCCACAACAATGAGCTATAACCTGGATACCCTGAGTTTTTATGCTCTTCTAGCACTGCATATCATGTGTCTGGATTATTTGACCATGGCCACATCTTTAGCCTGATTGGTCAGTGGTATCCCAACATCCTTTATGAATATTACCTACTAATAGTTATCAAAAACCTAGAGCTGGTTCCAATCCTCTCTCTCTAGGAATTAGTATAATGGTCCTGTATTTTCTCTAAATATATCCCATTCTACTACAAGTTTGGCACTGCACTAGGTTCCAGTCACACAGGTGCTTCATGTGACCTTACCTTCCACACTGGTGGCATACCATATTATTACTAGTGCAAATAGTCATACTCCCCCTAACTTGATAGTGAACCTTAAGCTGGCATTTATTTCCATTGGATAAACCAATCCCCTATCTAATTGCCGAAACAATGATCCCAATACCTTCCGATTCCCTCCGTTTCCACTCAGAGATAAGGGCCCGATTCACCATATCAGAGGTAGTGGTTAGTTAGAATAAATTCAACTTATATTGAATGGTATACCTGATCCCATACTCAAAATTTCTCACCCTATATACAAATAACTATAAATAGTAGGTTTAAATCACTAAAGCTCTATAAAGCGAGCGAAGTACCCCCTAACAGACATAGTACTCTGATCTATATTCATGAACTCGCAAGTTTGATTGGATCTCACTATATCTGTAACTATCCATGATTTTAAAAGAGGAACATTATTTTCAATAGTATGTATGACATGAAACACCAAGATTATAAGAACATATGGCACCTTATACTTTAGGAAATATTTCTTTTTAAATAAATTTAATCTCTTCGATAGCTTGTGGAACATGCAACCTTGAGTCAAAATGAACTATAATATAGTATACCATTATATGATTGCCACTAAGTTGGTGGGTATGGATTGTACTAACTACATTATTAAGATTAATTTTATCTATTTATTATAAATAAAATAACAATCCTTTAAAAGAAAAAAAGTTTTCTGAAAACTTTATTTTTTCTAAAAGACGGTTAAGACATTCTTTGTGCACAGAAATTAAAATTAGTTCTCATCACATTTATAAAATTTATTGAAAAAATAATCTATATTTTTAAATCATAATAAGAAAATTATATTAAAGTAAATTTTTGGTATTTTATGAAATATTTCATTTTTTATTGAATAGTGAAAAAATACTGAATTCTAATTGAAAACATCCTTTTGAAATAAAAATCTTAAAAAGTTAAATTATATTTTGAATTTGTTTTAAAGTAAAATTTCTTAAATTAAATATATATAAATCCAATTTATCTTATTGTAATCATTTTAATATTGAATGTTGATATAAAATCTTTGTAAATTTTGAATATTTTCTTTTTGAAAACCCGCATTATCATTAAGTCTGAGAGATTGATTTTAAAATATGTTTTTACATTTTATGAAATGAATTTGATAAAATGGATTATATATCTGAAATAAAAATAATATTTATTAATAAGTTAAAATTAATTTTTGGTCATAATAATTATTAAAGGAAATAAAAATTGATTACTATGGTTAAGGTTAAAAGTGGTGTTTTTTCATGTTACATTGGCATGTGTTGAATTAATTTTCAACACTCATAAGATTTTTATTTTATAAATTAGATTCAATATTTATAATAATTATGTCCAAATTATATAATTAGTATCATTTTATTTTAGGCTTAAATATTTAATTACCTAGGTTAAAAAACTAATTACTGTGGTGGAAACTAAATTGGTAAAAGGGAGTAAACTAAAAGGATAAGGAATAAAATTTTTAAAACAAGTTTTTTTGTTGGATGTGTGTATCAAATATATCATTAATATCCTCCATTATTTATCAATTTTTGAGCCATATGATGTGAGAGTGACCTACTATTATTGAATACTTTTGGGTAATTACCAAAATGCCACTTCATGTCAATTATAAAAGGGAACCCACTCCCCTCAGTTCTTTACACCTATAAATAATTTTTTATTGAAAAAAAGATACAAAAATTACATTATAAATTCCCTCCCATTATCTTAGAGGAATTAGTTAGGGATGAAATCCCACCTTGTATGGTTTTGGTAAAAACCAAAGGTGGTTACATGAAGAAGAAGTAACATTTTTCAATGAATGATTTTGTTTTATTTCTTCCTCCACCTCCTTAAATTAATAATAAAACATTCGTATATAACTACCTATGTATATATAATATATTTATATGTTTTTAGAATAAGTTCAGGACCTAAAATCATCCCCACTTCTATAAAATGGGTTACAAAATCATCATTCATGTGTATAGAGGACTTTCTCCTTGAGAATTGATGCCATTTATTTCCATTACCACCTCCCATGGCTGGGTATGATGATGTATATAATGTATATATATGGTATTTTAAATATAATTATACCTATCGATTAATTATATCTGGTATAACTTTTTTATTTTCCATTCCTTATGGGATACGATAAATTCTCTCTTGTCTATGACAGATTTACTCCTCACAAAGTGATGTGATTCATATTTCAATAGTGATTACATGGAAGGTTATGAGGATAAATTTTCTAATTATATATAATATAAATTAAATAATTATGATAATCATGACTTAATTAGCATACTGAAAAGATAATATATCATTTTCTTTCTTACACTAAAAAAATGATATCATCGTTTGTGTATGTGTTGACTACCACCTTCACAAAAAAATATGGTATATATAATATTATGATTATTATATAAAGATAAATATTACTAAAATTATTTAAATAATTTTTATTGAAAAATAAAAATGTTACTCATGTGTACGTATGACCTACCGTCTCCATGATTGTATTGCAGTTCCTTTTTCATAACCATCTTTCATGATTTTTTTTTAAATTATAATATATGTTTAAATATGATAATTATTTCATCATTATTAATCTATATATGTTTAAATAACGACTATTTGACTATATTTAACCTACCATATTTATTTTTGACATATAATCTAAATATCATTGAAACATCCAATGTAAAATTAATTAAGTAATCATATATATAACATTTTAATAAGTAAAATAAAAGGAATAGTAAACTAGAAAAAGGTAATTAAAAAATTAATTAATTAACATTAGTTTGTTATTTAGGAAGATAAATAATATACATGATAAGTCAGACTCAAGGTAAGGGTTTCTTGTCTCACATTAACTTATATGATAAAGACACTATATTCACTAATTATTTATTTTGTGTTGTGCATATAATGCTCTTTTTATATTTTATATAATGTGTTAATTTATATTTTTTGGTATTTAATGTTTAATTTAGTTTTTTTATTTCATGGGGTTTATGATACAAAATTTACCAAAGTGGTAAGAGTTTATTTCACAATCTCATCATTTTGTGGGATTGTTTTTCTTTAAGTCTCCCTTGGGGGAATTATTTGATATTTCTATCCTAAAATTAATATTTGTTCTTCTATTATGGTTATTAGATAAATATTTCAAGTTATGGTAAAATTATTCTTGTATTTTTTACTTAAAATTATTACGAAAATGTTTTTATGAAAATGAAACTTTATTTCTCTCTTCGGTCAAAAATCCCTTTTCTTCCAAAACCATGTTTTCTAAAAACGTTTTAAAATATGTTTTAACATTATCAAAATGATTTATTAATTTTTTTATCCATGTTTTACTTTTTATAATATGGTTTGAAAAGAGTATTCGTGTAATTTTTTGAACATAACACTTTTCTAGCCTTTTTATAGTGTAAAAGGAGTGTTATTTTAACTTATATAACATGTATGAAATTACACTCCATCGTGAATGTCATTTATTTGAAGCATAAATTTAAAGTTTATAAGGTTCTATTTTTAAAAAAAAATTATTTACTAATATTCTTGGAATTATTATTTTTAAAATTTAATTTCAAAGAAAAGTATTTTGATAATATATTTCGAATTATATATTTTTAAACTTACAATGGTGATTTTAAAAGAAAGTTCATTTTACTCAATGAATGTTATATGTGATATTTCAAGATCATTTTACTTGTAAGAATACATCTTTGATGTTACTTATTGTTTAATTGGGATATACACTAATGATACAATACTTTTTTATTTCTATAGATGGTTAAAGATTAGTTTGACTGAGGATGTGCTATGTTTATACTGTTAATTTTACTCTGGATGGTTTATGATCATATTTATTGATTGGAATAATTGATAAAATTTTATATTATAGTTTTTCAATATGAATATTTATATTGATCATGTTTCACCCCATTCATAGGAGGAATGTATTGGACTATGTATGTGATTGGTGGGGCTCAATATAGCCCCTCGATGCATTGGTAGGTCTCATGAGACAACCTAGATATTGTTTTGGCTTAGGCATTACCCATTTATATAGATGTCTTAACACAAGAAAAAATGGTAGTGGATTACTTAACACAAGCCTCAATGGTATTTGATGTCTGGGAAAAAGACTCAATAGTATTTTTGTTGATGCCCAACATTATTAATTTCTTCCTTTTGAATTTTGTTATATAAATTCCATATGATTATTAAATTAGTTAGAATACCCCTGGTTAAGTTTAACACTCATGTGATTATTTATATGTTATTATTTGATCATCATTTGTCTCTAAACTATTGATTATGCCCCATTTATTCATGTATTTGGCTGTATTATTACCCATAATGAGCATCTAAGCTCATCGCTTTATTTTGTTTTATTTTACACAATATTAGAGGAAGTTTTTTGTGATTTATATGTAGGGATACACTAAGGGGTATAATGGAATTATCAAAGAAAATTATTTGTGTATTTTATATTTTAAAATGTAATTTGAATTTCAATATCGTATCTTGTTTATAAAAACTAAAAAACCATTCCATCCTTCAGGATACAACTCCTTGCATATTATGAAAATGTAATAAAGTATACAATGACTCTAGGAAACTAGGGATGGGGTCACTACAATTGGTTTTAGAGGATATTTAGTAGAACTTTTGGGAACTAGATTTTGAAAAAAAATAAATTTGGAATCATAACCCTATGATAAAATTTGAGGATAAGTATAGAAGAACATACTAAAGTTTTTTCAAGGTATAGATTTTGTGATTTTTCATTGAAATACATCCCTATCTGGATACTACAAGTGGACGTGGTTCTGGCATAGATATACCAAGGGTTAGTAACACTGAAAATGGTTCATTAGGTATGACTCGATCATCACCTGGTGTATGAAAACATGCCTTACTATGAATTTAATTTTGCACTATGAATGGATATTCTTAGGGTAATAAATATTTTATTTACAAATCATTATGAATGACTTGAAAATAGAGATATCTCTCAAGAAACCATGTCTATGATTATGAGATTAGCTATGCAATTTTTTTTCAATTTATGTTAAGTATTTCACTTTTTTTGGGATTTTACATTATTTTTCACAATGAAATGGTCTAATTTAGTGTATAAAATATTTTAGAAATGGCACCTAGAAGAAGGAATGCTAATCGAATCAATGCACGTATTCTAAAGTGTTTGAAAAATCATTTATTTTATTGGATATAGCCAATATTTAAAAGGTATCTAGTCTTAAAAACATTTTTTTCTTATTAGGACATAATATTATATAAGAAAAATATATAGAAGGAATTCTATAATTATTATGGCTTTGATGGGAAGAAAAAGAAGAATATGATGATAGAAAAAATAGAAAAAATGGAAGAAGGGAAAGAAGGATTTTCCAACATGTGATACTTGTGGGAAGAAACACCTTCATAAATTATTAAAAGGAAAAGAGATCCGCCTTGTCGCGAGGGTCCCAGTGCCGTAGACGGCGCGTCGATCGGACGTGAGGTTTCGAAGTTATTCGCATTTAAGCGAAGACGTGCCCGATCTGTCAAACTGAGTGGGCTGGTGGGTTGGCCCGACCCGGCTCGGTGGGTCCAACCCGGCTGGGGGGTCAGCCTGGCCTGGTGGGGCACGCCCCACCTACAGACCCGGCCCGCGCTGCGGGCCAGTCTGGTTCTCCAGGCAGCGCCCACTCCTCCCTTGCCCGACCGGTCGTAGCCGGCCGGTTAGGCCCGACGCACGTGACCCACGATGCGGGCCGCGGTTCTTCCCACGCGACGCCTGCAGGAGCCGCGATTCTCTATCCCGGCCAGCCGTAGCCAGCTGGTTCGCCCAGTCGAGCGGCCCGCGGATGTGGGCTGCTATAACAACCCATACTTTACATTCATGGTTGTTACTTCAAAATTGAAGCATAATTATTACAACATATAACAGAACCATGAAAGGACCGTACAAGTATAGTGTCTTTAGAAACTGGGAAACATAAAAAACTAGTTCATAAATCATCTACGTTGTCTCCCATTTATTTCATCATATCTAGAGTCCATTTTTGGCATATCCTACTTAATATCCTTCTTCCTGACCTGGGGAAAAGAAAACATACAAAAAGGGTGAGTTCAAATGCTCAGTAAGGGTAAACAAAAGAAATATCAAACATATCATATTTATAAGAACATAACATTTTGAAAATCTTATCCTGCAAAAGAGATCATAACATGGGATAAATCATAGAAGTGAAATGTAATTCCAATAATCATAACTTAAAACATGAAGCCTTGTGGCATACACACATAATCATAGAGAGTCATTTATTAGTAGTCAAGACTCATTGCCAAGACTATCTTAGCGGACAAAGTCTATTTCTGAACCGAGTTTACTCCTCGTTTTAGTCCTGTTTCCCCGAACCGGTTTAACCTGCCGTTCCAGCCATGTCTATCTCACGAGATATAAATCTTTACCCAGTGCATTGGAGGGAGATATAGGTCCCACCCATCTCATAATGAAACCATTCTTATGTGTGCCACAAAATCATAAATCATACATCATAGCATAACCCGTGTAATAAAAATGGGAATCTTAAACATCATTCCATCATAACATAATCCATATAAGATAAAAGGACATCATAAAAATAATTACATCATAACATAATCAAATCAATGTAAAAATAGGGATAGAAACGGAACCCTATGTTATCTTAGATGGAAAATAATTTTGATAAAACACTTGAACTCCATTCTTGAGGAAAATATCCTTTCTACTTCAAAAACATTTTTCCTTTATTTACATGTCATAAAATTTTAAACTAAAAGAAGTTGATTAAAAATAAACTTGAAAACTTGTAAAGGAAGCTTCATGGAAATAATGTTCTATGAATCCATTCATGTCGTATAAGTTAAAAAAAACATTCTTCTCGTACTTTGGTCAGAAAAGTCAAAAAGTACCTCGTACTAAAAACGAAAAATGATTACTTTCATATCTTTTGATAAAAACTCACCAATGGGTAAAATTGGATTTAAAAAATTGTAGGTGGATGGAAATAATATTAAATATTTAGGAAACATGGATGTGGATGATAAATATTCCCCAGTAAATTCTTAAGTATAAACAATCTCGGATAAAAATGAGATTGTGAGATTTTTCTTTATCTTAGGTCCGATTTGCTTCGTAAGTGTCCGAACCTCCTGTATAATGATTTAAATAATGTCATTGACTTATTCCAGAATCATACTCATTGTTATGATATCATATATGGTCATATTCTTAGCTTCTTATTAGTAATATTTCACTGCTACTTGTTATTCGGGTGTTTATTACTTTTTGTTCTTATGCGTGTTTTGTCGAATAAATTATTATTATTCTATTTTGGTTATAGATACCTCATTTAAATAATGGTATTAATGTACTATATATCATATTTATTCATTCAATTCATCTATATAAACATTATTCAAAGAAGATCATGTAGAATGAGTCGCATCACATCATGGAGACGGTATTCCGTACGTACACACGAGCGATGATATCGTTTCCATGATCATGGAATTGTATTGGAGTGTATGTATACTATTTCAGAATCAATATCACTTTAAAATAATCATATATAGTTATTATTTACACCATTATACCCATCCAAGTAAGATGGTGGTGTAAAATAGATTACACCACAGTGTGGAGACGGTATTCCGTACGTACGCACCCGCGGTGATTTCATTTTCTGTAGGATGGATAGATGGTGAGATATGGTTGTTTCATACTTATAATAACATATAATTATATGAGTGATACTGATGTTATTACTTCATAATGAAACAACTAAAGAAGAATAAGTGGAAGAAGAAATAAAGTTGAAAGAATCGATAACAGACATTACCTCTTCTTTGAAGCGCCTCTTTGAGACCTCCTCTCAGGGCACTAAAATTGGTCTTTGAAGAAGACCAGGACATCTAGGATGTTTCTAGTGAAGTGGAGAAGAGAATTTGGCAGGGTTTGTCCGAGCTTGAAGGCTAAAAGTGGTGTGAGAAAGAGAGGGAGGAGGTTCCCTTTTATAAGGGAGGAGAGGGGCACCTTTGGAAAAACTAAAAATATTATTTTATTATAAAGTCATATTCAGTTTTTAATAACTCCAAACTGATTAATTTATAAGCTAAGGTGGGTATGGGTAGAAATACTCTCATCCAATAGAATTTAGACAAGTTTAGGTATTTATTTTAACCTTATCATTTAGATTTAACTTTAAGTTAAATAATTTTACTTTTACCGTGTCTTTTTGTTTTCTTACACTATAAGGTTAATAAACTTACTATAACAAGACAAACGAACCCCAAGTTGTTTATTATTAATATTTATAACCGTATCTAAGTTATTTTTCAGAACCTTAGATTTTTAGGAATAAAATAACAATTAATAATATAATATTTTTTTTAAAACTATTTTATGTCAATTTTGACACTATTAGGTAATTGATTTTTTTGAAAATCAAAACAGAAAGATTAGTTCTAAAAAAGTTAATAAAATCAATACTAACATGTCATATTAACCTATAAAATTAGTTTAATTCATAAAACGTCTCAAATTACATTTATTTGGGTATTTATAACATCAATTATGTCAATATTTCATTAATAAGATAATTACTGCATCATCATTGTGTTATAAATAAATTAAATTATTTAATGTCTAAAAATTATAAATAAAATTCCATTATCTAGGAAATATTTTTATATTTATAATGAAAATTTATAGTCGAATTTATCTTATGTATAACCCTATATTAAAAATGTTTTAGTTATAAAACATTGATTTTAACTATTTTAACTATTCTTTAAATAAAATAATATTAAATGTCATAATCTAATCCAAGTGGACCTAAATGGTCATATTTTATTCCTAAGGTTGTTTTTGGCTGAATTACACTTATCCAATAGAATTAGAACATGTGTTAGGGTAATAATAATATCATTTTTACCCTTAATTACCCTATTTACTTTTAATCGTGGTAAAAAAAGTAAAAAGTTACTAGTCACCAAAAATTATTTTCATCTCATTGAACCACATTTTAGTCCTTGATATTAACCGTGTCTCTCGGATTTTCAAAATTCCACTCATAGAAGCGGTAAAATTACGTTTTATGTGAATTTGGAAATTCTGCTAGGAGGTGGGTAAAAGACGGTGAAAAGTTCAATAAAATTTTTATATATCTAAAATTATTATAAAATGACTCCAATGAATTGAATTGATCTTATATAGGTATTATATATCAATATTTACCTAAAATAAATTTAAATAAAATAAATAATTATTTAAATAAAAAGTCGGTTTTTAAATAGTAACCCAGTGTTTTCACTATTCATCAAAAATTGAAAGTTTTCAGAAAAATACCAAAATTTCACCCTAGGATAATTTTGATATTCCAAATCCAAAAATGAAGTCCATTTTGAAAGATAAAATTTATAAAATTTCAAAAAGTGGGTATTACTATTCATAATAGCTAGTTTTAATAATATTTTAATAGCATATCGTTGTTTAGTGAAACTCGGTATTGCGTACAACGCAAGCTATCGAGGAAGGCCGTAGTTGCGTGTAAAGCAAGCCAAGATAGTGTTGTGTGTACTAAAAGATTACTCTGATGATTTATATAACATGAAAACAAAATATTTCTCATAAAATTCTCGGGTGTTACATTCTACCCCCCTTAAAATGAATTTCGCCCTCGAAATTCGTCACTTTGTAACAAACAGATGAGGATACCTCTCCCTCATCATATCCTCAAGCTCCCATGTAGCTTGTTCTAATTGGCGGTTCCTCCATAAAACTTTCACCAAGAGAGTGGTCTTGTTCCATAGGACATTTTTGCTACGATCCCGAATTTCTATCGTATGTTCTTCATAAGAAAGATCTTGCTCCAACGGTACAACTTCTGAGCTGAGTACATGTGAAGGATCAGGTATGTACTTTCTCAGGAGAGATACATGGAACACATCGTGAAATTGAGAGAGATTTGGTGGAATCGCCAATCAGTAAGCTACCTTCCCAACATGATCCATTTTTTCGAAAGGACCGATATACCTAGGGCTCAACTTTCCCTTCTTTCCAAATCTCATTACTCTCTTCCAAGGAGATATTCGTAAGAACACTTTATCACCCACTTCAAACTCTAGGTCTTTTCTTCGGTTATCAGCATAAATTTTTTGTCGACTCTGAGCTGCTCTTATGTGTTGTTGAATAGATATGACCTTTTGTGCCATCTCATCAACAAGATCAGGTCCTAATAGCTTTCTTTCCCCAACTTCATCCCAACAAGTTGGAGTCCTGCATTTATTTCCATAGAGAGATTCATAAGGAGCCATCTGAATACTATAGTGAAATCTATTATTATAAGAAAATTCCACCAAAGGTAGGTGTTGATCCCAACCACCTTTGAAATCCATAGAGCAATCTCTCAGTATATCTTCTAGAGTTTGAATTGTCCTCTCAGACTGGCTGTCTATCTGAGGATGATAAGCAGTGCTAAAACTCAACTCTGTATCCAGAGTATGCTGAAGACTTTTCCAGAACTTTGAGGTAAACCTCGGATCTCGATCAGATATAATAGAAAGTGGTACTCTATGAAATCTTACCACTTCCTTTACATATATCCTGGCAAGCTGATCCAGAGAGAAATCTTCTCTAATAGCAATGAAGTGTTCAGACTTTGTAAGATGATCAACTATGACCCAGATAGCATTATTTCCTTTGGATGTTTTAGGAAGTCAGGTGACAAAGTCCATAGTGATGTTTTCCCTCTTCCATTCAGGTATGGGTAATGGTTGTAACATCCCCTTAGACTTCTGTCTCTCGGATTTAACTTGCGGACAAACCAAGCATCGAGAGACATATTCAACAACATCTATTTTCATGCCATCCCACCAGAAGTACTCTTTCATGTCCCTATACATATTCGTGCTTCTAGGATGAATGGAGAATGAAGAACTATGAGCCTCATCCAGCAGCTCCTTTAATTCGGGGATGGGAGGAACACAAACCCGATTCTTGAACCTTATTATTCCATCACAATCAAGGTTGAATTCAGGAACATTTCTCACCTTCTTTTGTAACTCTACATCTTCTTTTTGTGCATCTTTAATCTTCACATGTATAGATGGTTGAACATTCATTTCAGAAAGATATGATTTTCCCCTTATATTATAATTCCAAGATCCATCCTTTGTAAATCCATAAATATTGGATCTTTTGTGATCCTCATCATGGATAAGCTAGCATGGTCTTGTCGACTTAATGCATCTGCTGCCTTGTTTGATTTCCCAGGGTGGTAATGAATTGAGCAGTCGTAATCCTTAATCATCTCCAACCATCTTCTTTGGCGCATATTCAGCTCATTTTGTGTGAAAATATACTTAAAACTTTTATGATCAGTATAAATATCACACCTTTCTCCATAAAGATAATGCCTCCAAATCATTAATGCAAAGATTACCACAGCTAACTCCAAATCATGAGTTGGGTAATTTTACTCATGGATTTTCAACTGTCGTGAGACATAAGCTATCACCATATCGTTTTGCATGAGAACACACCCCAATACCTTCTTGGATGCATCACTATAGATCACAAACCTTTCTCCACTACAAGTAAGTGTGAGCACAGGTGCACTGGATAACCTTCTTTTCAACTCCTTGAAATTCTCTTCAAATTCCTCTATCCAAAAAAATTTAACTCCTTTCCGAGTCAACTTGGTGAGTGGGTTAGATAACCTTGAAAAATCTTTCACAAAACCTCGATAATATCCAACCAAACCAAGAAAACTTAGGATCTCAGTTACTGTTGTTGGTCTCGACCATCTTTTGATAACCTCTGTTTTTGCTAGATCTACAGATATCCCCTCTTTTGAGATTTTGTGACCCAAAAAGGCAACTTTTTGAAGCCAAAATTCACACTTGGTAAATTTGGCATAAAGCTTCTCCTTTCTCAGGGTCTTCAATATAATTCTCAAGTGATCTTCATGTTCTTCCTTGCTTCTTTAATAGACAAGAATATCGTCTATAAAGACTACCACAAACTGATCAAGATAATCTATAAAGACTCTATTCATCAGATCCATGAAGATAGCGGGGGCATTTGTAAGACCAAATGGCATCACTATAAATTCATAGTGTCCATACCTTGTACGGAAAGCCGTATTTGGTATATCCTCCCTTTTGAGCCTTAATTGATGATACCCTAAATGAAGATCAATCTTGGAAAAGTATTGAGCTCCGTGTAGTTTGTCAAATAAGTCAACAATGCACGGGATAGGATATTTGTTCTTGATAGTGATCTTGTTAGGTTCTCAATAATCAATGCAGAGTCTCATTAATCCATCTTTCTTCTTAACAAACCGAAATGGTGCTCCCCAAGGTGATGCACTTGGGTGTATTAATCCCTTATCAAGATTCTCTTGGAGTTTCTTCTTCAATTCCAACAACTCAATTGGGGCCATTATATAAGCTGTCTTTGAAATAGGAAAAGCACCCAGTACGAGTTCTATTGAAAACTCTACTTCACGATTTTGTGGAAGTCCCTGAAATTCCTTCAGAAAGACATCATCAAACGTCCGTACAATGGGAATATTCTTAATCGTGATTTTCTCACCAACCATTTGACATAAATAACCTTAATTTAGTGGAATCAAGACCCATAATATGGAAGAAATTTCCACTGGAAGGTTATGTTCATCCTTGCATCAATAGACGATCATAGATTGATCTGGAATATGAAATGTGACTTCCCTTCTATGGAAATTGATATGAGATCCATATAAATAAAGAAAATCCATGCCAAAGAATCACATCAAATTCCACTATAGGAAGGATCATAAGATTTGTAGGCAGCACTTTCCCACAAACTTAAATCTGAGAAGAATTATAAACTTTTGATGCGACTGTTGTGCCATTTGGGGTTGTCACAGCTACCTCAACATCTAATTGTTTAGGTAATACGGAGATACACTTATAAAATTATTTAGAAATAAAAGAGTGGGTTGATCCATAATCAAATAAAACATTTTCTACTAAAGAGTGGATGGTAAGTGTACCTTTCACCACTTCGTTATCATACTCCACATCGCTGATAGAAATTTCATGTTACTTTCCCTTGTCTTTATCCTTAAGAGTTTGTTGACATCGATCATCATCAACAACCCTTGTATTAGGGAATTGATTGGCATAATGACCCATTTCCTTGCACTTGTAACATTCAAGTGTAGGAGGTGCACTCTGTGTAGCCTTTTCTTTGTTCGCATCACTAGACATCTTATTCCCATCATTGCGGCATTAAAATGCCCGATGACCTTCCTTTCCACATTTGAAACATTTACTTGTCCCTTTAAGACAAATCCCTCCATGTTTCTTTCCTCACTTTGAGCATAAGGGAAAACTCATCTTCTTTTTAGTGTTCTCTTTAGATTTTCCTTTGAATTCCATTTTCCTCTTCTTATCAAACCCATATGACTGATGGGTTACTCCAATCTATATATCAACCTTGAGAGCACATCGAACGATTTCCTCATAACTATTGAAGTCCCTTATGGCTAATGCCCTTCGAAGACTTGGTTTTAAGCCACTAAATAATCGATCGATCTTACTCTCAGGTTGGATAATAATACCAGAAGCATAACTTGCAAGTCTTGTAAAATTTGCTTCATAGGTACCAACAGATTCATCATCCTTTTGCTTCAGTTCAAGAAACTCCTTCTCCATATTTGTTCGAAGAATACGAGGGAAGTACTTATTGAAAAATAAGTTCTTGAACTCGTCCCATTCCATGGACTCAATTTCATCCCTTTGCCTCGTATTCTTAATAAGATTCCACCATTGATCAGCATCACCTTCCAAATGATATACTGCTAAGACGACTTTATAATGTTCAGAACATTGAAGAATTGAAAATATCTTTTCAGTGGTACTGATCCATTGTTCAACCACTAATGGATTAGAAGACCCGCTGAATGAAGGTGGACGCTGCCTCATGAAGGATTCAACAGAATTTTGCTCCTTTGCTTGTTTGGAAGTCCTGAATGATTCATATCTTGAGAAAGTTGTGTGAGCATGGCTACAATATTTTTCATTCCAGCTCCTACAACGTTTGGTTGCTCAGGGGGGAAATCATTGCATTGCCCATTTCATTCTGCATTAACACGGTTCCTTCGGGTTCCAGCCATTGACTAAAACCAAGAAGAATAGTGTGAGCAACACTAATTATAATAGGAAAAACATATAATCAAGAATAAAATTTTACATTTAAGGTCTTATCATAGGTTGTTCGTGGCCATTTCTAAAATACTAAGATTGTGTTCTATGCTTAGACATATCCTTAGGCTTCTTACTAAGGCTTTCGCATCCTAGTTTCCAAAGGTTGACTATACCTTTCCTCTGATACCAACTATAATGACCAATACTTTACATACATGGTTATTACTTCAAAATTGAAGCATAATTATTACAACATATAACAAAACCATGAAAGGACCGTACAGGTATAGGGTCTTTAGAAACTGGGAAACATAAACAACTGGTTCATAAATCATCTACGTTGTCTCCCATTTATTTCATCATATCTAGAAGCCCTTTTTGGCATATCCTACTTAACATCCTTTATCCTGACCTGGGGAAAATAAAACATACAAAAATGGTGAGCTCAAATGCTCAGTAAGGGTAAACAAAATAAATACCAAACATATCATATTTATATGAACATAACATTTTGAAAATTTTATCATACAAAAGAGATCATAAAATGGGATAAATCATATAAGTGAAATGTAATTCCAATAATCATAACTTAAAACATGAATCTTTGTGTCATACACACATAATCATAGAGAATCATTTCTTAGTAGTCAAGACTCATTGCAAAGACTATCTTAGCTGACAAAGTCCATTTCTGAACCGAGTTCACTCCTCATTTCAGTCCTGTTTCACTCTACCGGTTTAACCTGTCGTTCCAGCCATGTCTATCTCATGAGATATAAATCTTTACCCAATGCATTAGAGGGAGATATAGGTCCCACCCATATCATAATGAAACCATTCTTATGTGTGCCACAAAATCATAAATCATACATCATATCATAACCCATGTAATAAAAATGGGAATATTAAACATCATGCCATCATAACATAATCTATATAAGATAAAATGACATCATAAAAATAATTCCACCATAACATAATCAAATCAATGTAAAAATAGGGATAGAAACAAAACACTATATTATCTTAGATGGAAAATAATTTTCTTACACGATAAGGTTAATAAAATTACTATAACAAGCCAAAAGAACCCCAAGTTTTTTATTATTAATATATATAACCTTATCTAAGTCATTTGACCGAACCTTATATTTTTAGGAATAAAATAACAATTAATAATATAATATGTGTTTTAAAAACTATTTTATGTCAATTTTGACACTATTAGGTAATTGATTTTTGTAAAAATCATAACAGACAGATTAGTTCGAAAAAAGTTAATAAAATAAATACTAACATGTCATATTAACCTAGAAAATTAGTGTAATTCATAAAAAGTCTAAAATTACATTTATTTGGGTATTTATAACATCAATTATGTCAATATTTCAATAATAAGATAATTACTGCATCATCATTGTGTCATAAATAAATTAAATTATTTAATGTCTAAAATTATAAATAAAATACCATTATGTAGGAAATATTTTTATATTTCTAATGATTATTTATAGTCTAATTTATCTTATGTATAACCCTATATTAAAAATGTTTTAGTTATAAAACGTTGATTTTAACTATTTTAACTATTCTTTAAATAAAATAATATTAAATGTCCTAATCTAATCCATGTGGACCTAAATGGTCATATTTTATTCCTAAGGTTGTTTTTGGTCGAATTACACTTATCCAATAGAATTAGAACATGTGTTAGGGTAATAATAATATCATTTTTACCCTTAATTACCCTATTTACTTTTAACCGTGGTAAAAAAAAGTAATAAGTTACTATTCACCAAAAATTATTTTCATCTCATTGAACCAAATTTTAGTCCTTGATATTATCCGTGTCTCTCAGATTTTCAAAATTCCACTGACAGAAGCGGTAAAATTACGTTTTATGTGAATTTGGAAATTCTCCTAAGAGGTGGGTAAAAGACGGTGAAAAGTTCAATAAATTATTTATATATCTAAAATTATTATAAAATGATTCCAATGAATTTCATTGAACTTATATAGGTATTATGTATCAATTTTGACCTAAAATAAATTTAAATAAAATAAATAATTATTTAAATAAAAAGTCGGTTTTTAAATAGTAACCCAGTGTTTTCACTATTCATCAAAAATTGAAATTTTTCAGAAAAATACCAAAATTTCACCCTAGGCTAATTTAGATATTCTGAATCCAAAAATGAAGTCCATTTTGAAAGATAAAATTTATAAAATTTCAAAAAGTGGGTATTACTATTCATAACGGCTAGTTTTAATAATATTTTAATAGCATATCGTTGTTTAGTGAAACTCGGTATTGCGTACAACGCAAGCTATCGAGGAAGGCCGTAGTTGCGTGTAAAGAAAGCCAAGATAGTGTTGTGAGTATTGAAAGATTCCTTTGATGATTTATATAACATAAAAACAAAATATTTCTCATAAAAAGTCTCGGTTGTTACAGCTGCGGTCTCCCTCCACGCGGCGCCTGCGGGTGCCGCTGTCTTCCAGCAGGCCGACCGGTCGGCCGGACGGTTGTCCTGCGGTCCGTCTCCTTGGTGCCTGGCTCGGTCGGCCGCCTCCACACCTCTAGCGTGGTGTGATAGTGTTGCACCACCTCCACCGCGGCTCGACGTGGCCGCGACCTTTGGCTCCACCACGCGGCGCGACGACGCCGCACTTCTTCATCTACCGTGGCCCTCCCGACCGTGGTTTCTCTTTCATCACTGCGGTTCTTCTCCGGCGCGGTGTGATGACACCACTCCCTTTCGGCTCCACCTCTGACATCGAACAACAAGAACCAATGGAGGGGTGTCTGGCCATGTTGGTTCGGCCCGCACCCTCCGTATTAGGTGATAACATGTGGCCATCTTCGATCCCAAACAAACAACGAGGAACAAGGGTACAATTTAATCAAGATAGACCCTTTCCTCGCATTTTTTCATTGAACATTAATGTGTCGCGGAAGAGGGACGTCATGGAAGACGGACGTCATTCCGTCAACGTCAGAGGGGATGACGTTGTCATTGGCGGTGTTCTTTGCAGGCGGTGTCTTCCGTTTCTTGCCCCAGTTGGAAAGGAAGGAGACACGTCGTCGTTCTTCGATGGAAACAATGTTCTTCGTCGAGAGGATATTGTTCCTCCAAGGGTTCTCCGAAATCCCAATAATTCTCCCAACAAAGGAAAAATATCCCAACCATAATAATATAACACATATTATTATGCTCACTTAATGAATTAAAAATAATTCAAAATAGAAGAACCAATTAATTAATTGCAAGATTAGTTAATTAATTGGGAGAGTGAGTTGGCACATTAATAGGAAAGGTGGAAAGGATCAAGTAAATAAATAATCTCTCAATGTTCAATTCTTCAACTTTAAGTATATGGGGAACAATAAAAACTAATTCTGCACGTGTCAAGTAAAAATACCTAAAAAGGATCTAAGGGGTCAAGGTCAAGCTTATACTATTTCTATATAAAAAGTGGAATGATTAATATTATTATGTATTTGGATCCAAGAAATATGTTTAAAACATATTTTATTGATTAAATTCTCAAAACATAGTGGGATTGTATTGTAGTAATTATTTATTATTTATTTGAAAGAATATGTTGAACAGTAATGATGAACAATAAAAATTATTTATTAGAATGTTTAACTTCAGGGAAAACACATGATTAAGGGAAATAAAACCTTTAATATGTTTCTAATGTCATGATAATGAAATTGGGATAAAGAGATTATTGATATATATAATGTAAATTTTATAGTACTAACTACCTTGGAACTGATTAAGGATAAGTTCATTTTGGAAATTTAGTGACCTTCTTTCTAGAGTTTCAGATCTTAATATTTTGGAAAGAACATAAGGTTAATAATCTATGAAATTTTTTAATTTGAACTTTGGAAAGGTTTATAAGAATAATGTATTGCTTCACCATATAGATATTAATTCATATTAGATATCCTGTGCTAACTATTTTTTCATAACAATAACTAGAGATCAAAGGAATGACTTATAAGTGTATTATGGATATTACGATCCATTAAAAGTAAATTTTAGTGCTTGAGGAAAAAATATTCCTTTTTTTATATTCATTTCTTGGAGTAAGTGATGAATTGGAAATTTATCAAATCACAACCAAAAGATGAATTTTTTCTTATGAAATACAAATGTATTAAGTAAGTATATTTCCTTATAATCTTAGGTAGTAAAATAATTCCTTAACATTCAAAAAATCTTGAAACAAAAATTTTCTACTCATATTTTCATATCCAATGAACCAAATGGTATTTTAAATCACCCTAGATTTATGGTTTTTAGGTGCTTAACTTTCCATTAACCATTCACTTCATTTTGATCAATGTCCTATATCACTCTATATAATTATTTATACTTTTCTTCCATGTCCATGTTTTCATTTACCTCACATATTATCCAAATTAGAAACATAGATATATGTTATTCTAGATGAATTTCATACTTTATTTTCTCCATTATTAAGAGGATGTTTTATTAAATTTTATACCATGTGGGGTTTTCAAAAAACAGAATTTCCAAATGTCAAACCCTTGATTTCCGAGATTATGTTTGAATTGTGATGACATAATCTATTTGAGATGGGGAGAAAGTAAAAACCCATGATTTTAAAGAAATATCATTGTTTTTTATATAATTTATGAAACACAAGACCAATCTCAATAGAAATTATAACACTCGATACTTTATGAAATATTTATTTTTAAATAATTTTTATCTCTTCAATATCTTGCGGAACATGCAACCCCGAGTCGAAATAAACCATAATATTGTATAATGTTATAAACTTTCCTTTAAGTTGGTGGGTATGAATATTCCTAAAAAAATTATGAAAATTATGGTTATATATTTATTATAAATACAATAATAATCATTTAAAATAAAAAATAAATGTTTTCTGAAAAGTTGTATTTTTTTAGAAGATAGTTTATTCACGCTTTGCATACGTAATATAAAATGAATTTTTACCAATTTTATAAAATTTATTAGAAAAAATAAACTTTATTTTTTAAATAAAAATATCTAAATAATCCTGAGTTTAATTTTTCTTATTTTTCGAAAATGTTTTATTTTTCGATAAATAGTGAAAAATACAAAGTTTTAATGAAAAATGCCTTTTTGTTTAAGTTATTTAAAAAGTAAAGTTATATTTTAATTAAATTTAAAGTAAAATTAGATAAATTATATATATATATATATTAATTCTATTTATTTAATTGGAATAATTTATATATTTAATTTTGATATAAATGTTTCATAATCGTTTAAACATTTTCTTTTTGAAAAAACCACTTCCTCATCATGACTACGAGATTTACTTTAAATTACTTTTTCTCATTTATATGAATTGAATTTTTTAAAATGGAATAATAATTTGGAATCATTATATTTTATATAGGATAATAAGGTAAAATTAATTGTTGTTCATAATAATTAATAAAAATAATAAAAATTAATTACCACAATTAAGGTTAAAAGAGGCGTTTTTGCTCGTTACATGCACTTGTGTTAAAATTAATTTTCATTATAAAAAAATATTTTTATTTGATAAATTGGATTTAATAATTATAATAATAATTTATAATTTATATAATATGGATCATTTTATTTTAGGCTTAAGTATTTTATTACTTTGGTTAAAGAACTAATTACCATGGTGAAAACTAAAGTGGTAAAAGGGAGTAAACTTAAAGGAAAAGGAATAAAATGTTGTAAATATGTTTTTTTGTTTTGGTGGTGTAGATAGACCATATAATTCCTAACCCGTATTATTTATCAATCACCAAGACACATGATGTGAGAGTGAACTCCCATTATTGAATAATTTTGTGTATTTACAAAAATGCCACTCCTCAATTATAAAATGTCACTGCCTTACAAACCGATGTCATTAATTATTTAGTTACCACATCTCATAATTTGGTATGATGATGGATATAAAGTATACATATGATATTTATAATATAATTATACTTATATATTTATTATATCATATTGATATTTTTAATTTTCATTCCATTGGGGATATGATAATGTCGCTCTTGTGTACGACCTACTACCACCTCGAGAAGCGATGTGATTCATATTTCACTAATGATTTAAATGGAAGTTTATAAGGCTAAAGTTAATAATTATATGTGATATAAATGAAATAATTTTTATAATCATGAAATTTTTATCACACTAAAAAGATAATATATCATTTTATTTCTTACACTGAAAAATGATAACATCATTCGTGTATGTGTGGACTACCTTCTTCACGAAGTGGTGGGAATTTATTTTCATCACCAAACAACATGGACTATATATTTAAGTATATTTGAATAAAAAATATGGTATATAGTATATTATGATAATTCTATAATGAGAAAATATTACTTTACTTCTTTCCATAGTGATCATTATAAAATGGAAACATTACCTATGTGTAGATACGGCCTACCATCTCCATGATTGTAACGTAGTTAATTTTCCATAACCAAATTACTTGATTGGTTTAAAAATTATTAATTTTGTATAAATATAATAATTATTTCATAATTATAATTCAATATATGTTTAAATAATTTCCACTTTTACCATAGTAAACCTACTAAAGTCATTCTTAACACATAATCCAAATATCATCAAAACATATGACGTAAACTTAATTGATTAAGTAATAATATATATAACATGGTAATAAGTAAAATAAAAGGAAAAATATAATTGAAAATGTTACTTAATCAATTATATAATTACCCTATGTTAATTATCTAGAAAGTTAAATACCATACATTATAAGTTAGACTCAAGGTAAAAGTTTCTCATCTCACTTTTACTTCCACGAGACATACACCATATTAAGCACTTATTTTATTTTTTGGGGTATATAATACCATTTTTGTATAAAATATCATGAATTAATTTTCTTCATGGTATTTAATATTTCCTTTTAAAGTTATTTCTTTCACGGTACTAATGATACCAAAGTTACCAATGTGGTTATGTTTCATTTCACAATTTCATCATTATATGAGATTATTTTGTTTATGTCTCATTTGGGGGAAGTATTTGATATTTATATTTTAAATTAAATATATATTCTTATTATCTAGTAATTAATTAAATCTTTAAATTAATATTACCATTATTCCTATATTTGGAACTTAAAATGGTTAAGAATTTTTTTAAGAAAATCCGACTTTATTCCTCTCTTCAGTCAAAGATCATTTATCTTCCAAACTTATTTTTTATAAAAATGTTTTAACATTATAAAAATGATTTATTAAAAAAAATTACCCATGTTTTAATTTTTTAAAAATGGTTTTAAAGGAATCATCCTGTCATTTTATGAACAAGGCACTTGCCTAACCATGTTATAGTGAAAAAAGAATATTCTTTTTAACTTATATGATATGTACAAAATTACTCACCAATAGGAACACCAATTATTTGTAACTTTATTTTCATTTTTATAAAGTTATTTTGAAATAAAATGTATTTACTTTTATTCTATAAATTCTTAGTTTTCAAAATTTATTTTCAAATAAAAATGTTTTGATAATATTTTATGAATTTTATCATTTTAACCTATAAAGGGTGATTTTTAAAGATGGTTCATTTTACTCAAGGAATTTTCAATGTGATCTTTAAAAATAAATTTACATCTAATAAGACATCCTTAAATGTTACTTATGATTTAATGGGGATATGCTCCAAGGATACCAATCTTATTATTTTATATGGATGGTTTATGATCAGTTTGAATGGGGATGTACTATGTTTATACCATTAATTTTACTCTAGATGGATTATTATTATGTTTATAGATTATTGTAATTGGTAACATTTTGTATAAAAGTTTTTCAATATTAAATTTTATGTGGATTATGTTTCACACCTATCATATGAGGAATGGATTGTACTTAGTAAGTGACGGGTGAGTCCCGCTATAGCCCTGAGATGCTTGAATAGGTCTAATGAGATAAACTAGATATGGTATTGGATGAGGCATTACCAATTTATATATAATTATTGGAATAATACTTTATGACAATAAATTACTTGGAATAATCCTCTATGGTATTAGATTTCTTGTCACAAGATCCGACGGTATATTTTAGATGTACAACAATATGAATTTTATTATTATGAATTCAATTATTGATATTCCATGTAATTATTGGATTACTTAGAATATCCATTTTTATGTTTGAAATTCATGTGTTTATTTATATGGTGTTATTTTATCATAATACACTCCTTACATATTATTCTCAAGTTATTGATTAAATGGCATGCCTTTCAATTATTTACCTTGATATATTGATTATTAAATATTTATGCATAACTTACTTTTTATGATTTCCCTTACTGAGCATCTAAGATCATCCATTTCTTATGTTTTTTCCTAGGATACAAGTAAGTGTAATGTGATTTATATTTTGGGATAAACTAAGGTTAATAATTTCATTCTCAAAGAAAATTATTTTTGTTTTTTACATTTTAAAATGTAATTTTAATTTCATGTATCTTGTTTACAAAAACCAATTTACTATTTGGTCATTTGGGGTGCAATTAATTATATATTATGTTAATGTAATAAGGCAGGAACCAACTCTGGACAACTGGGGTTGGGGTATCTATAGTATTTATGAATAATTAATCATAGATATTTGTCTGTAAGTGCCTCATGGTCATTATCCGATGCTGGTTTTCTTGGGTTAGAACATCCTACCATCTATTGGTAAATCCATGAAGCCTATATGATTCTAGATTCACCATAGTATCTGAAAGAGTATCAAGGTTTTCAAAGATATTATTAATATCCTCATTTCATGTCCTAATTTCATTGGGTCCATGTTTCCTCAAGAAAGTAGTTGGGTGTTTCTATTCGAATTTCCACATTTTCTCAAACATAGTCAGTGCAGGAAATGAAACTCCCTTTTTGGATTGTACTATATTTAAGAGTACCTCTAGAAGATGATAATTAGTTCCTATTATATAAATGGTATGTGGTACTACTAAAGGTTCCACAAGTGTTACTATAAGAGGTAACACAGATAGTTTAGGTCTCACCACCTCAGGAGAACAGTTGGCAACACCTACCTAGAGCTTGACCTGAGGTCATCATAGTGGCATATATCTATAATTCCGAGAACATTAATCAGACAAGATATAAGGTGAAAAAAATAACATGTAGAAAAAAATATACACTCAAGTCATAAATACTAGAAACATTCCATCAAACTACCATTTCCAGCATCAAGTTATTTGGTTAATTTCACATTTTAACCATAAAGGTTCAGTAATATCCGGTGTTAATTCCAAGTTATAGAGGCAAAAACTATATATGTTGAAACTCTCATCCCCAATCAATTTCAAGAATTAATTTTAATCATTATAGTTAGATAAGTTTATATATAAATACACCATGGTTTTGATATATGAATTACCATTCCCAATTTATAAATACTTAAGATTTACAACCTAAAATTGGCTCTTCATTTAACTATAAATAGACTTTTATATCTAGTATTATGATGTAACAAGTCTATATATGATGGTTAAATTATATGGATCATCATTCCCAATTTATAGATGCACATAATTTTATAATTTTTAATTGGCATCCATTCAATCCCAACCAACTAAAATGTTCAACCTATGTAACTAAAGTTCCATGGCTCAAACATATGTCATAATTTGTTAGTTAAGGTACCACAATTAAGCTATATAGAAACAATAAAATTAATTTTATTCATAAAAATTATGTAACCAATTATTTTTCTACATCTTCCTATAATAAAACTTATAAAATTATTAATAATATCAATCCAGGAAAATATGATAAGAAACAGTTAAAAAAATAAACATGGCATACCATATACATGAAACACACACACAAACACAAACATATATATAAATATATTTACCTATATAAATATTATGATTCATGAGCTAATAATTCCTTTTTTATACCCACCAAGGGTATAAAATCCATAAAAAATAATATCACAAAAAAATATGTGTCACTAAATTGTAAAATTTGTACAATTGTAACAAGTGAAATTTAGAACAACATGTACTATATATGGTAACTTTTATGTCCTCCTAAAAATGGGTTAGTTACTCCTAATAATAACTTATTACCAAGTCCCAACACTTCATAGTTTCCAACATACCAACCCAAAATATAAAGGAAAAAGGAACAAAACCTTTGATACCACTTTATGACATCCTAGGCCCGATTCACTCATAATGAACTAAAACTAAGGGCCAAATGGCCTCTTTCATTCCTCTTAATATGCTAGAATATACTGACTAAAATTTAGGGTCTATGTTTTTATAGTGGGGATACTATACCCTTATTATAACAGTGTAAAAAAATAGTAAATAATAAATAACACTGTGGAAGTATAACAATATAACATAGTGGAAATAATAAACCAACATGAAATTATACCGATGATTTAAAACTATACAAAATATGGGTAGGTATACAAAAATGGGGATAAGGAAGAAAATAGTACACGTACTAAAAAATGAACCAAAATTAAAAAAATCTAAACTCTATGAGAATCCAAATTAATATCTCGGTCTTTTTCTCTCATACTGAATTCCAAAGGAAATCAAGCATCTATAACTAGGTGATTTTCTTGTTTTTTTCCTACATCCATAAATTCTATTCGTGTTCCAAGTGGAAGCCTAAATAGGTTGTGAGTGTAGAATAATAAGCAACACCAAAGATGTCTAATGAAAATACAACCCATGTGAATAAACTAAAAAAATGGGTAGGAATAAATTAATTTAAAGCATTGAATAAATAAATAAAAATCTTGTCATCTTGGGTGCCTCTTGGGATGTTTGGATGACCATACCTACTTCAGCATATGATGGATATCTCTGAACATGTAACCTATTATCGTTAAGGGACCCAAGTTGTGTAACCAAGGAAACCTTGTAATACTAGCTCCGATGAATCCATGAAATAAGTATGAAAATTCCCACACAACTCACCCATTTAGAATTCACAAAATAACCGTAGAATTATTGACTTCTAGAAGATGACCCAAATCATGGTAATAAATCTATGATGTTTAGATATTAGTTTACAATGTAATATATTAGATGAACCCTTGGAATTTAAATTATAATAACCTCTAACTTAACCATGTATAATTATCATTGTGAGTCTGGTAGGATACGATTTGAATCCAATGGACTACCCAAAGGTATTTTATATTCGAAGACATTAGGAAATACCTAGGAAATTATCCTGACCATTTTATTTTTTTACATAGAATCTATTAATTCATGGATTGTTAGAATGGGGAATTATTCAAGTAATACAAATACCAAATTCAAGGTGGTTTTACCCGTTTTCATTTGAATCAATAATTTGGGTGTAAACCTATTAGTTCACTCAAGGAATTACCTATCTAGATTCTAAGAGTTTCTCAAGGCATCTCACACATTTATTGGTGTGATATAGTTTCATTTCCAATTATAATTAAGAAAAAAGGGGTGATTAATTATGGTACAAGTAATATACCCATATCGATTCAGATTTAAATTAATTTAAACTAAAATTACACATATTATTAATAATATAAACACACCCTGTGGGGTGGTTTGGTTCTATATAAAATGGTCGTTTCCTAAAGGTTCAACCAAACACACCTAAATTGGCATTTTAATTATAAATAAATAATGACGATGAAGATGATTTAATTAAACACACCCTAAAGGGTAGTTCATGTTGAGGTTTTAAACTCGAATGGTATGCATGGGTCTCATAACATATCTAGGTAGGGATTATGGGTGATAATTTAAAAAAAATATTACTTTTAGAGGCTACACACTGAAGGTATATTTCATGGAACAATGTTTAAATTTTATAACTGATAAAACATTGATGGAAAATTAAAATAACACATACCGTAGACTAGTAGATAACTACTCATATAATAATAACTCTAAATTACATATAAAATGAGAGGAAAAGAAAAACCAAAAACTACACCCTAAAAATAGTTTATATTAGGACTTATAAATATCAAACAAAAGATGGAAATAGAAAACAAGAAAAGGAGAAATAAGAGTGTTAGACTTACTGAGGGGGATCCTTCATGACAAATTATAATCCAAACAGAGTTTGGATGAGGTAGATACACCAAATCCTAGAGGAGAGGAAGACAAGAGAGCTCCCTTGGTGGAGCTACTGTGATAATGGGGGAGTAGGAAAAGGAAAATTATATTTAAAGGTAGGATGGGAAAGATAAAAAATTCAATATTTTTAAAGGTTCACATGGTTTGGATTCATGGTTTTCCATACAGTGTTCCAACCGCGGACACCTTCTATCCATTTGCACACAACTCACATGGTTTATATGCACAATTAGACAGACCATACCAAAACTTTGAATTCTGAACTATCTTGAATCCCACACCCCACATGGTCTATGTTCATATTAAGAAAAATTGGGTGAAAACTATGAATGGTGAAACTATAGTAAATTGAATATTTTTCATGACCGTGAAACCCTCATTCCATTGTTTGAAAATACCTACATCACCATTTTTGGGTGTCACAGTTGAGATACATGGTTAAGAAAACTATACACTAACCATGTGTCTCAACCTATTTCTCCATGAACTAGAACTATAGGCCCCAAACTAAGCCTAAATTCTTTTAAGACCTCCATATTCTCATGGAAAAATCTATTGGAAGAAAATCTAATGGTTTTGAGAAATTAAAAAGGATTAAAACCTTAACAGAAAACTAGGATCTTACAGTAGATATTTTACCAGCAATAATTTTAGTGTACATTAGTCAAGAGGATGAGAGTTCAAGAATATTAAACCCTTTAGGGGGAATTACTTCATACTTCAAGACTCTCTCTTAAATATTTAATACATATTCATGAATCCTTCTAAAACACCAGTGTGGGATTGGTTGCCTATGTGATAATAATTTGATCAAAACCATACATTAATGTGAACATCTATATATATAGAGGTTCTCCATTAATAATACCATCTCTTTTCCTCAAAGGTTCTTCATAGATAGTAACATATGTATATATCAGAGGTTCTCCATTGATGATACCATTTTTATATATCATAGGTTCTCCATATTTTATTTATTTGTTAACGATGCTATGGTTTAAATCCACATTATTGGGAACTATTGAGTCTATTAATACACAAGAAGGTGGTAGGTGTTCAAGGTATTAGGATTAATCCCATAAGAGAAAGTTATTATATAAAACTATAATGGGAATCATATCCCATGTATTTTATTAAAACTTAACGAGGCATGTTGTTTATTTTAGGGTTGTGTGATAGGGACTATTATGTTGGATTTAAGGTCATACAACCTTGATCAATTAAAAGTAGTTTAAATCCATACAGAGTGTACTATTTGGATAATGTATCATAGAAATGGTTGGTGCAGGAATTATTCATGAGTGATCCTTTATAGTTCTTTTTTTGGGGAATATATCTCAATAAAAGAGTTATCTTGTAAGGAATATATCCTGTTAAGAAGGAGATCATAAAGAATATGAAATAGTGAAGGTATGGTTTTCAACCTCTGAGAGGTTTTATAAATATCATGAATAATAAGAATCAAATCTCACATATTTCATTCTATATAGTTTAAGTTCATGTGACTAGACCATACCATGCAATTTAATTTCATGTGATAAGGATTTTTTTGGGTAGTTTTATGTCATGTGATATAGATGTTTATGTCATCAAAGGGTTGAAAACAATGGATTGGGTGAGGATTAATCATAGGTGGACCATATATGTATCCATTTTATATAGAATATGACCCTTAAAATAATTATTTGGTACTTTCACATGAGCATCCCCTTATATTATCTAAGGTGTGGTCATCCATCTTATGTCTATTGGTAAAGAGATTTGGAAGGAAAATTAGACATATGGGTGGTATGACATAGTGAGGAAGATATTGGGTATTTCATATATAATACCCTAGAATTATTTAATTATTTAGTAATTTAGGTCTTCATGTCTTAAACCTATTTGGAGGCCCATATTTGTAGATCACTAGATCATATAATGGACTAAAGGGATGGTCAAATTAACGCTTGGTAGCTAATATTAGAGTCACCAAATAGGGGAAGATTCAGCAATGTGCTCATGTTTAGTACCCTCATTATCAAGGGGATATAATATTATAAATATCCTGAGGTCTCTATTAGTTAAATAGGATAAGTGTAAAAGACCCATTATAAATGGAATACATGATCAATGGGGTGAACAATGATGTGCATGGCCTAATTATGTTTCTCAAGAGGCCATGGCGGATGCCATGCTAAAATAGATTTTTTAGAAGTTTGAGCTTGGGGAATGGAATACAAGAAGTTCATTTGGGCAAATCCATTCTAGGTATATGACCTAGGTGGAATAATGGGTTCCTATGAATCCCAATTTCTCATAGTTTGGTTCCTTCATAAAGTGTCCATGAATAGGAAAAATCCTTCTTGGCCAAATACCACTTAGAATAGGGAAAGGATCACCCTATGAGTCATAAATTCAACATAGGATCAATATAAAACATGAATGGGGTATAGGTCACATATGGACTAGGCAAAAGTCTGAACACATAAGAGCTTCATGGATAAGGCCTTGGGAGGGGACCTCGTAGATGAAGCTCACAGAGGTGTCTTGAGGTGGAAATTTACAAATGTCCCCTCATAGAGAAAAATCACAGAGGAGTGTAATAGATGATGCCTCATGAAGAAATCTCATTTAGTGGCCTTCACTGATGAGGATTTCTAACATGTCCTTATCAAGAAACTTCATGGATGAACATCATGGATAAGTCCTGCAGATGAACCTCACAAAGGAACCATCACATATGAGAATCATGAACATTACCTCATAGAGGTAACACATGAATTGATATTGTAGATGGTCCCTTATGAGGGAACTTCATAGATGATACCTCCATGAGAGACCTCATAGAGGGAACATAGAGTATTTCCTTTTATTTTATTCCCTTATTCTTCCTTTATATTGAGAATTTATTACTGATTTCTTCATGGATGATTCGACCAATGAATAGAATATGTAATCTTTCCCCAAAGGGTAAAGGTCACTCTACAAATTGGGATTTTTTTTCTTTTTGAATGGAAATATAAGTATTTATAGAAAAAAACTTTTCCAAATAGGTTTCTGTATTGGATATAGGTGGTCATCAAGGGGTAAATGACACGTGCCTGTCGTGGGGTGTGACAAAAACAAATATTACCTAAGTTAAAATGCAGTAGAGTGGATTACCTAGGTTGTCTCCAGAGAGGAGTGCACAACAATTAAGTTGTCACCTTAAAATAGAATGAAGTGAGGTTGTTTTTAGAAATTGTTTGATTTAGAAAATACAAGAAAGAAACTAAATAAAGTAAAGTAATTAAGTGAAATTTTTGAAACAAATTGACAAATGATGTTGTCTAAATCAGTGATATGAAATGGTGATCAGGTTAGGGTCAGTTTTCCAATTTTAATTATATCATTGTTCATTTTACCCAATTCTCCTCTGCTAAATCGTTAAGAGTGAGAATCCACAATCGTTTCTTCTCACTCCCTTGGTCAATTACAAATGTGAGAATAAACCTTAATAAAATCTTAGGTTGGTCTACTCTCCTTCCAATGTGTAATAGAGTTGTAGAAAATACCCCCAATTATCTTAGGAAATTCCCAATCGGGTCTTGTTTATCCCAAGTAATCAAGAACATTCACTACTCCTCACACACGTACCAGTGATCACCGAGTACTACACCACTAAATCCCGGTCTATTCCATTATTTATAAACCAGAAACTAGTGGAGGGAGATATTGATCATTGACCAAATATAAATGAACAACAGAATCTAAAATTAGATACAATCGTACATGATAATAAAAACTGTTATAATAAATTGAAACAGATTCGCAAAAGAGAAAAGATGATTTTAAAACATTAATAGAAGGAACTCATGAAATACAATATGGAAAACCTCTCCTTCCCCAATCACAAAGAAGTTTACCCCACCATGTTAAGGGTAATTGTGACTAAGGGGAAAGAAGAATTCATTAAAAAATTAAGAAGAACAAAAGAGAGAAAACAAATAACAGAAAATTTGATGCTCCCGAATATGTACTCCAGAAGTTTGCCTCTGTTATGCCCACCATCCGGCCGAAACACACTGAGGTCCATTCTTATAGAATGTTGAAAATAAAGTTTTCTATCGACCCTCAAAATTTTAGAGTCATTGGACAGGTGTAAAGAAAGATATGGCCGAATCAATGACCATTAATTTTCTGGCCTCCAAACACTGTTTCACGCACTCCACTTGGACGCGCCAAAAGGATGCATTAATGAGCTCAATAATTTATGAAATCTACTGTGAGCCGTCCTTTGGAAGTCCTATGTCGACACCAGCTGTAAGAACCTCATTATAAGGTCGGATGAAGGATATATTGCATATTTAATGAAGTGGGGTCCATTCTGCCTTCCAAACTGATTTCTCCACTCCATTGAATTTTCTGCACCATTGGGTTTCGAATTGGGTCTTGGTCCAGAAGTAACCTTTTAAACACACAAGTATAGGAATCATAAAAAAAAGGATTCACTTAAATTGGACACATATTATAAAAGTTATGCCCGAAAAACAGAAGCTATATAAAACTGACAATTTTACAGAATTACCCCATTTTCACATTTAAGCCCAAAATACACAAAAAACACATAAATGATGCAAATACACTCACATTGAATAATTGGGAGGGATTAAATCATTGAAAAACATATAAATAATAATGAAAATATTAACTCTATAAATTCCCCCACACTTATCTCTTGCACTCATGGACAAGTCAGAATCAAAATAAATTCAAAGTAAATTCAAAACACATATCCATGAGATCCACTAATTTGAAAACAAGAAACAAAATATATCATGCCTCCTCAAACTCTATTATTTCATGTTCTTAATTTAGTATAATTCAATAAATTTACTCTTCATTTCTCCTCCCATGAACACAAAACACTTACCTAACTTTCATTATCTCTCATTACACAAATTTCAATTTTTTAGCAATGTCTTTCTCATCCAAACTCATACAAGGGTCACCATAGGCTTGATAAATTCTTACATCTCCACCCAATTTGAGTTAAAGACATCTGTTTATCATGAGGACTTGTTAAGGTTGTTCTGTGGCTTTAGGTTGGTAGGATTTATATGTGAAAATTCGGAGGCTGAATGAAGAGGGCTTGGCTCTTTTTGAAGCAAAATTGCATTACTCTAATTTTCACAAAAGTATGGTCTTCTCTTCACTCCCCTTAGAAGAAAATAAACTCCTTCTCCATGGAATATCAAGGAATTTTCTCATAGTTCATCATTTCAGTAGAAAACATTTCAATCTTATCAAATATAATATTTCTTGAAAGCTCCAGAAAAGGCACAGCTTCCTTTTTACATTAGAAGCTCCAGAAAGGCACAGCTTCTCTAATCATGAAAGCTCCAGAAAAGGCATAGCTTTCAGAAGAATGATTTTTTTTTGCAGAAATAACATCTCTTCAACATTTTTTTCCACCCAAAGTATCCCCAAATAAGGTAGTACAATACAAGAAATCTTCCCCCCACACTTATGTTCAAATAGATCATACAATTTCACTTAAAGAGCAGGTTGGATAGGGAATATTGGCTTGTAATGTGGCTAACCTAATAGGATTTTCATGGATTATATGGGCTAAAAGGATTAAATGTTCAGGGTAGGCCATTATGAAAGGGATTATCTTGAAAAGGGGGCTTTCAAACCAAAGAAATGACTCAATCATTTAAAACACAAGTACCTCAAACCCTCAAGTTTTGACAGGAATAAATCAAATTCTGGTTAAATCAAGCATGATTTGGTTCTCTCAAGAAGTGAGGTGAATGTAAAGAATATGAAAATAATAGGTTCAGAGGCCACACGGGAATGTGATTTCAAATATAAAGACAATGATATGTGTCATTGGATTCAAAAAACAGAGTATTTTTCATGAAATTCCCAAAGAATTGAACTTGAAACAATGTCATTTTCAGCATTCATTTAAGATCAGTTTCAAGGAATAAATTGGTTCACTCAATGACATGGGTTTCAAAAATATCAATGATAATCATTTCAACTCAAAAGTTTAAAAAACACACAAAAATTGAAAAATAAACACACAAAATTTTAAACACACACATGGTTTTTTAAAAACAAATAGGAAAACAAACAACACATAAAAATCCTAAACTACAAAGGTTCTCTCCCCCACACTTAAATGATGCAGTGCCCGCAATGCATTCAAAATGATTTAACATGTAATTATAGTTTAAATTGATTCACAAAAATCAAGAAAATGATGTGGAGAGGTACAACCTGACTTATTGGTAGTGTAATGTTGAGTTAATCTCCTAAGTGCTACGCATATAAAAACCTACAAACAAAGGTAGATAATAAAACACAATAAATTTATTGAAAGTAAAGAAAATAGAAATATAATTAGAATAGAGGAATAGATCTTGGTTTAATCCCTCAAGTGGGCCCTGGGGTTTGACTACCTCCAGATGGGCAGTTTCATTTGGTTATCCCCAATCCGATGGTGGGTGAAGTTTCTTTAATATGAACCACCAGAACTTCTTCTTTCTATCTTGAAATTCTTCCTTTCTGTTGAGGACTACATGGATATGGTACACCAAATACACCCCCATAAAAATGATGTGCATCTTGTATGGTGGGTTTAGGATAAATACTGAGTCCTCCTCTTTATTGGTTTCCAATTTCACAACTTCTTCTTGATTCTCCAGTGGTTCCTCAAGGCATGCTGCATCAAAAGAATATTCAAAGGGAAAATTAGAGAGTAATTCAATTTGAATAAAATTAAAGCATGATGAATCAATATCAAGCTCTTCCCTTTCAAAGTAATAATCTTGTGTCTATTTTTCCTCTAGAAAGTCCACTTGTATCTCATATTTAACTCCTTTCGATAAGCATTCATCTAGTTCAGGGAGCTTTGTATGTTCTTCTTCAGGTGTATCTTCTTCTTTTTCCTCATCCACCAAGGCAATATATTTGTTGTCCAAACCTGAAAATTTCAAGCAAGGGAAGGTGATAATCAATTCAGATTCTATATAATCAGAATGAAAAGAGTTAACAAAAAGATTATCTCCCTCAAGTAGCTTGAATTCAATTGATTCTTCAGTATGAGGTTTCTCTTGTAGTTGAATTTCACAAGATAGAGGTAGGTAGTCAGGCTCCTCTATCTTTTCTTCCACCGCTTTGGTGGTGTCTTCCTTTATTGGTTCTGGATCTTCTTCTTTGTAAGGAATATGTGGATAAAGTAGTTCTTCACACTCATTCCAGAATTTATCTAGATCTTTCTTCTCTCCCACATGTAGCTCAATAGGTAATTCTTCCTTCTTGTCCTCCTCGGGTTCATTCATAGGTTCTGGTTTTTCCATCATTGCACGGACATATTAATGCAAGTTCTACTTTGTTCTCTAGTTTTGTGATGTATTTTTAAAGTTCTTACATCTGTACTATATCATAACCAGCCTCATATACTTTTTCTAAATGTGGGTCGTTGTTACATGAATTAAAGAAATAATCATTTGAAAACATCATGTAAAAATATTTTTTTAACTTTTTTTTGAAAAAATGCCAAGTATTAATAATTAGATTGCGGCACTGCCTCCCCGGCAACGGCGCCAAGTTTTGACACATTCCTGTCATGGGGTGTGACAAAAACAAATATTACCTAAGTTAAAATGCAGTAGAGTGGATTACCTAGGTTGTCTCCAGAGAGGAGTTCACAACAATTAAGTTGTCACCTTAAAATAGAATGAAGTGAGGTTGTTTTTAGAAATTGTTTGATTTAGAAAATACAAGAAAGAAACTAAATAAAGTAATGTAATTAAGTGAAAGTTTTGAAACAAATTGACAAATGATGTTGTCTAAATCAGTGATATGAAATGGTGTCAGGTTAGGGTCAGTTTTCCAATTGTAATTCTATCATTGTTCATTTTACCCAATTCTCCTCTGCTAAATCGTTAAGAGTGAGAATCCACAATCGTTTCTTCTCACTCCCTTGGTCAATTAAAAATGTGAGAATAAACCTTAATACAATATTAGGTTGGTCTAATCTCCTTCCAATGTGTAATAGAGTTGTAGAAAATACCCCCAATTATCTTAGAAAATTCCCAATCGGGTCTTGTTTATCCCAAGTAATCAAGAACATTCACTACTCCTCACACACGTACCAGTGATCACCGAGTACTACACCACTAAATCCCGGTCTATTACATTGTTTATAAACCCGAAACTAGTGGAGGGAGATATTTATCATTGAACAAATATAAATGAACAATAGAATCTAAAATCAGATACAATCGTACATGATAATAAAAACTGTTATAAGAAATTGAAACAGATTCGCAGAAGAGAAAAGAGGATTTTAAAACATTAATAGAAGGAACTCATGAAATAAAATATGGAAAACCTCTCCTTCCCCAATCAAACAGAAGTTTACCCCACCATGGTAAGGGTAATTGTGACTAAGGGGAAAGAATAATTCATTACAAAATTAAGAAGAACAAAAGAGAGAAAACAAAGAACAGAAAATTTGATGCTCCAGAATATGTACTCCGGAAGTTTTCCTCTGTTATTACCACCATCCGGACAAACCACACTAAGGTCCATTATTATAGAATGTTGGAAATAAAGTTTTCTATCGACCCTCAAAATTTCAGAGTCATTGGACAGGTGTAAAGAAAGATATGGCCGAATAAATGACCATTAATGTTCTGGAATCCAAACACTGTTTCACCCACTCCACTTGGACGCGCCAAAAGGATGCATTAATGAGATCAATAATTTATGAAATTTACTGTGAGCCGTCCTTTGGAATTCCTATGTCGACAACAGCTGGAATCACCTCATTATAAGGTCGGATGAAGGAGATATTGCATATTTAATGAAGTGGGGTCCATTCTGCCTTCCAAACTGATTTCTCCACTTCATTGAATTTTCTGCACCATTGGGTTTCGAATTGGGTCTTGGTCCAGAAGTATCATTTTAACCACACAAGTATAGGAATCCTAAAAAAAAGGATTCACTTAAATTGGACACATATTATAAAAGTTATGCCCGAAAAATAGAATCTATATAAAACTGACAATTTTACAGAATTACCCCATTTTCACATTTAAGCACAAAATACACAAAAAACACATAAATGATGCAAATACACTCACATTGAATAATTGGGAGGGATTAAATCATTGAAAAACATATAAATAATAATGAAAATATTAAATCTATCAATTCCCCCACACTTATCTCTTGGACTCCTGGACAAGTCAGAATCAAAATAAATTCAAAGTAAATTCAAAACACATATCCATGAGATCCACTAATTTGAAAACAAGAAACAAAATATATCATGCCTCCTCAAACTCTATTATTTCATGTTCTCAATTTAGTATCATTCAATAAATTTACTCTTCATTTCTCCTCCCATGCACCAAAAGCACTTACCTAACTTTCATTATCTCTCATTACACAAATTTCAATTTTTTAGCAATGTCTTTTTCATCCAAACTCATACAAGGGTCACCATAGGCTTGATAAATTCCTACATCTCCACCCGATTTGAGTTAAAGACATATGTTTATCATGAGGACTTGTTAAGTTTGTTCTGTGGCTTTAGGTTGGTAGGATTTATATGTGAAAATTCTGAGGCTGAATGAAGAGGGCTTGGCTCTTTTTGAAGCAAAATTGCATTACTCTAATGTTCACAAAAGTATGGTCTTCTCTTCACTCCCCTTAGAAGAAAATAAACTCCTTCTCCATGGAATATCAAGGATTTTTCTCATAGTTCATCATTTCAGTAGAAAACATTTCAATCTTCTCAAATATAATATTTCTTGAAAGATCCAGAAAAGGAACAGCTTCCTTTTTACATTAGAAGCTCCAGAAAGGCACAACTTCTCTAATCATGAAAGCTCCAGAAAAGGCATAGCTTTCAGCAGAATGATTTTTTTTTGCAGAAATAACATCTCTTCAACATTTTTTTTCCACCCAAAGTATCCCCAAATAAGGTAGTACAATACAAGACATCTTCCCCCCACACTTATGTTCAAATAGATCTTGCAATTTCACTTAAAGAGCAGGTTGGATAGGGAATATTGGCTTGTAATGTGGCTAACCTAATAGGATTTTCATGGCTTCTATGGGCTACAAGGATTAAATGTTCAAGGTAGGACATTATGAAAGGGATTATCTTGAAAAGGGGGCTTTCAAACCAAATAAATGCCTCAATCATTTAAAACACAAGTACCTCAAACCCTCAAGTTTTGACAGGAATAAATCAAATTCTGGTTAAATCAAGCATGATTTGGTTCTCTCAAGAACTGAGGTGAATGTAAAGAATATGAAAATAATAGGTTCAGAGGCCTCACGGGAATGTGATTTCAAATATAAAGACAGTGATATGTGTCATTGGATTCAAAAAACAGAGTATTTTTCATGAAATTCCCAAAGAATTGAACTTGAAACAATGTCATTTTCAGCATTCATTTAAGCTCAGTTTCAAGGAATAAATTGGTTCACTCAATGACATGGGTTTCAAAAATATCAATGATAATCATTTCAACTCAAAAGTTTCAAAAACACACAAAAATTGAAAAATAAACACACAAAATTTTAAACACACACATGTTTTTTTAAAAACAAATAGAAAAAAAAAACAACACATAAAAATCCTAAACTACAAAGGTTCCCTCCCCCACACTTAAATGATGCAGTGCCCGTAATGCATTCAAAATGATTTAACATGTAATTATAGTTTAAATTGATTCACAACAATCAAGAAAATTATGTGGAGAGGTACAACCTGACTTATTGGTAGTGTAATGTTGAGTTAATCTCCTAAGTGTTACGCATATAAAAACCTACAAACAAAGGTAGATAATAAAACACAATAAATTTATTGAAAGTAAAGAAAATAGAAATATAATTAGAATAGAGGAATAGATCTTGGTTTAATCCCCCAAGTGGGCCCTGGGTTTTGACTGCCTCCAGATGGGCAGTTTCAGTTGGTTATCCCCAATCCGATGGTGGGTGAAGTTTCTTTAATATGAACCACCAGAACTTCTTCTTTATATCTTGAAATTCTTCCTTTCTGTAGAGGACTACATGGATATGGTACACCGAATACACCCCCATAAAAATGATATGCATATTGTATGGTGGGTTTAGGATAAATACCGAGTTCTCCCCTTTATTGGTTTCCAATTTCACAACTTCTTCTTGATTCTCCAGTGGTTCCTCAAGGCATGCTGCATCAAAAGAATATTCAAAGGGAAAATTAGAGAGTAATTCAATTTGAATAAAATTAAAGCATGATGAATCAATATCAAGCTCTTCCCTTTCAAAGTAATCATCTTGTGTCTATTTTTCCTCTAGAAAGTCCACTTGTATCTCTTCTTTAACTCCTTCCAATAAGCATTCATCTAGTTCAGGGAGCTTTGTATGTTCTTCTTCAGGTGTATCTTCTTCTTTTTCCTCATCCACCAAGGCAATATATTTGTTGTCCAAACCTGAAAATTTCAAGCAAGGTAAGGTGATAATCAATTCAGATTCTATATAATCAGAATGAAAAGAGTTAACAAAAAGATTATCTCCCTTAAGTAGCTTGAATTCAATTTCTTCTTCAGTATGAGGTTTCTATTGTAGTTGAATTTCACAAGATAGAGGTAGGTAGTCAGGCTCCTCTATCTTTTCTTCCACCGCTTTGGTGGTGTCTTCCTTTATTGGTTCTGGATCTTCTTCTTTGTAAGGAATATGTGGATCAAGTAGTTCTTCACACTCATTCCATAATTTATCTAGATCTTTCTTCTCTCCCACATGTAGCTCAATAGGTAATTCTTCCTTCTTGTCCTCCTCAGGTTCATTCATAGGTTCTAGTTTTTCCATCATTGCACGGACATATTCAAATGCAAGTTCTACTTTGTTCTCTAGTTTTGTGATGTATTTTTAAATTTCTTACATCTATACTATATCATAACTAGACTCATATACTTTTTCTAAATGTGGGTAGTTGTTACATGAATTAAAGAAATAATCATTTGAAAACATCATGTAAAAATATTTTTTTAACTTTTTTTTTTGAAAAAATGCCAAGTATTAATAATTAGATTGCGGCACTGCCTCCCCGGCAACGGTGCCAAGTTTTGACACGTGCCTGTCGTGGGGTGTGACAAAAACAAATATTACCTAAGTTAAAATGCAGTAGAGTGGATTACCTAGGTTGTCTCCAAAGAGGAGTGCACAACAATTAAGTTGTCACCTTAAAATAGAATGAAGTGAGGTTGTTTTTAGAAATTGTTTGATTTAGAAAATACAAGAAAGAAACTAAATAAAGTAAAGTAATTAAGTGAAAGTTTTGAAAAAAATTGAAAAATGATGTGATCTAAATCAGTGATATGAAATGGTGATCAGGTTAGGGTCAGTTTTCCAATTGTAATTCTATCATTGTTCATTTTACCCAATTCTCCTCTGCTAAATCATTAAGAGTGAGAATCCACAATCGTTTCTTCTCACTCCCTTGGTTAATTAAAAATGTGAGAATAAACCTTAATAAAATCTTAGGTTGGTCTACTCTCCTTCCAATGTGTAATAGAGTTGTAGAAAATACCCCCAATTATCTTAGGAATTTCCCAATCGGGTCTTGTTTATCCCAAGTAATCAAGAACATTCACTACTCCTCACACACGTACCAGTGATCACCAAGTACTACACCACTAAATCCCGGTCTATTCCATTGTTTATAAACTAGAAACTAGTGGAGGGAGATATTGATCATTGACCAAATATAAATGAACAACAGAATCTAAAATCAGATACAATCGTACATGATAATAAAAACTGTTATAAGAAATTGAAACAGATTCACAGAAGAGAAAAGTGGATTTTAAAACATTAATAGAAGGAACTAATGAAATACAATATGGAAAACCTCTCCTTCCCCAATCACACAGAAGTTTACCCCACCATGGTAAGGGTAATTGTGACTAAGGGGAAAGAAGAATTCAATATAAAATTAAGAAGAACAAAAGAGAGAAAACAAAGAACAGAAAATTTGATGCTCCAGAATATGTACTCCAGAAGTTTGCCTCTATTATGCCCACCAGCCGGCCGAAAAGCACTAATGTCCGTTCTTATAGAATGTTGGAAATAATGTTTTCTATAGACCCTAAAAATTTGAGAGTCATTGGACAGGTGTAAAGAAATATATGGCCGAATCAATGACCATTAATTTTCTGGCCGCCAAACACTCTTTCAACCACTCCACTTGGACGCGCCAAAAGGATGCCTTAATGAGCTCAATAATTTATGAAATTTACTATGAGCCGTCCTTTTGAAGGCCTCTGTCGACACCAGCTTGAATCACCTCATTATAAGGTTGTATGAAGGAGATATTTCATATTTAATGAAGTGTGGTGCATTCTGCCTTCCAAACTGATTTCTCCACTTCATTGAATTTTCTGCACCATTGGGTTTCGAATTGGGTCTTGGTCCAGAAGTAACATTTTAAGCACACAAGTATAGGAATCCCAAAAAAAAGGATTCACTTCAATTAGACACATATTATAAAAGTTATTCCCGAAAAACAGAAGCTATATAAAACTGACAATTTTACAGAATTACCCCATTTTCACATTTAAGCCCAAAATACACCAAAAACACATAAATGATGCAAATACACTCACATTGAATAATTTGGAGGGATTAAATCATTGAAAAACATATAAATAATAATTAAAATATTAACCCTATCAGTAAACAACCACATGGGAATTGCATATCACCCAATAATACCTAGAGGTCACGAAGTCACCACAAGTTCATATATGGTATCCAAATCACTACCACATAGGCCTTCAATTCATGAAGTTTTCATATGTTTGATAAGAAATATCTACCTCACTAATGGAGATGACTTAAATCCATGGACCATTTCACCATTTTTGGTGATAGGGTGCTTCATGAATCAACACCTTTATCTATGAATGAAATAAAGCTTTAAAAATTATGTGGATAATTCAATGACTGAAGAATTAATTTTTGAAAATATTTCATTTTTATATTTTCACTTTTATTTACCATAAAATATCATCCAAAATTTTAGGTACTCAACAAACACCTTCATTATACTTTTTGGACATATGAATAACATACATTTATTTTTGATTTATATTTTTTAATGGAAACAAATTTTTTTAGGTTTGTTATGATATAATATTAGCCTTTAATAATATGTTTTTGAAATCTGTTTTATTGGGATGAGTTTGAGGAGTTCCTGGTGGGTTTTATTGTGTTTTAGAGGGCTTTTTGAAGGTGAAAAGTTTGATAATAGTTTGTCAAAACCATTCCAATACTCTAGAAAATAGTGTATTGTGCAGTAGTTTCCCCAGGGATAGTCCACAATTAAGGTGAAAAGTTAAAAATACCTTGAATACCTCTAAAAAAATATGCGACACCCTTGAATTCAAAAAACATGGTTGGTGCATGGTTTGGAAAACAATGTTCCCAAAACATACAAGTGACTAAGAAGAATTATAATGCCTTGGTTGATTTGTATATGCTTTTAATAACTAAGAGGAATGTCTAGATTCCCATATAGGGGTGAATGGTTTGATAAAGTCTGTGATAGAACTATGCATGTGTGAAATTAATGATATGAAATCATCCTTGATGACAATTTATGGACCATTTTAAACCATTTTTAATTTTATATTAATCCACCCTAATTTACAAGGCTCTTCTAGCAATCATGATGATTCCCTCTCCTCAAAATCGAGATTATGGTGAATAAAAGTGAGGTAATTATCTAGAACTAAGGTATGTGATACAATACCCACATTTCATTATGTTTCTCATTGATCAACCTCTTTTCTCTTGAGAGGATTCATGGAATTGACATTCTTCCTAATGATATATGAATTATAGTTACTACTATTTATTAATTCTTGGATTGTTATGAGAATGGTGGTGGATACAATGTTTCAAAGAACATATTTTGGTTAGATATAAATCTATTGGTAATGGTGGATGCTTCTGGGTAATTCAAAATAGATCGATCATCTTGAGAATCTCTTCTTCTTGAATCTAACCTTGGAACTCTCTTCTATTAATGGATTGTTGGTGGATCGATATTCATTTTCTAGACTTGGGGTTATCTTATAGAATTGATAAGGAATTCAGAACATATTCTCGAATACCAAATGGATCAAGTGAATGGGTGTCGTTGACTTTGATGTACTTCAATTTTTTTTTCTATTAATATAATCTAGAAGTTATGTGATTCTAGAACCAACCTTGTTGACCTGAAATCTTCCTAGGTCTCCGTTATAAACCTATTTTTTGGTGAACTAAAACATGAGTTAAGTATCCTTGATGTGAGAGCTAGTTCTCCATAGTTATGCAACTTGTTTTGAGCTATGATCCTTTACAAATTTTTGAGTACTTCTTCAAAAACCATGAGGTAGGAATTTTCTTACCATTTTTGGCTGTTGTATATGCTTATTTACTTGATTTTATACTATGATGACACAACTTGTAGACCATGTTTGATGATGACCTCTTGTGGGTGTGAATGTTGCCTGTGATACCCATATATGATTATCAATTCCATGAAAATTTCTAGAGTATCTAGTGACCATGTTTAATGTTGATAAAAAGTTTTTATATGATGCTACTATATTCTCATGATGGTGTGATATGATTATCTTATCGATATTTTCCCTATTGTGTGTATTTACTATGCCTTATAGGTATTTTACTGGTACTTGTAATAGGAGGTCCATAGTGGTGTGTTTACCCTTTAGAGGGGGAGTGTGAATGACATTCATAGATGATAATGGTTGACCTATACATAGGGTTTGATCATGATAACCTTATGGTCCAAATTAAAACTTGATGCCTTGAGGGTACTAAGTAACATGTTTGAAATTTATGCCTTGTGGATACCGAGTTGTATATTCCATCGATGCGTTGAGGATGTCGAGTAACATGTATCTATACTTGTGGGTAGTTCTTCATCACTTCTGATATCTTTGATCATTATTCCATCATGGATCCAAAACAGGTACAACTAGTGATCATGGTTGCTGGGTTCAAACATAGGTTCTCGACATATGAGCGTCTATAATTCCTGCACATTTATTTTTATCTTTTAATATAATTGTTATACATGTGTACACTAGTTAAGGACCCATAGGTAGTTCCCTATTGGGTTTTATTAATCACCCCTATACAGGAATATCGATTCACAGGTAGAGTTATTGTATAAGGATCCAAGAGATGGAAAGGGTCCCATGGAAGGTGTCTGTGTTGTGGAACATAGAGCTGGTGGTGGAATCAATTCAGACTCTAGAGGATTTCCATAGAGTTTTATTTATTTATCTACTTACAATTATTCTATTATTTGTATTTCCATTTTGTAAGCCTATTTATTTATTTTCATGACTTTTGTTCCATCCATTATTACAATTTTTTCTTTAGTCTTCTATATGTTATTCTTATTGTAATATTTCCATTTATATTTCTGTTGTATTGATATGATTACTAGAGGTTATAGTCTCTCCAATGATGGTGTTCATACCCTCATTATTATTCAAAAGTCTCTTAAATATAGTGAGGCATGCATGAGTCCTTGGGATCTCTGACCCAAACCCGATGGTTTGGGTCGGGGTGTTATAATATACATCCCGTTTCATTTAACATAGTGTAAAAGTTGATCATATAATTAACATATATTTTTTATATATAATTATATATTATCATATATATATATTTATATAGGATATATAAAAAATATTATATAGATAATATACATATATATACATTTTAAACACACAAACACACACATATATTTGTGCTTTGGTCATTTTGGGCGAAGGCATCACCTTTTAAAAAACAAAAAAAAATTTATTTCACACACAAATATAACATATATAAAAATATTATATAAAAAATATTTATATAAACACTATGAAAACACAGTTAAAAACACACACATGCACTATAAAACACACACAAACATGTATATATTTACTATGTATAAAAATACATTTAAAATGCATATATATTTTTATATCAGAATTAAAATATACAATTAACCATCCCACACACACACTCATGTAACATATACTAAAATAGTACATATAAAATATATACACAAATCATTATGAACATATATATAATTATATAAACATGAATATATTTATTTATTAATAATATGAACACGCACAGACATAAATAAATAAATAAATATATATATTATAAACACATTATATAAAAAATATATAAAAAGCAAGTAATATATATATATATACATGATAAAAATATAACATACAAACATATATAAATTTGAACACACACACACAAATAGATTGGTCAGATGCGATGGATCTCATGGTGGATTGGGATGATATTGGTTGAGTGCTAGAATATGGGACCTATGATCATGGGTGATTCTACTTATTTTCACTTGCACCAAGGGTGAATAGTTTGTTGGGTGTCAATATTTGGGTGGTATGGATCTCAATTTTATGGTGTTTTCTACCAACTTTAGTGATAGAGTTTTTATGGTATTTTCAGGGTTCTTTCGAGTAATTGTTCATTAGTGTTTGAAACTCTCTCACAGTGAATTCCTTGTCATGATGATGATCTATTGATAATGGTTGAGATCTATTGATTAGTGGCATTTTTGAATTTTTTAGATATAAGGTCTAATATGTGGGGACCAAGGAATGTGGATTCAATTTTCGATCTCCTTTATGCCCCAGTCTAGATCTTCATATCTGACAGTGCCCACAAGGGTTTCATTTGGATTCCTTATACAGTGATGATTATGTATCACTTATGTGTCAAGTCACTTTCCGCTATCACTCTTTTTATCCATCTCATGATCTGTCTTCCATAATTTGGTTTTTATTCTTACATAGTTTCTACCCTTTGGATTTCAGTTTTCTAGCCCCTTAGGTTTGGCTATGTTCTATCCTCAGGACTTAGACATTCTTTAGCGTAGCTGGTTTTTGCTGAGAATGATCATCTCATGGACCATTTCAACCTAACTCACCACAACTGACCCTAACTTTGGTTTAGTGTAGAGGTGAACATGTTGGGTTGGGATAGTGAAATTAGATTCATTGGTTTAAGATACCACCTCTACGTGGCTAGAATATTATCTTTTTCTTCTTGATGGTCTTCCCTATAAGGTCCTTTCCTCTTCTTCTCTCTTATGCCCTTCCCATCTCTCCCAATGCGTTGAATCAAATATCAGTCTGGAATGTTGCTATTTAAATAGGACTATTATAGTATAAATGGTTTTGGTCAAAGGAAGGTATTTCATATGTGTTCTCCATATATTTTTCTCTGGTTCTGGTTTACTCAAGTTTGGTTATTTTCACTTGGTACTTTCCATAGTTCTCGTGGTCTTGAGATTTAAATCTTGGATCTCCCCTTATCTGGTGTTATACTTCAATTATACATGTTCAATATAATTTTTGGAAATATATTTGGAAGATCTAATTGAGGGTGTCTATTGGTGAATGACTCAATCTTGATGGTGTAAACCATTCATTGGGTAGGCGCAGTGTGGTGATAGTGGTGATTAGGGTTCTTTTGGTATTGATTCTACACTAGGTGGATTGGTTATTAAGATGTGAGGAGACTATTATCATGAATATATATTTGTTGGTTCCTATATTTGAATAATATTATCTTATCCATTATGTCAATTATGTTTTGTGCATTTTGGTTTTGTGATGCTAGTTTCGACCTGGTGGTCGATGGCACTTTGGTGATTGTAGGTGACGAGTTCAGTGGGTTCAGTGGTGGGTGATCAATAATGTTTTATTAATAACATTTGATAGGGAAGATGACTCAATACAACCTTGGTGATCATGAGTGGTGTAACGCTTGAGGTGTCTCTTTTCTTGTATCTGAGTGCTTCCATTTTGGCATATGTTTAATTTGAACTTTATAATTCTGATGGTTTTTGTGGGCCACCCTAGTAGTGTAACTAGAATTTAGATAAAATTTTATACTGATTTGTTATTTGATCATCCTATTCCTATTTTTTTGGATTGTTTGGTTCCTCATAAACTTTAATGTATATTTTTAAAAAATAAAAAATTGAATTTGGATGGTATTTGGTTTTTTGAACTATGATTTAAGGATTGTTGGACATTTGTAAAGTATCATTTTTACACTTAACCCTAAAAGAGTTATTTACTAAAAAAATTAAAGAGAATATATATATATATATATATATATATATATATATATATATATATATATATGAATCCATGTATTTATAAATCTAAATTCACACACACATGAGACTATAAAAAACAATACTAAAAAACAACTGTGAAGAATGAAAAACAACTAAAAATACTATATCATTTTATTTAAAAATTACACAAATAGAATAAATAAAATACTTTGAATCAAATATATCATATTTAATGTTCATTTGAATAAAAATATGAAGGATTTATGAATCATATTTAGAAAATTAGAGAAAAAATGTGAGATAAGGAATAATATTGGGGGTTGTTTGTGTAAAATTGAATTAACCTTTCGTCAAACTATAACAAAAATTATCGATAAAGGATAAATTTTGAGTGATTATTTAGCATTAAGAAGATTTTATCCTTTCTCAGTGCTTATTTAGTGCTGTGAAAGGCTGGATAGTCATAAAAGTAAATAAACATTGATAGAAGAGACCTTTATTAGTGATATAAAAAGTGTTATGAAAGGAAAGTAATGATTTTTTTTTTTGTTTTTTGGCATATTCATACATTAATTTTATCTCATAAAGTGAAATCTCATTAACATGATTTATAAATATCAAAAAAGTTTTTTATTAAAAGAATTTAAAGAAATTATCTCACTATCAACCATGAATACATATTTGGTGTGTGATTTTTCTTTATATAGATTTGATAAGTCACTTGAATCTAGAAAACCAATCATATATTGTTTCAATTCATTAGAGTTGAACAAAATTATATTAATAGTTTCATGAAAATAATGGAAAATGTTCTTACATTATGTATAACAACTTCGTGTTGAATAATTAAAAAAATAATTAGTAAAAGTTATCAAAGGATTGTACAATTAGTATGATACATAAGTGGTCCAATTTTTCTAAGACATGGTCCCAAATTGAAACATTATTCATTTTCCTCACAAAATTTTAATGTTTATTTTTTAAGATTCAGTTTGGTAATAATCATTGAAGTACTTAAATGATTTTCCTTATTTAGATTATAATTTTATAATATTACCTTGATATAATTTGATTGATTCATGGATATATAATTTTATATGTGTTAAATCTATAAATTTTTATGGAAAATTGGGTGTACTATAATACTTCTTGACTGATTAAATTTCTAAAGAAAATTAAAGCCATAATAGGGAAATAATTGTCTTGAAAATTAGTTATATGCAATTTGGTATATTTTTGCAACAATTCTAACAGTGTGACTCATAATATCATTTGTCTCATTTGTTTTATGCACAAACACTCATTAGTAATAAATAGTTTTCAAAAATTATGGTTTGTGTGTAATGAGTCTAAAAAACATTTTTTGGTTATGTGAATTTTATTCATTTTTTATAATATATTTAATTTTCTACAACTATGCCTCTTTCAACATTTAGCAACATACCTTGGTTAGAGATCCCCATTCTAATTTATTATATCATGTTTCATCAAGAATAAAAATATTTCATATATATTTTCCATTTAATTTATATTTCATAATTATTTTATAATAAATAAATTAAAATTGATATTGTTATTATTCAAGAGAAATGGATTTCATATTGGAATCATTACATATTTTTTTTATTTTTAAAAGGGTGCTTATCATTATAATAAAAAATATATTTTTATTTTGACATGTTTTTGAAACGAGAGGTACATTAACTTGAGAATTTTTTGTGTTAGTAGTGTTTGACCATGAACCCATTGAAGATCAAGGTAGTTTTTTTTCTTAAGAATCACCTAATATTTTGGTTGGGGTTCCTAGTTTTCTCGGTCTAATGGGCCATCACCATAGTTTCATATCCAATTTCTCATGGATTTAGGCCCCATAAACAAATGAGAATATGTAGGATATGATTTTATCTATACTTATTAGTGTGAGGTAGTTTTTTACTATATGAAGAAGAAATTGACTAGTGCTCCAATGCTTCAGCTTTTAGAGGATGGGGTGATGTTTGAGGTATTATGTGGTGATTTCTGTCTGGGATTTGGATGAATCATGATGTAGAATAAAGTGGTGATATTTTATGGATCTAGGTAGTTACATTGTCATTAGCATGAATATTCCACCCATGATATAGAGCTAGATGTGGTTGTGGTCTCACTGATTCTTTGGCCACATTACCTCCTAAGATAATCCATTGTGGTCTTTAATAATAAAAATGTTTGAGGTATATTTTATCTTAGTGGGACATGAATCTATAATAATATAAGTGGATGGTGTTTATTCAAGGATATAAATTTGAGATCACTTATGCCTTAGAAAGGGGAATATTGTGTCTGACATAATAAGTAAGAAATTATGAAGGGATATTGTCCAAGTGTTTAGGAATTATTAGAGGTGATTAAGGAGTTATAATCATTGAATCTAGATGCATTATGAAGTTTATTATATCGGTTTATTATTCCAGATGATAGTGTAATACTATTTGATATAGGAAGTGGAGCAGCCCCAATGTGGAGACTCTGAGGTATAGGTGATGTGAAACCTTTTTTCCTTAGTGATGCCCTAGATGGATGATCATAAGATGGAAAAACTAAATGTTTTTTCAAGGGAGGATGTTAGATCCAATAGAGATGTTTGAAGAAGTACTTATTGAGTTTTATAGATCACCTTTAATGATTAACCTAAGAGTATCTAATATGTACAATGGTTTTAGATACATTTTATTTTGAATTAGGATGAACAAGGTATGGAATGTTTGTGGATTGGTGTTTGATTTCTTAGTAAGTAAAGGTAGAACACTGTGTTCCTATTAGTTTTTTTTATCCCTTGGATATTCCCAAGTAGAAGTGAAATTGTATCTTAATATAACTAAACATAGAATTACCCAAGTATCTGAGAGAGTATGATTATTTCTATTTAATCGTGGATTGTATGATGAAGTCAGATTAATTCCTAGAATTCAAGGAGTCAACAATCATGGATGTTTTGGTGAGATTGTATATATATGTGTTTATGATAATTTATGAAGTTACAATCTCCATTATCCTGGATCAGGAAACTTATTTTACCTTGTAAGTCTAGAAAGAGTTATAAAACAATTTTGGAACCCAATTATTCGTATGGTGTGAATTTTACCCACAGACCGATTGAAAAATGAAGAGAACCATCGAGATACTAGAGGACATTTTGTGTGCATGTATATTTTATTTCATTGGATCCAAGAAAAATAAATTTACCTTGGTTAAATATTCTTATAAAAATAGATAAAAATCATCCATAATCATAGAACTATTTGTGGTTCTCTAGGGGAATCTGTTTCATTCTCTATTATGATAAATTCATGTTTGGGAGTCATCAGTTATTTGTCCTGATACCGTACAAAGCATGCTAAGGGTGGTTTAGGTAGTTCATTAGAGGATGAAGGAAATATAAGACTGATAAGAATATTATGCTGATTATAGTATGAAAACCTTGTAGTTATAGGTTGGGTACTATGTTCTTAAAGGTTTATCCTCTTCATGGGCAGTTGAGGTTTGGAAGGGAGAGTAAGATTTCTATCAGATTTGTCTGACCCTTCTTGGTTTCAGTGCTTGTTGTAATGGTGGAATATCATTTGGAGCATCAACCACATCTATAAAAGATCTATGACATATTACATATATCTCAACTTCATCTATATCTTCATTTTGAGTCCAATTCCATTAACTAAGGAGAGTTGGATATTTTGGACGAAGCGACATTCATGGAGTGACTAGTAAACATACTAGATTGTTGGGAGAAGTTTCTTCATGGATGAACTATTCCATTTATTCGGGTGATATGTAGGGATAATGTCTTGGAGAAGAGTTCTTAGGAACATGATATGTAGATATGTTCCTAGTACCTTGATATTTTTTTGAGTTTTACCACATTCTATTTTTCTTTGATGATGTGATGCGTGATCATTATTGATTTATAAAGTGTTCCTTATCCTTTTACTGATGATTCATGTTAAAAATTAAAGTATATAAATAGGTTAAAACCCATTATTAATTAAGATGAGTTATGAAACACTATAAACCATCCTCGTAAGTCAGTGCTACCAAATTGGATAATATATTGATATGGAGGGTGGATTTCTTTGATTTGTTCCATTTGAGCCATGTTGTGTGATGGTTGTGCTAGTTATTAGATTATGGTGTGTAAAGGTTAAATTGGTGGTTTAGATGTTTTTTTGAGAGATGTGGATTGAATACAATGTGATATGGTTTTAGGAATTTATTTGTAACAAGATATATTTGTTTTATTTGATGGGGTGGATGTTTGTATCCCCTATTCCATTATGTGTTCCCAGTTTGGTTTTGATTCTCAAGGTTAAGAATTATTTGAGTGGTATGTGATGTAATGGTTCATATATTACCAATACTTTGTGTTTTTAATGAGTCTTGGAGATATTTTGGGAGATTTTAGTTGTGATCCAGAGGATTGAGGTAGGGTTTTGGCCTTTATATACTACTTGTAGAACGAATTATCATGATGTTTTGGAGGGAGTTTTTTATTGGGTCTCACCATATGTAAAATAGGCTATGTGACCATACCCTAGGGAATGTGTGGTTATTGGAATGCTATCATGGTAGTCAATTTGTGTTCCAAAAGTAGCTCAGAAATTCCTAGTGAGGGAAAGACAAAAGTCATGTCCTCTCAGAGGACCACCCATGTGAAATGTGAAACTTGAGTTCCCCACGATGTTTCCCTAGTCATGGTAAGGATAAATGGGTAAGGTGATGGTATTTAGGGCATATTATTTGTATTTTTTTGAATATGGGAGAACCACCACATCTTGGATCATGACACAGTGGAAGTTAAATCTCATTATTATAATGGGGTGAAAAAGAGGATCTCATACAAGGGATTCTGATCACTTGTTGACTAAAACCACCATAGGAGTTTTAATTGGTCACCACACCATAGTGGATTCTAATATAATTTTATTATAAATATGAGGTTAGATACCCCATTTGAAAAAGTTACATACCATTCCTCAACTACTGTTGACCCTTGTTTTTGCTTCCCTTCTCTCAAGTCACCTCCCTTTGTATTTCAATCCCTCGGTTCATTTTTGATAATTTGGATTGGATTATATTGGATTTAGTAAACAATATATTACCATTTCTTCATTTATATCCTTTTCTTCTATACAGAAGTTTTTTGATGGAGTTTCCCCATATTCTAGAAGGATGTTTATGGTGTTTTTATGTTAATATTAATCTAGTGGTGATACCTTTGAGATCAGTGGTAGCTAATCTTTGGCTTTTTGTACATTTCTCTTTGAAGAATTATTCTATATAGGGGATAATTCATCTTTCCACCTTTATACATACATTCATAAATATCATTATTTTGAATTCTTTGGGGGGTAGAGAGTATAAATAGGATTAATGAAGAGAATTAATTGGTTTAAATGAAATTCAAGGTGTGGGGGAGAAATAAAATGATTTTGGCACTGTAGCAGGTACTACAATAGTACTGTAGTAGGCAATGTAGTAGTATCGTAGCGGGAACTGTGCAGTACTGTAGAAGGTACTGTAGCAACCAGGAATTTGCCCCCGTTTGGGCCTTCAGGCCACCAATTTGGTCCTCATGTCATTTAAGGCCTTCGAGCCACCCAACCCTTCAGGCCAGTAAGGAATTCAGGCCACCTCAAGGCCTTACTGACACCTTAAGTGCAGATGAAAAATAGACAACCTACAAGGAACAAGCTCAATAAAGAGGATGAGCAAGGAACTTTCACTGCAACAGAAGATACACATATTGCAAGAATGAGAGGGTATGACACCTACCATCTGGACAAGCCTCTACATGTAAAGACCCATAAATTTCAAGGAATTTTTTTTTCTTAATTTTCTTTGGAATTTTACAAGAACGCAGTTTCTGACGGCACCTAATTCCGAGGCCCGGTGTGCCCGGAATCATTTTCCGAAGTTTGGCTCGGGTACGTTCAGTGAACGGATGAGCGGGTTTTTCTAAATTTTGAACCGGTGCTCGGAATCGAATTCTAAGGGCACCAATGGAATCGCAGTGCCGGTAATTGCTTAGAAATGACTCTTCCGGAGTTGCGTTTGCTCGGGTGTGGTTTTTAATTTTTGGGATTAAAGTTAAGAAATAAAATAAATTGTACGACAAACTTTATTTTTTTTCACTTAAGCCGCTTGGAAGCCACTTGAAGCCACTTAAAGCAGCTTAAGCTGAGTTGATGCGGATAGGGTGCTATCCAGAAATATCCTACCCTCTTGGTAGGATATTTGTGAGGTGGGGCCCGCACGAGCCCCACCGTTTCTTTCCGCTAAGTAACGCACCCGTGAAAACCCATCATTATGAAAGTCAACTGACGCGTTTTCTTAATTTCTTAACGCACCAATTAATTGGGTGGTTTTATTTGTTGAATTAATTGGGCGGTTTTATTCGTTGAATTAATTCGATAAATTAATTTAATCGTTTCTTAACCTGTTTTCAATTCGTTGGCGTAATAATAAAATAAGACCAATGCACGACTTCTGAAAAAATGCTCGTTGAGAGGTTTTGACAACTTTGTGCCTTCATCCTCCTTCGCGAAGAACGCGAAGAACACGAAGAACGTGAAGAACACCGTCACCCTCGGAGATTGACGACGCTTCTTCCGAGACGTTCTTCCCCGCAACGATCTCCGATCACCAACTGCTTGAGGTAGGAGATTTCGGGTTTCTTTTAAATCTTCTTTGTGGTTTATAACAACACATGGATTTAATCGATATAATTAAATCTTCATGTTCTTGAACCTCGGAGTTCGTCTACGCGTCACCGTATTCCGCGACGACGCGACGCCCTTCCGCGACAACGCGATGCCTTTCCGCGATGACGCGACGCCCTTTTGCGACGACCCAACGCCTTTCCGCGACGACACGACACCCTTCTGCGACGCGACGATCGCCTCCTTCCACGGCGATTAAATCCGCGAAGAACGCGCGTGCGACGAATTGACGAGGTAGGGGTTGTTGTGAAATAATTTATATTCCCGTGATCGTTTCTTTTAAAATGAAGAACCCGATTCATAAGAACAATTTTAATTCATTAAAATTGTTTTTGGTTATGTTTTCTATGTGTTGATTAATCCTCCCGATTGATACCGCCTAACACGGAGGGTGCGGGCCAAACGAACACGGCCCGACAACCCTCCGTAGTTCTTCGTTATTGTGCGGATTTGGCGGGTGACGATAAAACGTGACACAAGGGCGATTTGATGTTTCCGCAGTGAAGAACGGGACCTGGGAGGAGCAGCGGCGCAGACGGGAAGGAAAACGGACCACCGGAGCAACTCCGGTGGCCCGCGGAAGCCTCCGGCGGTGCGGAGGCGGCGGCGGCCAGCGGATCCGCGGCCGCGCGGGTCCGGCTCACACGTATGGGACGCGGCCTTTGCCGTGTCCGTTGACTCCAGCGCGGCCCCTCGAGGGCTGCTGCTTCTTCATCCCGTAGGGGCAGCGCCCCGCGGCTCCCTCGGTCGGCCGCTCGGCCGGGCCGAGCCAGGCTGGTCCGACCGGCCGGGTCGCGCCGAACCGGGTCTGACCCGGACCTGGGTCAGGTCGACCCGGTTCGGGCCGACCCAGGGGGGGGGGGGGGGGGGTTGGGCTGGGTCGGTCCGGGCCCAGACCCCCCGTCTTCGGTCCGTTTTCGTTATTTTGCCTGTAACTTGAGCTACGCGCCTCCGAACGACGCGCCGTCAGTAGATATGAGATCCTTGGATCGAGACGGTCGTTTCGTTATATCGCACTCAAGGTTTTGGGAAACTTTGGGTTCGGCCGGGTTGGTTCGTTCACGAAACCAACCGGGCCCTCGGAGCGGAAACGCTCATATCTTGAGCTTCAGACGTTCGATTGACGTGCCGTCGACTTTGGTGGATTCCTCTAAGTGAGACGGATCTTTTGGCATACTCTGCCCGAGTTTTGGACGCAGGTGGAGTACGGTTGGGTTGGTTTTGCCTTAAAAACCAACCGGGCCCCTGGGACGAAAAAGCTAATAACTCTCAGACCGGGCGTCCGATTGACGCGCCGTCTGCGGCGTTGAGTTCCTGTTGACGATACGGAACTTTTGGATACATCAACTTTGGACTTTGTGTTAGTTGATGTATCAGCCTCTTAGCTCGTGGAGTGGACCCTTCCGGAACAAGCATGCTGTGTGCGGAAACCCTAGAGCCGGTTGCGACTTAACGACTGCTGATCGAATGACTCGGTGTGTTACGGATAGCCCAGTGGGGAGTGCTTGGTTGCAGCTGCAGACCCACGGAGGAGGAGCGCTTGGTTGTAGCGACAGACCCACGGTACTCAACAGAAGGAGTACCTCTGGAGGCTATGAGGGAGAGCGCTTGGTTGTAGCGGCAGACCCACGACAGAGGTGCGCTTGGTTGTAGCGGCACAGGGGAGCACTTGGTTGTAGCGGAAGACCCACGACAGAGGTGCGCTTGGTTTTAGCGGCACAGGGGAGCGCATGGTTGTAGCGGCAGAGCCACGACGGAGGAGCGCTTGGTTGTAGCGGCACGGGAGAGCGCTTGGTTGTAGCAGCAGGCCCGCAGTACTCGATAGGTGGAGTACTACAGCAGTCGAAGGTTGGAGGGAAGCGCTTGGTTGTAGCGGCATAACCACTGTGCTTGATGGAAAAGAAGTTTCCCAATAGCTATGGTTTCAACTTCATGATCGATCCTATGTGGGTCATTGCGGGGGTTAGTACCTACCGATCCTTTGTGGGTCCGATGGCTTAGATGAATTAGTGGCTACATCTGATCATCTCTATCGTCTTACGAAGAAGTATATCCTGTGTGAGCTGAAACTCTGTTTTACCTTCCTTTGTGGATTGTGTTGAGCTATCCTGTGTGGATTTACGTTTTACTTTCCTTTGTGGATTGTGTTGAGCTATCCTGTGTGGATTTTACATTTGGCTTTCCTGTGTGGATTTGGTTGTACTTGAGCTCGGATGTTGGAGCCGAGCGAGTATTGATGGCTTAGGTATATGTATGGGCATATACCCAAGCCGTGTCAGATGTTACTTTGTAATTGTATCTTTCCCTTGTGGATTATCCTTTGTGGATTTCGGGATACCTTCGGGGGTCTCGGGGTCCCTACTGAGTAGCTTATACTCACCCCTGCACGGGCTATGCCCGCACTTCGTTGTGTTGGATGCAGACGACGGACATCGCTGATTGTGGTGGAGGCTTGTGGAGCAGGACGGTACCTGGAGGTGGACCACTGGGCGGGACGCACTCGGAGCGGTCGGTTGGACCCGAGGAACAGTGGAGGCTTTCTGTACCCACCCTTCAGGTGGGACTTCCAGATGATGGCTCGACGTTGCGGCTTTACTTTTCAGTTGCTGTTTTCCCCTTTCAGTTGTAGTTTACAGTTGGGCTTGTATTTCCAGCCTCCTTTACTTTTCCGCACTTACTGTTGTAACAACTTTTACTTAGTGTTTACCTTTCCGCTTGCTTACTCTGTAGTGTTTGTTTACTTTTCAAAGGCAATTCATTCCCTTTTACTGGGATTTTACGCCTTGGTGCTAGTCTCCAGCCCCTGGCCTATGGAAGGCGGGCTTGGGGTAGTCACGGCACGGGTCCCGAGGACGGGTCGTGACAAATTGGTATCAGAGGGAGGTTGGTTCTACCGCAGACTCTGATCTTTATTCTATGTGAAGCAATAGTGTTAAGCGTATTGAGTGTGGTTATCAGTCCAGGGAGCCCAGTGTTGGGGCAGCGGCCGACGTATCCGTACACCAGGACCCTGACTTCTGATTTCCAACTTAATGCACGAAAACATTGATTGCGTGTGTGTTTCAAGTTTTCTTTGTGATTACTTGTATTAGCTCACCTGACCGTGTCACACTTGTTTCCTTTCAGGATGGCACCACGACGGCAACCAGCTAGGGTTCTGAGTGTTTTACGTGACGACAGCCCGCCGAGCGACGAGGCCTCGGTACAGGGCCCTTTGACAGTAGAGGCACCGGCGGTACCTCTACCCGCCGAGCCACCGATGCTTCCAGCCCCAGCCGCTGACGATGCACGTCGCCTTAGTGCACTACATGAGTTCCAGCGCCAGCGACCGCCCAGGTTCCGCGGGGAGACGGACCCCCAGGCAGCCGAGGACTGGCTGGGGGCAGTTGTTCGAGTTTTCAGGCTAGTGAGGTCACCAGCGGACCTTATGGTGGTCCTTGCAACGAGCCTCCTGCATGCGGCAGCAGGCAGATGGTGGATCTTGATACTCCAGGTGCACGACGAGGCATCACTCCTTTGGATGGACTTTGAGAGCCTTTTTCGCTTAGAGTTCGTCCCAACCACCCTCCGAGTGGTGCGCATTCAGGAGCTACTACAGCTACGACAGGGCAGCATGACAGTAGCCCAGTACTCGACGAGGTTTACCGATCTCTCGCGCTATTCCACGGACATGGTACGAGACCCATTCTTCAGGGCCCGAACCTTCGAGCAGGGGGTCAGGCGAGAGGTCAGAGCTTCATTTGTTTCTCACAGCATTCTAACACAGACAGGAGTGTTGGAGCGAGCCCTCTTAGTGGCGAGTTTCCTTGCTGAGCAGTCTCCAGTAGCAGGACTCACCACTAGCCGGCATGCGGCAGAGTCTTCTACAGCGGGTAGTAGACAGATGACGCAGGGGTCCAAGAGGACTAGACCTACCGGTGGTCGACCGCGTGACACAGGGTCAATTGTGCGAGGCACCCAGGGTGGACAACGACTTACTATGAGCAGACAGTGTTACTCCTTCGGCGGGGTTGGTCACATGGCTCGTGACTGTTCGACCCGCCATACGGATGACCAGCAGATGAACGAAGGACCTCCTAGGCAGAGGCATAGGTTCGATCGAGTCGGATCGCATGGAGTAGGAGACCGTGGCAGAGGAGTTGGCCGAGAAGCAGGTAGTGGACGACGCTTCGAGGTGTTTCCACCACCACCACCAGGAGGTCCACCCCGACCGTAGGGAGTTGGTGGACATGGGAGAGCTCAGCTTCAGGCAGCTGAGGCCTTCGATCATGGAGCTCTGGGAGCAGATGGACAGGAGCGGAACTAGTGGATACGTCTTTTGTACTTCTAGTTCCTTGTTTCTGTTGAGTAGCGTCCTTGTATTATGAGCTGCAATAATAAAAGACGCATGCCTTTGTGATGTTTTCATTCCTGTCCTCTTTTGTGTTGTTACTAAGAGGTTCCAGTTTAGACTGTTGACTTGACCCTCACTTGTGAGACATCTACTGGAGGAGACCCAGTTACCACACACTGATGCCGACAGTGTGACTCAACCCTTAGAGGCGAGAGTAACAGTTGGATCTCTTGGTAGTAGCGTCGAGGCCTTACGACATCATCCTTGGTATGGATTAGTATCATCCATGTCATGATTGACTGTATTAGGCGAAGAACATGGTTCATCCAGGGGATGAGACCAGATTTCTCTTATCGGCAAGGAAGAAATCTCAGCAGCTCTTGTAGGACCAGAAAGGTCCAAGTCATCCATGAGCGGATGAGGACAACTCAGAACCGGCAAAAGTCTTGTGCTGACAGGAGGCGGAGGCCACTAGAGTTCGAGGATGGCGACCACGTCTTCTTGCGTGTCTCACCTCGACGTGGATTATGGAGATTTGGCCGAGGTGGAAAGTTGTCTCCACGCTTAATCGGACCTTTCCAGGTCCTCAGCAGGATTGGCGAGGTGGCTTATCGCCTAGCTCTACAACCTCAGTTGCACCGGGTGCACGACGTCTTCCACGTATCTCACCTGAGGAGATACGTGCACGACCCATCACACTTCATTGACCATGGGGAGCTGGACGTTGATGATGGGGAGACCTTTGCGGAGGTCCCGGTGGAGATCGAGGATCAACAAGAGCAGGTCCTACGTGGACAATCGATTCCTCTTGTGCGCATTAGATAGCAGCACGGGAACCTCCAAGAGAGCACTTTGGAGCAGGAGGCTCAGATGCGTGCTCAGTACTGCCTTTGTATCCCTATGTTTGTGGTGAAGCTTTATGGGGACGTAAAGCCCTGTGGTGGGATTAATGTAAAGACCCGTAAATTTCAAGGGAATTTATTTTCTTAATTTTCTTTGGAATTTTACAAGAATGCAGTTTCTAACGGCACCTGATTCCGAGGCCTGGTGTGCCCAGAATCATTTTCTGATGTTTGGCTCAGGTACGTTCAGTGAACGGACGAGCGGGTTTTTCTAACATTTGAACCGGTGCTCGGAATTGAATTCTGAGGGCACCGATGGAATCGCAACGCCGGTAATTGCTTATAAACGCCTCTTCTGGAGTTGCGTTTGCTCGGGTGTGGTTTTTAATTTTTGGGCTTAAAGTTAAGAAATAAAATAAATTGTACGACAAACTTTATTTTATTTCACTTAAGCCGCTTGGAAGCCACTTGAAGCCACTTAAAGCAGCTTAAGCTGAGTTGATGCGGATAGGGTGGTATCCAGAAATATCCTACCCTCTTGGTAGGATATTTCTGAGGTGGGGCCCGCATGAGCCCCACCGTTTCTTTCCGCTAAGTAACGCACCTGCAAAAACCCGTCATTATGAAAATCAACTAATGCGTTTTCTTAATTTCTTAATGCACCAATTAATTGGGCAGTTTTATTCATTGAATTAATTGGGCGGTTTTATTCATTGAATTAATTCAATGAATTAATTTAATCGTTTCTTAACCTGTTTTCAATCCGTTGGCATAATAATAAAATAAGACCAACGCACGACTTCTGGAAAAATGCTCATTGAGAGGTTTTGACAACTTTGTGCCTTCATCCTCCTTCGCGAAGAACGTGAAGAACGCGAAGAACGCCGTCACCCTCGGAGATTGACGACGCTTCTTCTGAGACGTTCTTCCCCGCAACGATCTCCGATCTCCAACTGCTTGAGGTAGGAGATTTCGAGTTTCTTTTAAATCTTCTTTGTGGTTTATAAAAACACATGGATTTAATCGATATAATTAAATCTTCATGTTATTGAACCTTGGAGTTCGTCGACGCATCACCGTATTCCGCGACGATGCGACGCCCTTCCGCGACGACGCGACGCCTTTCTGCGACGACGCGACGCCCTTCCGCGATGACGCGACGCCTTTCCGTGACGACGCGACGCCCTTCCGCGACGCGACGATCGCCTACTTCCGCGGCGATCAAATCCACGAAGAACACGCGTGCGACGACTTGACGAGGTAGGAGTTGTTGTGAAATAATTTATATTCCCTTGATCGTTTCTTTTAAAATGAAGAAACCGGTTCATAAGAACAATTTTAATTCATTAAAATTGTTTTTGTTTATGTTTTATATGTGTTGATTAATCCTCCCGATTGATACCGCCTAACGCGGAGGGTTCGGGCCAAACGAACACGGCCCGACAACCCTCCACAGTTCTTCGTTATTGTGCGGATTTGGCGGGCGATGATAAAACGTGACGCAAGGGAGATTTGATGCTTCCGCAGTGAAGAACGGGACACGGGAGGAGCAGCGGCGCAGACGGGAAGGAAAACGGACCACCGGGGGCGAGGCGGTGCCCCGACGCGCCGCCGGACAGGGCCGTCGCGGCTGAAGCCGCGGCGGCGGCGGCCAGTGGACCCGCGGCCGCGCGGGTCTGGCTCACACGCACGGGACGCGGCCTTTGCCGCGTCCGTTGACTCCAGTGCGGCCCCTCGAGGGCTGCAGCTTCTTCATCCCGTAGGGGCAGCGCCCCGCGGCTCCCTTGGTCGGCCGCTCGGCCGAGCCGAGCCAGGCCGGTCCGACCGGCCGGGTCGCGCTCCGGCCGGGCCGGGCCACGCCGAACCGGGTCCGACCCGGACCCGGGTCGGGTCGACCCGGTTCGGGCTGACCCAGGGGGTGTTGGGCCGGGTCGGTCCGGGCCCAGACCCCCCGTCTTCGGACCGTTTTCGGACTGTTTTCGGTGTTTTGCCTGTAACTTGAGCTAAAAACCTCCGAACGACACGCCGTCAGTGGCGATGCGATCCTTGGATTGAGACGATCGTTTCAGTATATCGCACTCAAGTTTTCAGGAAACTTTGGGTTCGACCGGGTTGGTTCGTTCACGAAACCAACCGGGCCGTCGGAGCGGAAACACTCATATCTTGAGCTTCAGACGTCCGATTGACGTGCCGTCGACTTTGGTGGATTCCTCTAAGTGAGACGGATCTTTTGGCATACCCCGCCCGAGGTTTGGACGCAGGTGGAGTAGGTTTGGGTTGGTTTTGCCTTAAAGACCAACCGGGCCCCTAGGACGAAAAAGCTAATAACTCTCAGACCGGGCGTCCGATTGACGCGCCGTCTGCGGCGTTTAGTTCCTGTTGACGATGCAGAACTTTTGGATACATCAACTCTGGACTTTGTGTCAGTTGATGTATCAGCCTCTTAGCTCGTGGAGTAGGCCCTCCCGGAACGAGCATGCTGTGTGCGGAAACCCTAGAGCCGGTTGAGACTTGACGACTGCTGATCGAACGACTCGGTGTGTTACGGATAGCCCAGTGGGGAGCGCTTGGTTGCAGCGGCAGACCCACGGCGGAGGAGCGCTTGGTTGTAGCGGCAGACCCATGGTACTCAACAGAAGGAGTACCTCTGGAGGCTATGAGGGGGAGCGCATGGTTGTAGCGGCAGACCCACGACAGAGGTGCGCTTGGTTGTAGCGGCACAGGGGAGCGCTTTGTTGTAGCGGTAGACCCACGACAGAGGTGCGCTTGGTTGTAGCGGCACAGGGGAGTTCTTGGTTGTAGCGGCAGACCCACGACGGAGGAGCGCTTGGTTGTAGCGGCACGGGAGAGTGCTTGGTTGTAGCAGCAGGCCCGCAGTACTCGATAGGTGGAGTACTACAGCAGTCCAAGGTTGGAGGGAAACACTTGGTTGTATCGGCATAACCACTGTGCTTGATGGAAAAGAAGTTTCCCAATAGCTATGGTTTCAACTTCATGATCGATCCTATGTGGGTCATTGCGGGGGTTAGTACCTACCGATCCTTTGTGGGTCCGACGGCTTAGATGAATCAGTGGCTACATCTGATCATCTCTATCGTCTTACGAAGAAGTATATCCTGTGTGAGCTGAAACTCTGTTTTACCTTCCTTTGTGGATTGTATTGAGCTATCCTATGTGGACTTACGTTTTACTTTCCTTTGTGGATTGTGTTGAGCTATCCTGTGTGGATTTTACGTTTGGCTTTCCTGTGTGGACTGGGTTGTACTTGAGCTCGGATGTTGGAGCCGAGCGAGTATTGATGGCTTAGGTATATGTATGGGCATATACCCAAGCCATGTCAGATGTTACTTCGTGATTGTATCTTTCCTTTGTGGATTATCCTTTGTGGATTTCGGGAGACCTTCGGGGGTCTCGGGGTCCCTACTGAGTAGCTTATACTCACCCCTGCACGGGCTATACCCGCACTTCGTTGTGTTGGATGCAGACGACGGAAAACACTGATCGTGATGGTGGCTTACGGAGCAGGACGATACCTGGAGGTGGACCACTGGGCGGGACACACTCGGAGCGGTCGGTTGGACCCGAGGAGCAGTGGAGGCTTTCTGTACCCACCCTTCAGGTGGGACTTCCAGAGGACGGCTCGACGTTGCGGCTTTACTTTTCAGTTTCTGTTTTTCCCCTTTCAGTTTTACTTTACAGTTGGGCTTGTATTTCCGGCCCCCTTTACTTTTCCGCACTTACTGTTGTACCAGCTTTTACTTAGTGTTTACCTTTCCTCTTGCTTACTCTGTAGTGCTTGTTTACTTTTCAAAGGCAATGCCTTCCCTTTTACTGGGATTTTACCCCTTGGTGCTAGTCGCCAGCCCCTGGCCTATGGAAGGCGGGCTTGGGGTAGTCACGACACGGGTCCCAAGGACAGTTCGTGACACTACATGCATGGGATAGCCTAGCCGAACAACCATACAAAGCTATAGAGATAATTTCACTATAAAGATACTAGGGTGGAGAAGTTCCAAGTAGTTAGTCTGGGTTGTATGTAATGTTTAAATCCTATGGGAAATGAATTATTCTAAGGCCTATGATCCATGTAATACTTACACCTATGGGAATTATAAGCGTTCCACCTCACCCATTGAAAGGTGGATTATCAAAAATTAATAAAAAATGAAGGCCTTCGGGCCATAGGATGGATGGATGAAAATTTAATTAGAAAACCTTGTTTTTCTTTTTGTTTTTTACTCACTGCTTATAAAAGGGGAAAAGAATGTATATCCAATGAATAAACTAGTTTCCCATGGAATTTAATTTTTTTTGCAAGAATACCCTTAAAAACAATGAAGTAAATGAGATGAAATCCTCTTTTTAATGCTAAATTAGTAGTGGGTTTTTATGTGTGGTTGTTTTGATGATATGTGGTTATCATTTTTGGTGGTTTTGATGATACATGGTTGTGATATGTGGCTATATTAATGCAGGTCTTGTTGATGTGAAAGGAATATGATGATTTGGGTTGTGTTGTGTTAGTTTACCAGAATTGATGATATAAAATGCTATTAAAAAAACAAATATTTCATTGGTTTTAATTATTAAAGGACCCTTATATCTAAAATAGGAGGTTTGGATAAAGTGGTTATTAGTGAAATAGAAATAAATGGTCATGATACGGGATGTTTGTTGGTAATTGAAAAATTTAAATATGGTTTAATTTAAAAAGTGAAGATGGAATGTGGATTTTAGTTTATGCCTTTCTTATGTCGTATAATTAATTTATCAGTGGAAATGGTTTTGGTTGAAGTCGTGAGAACTTGTGGTGATGTTATGAGTTGTGATGGTTCTATTTTTGTTAACCTATAGGTTGAGTGTGTGAGGGACTAATATATATTGTATTTTCACTAAGATTTATATATTAACCCTACTTGCATTGAGAACTGTGTTGCGACACACACTTGTTTTGGGGTTTTTTTCTCAATAACCAAGATGGTGAGGATGGATGGCTGGGTACCCCTCTCCCATGATCTCTATTCGAACTACGGTTATTACACATAGGTTGTGATGTATTGGGGTTGTATTTCACTTACGGTTGTGTTTGGTGAGAGGATTTTATGGTTCAAAGTGGTGGTTATGTATGGTAGGAGGAGGAAATAAGGTTAAAACCTCCATGTTAATGTAAAATTACTATTTTAGTTATATCAAAGTGGTTACGAGACTATGTGGATATGATGAACACTTACACATGATGTTCTTGGTAGGATATGGTTTCCTAGGCTTTTTAAGCGGGATGTGATGCAGTTACCCATGTGTCATCGAGCATGATTACTATATGGAAGGGAAGATATATAAAACATTAGTCTGTCATAGAGTGAAAATAGTGGGAAACTAGTGCGAGGTACCCTTATTTAATATTATTCTTGTTAAACTATTAAAATTGGATGAATTTTTTAATGAGCGTTCTATTGGGAGGAGGTGTGTGGTTGGTTGATCTTTTTTATGTGTGTGTTGGTTCTGCTATTTGTGCACCGATACATTAGTATTCTATTTGACCATGTTTATGAAGTAATTTGGGTATTATCATATTTAGTATGCATGTTATTGTCACCCTAAATATATAAAAAATATTATCCAGGCGTCTAGGAGGATTTCAGGCACCGAGTTCACGATTACATTCCCAGATACTAGAGCTGTTGCTGATTCACCACTGTAGGTTTTAATTAGGGTATTTTTTTATTTGGATAATATATGTATTTTTTGACATTATAAATTAATTGTGGAATGATTTAGGTTTTACTCTCTTTTTATTTGATGAAGTTTATTGGTGGTTTTCATTAAATCTCTTGGTCCTAATTTTATTATGAGGATAATGCCTTCCATTTGTGAGATTTTATATACCCTCAGTAATAGTCACCCACATATAGCCTATTAAATTAATTGAGAGAAATTATCTCTCCCTTAATTACAGGCCTAAGAGGGGTAACATTAGGTGAAGGATTTCATGATAATATCAACATCAACCAACATATTCTTTTTGAATATAATTTTTTTTATAAAATTTTTAAACAAAAGAAATTAATTATTTTTAGTTAGTATAATCCTTACTATTTTAAGAACGATTAAACTATTCCACTAAAAATATCAATTTCATTGAGGTTTATAGGAATATTTTTATTCATTTTTATTTTATGTTTGTCTAGATAACCCTAAAATAAATTAAAAGTGCATTCTATTCCCTTATTTGTCCTCCAAATCTTTATAAACAACCCTAAATCCTTTTCAACATCTCTTATAAATTTTCAAAATCATTAAATGTAATTTAACATATTATTCAAGAGTACCATATTTTTTGGATCAGTATAATAATTGATAAAAGTGATGAATTAATAGTCTTCTATTGATGATTTATGCCTTATATGACCACCCTTAAAATCAGAAATTAATTCCAGTAACCTTTTGTGTTAAATATCCACTCTCCTTTGGATTTATTACCAAAACTTTTCGTTTTTATATAATACCTAAAATGATATATATTTCTATATTTAGTTAAGTAATATTTCTCATATCTTATTCCATTAAAAAATTTCTATTATTCCTTTGGAAAATGTTTCCCAATATTTTAAGTTGTGTTTTATTTGTACCGTCTTCACTAAAATAATAAAAATCATTTTTTAATAATTTTTAGTTGAATTTACACTTATAATTTTAACATTAGTTAAAAAATAACTATACATTAATATTTTTATAATAAACCAATTTTTTGAATATTAATTCATTTCAATTATCACATAATTGGTTAACACTCAATAAATTATGCTTCAAGACTTATAAAAACAAAATATATTTCGATTTTATTCATTAGTATTAAATTTTAGCCTTACTAATAGCTTTTATTTTCAAGGAAAAATGACTCTAAAATATTAAAAAATCTCAAATATGATTGTCCATTTCCATCAAAATATTTGTATCCCTTTTCATATGATAATAATGAGCACTATCACATATCCATGGATTTTATTTATTAGGATCCTCTGTAGTTTCTTTGAAATTTTTTATCTTTATATACTATTTTTACTCTATATGAATATTTTGAATGTCCTATTTGTTATGGGTCCCCAATTTGATCACATATCCTATTCATATCCTGAATGAAATTGAGTATTTTTTGAATTCATGTATATGAATTCATTTTTATCTGAACCTTTTCTATATCCAGATTATATATCCACTTTTAAGGCTTACTACTTCTCAATTATCATATACTTATTCCAATTTAACATGAAATATTATACCAAAATATATAGTAATTTTATCAATAAACATAACAAAAAAAATTCCCATAAATTATGAAATTTCCTTTTGAGGACATATTATTCAAGTCACTTTTAATATGTAACTTAAGTGAAAATAACCTTATTACTACATTATTTTTCAATTTATAATTTTCTTATGAATTCTCATAGATTCTTTTGATATGGAAATGGGATTATTTTAATTTTTCTTAATCCATATTTGTTGAAAAAATTATTTCAAACATTTATTATTAGAAACAATATATTTAGAGTTTTTTAATACTGAAACAAATTTTAAGTTCTATTTTAAGCTAGTAAAAACTAAATCATCCTAGAAAATCCAGACATTATTTCCTATATTAGACACTAATCAAGTTTCTTACAGAAAAACAATTTTGAAATTAGTTTTTATAATTCAATTTCTAAAAATTTTCATCAACATCACTCTTAATCATTTTAAAAGTCTATTTAGACTGAAGTAAATTTCATTACACCAAAATTACATATTTATCCTTATAAGATACATGAGTTTCAAGTTCTTATTTAATCTTTTCATATACAAAAATTTAGAATATTAATATTCTATTTAAATGACTTTTATATTCATAAGTACCACTTTTAAGGGCTAAGTGAAAATCGAAACATCATCAAAAACCAATTATAGAATACATCCAATTGATCTAATTAGATAACAATCAAAAATTAAAAATGAAAAAATAGGTGAGATGGTAGGTAAGGTGGGAAAGTTAGGTGGTTTTATTGACATCACTCACCTTGAGACTAACAACAACACTGATGCGCAACATGACCAACATTTAATGACCATTGTATCAATCCCATCTATATCTATCATGATCATTTCACATACCACCACCATTCCTACCATAATTATCAATGACACTATTTCCGATCTATAGTTTTCAGGCGATTTACTAACTCAAAAAAGTCAAGTAGGAATGTAGGAATAAACTATGCATGAAGAACCAAACTAGAATCCATCATAAGAGACCAACCATCAGAATAAGAATCATGAAAAATAATTACAAAAAAACCCCACCAAATATGAAAGCAAAACACTATTAATAAATAAAAATCATCGGAGTGTTGCCCTCACACCCCAATTCTATTTTCCATTACATAGTTCCATCTATATGAGAGGTGGAAATCACACCATCGATGTTACACCTATGTTGTACAATACCAAAACAACCACGTTTCAATGTTTCTACCATAAAATTAGATTTGAGAGGTAAGTCCAAAGGAACAGATTAAAGGGAAATAATGAAAATGGGAGGCAAAAACCACCATCATGAGACTAGAATAAAAATAAAAGGCCAGATTAGATCTTTGATGGTAACCAGAGGACTAAAAAAATATTAAACCAATAAATAGTTTAAAATATTTAAATACCAAATGAAATAATTCCCACAAGAAAACTATCACCCTTCATCTCAGGAAATAACTCATCGTATAACTTGGTACCCATTGACTATAGTAAATAATATATTTCTACCTTGGGATAGAAGGACTATAGACTATTCTTGAGGAGACTACTGAGGATGACCTCTAAGAAGACCTATTGTGAAAGATGACAACCTGGTCTCGCTGCTGAACTAATAAGATAAATAGGGGAAATATAGAGAAATAATGCATAAAGTAATGATATCTCAAAAGTACTAGGAAGAAAGAGTATTGATACATAGGAAGTGAGACGAGGAGTAAATTGGGAGGGAATCATAGGTAAACCTAATAAAAATTTAATTTGAAGCGTGTCAACCTATAAAAATCACAAGGAAAGGTGATCAGCAATTTTATAAGTGAATGAGTGTAAAACCTAAAGTTGAGAGAGGCAGCACACCCATAAAGGGTAAAAACCCTAGTGAAGAGAGGAAAAGACTAAAGAGAGAGGGTAGGGTGAAATTAGATCAATAAATCTCATTTGAAATATTAATATTATAATTTCTTTTATAAATCATAGCATCATTTTCTAGAAATTTAGACTCAGTACACTTTACCTTCCTAGATTCCTTATTAAGAATATTGATCTCAATTTTATATTTGAAATTTTGATCAAGATTTTTTTCCAACTCACCTTTTAACATATCCTCATATAATATCCTATTTTCTATTTACTCTTTGGAGATTTTTTTCTCTTTTGTATGATATATAAATTTTTATCATTTTATATTAATATTTTCTTAATTACCAAGCTCATTTTATCCAATGGATCTATAATCATCCTAATCTCCCATGAAACTTCTCCTTTTTAGATAAATTTCAACTACCATTTGATATATTCTTAACTTTATTAGAATTAAAAAATTTGATGACTTTTATTCTTGGTGTAGGATCATCTTGATCATCTTATTCAGTTTCAACAATTATTTTCTTTGAATTTTTCATAGAAAAATTTCCAATTGCTTTATTATTGAATTATTTTTTAGGGGAAATATCTCCCTGTAATTCCCTTCCCACATAAAAATTATTATAAACAAGTGTCTTACTTTTTGAAATTTATTCATCTTTGTATTATTCTTTAGATAGAGTGGGAATATCCTCTTATTTATCTTTTAAAATTCATAATTCTAATTTCTTTAAAAAAATTATTTCTTGTTAATATTATTTTTAAAATTATTTCCTTTATTAGTCCATAAGTAATCATAATTATTTATTGGTCATACATATATAACTCATGTATATATTTATATTTCATAGATGTTAATTTTCATTTAATAATTAATGTCCATATTTTAATCAGATTATTTATAACTATAAAGTCATCCAATGATTCACTAAGACCTTTAGTGGTGATTTGAATGTTATTTTTTATTATAAAAAATATCAACAAACTCATTATTTTGTATTTAAGAATCTAAAAATTTAACTCTCTACTATTGAAAATTTTCATACTTCACTTTTTTTCTTTCATAAAAGTTATAAAAATTGTCCCAAATATAATTTATATTTTTGAAACCAATGAATTTGATAAGATATTTCTCAGAAAAAGAAAAAGAAATGAAATTTTGTTATCTTCTATCATTTTTAAGATTCTTATTTTCTGTGGTAGTTATAATATCTCTTTTATTAGGAATAAAATTTTTATTAGTGACTAAATACAACATCTATGAACCAAGGGATACCAAATATGTAAGTATCCAATACTTCTAAAAATGATAGTTATTTCCATGAAAGTTTGACATTTCACTAATACTCAGAGTTATAATATTTTTATTAAATGAATATAGATAGTAAAAATTAATAATACTATGATGAAACATTAGTTATACCCTTTAATGATTCAATAAAGGGAAACTTGCCTCAATAAAAATGAAAGTAACCATGAAATACAAAAAAATGTATCAATTAGAGGGGAGAGGGTGAATTAGTGATAAATAATTTTTTAATATTAATTTTATTATGTTTTAGAGTGATGGATCAAATTTTTGTTTCTGATTTAAATTATTTTTTATAAAGTAAATAAAAAAATTGTGACCAAACAAACCAAATTTTTACAAGGTTTACCTCCAAAATTTTGGTATATTTGTTATCATAAAAATCAGAAAAAATAAACTAATATTTAAAAATTTTCAAAATATTTGGAAATATATCATCATTTAACACAATACAAGAGCTCTAACAATTCATACAAGCATCTATCTTGTTTTCAAAATAAGAAACTTAATGTATATAGAATATAAACAATATCATTAAATATGTATTTGAATTAATTGTAAAATAGTATCACTAGGGTTGTTTTTAAAGTCACGAATTTCTTCAATAAATATTTTCTATTCTCTTATAATAATATATCCAAAAAAACTCATAGTGTTTATAAGAATCCAAAATGTTTCCAATATATTAGAACATATATCTTGAATAAGTTTGGGTAAATTCAACTTTATGGATAAAAATTCATGAATTACCAACCTTCATGATTTCATTTGACCTTTATCAACATAATGGTACAACCTATGTTAATTCTATAAAAATTAACTCTAAATGGAAAATCAACTACCCAAATGGGGAGGAAGTGATAGGGATTGATTAAAGAAAATGGGCATTATAGGTTAATGAAAAGTGAGTTTGAAAAGGGATAAACAAGAATGTAGACTCCTAAAAGTAATTTTAAAATCAATACCAAAGGATAAGAATTAGTATATGTGATTTTATAATGTTAATTCATCTATAATTTTTCTATAGGACACTCTATATAGGTTTAAAACTTTAGAATTATGTGAATATACCTTTAGTGAAACTATTAATAAAATAATATTTGTGGAACATGTCTCTAAAATCCTCCCTCAACATTGATTAAAACTTATAGAGGTTCCTAAAAAGAACATGAATTCTCCAATTCCATGAATTTAAATTAATTTTGTGAAACTAGACCTTTATATCCATCTTTCTCCCCTAATCCTAGTGTGATATCCCTTCAATGTACTGGGTATCCAAACAGTAGTCTTGTGGTGGTTTCTATCTTCATGATCTATCTCACATTAACAAACCACTTACTTCTTAATATAAAATTATATTATAAACCTAATTATTAAAATTCACATAGGTTTTATATTTTTAGGGTTTCTTCATATTAGAACAACCTTAAAATTGATCCTTGGTAGCCCCAATACATTATTGGTCCTTCCTGCATGACATAAAAATACATGGTGTAATGGTTATAAAAATGTGATATTAATCTATATAGTTTTGTTTCGCATCACATGGACTAAACCTACATGTCCCGTTATACTTTCCTCAAGATATAAAAGTATATGATAAACATTTTTGGGTGGATTAAAATAAAAGGACTCATATTTGTTCATGAGTGTCAGACTTACATTTCATGGATTTAAACATCAACACTTTATTATAAATTTTGAGTATCATTACCATTCTATATAGATTTAAGATATACAACACCCACAACATCATCTTTATAATATATTACACTACATGATATTCCATGATTTCATTAATGTGCATTTTATGACTTATTTCTAAGGGTTAAGTATTTTTCCCTTTTCAAAAAGTTTTATATTGAATATTATTAGCTTATTTCATGGATTGAAATATAAATAAACGATTTCAACCCCGAGTATATTTCCTTTATACACAGATATAAACTATATAAAAATATCTATATTAATTACATGGTTTTTGATTCCCATTAATCTGGATAAATTGGAATTCACCCTAAGGTTTAATCCCCCTAAACATAAATCTCATACCTTTCCAAACAATCATTTTTGGGATATTTGTAATGAAAGAATGATCTAGGATTTTTGTGCATAAGTTTTGTACACCTATTATATAGTGAATAGATAATAGGTGAGTCTAATGGTGATGATCTAATTGACAAGGATCCATGAACATGTAGAGCATACCCATGTTTGTTAGTGGTAAGATAATGAATGAGTTAATTGGTGAAATGCTAATGGAAAAGGATCCATGTTCTTGATGAGTTCACACCCTACCATTCGAATCTAAATAAGTAATAACCCTTTAAGATTATTATACATATTTAAACAACTTAGAAACTCTATAACATGTAACGACCCAAAGTTTCATTAATGACAAATCCCTCTTGATTTAGTTAAATGTATCTTTATGAAAAATATTTTTATAAGATGTCAACTTATTTTGTTTTATGTTAAGAAATTTGACTGTTGCTAATTTAGCTGTTGAACAGTGATCACATGATTAGTATAAATATAGGGCTTTAACAAATCCAATTTACTCAGAAAAAGGAAGCGATGGCCTCATCCAGTAGAATTGACCCATACGAAGCCCATTTGTCAGAGCTCGGAAAAGAGGTGGCATCATTGGGCTTCACCCTTGACCAAGCCCAAGCTGAGCTTCATCATGTAAAGCTCGAACGTGACCATCTACAGGAAAAGTGGAAGTTGATTGAAATTACCACTCGAGCGATATTATCCGAGCCACCCCAAGAGTCTGTCACCATCGCACACCTTACCCTTAGGTCTTATGCGGCTGTTTTAAGGGGTTATGTAACAAGTAAGTAGTACTATGTTCATGTACATTATTTTTGTATATAACAATGAATATAATTTCTAGTCATTTTTGATACATTGTAAATAGTTTTTAAAGTACAAATGTTGTTTTTAGTTATTATTTAATTAAGAAATCTATTTTATTAAATTAAGGTATTTTTTAATTAAATAATATTTTAATAAAATAATAATATTATTATTAATTTTTATTAAATATAAATTATCTTATAATTTTATGAATGCAGCTAAATTTGTTATTAGGGTTTGAAATCCATTTTTGTCAAAACCCGTGAATTTTCTATAAATGTTGGTTTTTATTTTAAAAGTGAAAATTAATATATTTAGAAAATTATTTAGATAAAATAAATGTTATTTCTGGAATCAGGACGTCGAAATTATCCAATGGTGAATTTTTCATAATTTTCTGAGACAGTCGAATTTTTGGGTAAAAATTAAATACCGTTTAAATATATAATGTGTTTTATGACATCATAATGACCCAATAGTGATGTAATAAAATACTATAAGCTTTATGTTCAGCCAATATATGTTTTACCATTAAAATAACGTTATTTTTGGGTTTGTTTGACTTATTTTTCAAAGCATTAGTGGACCCCTCAAGACTTATTCAACACTTTGCCTTTTTAAATTAATTTCCATGGGAGTGTGACTCACCTCCACATAAGCAACCTTATTATTTTAAGATTTTCAGACTTTGGAATTATAAAATAATTTTTTACTCTTCCCTTTTCCAAAAACCATGGGCAAAAACCATGGGATGGTTTGTGGTTTGGATTAATTTAATGTAAGGGGTCCCAAACCTAAATAATAAAGAATTCCCTCACCTTTCCTATATAAACCCACCCAAGCTCCCACTTCCTCCCCACTCAAAGCTTTTGGAGTTCATCCAACCTCTGCCTTACTCTCTCTAGAATCCTCCCAAGGTGCCCCAAGCTCCCAATAAGCCTCTCACAAGCCTGTCTCTAGACTTTTGAAGCACACTTCCAAGTAAGGGTTTTTTTCTTCCTTTCTCCTTTTTGTCAATTTTCTTTAAGTTGTATTTCCCTTTTAATTTCAATTATGAATGTTGGGGTATGGTTTCACACCTCCCCCATACTGCCCTATTATTGTTTAAATGATGGTAGACCCCTTTATCTCTCATTAAATGCCTCCCATGTACACCCGTTACTATGCCGAAATTCTGAAAGGAACTTCTCTCTCCTCTTTTACATTCAAGCAAAACTTTTGTATCATGAATCCAAATTCCATTATAATTGTTGGGACATGTATCTATATGAACTCCTTACTGTCCATTACATGTAAATATGATGAGGAACCCCTTTCTCTCTCATCAACCATTTTTTATGAATTCTTATGTCACGCCGTTACGCTACTGAAATCACACCGATTTTCTAAGCCAATGTCATTGTAAAGTGAATACCATGCCCATTTCTCCATCAAGGGTATTATACTTTATGCACATTTAATTATTGATTGTAAATTTTCATGTATTAATTCCACATTCCTTTATCATGGAATAAATGTTTATGTTTTATGAATCCATGTTTTATGATCCATGTGGCACACTTATGCATGAAATGAAAAGTTTAAGAAGGGTGCGCCCTTATAGCACTCCAATGCATTGGGTAAAGTATAGTATCATGATACTTCATGTGCAATGAGTTTTGACTCATGCTAATTCAAGTGAAATGAGGTTTTACTCATGCTTTATGTGCAATGAGGATTTACTCATGCTCCATGTGTAATGGGCTTTGGCTCATGCTAATTCCATGTTAAGTGTTGTTGCCACATTTCCATGTTATGATTATCATGCTTTATCATGACTTTATGTTCATGTTTTTCTTATGCTCTATTGATATGCCTATTTTCTAACATGTATTTGACTCCTCATGTTATTCCATGTGAAATCCCTTACTGGGCTTTATAGCTCACCCTTTTCTTATGGATGTCCTCAAGTTATCCCATGCAATGCTAAGTACGAAGGAATGTAGTGGTCATGTAAAGGAAGTTTTCAATAAAGATTCTGTATTTCATGTTTTAAGTTTTTATGTAATGATCCTAAGCCCCAAAGACACTAAACCTCTCAATCTTCTTTATTGTATCAAGTGAAATTTTATGTTATAAATCATGTTTAAGTTGTAATAAAAAGTAGGGTTGTCATAGTTGGTATCAAAGGATAGGTTTAGTTATTTTTGGGATTAGGAAACCCTAGTAAATCCATAGAGACAAGACTAAGTTTAATAATAATATCCCTATGTTTTGGTGAGTATTGAGTAAGTGGGTTGTCAAGAAAATATATTCATGTCTGGATACGAGTAGGTAGAGGTGGCTCTGGCACATATGTATCCTACGGGTAAAACCCAAAAACACCGCTTTGAGCTAGACTGGAACGGGAACTGGTGCATGACAACGGGCCTTACTGAACTCTTGGTTACGAAACTCCTCGGGGATATGTTTTGATAAATTCACAAGCTTAGTATGAACCCTTATTAAGGGAATTAAGAAAAATTCCCCTAATAATATATGTTAGAAAGTAGATAATGAAAATACTAGATTGAAGCCTATAGAATCATGGGTTAAGGAAATGCATGTTTATTTATAAGTCATCAACTTTTGTCTTTGGATTACCCTTTATGTGTTACCCCTAACTTCGCTTTTATTCCAGCCAATGGCCAGTAATAGGAGGACTCGGGCTAACAACTATTGTGAAGATCAGTGTGATGACTGTACTAATGAGAGTGCCAATCCAATGGGATAGGGAATCACGAACTTTGTCATGCTTCTCTCTCAGCTAACTCAAGTTTTTAATAGAAACATGGGTCAAGAGGAACGTTCGACCCCCCATAAGAAATAACAAGTCACTATCGAGAGCTTCATGAGACAAAGGCCTTATACTTTTAGTGGATCATCCGATCCCACGATCGCTGAACAATGGATCAACTCCATTGAAAAGATATTCTCCATTATTTAATGTTCTGAACAAGAGAAGTTTCTCCTCGCTGCTTATCGTATGGAGGGTGAATCTGATCAATGGTGGACATTGATCAAAAATACGAAACCTGAGGAGGAGATTGAGGCATTGTAATGGAAGGATTTTTGGAAGATGTTTTTCGATAAATATTTTCCGCGCACCCTCCAGCTTAAGATGGAAAGGGACTTCCTTTCCCTCAAGAACAAAAATGAAGAATCTGTTGGAGCGTACGAGGCAAACTTCACAAGGCTTCCACGATACGCGTACAGCTTTGTCGTTACCCCTGAATACAAGGTTGACCACTTATTTGGTGGGCTGAAACCTAGCTTGCGGAAAGCATTAGCGATCCGTGACTTCGACAGCTACGAGGAAATTGTCTGATGTGCCCTCAAAGTTGAAATGGAGATAGGGGAATCACAGGGGTATCATGGGGAAAAGAAGAGTAAGGTGGAATTCAATGCTGGTGGTCCGATGGATAAATCCAATGGTGCTAAGAAGATCCGACACCCCACTTTCCAAAAGTGTGGACAGAAGCACCCTGGAAATTGCCTTATGGGGACAAGAAAATGCTTCAGGTGTGGAAGAGAAGGGCACCTAGCTGTTAACTGTCGGCAAGAAGGAGCTGCCGCTGTGACAGAGGAGAGGAAAGCTCCGTTTGAACCTCAACGTGTTGTTCAATGCTACAAATGCAAAGAACCTAGTCATTTTGAAAATCAGTGCCCTAATTCAAGGGTTATCAGAGGAAACCAACAACCTCCAAGACAACAAGGAAGATCTTTTTCCATCACTTCTGTCGAAGTGAACCCCGACAATGAAGTGGTGACAGGTACACTAGTTATTCATTCAAGAATAGAAAACGTCCTTTTTGATTCAGGTTCTACACATTCTTTTATATCTCGAAAGTTTAGAAGAACAATCCCAGCACCACCACAAATCATGGAAGTAAAGATGTCGGTGAGTACAGAAAATGGGGAAATCATTGCATCCCATGAATATAAGTCCTCCCCTATTATAATCTGTGGATTGAATTTCCCGTAGAACCTCGTCATACTCCCTATGGTGGAATTTGATGCAATTCTTGGCATGGATTGCCTTTCCTTATATAGAGCCAACATAAATTGTCGGGAGAGGGAAATCACAATCCATATGGAGAATCGGCCCCCGATTCTTTACAATTGTCAGGAGGAAGATGAATCTCCTTTAGCTCCATCATCTCAAGCATGGATATTACTAACTTATGATCACGTGTATGTGGCTCAGATGATTGAGTCTAAGGAAGAAAATATCCTTGAAGAAATGCCTATCGTGAGGGAATTCACTGAAGTGTTTCCCGAGGAACTGCCTGGTCTTCCTCCAAGAAGAGATGTTGAGTTCTCAATTGAACTTATACCTAGGGCACTACCAATATCCAAGACTCCATATAGAATGGCTGTTGTTGATCTTGAAGAGATGAAGAAACAACTATAGTAGAATCTGGATAGAGGGTTTATACGCCCAAGTGCTTCGCCATGGGGTGCACCAGTCCTCTTCATCAAGAAGATGGATGGGTCAATGTGGCTTTGCATCGATTATCGTGAACTTAACAAAATCATGATAAATAACAAGTATCCTCTCCCAATAATCGATGACTTGTTTGATCAGCTGCGTGGAGCACAATACTTCTCCAAGGTGGATTTGCGGTCTGGATATTATCAAGTAAGGGTGGAGAAGGAAGATGTCCCCAAGACTGCTTTTCGTACAAGGTACGAGCACTATGAATTCATAGTAATTCATTTTGGACTCACCAACGCTCCAGAAATATTCATGGAATTGATGAATAGAGTCTTTAGAGATTACCGTGACAAATTTTTGGTAGTCTTTATAGATGATATTCTAATATACTCCAAATCCAAGGAGGATAATGAGGAGCATTTAAGAACTGTACTAGAGACTTTGCGCAAGGAGAAGCTCTATGAAAAGTACAGCAAGTGTGAGTTCTGGTTGAAGGAAGTCTCATTCTTGGGCTACATCATCACAAGCAATGGGATATCTGTGGACCCCTCCAAAACAGATGCAATCGAGGGATGGCCGAGGCCAACATCGGTAACGGATATCCGTAGCTTCTTGGGGTTAGCTGGATATTATCGACAATTTGTGAGGAATTTCTCACAATTGTCCAACCCTCTTACCAAGCTAACTCGAAAGGGAGTAAAGTTTTCTTGGAGTGATGAATGTGAAGAAAGCTTCGAGGAGTTGAAAAAGAGGCTTATCACTGCGCCCGTGCTCACTTTAACCACAAGTGGGGAACGCTTTGTGGTATTCAGTGATGCTTCGAAGAAGGGCTTAGGCTGTGTGCTGATGCAGAATGATAAAGTGATATCCTATGCCTCAAGGCAGTTGAAAATTCATGAGCAAAACTATCCAACGCATGATCTAGAGTTGGCGGCGGTGATCTTTGCCTTGAAAATCGGGCGGCATTATCTTTATGGAGAGAAATGTGAGATATATACTGACCACAAGAGTCTTAATTATATATTCACACAGAAAGAGCTTAATATGCGCCAGAGAATATGGATAGAGCTCATCAAGGATTATGACTGTTCAATACATTACCACCCTGGGAAAGCGAACAAGGTGGAAGATTCCCTAAGTAGAAAGGATCCATCGATTCTATCAATGATGAGAATTGAGAAGGATCCAATCTTCTTAGACTTGATGAAGATGGACGTGGGAATCATAAAGAAGGGAGCATCATCAATCCTTTCACAAATTATTGCTCAACCATCTCTTTTGGAAAGGTTAAAGGATGCTCAAAAGGATGATGTGGGAATTCAAGAAAAAGTGGAAGCTATCAAAAAAGGGAAATCCTCAGAGTTTAATGTTAATGAAGAAGGAATTGTGCGGTTTGGGAAAAGACTATGTGTTCCATCAAGTCCGGAGATGAAGAAGGAAATTTTGGATGATGCACATAGTTCAAATTTCTCTATTCACCCAGGGATCACAAAGATGTATCGAGATCTCTGAGAAAACTTTTGGTGGGATAATATGAAGAAGGAGATCGCTGAATATACATCAAAGTGCCTGGTGAGTCAGCAAGTGAAGGCAGAGAGGTAGAAGTCTAAGGGGATGATGCAACCATTGCCCATACCAGAATGGAAATGGGAGAACATCACCATGGACTTTGTCACTGGACTTCCAAGGACATCCAAAGGTAACAATGCAATCTGGGTTGTTGTGGATCGTCTTACAAAGACTGCTCACTTCATTGCTATTCGGGAGGATTTATCATTGGATCAACTGAAACGAATATATATCAGGGAAGTGGTAAGGTTGCATGGAGTACCACTATCTATTATGTCTGATCGATATCCAAGATTCACCTCTAAGTTTTGGAAGAGTATTCAACATGCTCTAAATACTGAACTGAACTTTAGTACGGCCTATCATCCTCAAACTGATGGCCAATCTGAGCGGACTATCCAAACACTTGAGGGCATGTTGAGAGCATTCTCAATGGACTTTAAAGGAGGATAGGATAAACATCTTCCTCTGGTTGATTTCTCTTATAATAACAGTTTCCACTCGAGCATCCAAATGGCACCATATGAAGCCCTGTATGGGAAAAGGTAAAGAACACCTGCATGTTGGGATGAGGTCGGTGAACGTAAGCTGCTTGGACCGGAAATGGTCGAAGAAATGGTGGAGAAGGTGAAAACCATTCAGAAGCATATCAAGGCAGCCCAGATTTGACAGAAGAGTTATGCAGATAATAGTCGACGAGACCTTGAGTTTAAAGTTGGAGACATGGTGTTTCTACGCATATCTCCGTGGAAGAAGGTCATGAGGTTTGGAAAGAAAGTGAAGTTAAGTCCAAGGTACATCGGCCCCTTCGAGATTCTTGATCATGTCAGGGCTGTGGCCTATCGACTAGCACTTCTACCTGCCATGGCCAAAGTATATGATGTCCTTCATGTATCCCTATTAAGGAAGTACATACGAGACCCTTCACATGTACTCACTTCTGAGGTGGTACAATTGGAAGATGATCTTTCTTATGAGGAGCAACCAGTGAAGATATTAGATCGTAGAGAAAAATTTCTACGAAATAAGACAATGCCCCTCGTCATGGTGTTGTGGAGAAACCAAATGTTTGAAGAAGCAACTTGGGAATCGGAGGATATGATGAAGCTGACTTACCCACATTTGTTTTAGTGTGGGAAAAGGAAAATTTCAAAGGCGAAATTTCTTAAGGGGGGAATATTGTAACGACCCAAAGTTTCATTAATGAAAAATCCCTCTTGATCTAGTTAAATGTCTCTTTATGAAAAATATTTTTATAAGATGTCAACTTCTTTGGTTTTATGTTAAGAATTTTGACTGTTTCTAATTTAGCTATTGAACAGTGATCATATCATTAGTATAAATATAGGACTTTAACAAATCCAATTTATTCAGGAAAAGGAAGCGATGTCCTCATCCAGTAGAATTGCCCCATACGAAGCCCATTTGTTGGAGCTCGGAAAAGAGGTGGCATCTTTGGGCTTCTCCCTTGACCAAGCCCAAGCTGAGCTTCATCATGTCAAGCTCGAACGTGACAGTCTACGGGAAAAGTGGAAGTTGACTGAAATTACCACTCGAGCGATGTTATCCGAGCCACCCCAAGAGTCTGTCACCATCACACACCTTACCCTTAGGTCTTATGCGGCTGTTTTAGGGGGTTATGTAACAAATAAGTAGTACTATGTTCATGTACATTATTTTTGTATATAACAATGAATATAATTTCTAGTCATTTTTGATACATTGTAAATAGTTTTTAAAGTACAAAAGGTGTTTTTAGTTAATATTTAATTAAGAAATCTATTTTATTAAATTAAGGGATTTTTGAATTAAATAATATTTTAATAAAATAATAATAATATTATTAATTTATATTAAATATAAATGATCTTATAATTTTATGAATGCAATTAAATTTTTTATTAAGGTTTGAAATCCATTTTTGTCGAAACCCGTGAATTTTCGATAAATGCCAGTTTTTATTTTAAAAGTGAAAATTAACATATTTAGAAAATTATTTAGATAAAATAAATGTTATTTCTAGAATCAGGACGTCGAAATTATCCAATGGTGAATTTTTCATAACTTTTTGAGACAGTCAAATTTTTGGGTAAATATTAAATACCGTTTAAATATATAATGTGTTTTATGACATCATAATGACCCAATGGTGATGTAATAAAATACTATAATCATTATGTTAGCCCAATATATGTTTTACCATTAAAATAAAGTGATTTTGGTTTGTTTGACTTATTTTTCAAAGCATTAATGGACCCCTCAAGACTTATTCAACACTTTTCCTTTTTAAATTAATTTCCATGCGAGTGTGACTCACCTCCACATAAGCAACCTTATTATTTTAATAAGTTCGGACTTTTTCCTTATAAAATAATTTTTCACTCTTCCATTTGCTAAAAACCATGGGAAAAAACTATGGGATGGTTTGTGGTTTGGATTAATTTAATGTAAGGGGTCCCAAACCTAAATAATAAAGAATTCCCTCACCTTTCCTATATAAACCCACCCAAGCTCCCACTTCCTCCCCACTCAAAGCTTTTGGAGTTCATCCAACCTCTGCCCTACTCTCTCTAGAATCCTCCCAAGGTGCCCCAAGCTCCAAAGAATCCTCTCACAAGCCTCTCTCTGGCATTTTGAAGCACACTTCCAAGTAAGGGTTTTTTTCTTCCTTTCTCCTTTTTTTCAATTTTCTTTAAGTTGTTTTGCCCTTTTAATTTCAATTATTCATGTTGGGGTATGGTTTCTCACCTCCCCCATACTGCCCTCTTATTTTTTAAATTATGGTAGACCCCTTTCTCTCTCATTAAATTCCTCCCATGTACACCCGTTACTATGCCGAAATTCCGAAAGGAACTTCTCTCTCCTCTTTTACATTTAAGAAAAACTTTTGTATCATGAATCTAAATTCCATTATAATTGTTGGGACATGTATCTATATGAACTCCTTACTGTCCATTACATGTAAATATGATTAGGAATCCCTTTCTCTCTCATCAACCATTTTTTATAAATTCTTATGTCATGCCGTTATGCTGCCGAAATCGCACCGATTTTCTAAGCCAACGTCATTGTGTAGTGAATACCATGCCCGTTTCTCCATCAAGGGTATTCACCTTTATGCACATTTACTTATTTATTGTAAAGTTTCATGTATTAATTCCACATTCCTTTATTGTGGAATAAATGTTTATGTTTTATGAATCCATGTTTTATGATCCATGTGGCACACTTATGCAAGAAATGAAATGTTTAAGAAGGGTGCGCCCTTATAGAGCTCCAATGCATTGGGTAAAGTACAGTATCATGATACGTCATGTGCAATGAGTGTTTCCTCATGCTAATTCAAGTGTAAAGAGGGTTTACTCGTGATTTATGTGCAATGAGGATTTACTCATGCTCCATGTGCAATGGGCTTTGGCTCATGCGAATTCCATGTTAAGTGTTGTTGCCACATTTCCATGTTATGATTATCATGATTTATCATGAATTTATGTTCACGTTTTTCTTATGCTCTATTGATATTCATATTTTCTAAAATATATTGTACTCCTCATGTTATTCCATGTATAATCCCTTACTGGGCTTTATAGCTCACCCTTTTCTTATGCATGTCCTCAGGTTATCCCATGCAATGCTAAGTACGAAGGAATGTAGTGGTCATGTAAAAGAAGTTTTCAATAAAGATGCTGTATTTCATGTTTTAAGTTTTTATATAATGATCCTAATCCCAAAAGAAACTAAAGCTCTCTATATTCTTTGTTGTATCAAGTGATGTTTTATGTAATAAATCATGTTTAAGTGGTAATAAAAAGAAGGGTTGTCATATAACATTTCAATCTATTAGTAAATAATTGAGAAACACTATCACCTTTGAATATATCTTTAAATAATTGAGAAACTCTATCAAATTTCTAATTATATTTAAAAAAATAGAGCAACCCACCACTTCCTTATCTGAATACCATAATATTCTACGTGCATTGAGTACCAGATGAATTTATATCATCCTAACAATTATATGTGATCATTAATGGATGTTTTAATCAATGGAATATCCCCAATTGATATCAAAAATGATGTAATTTATTTATTTTCTTGAGGATAGATTCATAAAAAAATTAAAAAAGATATCATAATACTATAAGAGAGTATTTGATTAGATAATAAGATCATTTATAGAATTAAGAAACCTCTAATCCTATGAATTTTGTTGAACAAAAATATGTTGGTAGAAAATCCATTTAAATAAAAATTAGTTATATTAATATAAAATATTTTACATTTTACTATAGTGGTTGAGTGATCATGCATCTTTATTAGTTGTACTAATCTAATAGTTTTTTATTTATGATGTTCTATAAAATATAAGTTCTATGGTAAGTGAGTGATGCTTCCTATAGGTCTTTAACTAATTTAGGTGTATTATGAGGGTGATAGATGAATTTACAGTCAAGAAAAACTATGTAATGATCAAATAATCATATGCCACTACCACTAACAGTGCACTATTGCTACAAGGTAGTTGTTCCCAATTTACCTGATATAGATCATTTACAAAAAAATGATGAACACAACGGAGAGTTAGTTTTTTTGGAGGGAATTATTCTTAGTTTCTCAATATCCTTGGAGAATATATAGGTTCCAAATCCATAGTGTATGGATCCTCTCTGAAAAATTAGCCAAGGGAATATTTCCAGTATCGTACAACCCATAATGTAATGGAACTATCCATGGAATCTATTATCCAGGTTTCCCATGCCCAAGAACATAGAATAAATACTTATTAGGGGAAACCAATCACCATAATTTGAAGGGAGGATAATTCCATCAATAATTCCAAGTCACATAATAGTCATTAACATATTCCTATTGTAGCCTAGGGAGATTTCAAAGCCAAGATGGGATAGTGGCCTCACCTACCCTTAGGAAATGATTTGATTTCCCCGAAATCTTACTTCCCTACCATAAGGGGAGAAAAATATCACATAGATTATCCTGATGATGATATAATCCTCAAATTCTATTGAAATTCTCTTCATAAGGACAATAGACCATTATAGAGGTCTTATCAATGATAATGAAAGAATTTACCATAGGGGCCCTAGATGAAGGGACTAACCCTTATGGGGTTATATCACATACTGAATAAATTAATTTCCATGAAGTTTCTCAGTATGAAAATTAAATAATTTATCTCCAATAAGGTCCTCATTATGATAATACAATAATTTACTACCATAGAAGCCCCCCCATGTTTAAAAAACAACAATCATGAAGGTCCTCCCCATGATGAAGTAAACAATTATAAGAAAGGTACTCCCCACAATGAATTTTCACCCATCAACATGGAATTCCTCAGTATTTCATGGAATCCAACCATTAGAGAAGTCCTATATATGATAAAACAATAAACCACCATGGAGGTCCACCGCATGTCAAAGAAGAGTTTCAGAAGGAGTTGTAACTCCACTAATGCGGGTTTATACATAATAGGTAGCAAAAGAAAATACCATTTCTCCATAAATATCACAAATATTCTTGAGTTAAAGGAAGATCATATTTTACATTACAGAATAAATTATTTTATAATCCCATAATTTATAGGATTGGTAATTCTAATGATGGGGATATAACTATCTCATAGGTCCTTTAAAAGTTAATATATATATGGGGGGTCGTGACACCATCTTCCTCACTATGTTACTTTATACTCAAGGATTTGAGGTCTAATAATGTATTTTCAATAACCTAACTATCCGATTTTAGACTATTAAGGTCCCCTATATTAGAATATAAAAAATACTATACATTGGAGTGTTCTAATATGATAGACGATGTGATGGTTCTATCTTATTAAGAGGCACATTTAATGCTTGATATAACTCGATCAGGAACTCCTTTGATTGAATATTCCCTATATAATATAAAAATATATCAACCATTGGATGAAAAAAATAATCATCTTCTTCCCCTTGTGAGGATATCCACCACTTAATTCTTCGTAGATTTAATGGTGACTAGGATGATATGGATCGTTATGAAAATCCATCAAAAAAATGGCCTATCATGGATAAGAATCATCAACTATTCTCTATAATGGATTATACTAACCTTGATGAAATGTGAGAGGAACTAGATAAAGAAAAAATACTAGGATTACACTAGCCTTATTCCATTACCAATATATTATGACCCATACATTTGATGCATAGTATATATCATGATTTTTGAATGATATATATGAAATAACCAATTTTATTTTTTGTTTACCCATGGAATATATTAGCTATGATAATCACATAAAGGCACACAATGAGAATTGTTAGTAGTTTAACCTTATTCCACTCATTATGGAATGGAACCCTATATTTAATAGGCACCATGATAACCTTCAATGAATTTCTATAGACATAATCAAAGAAATGTTCCAAATCATTGAGAAAGTTCCCTATATGTATATATATGGGGTCATGGAAAGTACACTAAACTAAATTTATCCCATTTTCACAATCATTGATGGGATTTAAATATATTAAATCTAGATTCCTACTTAGAGTAGTCACTTTAAGTAATTTATAATCTCATCACCATTGGTAACTCCCCAAAAGTGGGGCATAATGTTGATGATCATCTTGCTCACTAATACCGACTCATCTCAAAATCCAAAAATACTTTTTCTTCAAATAAATGAGAAATTATCAAGTTTCATTAAGAGATCACTCAAATGATATCCATTATATAATACATTATATAGAAAATTCTCCATATGATAAAGGTATCCCAAACAGAAACAACTCTTCAACCAATATTGAAAATATAATGTGAGCCTCCCATAATAAACAATGATAGATATCAAATACTTTTTATGATATGAGTCCTGTCAACATAGAGGGTTTCCACTACATCATTCTAAGGAAATGCTTAGTTTATAGGTTTGGGGAGATTTGTATCTTAATTACCCATTACTTTAGAACAATTTAGGCATAAACAAAGCTCCCACAACCACTATATAGTCTCAAAGAAAGTTTATATTCTTTATTATGGGATATATGATATGAAAATAACTCATATATTTTCTCCTGTTGAGTGTTATTTAGTGGTTGGTTAAGGATATACCATCAAAATTAGTTTTCATAAAAATACAAATTTTCTATCCAAAAAAAATATGATGGGGTGGAAAAATTAAATAGTGGAAGGAACACAAGTTTGCAAGCCCATTATAAAGTTTTATTATAGTTATAGACTATAACAACTATATTGGTTATTATCATAAATCTAATGGACTCATTTTCATTGTATAAGATGATAACCTAGGTTCCCAAGATTTTATATCCTTAAATTTCATAATATTTCGGCCTACCAATGATATGATGAAAAAATTAACTAGTTGAGGACGATTCATCATTTTAGGATGCACCTTGTCTTGAGGAATATGAAAATAGAGTGAATACCCATGGTTAAGGGAGATTCTAATAATTAAACCCTTCAGCTTCGATTTTATTTCTACTTTCCTCATAGACTATTAACATAGAAAGGGAATCAGTACATCCTCAATCTCTTAGACCATAGAACCTATTGAAGACATATCCAATAATGACTAGTTTTATTGTTTGATTCAGTAAGTTAAGGAAATTTGATGAATCAATGTTATGTTTGTTTAAGGGTAGACACCCAATAATGAAATTATTCAATATAACACTTAGCCCATGAAAAGCTATAAATTGAATCATATGATTCATGTTAAGGTATCTAAAACATATGATAGATAATTGTGCCATCTAGCTAATTTCCTCCCCAATATATGATTATAAATTTTATCCCCTAACAAAAAATAATCCATTATTTATGAGAATAATCCTTTTATAAATCAGTATATTGGGAGAGGTATCAGAATTGAAGTGATTAATGTCTTGAATATGCGAACAAAGGATCTTGAGGCTCAAAGTGTACTTGTAATACCTCATAGGAATCTATATTTAGAGTTAGTTGATTTGAATTTTCTATAACCACGATTTGAAAATACTAATTTTTGAACATAACTAGTATGAGTGTCTTAGAAAATCATCCAATACATTTATATTCATGACATGTCCCATTACTATGAACATTATAGAAACAAGTAGTATCCAAAATTATTTTCCTCATTTAAAATTAGAGGACCCAACTTTTTTCAACTACAAAAAACCTAAAAACCTAGTTTATTTTGATCTTTGTGGATATCTTTTAATAATTTATATATAGTTTTAGATCAACATTAAGGATGGTGAGTCTCTTAGATATCTCCAATTGTAAAAACATTATAATGAACTTGGTGATCAATTTTATTACTTGATGTACGATCTTCACATATTCCCTAGAGTTGAAACTCTAATAGGAGTAGTTATTGGAAATATATGTAGAGAAAATCAAAGATAAATTAGAAAAAATTTTGATTCTATAAAATTAATTTTATGGATTTTAGGAGTTCATATAAATATAAAAATACATCAGGACACCCTATGTTGATTTAATAAGGAAACTAATTTAGTGAGTTAAACAAAAAATTAAGCATTTTTAATCGTAGAGTTGGTGAAAATCACATTAAAAAAATTAGTTCCACTAATCGATACCACTAAATTATTGAGTTTCAAGGTGGAATTTCCTCTTAGGTCTCAGTAGAAATATGCACACCCAAACCCAAATACACAAGACACACATAAGGATGAAAGGAACCACGATTTTAATTAAATCAACAATAAGTATGGCTCTTTCAATCAATATCAAGGACTAAGGTATTTAATAATTTATATATAGAATAACCTATCTGAGCTTCCAAATATTATAATTTTAATAGAGTCATGTTTGATTAATTACTCTAAATACAATCCACACCCTCACATTTCAAAGAATAAAATACAAGAATAATATTTATTCAGATATTTTCCTATTAAAATAGTTGACAATGAAATAATAGAGGTAGGTAATCCCAGGCCTGATGTGATATGTCTATCATACAATTTTTTCTAAGGAGGAGGTGAGTGGAAAGAGGTTTCAGATTGGAATACATAGATGTTTGATGAAAAGATATCCCAAAAGTTAGTTTATTGAATAAATGGAATCAATTGAGTAAATCTAAATTATCCATCCAAGTACTTAGTTCACCAAAAGTTCCATGGATGTCATATAAAACATTATAGATCTCCAAGAGTCGATATATCCAAAAATAATATGGAAAAGATATATAGAAGGAATCCCAATGGGTATATATACTCACCCATACCCTTACATACACTACTGAAAATTTGGGCTATGGAAATAGTTTAAAAGCATGGATATAGGTCCTCAATCTATGGCTATAGTTAATAGCCATAGATTGAGGAATAATGGCTAAGTTTGTCGTGGATATAGTACTAGACCAAGATCCCTGGTTTGGAACCTTGAATATAGTTCTATAACCATGGTTCAAACTGTGGCTATAGGTATACAACCACAGTTCAAATTGTGGTAATATCACATTATCCACAGTTTAGAATTTTGGCTATGCCAGAGGACATACACACTTTATTTCCACAGTTTCTAACTGTGGCATTAAACCTATAGCCATAGTTAAAAACCGTGTCAGTATACCTATATCCTCGGTTTGAAACTATGTCTATAGGGTCTGAAAATCCATAAAAAATAGTCCCCACCCCCTGTACACCCCTCCCTGCTACCCTTTTAGTAGCACACTCCCTAGAGCCCCTTACCCCTATAAAGACCCTCCTTGGACAGCTCCCCAATCCCCTTATAGTCGCTTCCCCCTGAAGGCCCCTCCCCCTAAAAATCCCCTCCTGTAAAACCCCCTCCCCCACTACAAAGTCCCCCTGGATAGCCCCCCCCACTTCCTGGACAACCCCCTCCCCCCAAAAAATTTTCCCCCACCCTCTCCCCTGAATAGCCCCTTCCTAGAAATCCCCCTACAACAAAAAAATAGTCCCCACCCTCTCCCCTTCACAACAACCCCTGTAGTAGCCCACCCCCTACAACCCCTCCCCCTACAAAGCCTCCCTTGGACATCCCCCTTCCCCCACAGAGCCTTCCTGTTCAGCCCCTCCCCCTTGCACCCCCTCATTTAATGATAGTTTAATCATCTTATGCTAAAAAAGGAGATTGATGAATGGTTTTACAAAGTTCAATTCATAATGATATTAAAGTTATAGTGGAGATCAATGGAACTATGGTTCCCAAAAATTGTTATGTACTAATTGATATTGAATGAAGAGATATATGATGTAAGTCAAACATAAGTTTACAATAATCAATATTTGTAGTTAAAAAGTTATCTTGAATGGAATGAAGAAATCATATAATGTGGTTTCCCACCCCCCATTCAGCACCCCCCTCTTGAAAACCCCTCCCCCTAGAAACTGGACACCCCCTTCTAGACCCAAACTCCCCTTGTAATAGCCCACCCCCTACAACCCCCTTCCCCCCTGAAAAAAGTCCCCTTCTTGGACAGAACCCCCCTCCTGGACACCCCACCCCTGGACACTCGACATGCCCCCTTCCTGGACAACATCCCCTCTTGGAAAACCCTCCCCTAGACATTGGAAACCCCCTTCCTGGACAAGAATCCCCTCCTAGACACCCCTCCCCCTAGATAATGGACACCGCCCCACCCTCCCCCCTAGACACCCCCTTCCCCCTGGATATCCCCCTTCCTGGACAACACCCCCTCCTGAACACCCCTCCCCCTGGACACTGGACCCCCTTCCTGGACATCACCCCCCTCATAGACACCCCTACCCTAGACACTGAACTCCCCCACCCTCCCTCCCGAACCCCCACCCCCTTGTAGTAGCCCCTACAAATCCCCCCCTCCACTTCCCTCTGGACAGCACCCCTGCAGAAAGAGATATGAAAAAGGTGGTTATGGATAATATGGAGGTGGAATAATGAGAGGATGACATCCTTGTGACTCAAGCGGCATAATAATAGGCTAAACTGCAGAATCAGTACCCCCACTACACTATCGTCCTCAATGGCATAATCCAATCATCTCCTCATTGATGTAGCCTAAAATAACATTAATGATAAAATAAAACAAATGATAACAATAAAAATAATATGAAAGACCATAATATTCAAACATAAATTGTACTTACAGTGTTGCCTAGAGGAGACCTACATTGTTCATTTCTCAGTATTCTTATATTTCTTCTTGTATCATCATAATTAGATATTTTGACCTAGAAATTTGAAATAATATTATCAAATAAATATAAATAATAAAAAATGTTAAATAATACAATTGTATTATAAAAAAATGAGATAAATTTTCATGTTTTATATTTATATTGATAAAATATCAAGACTAATCCATGTTCAATAATTACTAGAGATGTACTTAAACATAAATTGTTCAAGTTATTGATAGTTTTATATTTGACAATGGTATAAAATATACTATTTAAATTCATATCATGTATGAAATTTTCAAAAAAACACAAACAATATTGCGATAATATCAGTAAAATACGTACAAATGTGTCAACGCTATGTGGCATATATGAAAATTTATTGTTCACAACCTGTTCTAAAAATTGCATCATCTGTGTCATCAGATGTAAAATTTGAATAAATATCTATAGGTTGATCCACAACATCATATTCATGGTTTTCTTCGTCAAAAATATGTCTAGGAATGACATCAACAATAACACTAAATTTTTGCTGTAATGGGTCACTTACATAAAACACATGTTTAGATTGTGACACAAGAATATAAGGTTTATCGACATGATGGTGGTGGTTCATATCAATCACTCTAAACCCATAGTTACTAATATGCCTTCCTTTTCATGTCATTGAATCAAGCCACTTGAATTTCATCATTGCGACATGACCATTTGTATTGTAATCTAATAAAAGGATTATTTCAACAACACCGTAATATGATATATTTTCTGATTGAGTTTTTTTGTCTAATTCACTTGCATAACAATCTTTTGTGGTGCTTATCGTGACACTGTCATGCTGTGTTACCATTTTTTTCTACAACTATTTATTACAAATTTAAACTATTGAAAAATATTTCCTTACAATCACGTACCACATCGTTTGGACCAAAGGACAATGATATTATTTCATCTGATACTTCATTCATTTGTAGAGTTAAAACCTTAAATATAACAACATAGAATTTTAAATAGAGACATGCGATTATGTTATGAGAAGGAAAAAAAATATATTACCTTTTACTTTAACCATGTAGAAAATTCTTTGCTATGCAACAATTCCTTACTCTAAATAGATAGAGAGCGATGTCTCTTTTTTATAATTTATTAATGTTCTATACAAATATGAAAGATTTAAAATGTCAGAATATATAAAGAAATCACACAAAGAAAAAAAATCACATTTATTAGTTTACTTACTTGATATAATCATCAAGCACACCACAGTTGAATAATACTGTACGATGAGCCATTTCCCACTCTTCACTGCTTAAAGTACCCAATGAGTATGATCCAGATATCCCCCCTATTTGGGGAAGTGAAGGAAATTTATGATCAATGGGATCATATTTCCCATTTTATGTTCTCATTAGTCGATTAGACCTCATAGTGACGTTAGAAAAGTATGATGAACAGAAATCCATTCATTCTTGTGCTAAATATAATTTCACAATAGAGCCTTTGGGATGATATTTATTTCTCACATAAGATTTCAATATAAACATAATTCATTCTATATGATAAATCCACGGACTCAAAATTGGACCACCAAAAATAACTTCTGTAGGAAGATGCACAGTCATATGTAATATACATGTGAAAAACTAAAGTGGAAATTTTTTCTCCAAGTCACAAAGAATAATCAGTGAATCTCTCTATAATATCTGAAAAACAGTTCTTCTCAGTCTTTTGGCACAAGGGACTTGATCAAAATAACCTAACTTAATCACCACAACTCTAACATTATGTGAAATTAATTGCCGAATGGCAACGAGAATCAACCCTTGTAACAAGACATGGTAATCATGGGGTTTAAGAGATTTTATTTTCATTTCTTGGGTATTCAACCTTTTCAAAATATTACTTGAATAATCATCTGGAACATTCAAACATTCCAAGACCTGAAGAAATTGTTTCTTCCCCACATTTGTATTCAAATAACATGAAAAAGGGACTTTGCACTTATATTGACCAATTAACTCATGATGAAGTCTTGATATTATACCCCAATCCATCAAATCAAGACGATAATGCACATTATCTTTTGTTTTGCCTTTAACATTTAAAATAATAGAAAGTAACATCTCACAAATATTTTTATCGATATTCATTACATCTAAACAATTACAAAATAAATTCAAGGATCAATACGACAACTCAAAGAATATGAATTTATTTCCCTAATTGCTATTGGAATTAGAATTAACATGATTTCGATTTCTGATATTTGATTCAATTTTTCCAAGAACATAATTCAAATCATCATGTTATTTAAAAATATCATTCCCTAACATTCATTGTGGTGTCTCATCTGTCTCTATGGCATTATCGAACTATCTCCGATTTTTTACTTTATGGATGATCCATTGGTTGAAATCGTTGATGCCGTATGAAGATGAAAGTTCGTTGAAACATTAATCTTAGGGAACATGTATTTTTTATACAAATTGGTTAGGATAATTTCAATTTATTAATCCAACCATACATCATTCCATATGCAGGGAAATAATTTATCTTCCACTATAAAGCTACACAAAACATAAAGTACCCCTTCTTAAATGAATCATATGCTTGTGTACAAACAATACAAAGGTCATTTAACTCCTCTATTAATGGATGAAATTATATATCAATATCATTTCTAGGATCACTAGGTCCAGATATAAATATACCCATGATAGTAAATGGATTATTCATACACATCGATGAAAGAAAGTTATAAATGTGAATGAAAACATGCCAAGTACTATGTGCAGTATATGTTTGGAGAAATGGGATGAAACCATCATAGGATAATACCAATCTAAAATTTTGTGGGTTGGATGGAAAATCAGGATGTAACCTATAAAATTTCTTCCAAGACAAACCATCTGGAGGATTCACAATTTTATCATTATCCTTATTTCTTTCATATTCATGCAATCTCTTATTCCATGCCATTTTTTCAGACATAATTTTTTTTTGAATCCTGGGAATGAAAGGGAAGTTCCACATCACTTTCTCTGGTATGCGATATTGAGATACATATTTATTAGTCTTCCAACTTGGTGTGACACACTGTTTTTATGAACTCAAGTATGTATTTTCCTTCCATAACAAACAAAAATATTTAGTAAAGAATAAATCTTAATAGGTGAAAATCTAAATTTGTCAACCAAATTTCATTCCATGTAAACATTTTCATGAATACATGCATCATCAGGTAGTAAATCCTTAATAAATGTAAGGAGATAGTCTACTACACAATTATTAATTCTATACATTGTTTTCCCATGATATAATCACATTAAAAACTCAATTCTCCTTATTTTTCCACATGCCTGATATACTGGGGTATTTTCATCTTCCATCAACTTTCTAACACTCTCAAAATTATAATCCTGATTAATAGATGAAAAATCTGTTCTGGTATTCATTTCCTATTGCACTGGTCTACATGAGGATGTGGATTTAGAAACAAAATGAAACTGACCAAAAATCATATTTTTCATACCAATCCTTTCTGCTGAATTGATGTCATTCACCACTTGAGATTTTTCTCCATTGTGATACCACACTTTATAATCTTTTGGAAACCATGGTTAGTGATATATTTACTCATTTCCTAACGAGTTAAAAATGGTCTTCCAACACATTCAAAACACGAGCATCGAATCAATCTACTAACTAAATCATTAGTGAATACAAAGTCCAAAAAATATTGTAACTCCTTTTTAAATTCATCAGTGATCTGATAAACATTATACATACAGTGTCTATCCATTCTGTGGCATATAAACTTACATTAAATAAATAATCTAAAATTTGAATTAAAATTATATTTATTGTTTCATAAGATAATAAGTAATTATCTATAACATGTTAATAAAAAATCATAACAAATATATTAAAAGTATTGTTTATGGAATTTATAAATGTTTTAAATTATAAAAAATCATGAATAGACACACATAAGTTCCAAGAATGAGGATTAATTATAGTAAAAAGAGTTTATACGAAAACTAAGTGATAATAATAATCAATTTACCATATGTTTTTGGGTTAATTTTTAATGATTTGTGATGTTTTGTAATAATTCTACAAAGATTTATTGAAATTTAGAGTCATTTTGAACATATAAACCATATCATATACCATAAGGTGTATAAGGATTCCAATATTCCATAGTCTGTTGAAGGACATCATTCTAATGATGATTTTTAATCATGGAGTATAAAACTGCATCATGGTGAAAATGGGAATGATATTGGATACCATTTGATCAATTTTTTTAATATGATTATCTTGTGTTCTTTAATTTTTAGCACATAAATTTGTAATGCGTTTAATAAAATCAAAATATAAAAAAGTTTTGGAGTTTTGTTTAACCAAAGAAGTGTGACCCAATATATTAATTTAATATAGGCGTTATATTAATGGTTTGTGCCTTTATCTCAATAATCACTAACATCTTCCATAAACCATTTTTTCACATGATTTAGTTATGGAATAGCGTATTTGTATTGGAAAATGGAAAATACCTATGAGTTAATCTCTATTAGATAGTTTATGACGTGTATTGAGGCCCGATTATATTTTTCAGTGATAGGTCAAACATAGGATAAGGGTTTAGGGGACCCATATATGTTTTTTGTTTTAGGTAAATACCAAATCAAATCCTTAGACATTTTGGTGTAGTATATCATGTCCTTTAATTCTAAATTTTAAGGTAGGTAGGATATGTATTATTCTAAAAGATTTAAAAAGTGGGTTTATGATTGGTAGACAACCATATCTACTCTAGGTTTAGTATAGTAGATGTATCCTAGGAGGCTACATAATAAGTTTCCCCTTGGATGTGTGATGTGTCATGTGGCATGGTTCCACATCAAGGTGGTGACCAAACTAAGAATCACATCTCCCTAGGGCAGGGGATACATGGTGGAGGGCCTTAGGAGGTAGTAAATTTTGTTTTCTTCAATATTTTATTATATAATGGATCCTTACTCCACCCCATAGTCTGATACTATTATGAGAACTTACATCATGGCCCTTGTGGTCATGCTATAAGGTGTCATCTATTTATTGTTTATGTGGTGAAAACACATCATCATTTCATGGTTGGTATCCATTTTATTATAGTGTGAGAGGGTAATGGATAGAGGGATATTTGGTCATCCATACTTCCATATACATCCCTATTCAATACCCCTATGTATAGTGAAATAATTATTCATTTCTATGGTGATTTATGTTGTGTTCTTTTATTTTCCTATTTATTCTTTCTGTATACTGCTGCCTTATGATGTTGATGTGATCTTAGGAGATGTATTTTTGATAGTTTCATTATATCATGGTGGAATTATGATACGAGGATGAGTATTTAATGTTTATTGGCTAGAGAAAGTCCTCAAATGTAGAACACACATTGTTGGTTAACGTTTTTATGATATAACAACACTATGTATTTTTCTTGAAAATATACATCCTCGTATTAAATTTAAAAACATATTATAATTAATTATTTTGGTTTTACATTCTCATATATAAGATCATGGGGTTTTATGTTCTCAGATGAGGCAAGGATAGTATTTTTAGAGGTAGAGAAGTTACTGATGTGGTAAAAACTCTATGAATTGAGCTAAGTGTACATGAGTGTATTGAGATTGGTTTACCTTCTGATTGAATGAAATGGGTTTTCCATCAACCATTTATTTAGTGAGAAGGAAATTATTTGAATTGTGATGTTATTAGGACATATACATTGACTGAGAAGGTTATGGTTATACCACCCTGAGGTATATGGGATCTAGGTTGTAATGTAACATGGGGAAGAAATATGAGAATGTCTTGAGTGATATAGTGGGTTCTATATGATTTGAGGGATTTATTTATTGGATAATCCATCTTCAGTGTTGTGGTATACCCTCAAGTGATGAGATGAGACCATATCCTAGACATAAGGTTCTACCTTGAAACATTGGATATTGTTCGAGTCTTCAAAAATATAATATCCTTTTTTTATTAATTAGACACTGTATATGGAACATGAGGATAAGATATTATAATGGAACTAATTTAGGTATGGTAAGACATAATGGTTTTCTAGGTATCAAATTAAAGTTCAACTAGTGTATGAAATATGCCGAATTTTGTGATTGTTGGGTTAAATAATTATCATATAGTGATAATTTTTATTTACATTAATTATTTTACTCATGAATAAACATTAATATTTAAGTGTATATTAGAGGTGGATAGTGAGACCCTACAAATTAATACATTCACACCTTACACAAGAACCTCAATGTGAATGTAGATGTTCTGTTACATTTGAGGTTTATCAGAGGATGTGCAATGGATAAGGATTGTTTCGATCGACATGGTTTTGGAGACCGAGATGGGATGAGCCAAGACCCTAGATTTAGATATTATTATTTTTTTATTCCTTTTTAAATTTGAAATATGTGATTATTTTTTCGTTTGGTTTTATGTTATATCCCATTTTATTTGGATTTTTATAGATTTATTATGAATAGGATGATATTAATGATTTTTTTGGATGTGTTTATTTATTTTTAATGTGTGTTTACTTAGATAATATTTTATATTCTACTCAATGAATGTTTTAGGACCTCACTTCCAGTCGAAATCCATTGACATTAGGGGAGGTGTGCATGAGGTCAAGAATCTCTGAGTCAAAATATAAAATCATGAAATTTGCGAATTACACCTAATATGTTTCCTTCTAAACTACATGGATTTATATGAAAAAAATATATAATAAAATTTATTTAGAAATCATGAAAATATATTCTAATAATTGAATATTAAATCACTATAAATTTCAGAGTTAGAACCAAATCCCCAAAATGAAAACTCCGACCATTTATTGTATCGACACCTAGGATGAAATCCCCACATTAATTCATCAAACTGGGTCAAAATAGATGGATATATTAACTCAATCACAGTAAAAATTTATCATGAAATGAATGAATTTAATGTAATAACAAGGAAATTTATTTTCTAAACATTTCATACCATGTACATGAGAGAACAATGATTCATTTTTATTTATCTATATGATACATGAAGATTACAATAACTATAAATAATCACCAATGAAGATCACTAATCTTAAGTAATTATGATACACAAATGAAACTATTTGTGTGCCTCTATTGTTCTGTAGTTAATACAATCACCTAATTTCACTAATCTTATGTAGTATTCCATGGACTGATCCAACCTCAAATGGATTTAACCCTTAGTAAATGTTTTTCATCATCTCCAAAGCCCAAAAAACCAAAAATAATCACTATAAACCATACTCCTACTAAATTAGAGCCTAATATGATCAAAATTTATGCAATTTATTTGTAAAAAAGTTATAATCAAGGAGGAGAATCACTGAGAGGGGATTTCGATGTTAGAGGCGTGCCAGAGATAAGGCGGGGAGGCTACCTAAGAGTAGTGTCGGCTGGGGGAGGTGGGGTGTCCTATGTTCCATGGTAGTGTCGGACCATCAGGGAAGAAGGGTGGTCATGGAAGAAGGGATGTCAGGGAAGAAGGGTCACATGAGTATCATTGGTGGAAGAAGAAGGGTCACACGGGCACTGTCAGGGGAGGAGGATTGAGGAGAGAATAGAGGGCGTCGTTGGAGAAGAAGGTTCATGTGGGGAGAGAGGGCCACACAGATGTGATGAAACTAGATTAAAAAAACCCTAATACTATATGTTTTATTTGAAGTGTGTTTATAAATTAACTTATAGACATAGACCTATATAACTGTAGGTATAGGTCCGTGGCTATAAGTCATTTTTCTATTAGTGATACTTCATTCCACTAGTATTGAGAGGCTGATCATCATCCCAATTATAACAACCCATACACACCAAGGTATGAATCTAATTTAATTTTACTTATTCATTTGTATTTTGGTGGGTTTTTACTATAAGATTGGTTACCATATTTTGGAGGTTATAATTTAATGGAAACAATTAAGTGGAAAAAATAAATTAAATATAATAGATTCAATTGGGTACTTTGAGGTATTCTTAAAATTGTAATTAAATTAAATTTATTGGGTGAAAATCAATATAACCTAGTATCCTACCACATTTTCTAATTGTAGAAATTTATGGAATCCCTTTCACTTCCTCTATTCTAAGCTTAGATTATCTATTTTTTATGATTTTTTTTCAGCTTCCACTAATCTGTTTTGATTTCATGTAGTGAGGTTAATATTCTTTTTTTAATTTAGGATTTTCCATTATTTTTTTAATCTTCCTATAAAATCACAAAATTATGGTATTTAGGTTTTTTTATTTCCAAATACTAAAGATGAATATAGTTGAAATAATAAATGGAGAATATTCTATGAGTATGATGATGATGGTACCTTGATTTTTCCATGTCTTATATGGGTTTCATGTGTTTTTTTGATATACTGGTGTTGAAGGTTGAGTGAGAATGATCTAATATGGAACTGAGTAGGATTTTTTATATGTTGAGTAGTGAGTATGATAAATTTATCCCCTTATAGAACCTTTGATACTTATTCTTCAATACCATGGTCATCGATGGTCATGCCAGTAACATCCACAACCCAGGATCCACTAAAATGGTTCCACAAGCCAGGTCTCCACATTACCACAAGCACACCTCCCTGTTTTCCAGAGGTTTCAAACTAGTAGTGAGGGTCTAATACATCATTTGCGGAGACTATATCCTCTTTACACGAGTATTCCACAATATATAACATATGGATTAAAGGAAACAATAAACAATAAACCAGAAACAAGAATTACTATCCATTTCCCAAACAGGGTACAAACCACCATGAACAATAAACTTTCCATGTCATGATAACCACGAAAAAAGTGAAAGGAACAAAAAAATACAAACAACCAAATCCCTAAAATGGATATTGAATCCAAATTTAGTTCCACATCCATGCACATCCCAATCCCAACTCAACTCCCTGACATAAGTCCCTTTACCCTGTCATGAACTACAACCATGAAATATGCTTAGGTACCCAATGGCGGCCCAAGAATGTTGTGATTACAACTCAATTGGCCTCCACCAATGGCGTCTATAAAATATCCAGTCTAAACATATAGTTCCTGCAAGTATGAAATAAATGACAAGGTAAAACAAAATGAAACTCTGGTGCAATTAGTTAACAATTTTCACTTTAACCATTTCAATCATTATTTCCATTTTCATAACTTAAAACATCTTTATGACTAAATCCATTTCCATCACATGTTCCATGGGTTAGGTATTTACCTAGTTTACATAAGAGCCTAAGCTGGTCAATTATCATGCATTAGAGAATAAGTCGAGTTCCATTTCTCACTAGTGAAAAATATTTCATAAAAAAATACATCACACTTACCTTGAAACCTTAGTCTAAGTAGTCTCGTCAAATGAAACCATTAGTGGTATAGAGCCTTGGTCCCCTTCCATAACCTTTTCATTATGGGGTGGAGTTTAGAGCCTCAGTCTAACCCAGCCCATGGGTGTAGATCCTCAATTCCAGTACCCCACAACCACCAATCCATTTGAACATGCTTATTTTTCCACTAACCACATATAACATATTTGAAACAACATGTATTCAATAAATGTAGCAATCAAAATTCATATTTATTTTCATATAACATAATATCAATCCGAAAAAAATTAAAAAGTTTGCCATTTATATCACCTAGCCCATTTAACACATTTATCTTTTCATACCTTAACCCATTTGACATATCAAAAAATTCCCATACAATAAACCATTTAACACATTACTCAATTTAAATGAATTATCCCATTTATCAAATTCATAAAGTCATATGACTTAATCAATTTACAAATTTCCTTTATGAACTTATAATCCTTTTGACCTATTAAATTTAATCCATTTAACCCCTTTTCAAATCATTCCAAACATTCCATTATGACATTTTCAAAAAACAGACACAACTACTATTGGTTTCTATTCTGGGTTAAACTAACGTGTCAAAATATTTTTCATGGACCTTATTTAAACTCAAATCAACCATATTCTTACCATTATAATTCTCCACATTCAGTAATGTTGGCACACCCCATGGTTGGACCTAATTTGGTCTAATCAATATCAATGAATCCCATGGGGATCATGAGGTGTCTAAATCATAATTTATCCAACCATTTTAAAAAATATTACTAAATACATCAAATTTAGATCAATAGGGAATAAATATCACAAAAAATGCACAAATCTACAAAAAACTGTGGGATATAACTTGTAAACCACCTATCACAATTTTGAATATGAAAAAACCCCCAACCTTAGCCTTATAACGGGATTAGAGAGCCCTTTGAATCCCCAAAATAAGATTAACCAAAAAAAGAGGGTTTTAGGGATTCAAAAGAAGATAAAAAAATCCACAAGACCAAATCTGGAAAAAGGAAGCAAGTGGAGAGTTATACTTACCTAGAGCTTTGATATGCAAAGAATGACACACCAAAAAACCTAGAATTAAATAAGATCAACCCTTGAGAGGATTGGGTAATATTTGTTCGTCATTGGGGAAGGATGAGGAATAAATGGGTATAAAATAGGCTGAGGAACTTAAAATCCCTTTAGAGAAATTTGAAAATTTCTCACTTTTTAATGGGGTTCACGGTTTGGTTGCACGTTTTACTAAACCGTGCACAAAAATGCAAAAACCTCAGTAAAAAAGGGTCCAAGTCACATGGTTACTTGGGTATCTCACACGATTTAAAAAAATGTGCACCAACCATGTGGAATACCTCTGCCCAAGTCCATACAATTTGGATTTTCCCTTATCACTATTTTTCTTAACCATGATCCCCTCCTCATGGATAACATGTTTTGGGTGCACTGTTATCTCTAACCATACTCCAACCATGAAACATGAACTAGAAGGCCACTTTCCCTTTTATTACGTTTCCTAAAACCCTAGAACCCCACAAGACTCCTCATACACCTAGTAAACATTTAGTTATCCAAACTTAATGGATTAAAACTAAAATTTAAACAACAACATGCCTCCCTGAGGTCCGGTATCTTACAACACAACTTAGATAAAGTGTCAATACACTATGTATTGGGAACCCACAATGGGTATCATTTCTCATGGATTTTATTATAGGATATTAAAAGGCGTTTTGACTATTCCTTAACGATATAAATCTTTTTTAATGATAAACTAGTGGTAGGTTATCGTTGTTATGTGGTTTTGGAGAATTTAGTGGAAGACATGCCTTGGGTTTTGTGAAATGGGTATGGTGTGATTCCATATACCATTATAAGGTGGGATAATTTATAGTTAGTTTTATTTTTGTGGGAAATGTGATAGGTGGATGTTTCTTAGTGGGTGAGATGGGAGATTCATGGTGTAGGATGCAAGTAGTTTTTTCATAGCCTAAGAAGATAAACATTAATGAGTTCATGGAGGAAAACCTAGTATCTAGTATATGAAGGGTATATATGGGTATGTGGAGAAGTATATATTATCCCAAATATGATATTTTTGGAAGGGTTATTGGAGGTTAACATAGTATTCTATATGTGTTGTGTATGAATAGTTCTGCAGAGGTTGAACTGGTATCCTAGGAAAGATGAGTATAACTATGTTAATGGATGATAATGTAGTACCTTAGACTGTTTGTGACATTATGGGTTGATGATAATATATTACACCATTTTTTTCTATGTTTAGACTCAACACTATCATTGTAAAAAGTAGGAATGATTGATCAAGAGAAGTCATGTTTAACACTAAATGATGAGACATGATTGTAGATTATTTTTTCCTACCATATCAAATTCTTCTAAAACCCATATATACTGTATTTATTTAAGGACATTTTTTTGGTGTCCCACTAAGTATATTTCTCACAACACTTACATATACCATTTTAATCATTTAGTGTTCATGGATTATGATAAAAGAAAGGGAAAGTCACTGATGTTTGAGAATTGATCTATGGATAGCTGGATAATGTTAGGAAATATATCCGGGTGATGACTTAGACATAGTTTTATTATTTCTCTATTCATATGTATATTTTGGATTATGCCTTGTATTTTATAGTCCCATTGGGTTCTCCTATATCTAATGTATGACTTATATGAAATTTATGTGGGTTCATATTTTGTTATATCATGTGTTATGTCGTTATTATTGGACTGCCACTATAATTTCCATATTACATTGTTCAATTATGGGTTATGTTTTATTATTATTATTTAATAATTAGTTATAGTCGTATGATGGGGTTTATATTATCCAAACATCATTCAATGAACTTATCCTTTAGTCATCATCCTATAGTTTACTGAAGGCATGCTTGAGGTCCTATGAATACCTATATAGGGATCTATTTTGGTTAAATAGATTGAGGAAACTACAAAGTGCTATTAAAGACTATTTTATTTTATTTTACTATTTAATACGTTTTATTTTTTTGGTAAAAAAGATTTAAACATGGAATAAAATATAAAATTGGTCCTAGATAACATGTATTTGAGTATATTTTGAGTTACTAAGGACTAAAATTGTGATTCTTATTTTATGTGTCATATGATCTTACGATTTCATTGAATTTGGTGAGTGATTTAATATTTATTTTTTTCTCTTAACCTAGAGTGAAAATATGGAATGTTTTCATGCATCATCTTTAGAAAATTAGTTCAAATGAAATGTGTAATGTTGAATGTTTTACACATTCAAAGTTCCAAAAATATGTTTTATTGTGTTCTACTACATAGGTTACAATTAGAACATTAATTGGATATACATATGTCTAAAGTTTGATTTTGGGATTTATACATGGTTACTTATGATGATTTTTTTTTATTATATAAAAAACCCTTAGAGTGGAGTGGTTGGGCATGGGGATGTTTGAGTGGTATGGAATCCTTCAATGTTTTGGGTGTGTGGAATAATTGAATGCATTTAATATTGTTAATTATCCTCAAATGTGAAATCAAGAACTGTGATAAAACTATATTGTGTTGTGTATTTTATATTTTAGTGATATTATACCACAAAGACTTATAATTCAGTGTAATGAGGATTGGGATAAACATGCCCCCTAAAATTGGAATCAGAAACTCCTATAGACAAGAAACAGAAATCAATATTTCTTCAAGTTATATAGTTTATAGGTCACTGAGATCTATAAAGGAAGAAATAAATATTTTATTTTTATTTAGAATTATAGTTTTATCACCCAAACATTTTCAAGGGTGAGGGTATTCCATAGAGTTTGGATTTCTTGGTTGACTATCTATAGAGCATAATTTATTAGATAAAGATCCTTATAGAGAGGAGGGTGAAGTTGGATTTGTATATGATATGAAGATATCATATATAATGGTTGGTTGTTTTGGTCTATATTGGCTGACATGGGTGGTTATCAGAGAAGTGTCTTCAAAAAATTTCTTTGAGTGCTTTTACATAAGACCTTTAAGTCAGAGAGGAATCAAAAGTTTATATAGATTACTTATGGAGATATTTCAATGATGGATCAAGTGAAATATTTTATGGAGTTTCTTCGATTTGTTTTGGGGTTAACATAAGAAAAGACTTCCATATTTATGCTTTTTGAGGTATACTTATGACGACATATATAAGTATAGGAAAATATATGTCAATTATCTTAGTTCATTGATGTAGTGAACCAATACCTCATATTTGAGTGTAACCAACTATAGTGTGGTGTTTTCGGGAACTTTTCTTCTTTTTCTCGGTTTGGGAATATATTTTATTGTGGTAGGATGTGGTAGTTTGGTGGGTATTTTGAGGGAAATGGTATACATAGTGGTCAAATTAGGGGATTATATCATTCTACCTAATCAAGGAGTCCCCTAAAGTGTTTTCAGTGTCACTATACTAGTCCTATCATATTTTTTGTGATATACCACCACTGATGTTTCATTCATGTGGATATTTGGGGAACTGAAACGATATTATTATAGTGAACCTTAGATATGTATTGAGAGAGGAACTAGTCATATATAGAGATATATATTAGGATTATGGGGTCAATTCAAAGTGGTAGTTAGGGTTCATCGAGTTAGTCATGACATGGTGGTGGATGTGGTTGACTAGGGAATCAATTGTAGTAGAGTAGTACTCCATGGTGGGTAGTCATATTTCTAGAGGCCATGAACAAGGTACACGTCTAGGAAAAAATTTCAAAAAAATTAAACTCCACTTAACTATATATAGTAGATATCTATAGGTTGAGGTATGATTGTAGTATAATATACCTTTATGTCAGTTTTATTTTATTTATGTGTGATGTAAGATTTTTTTTCTTAATTGGTTAGTGATTTGGGTTTGGTATTGGTGCATATGATTGGGCTTTGGACCATCTACACCCATTTAATGAATTTATTTGAGGGTATATAGAGTTTTTTAGATGTGTAATAATTGTGAGAAGGTATGATCATCTATGGGATTTTTTAATTATTCGATTTCATAGCTTTGAGGTAGTCCTCAATATAGATAAGTTGTTCTATTATAGAGAACACCTCAACTTCTATCAGAGGTGAGTATTTTTCACTTCCCATATAGGTGATTGGTTTATCTTTTTTAGGGATTGGTATGTGTAGACATGCTATTATGGGACCAAACATAAATATTTAGTATTTATCATGGGATAAATCATGAGTTTATTTTTAGGGGTTATAGAGATAAGGCAACTGGTATTTCCAAATATTTTAAATCTATATCGGGTGGTTTTTTTGGAGGGATTGTTAATATTTCTAAAAAATATGGTGGTTAAGTTTTTGATAGATACGGTTTTATACATTAATAATATATCTATTCCATTATATTATATTTAACCTCCTTAGTTAAGTGTTCTAAAGGTACAACTATATGACTTAGAGGTAAAAGGGTTTATCCACCAGAGCACATCACCTAGGGGTGATTGTATATTGTTCTTGAATATTGGTGGGGATAGTTTATTTTTATGTTTGAATTATTAGAGGCTAAAATAGGTGATGTTAAATAATTGGTATCCACTTCGTCACATTAATTTTTGATTTAATAAACTTAGGGGAACTAGATGTTTCTTGAAGACCAATTTGTGGCAAATATCCATTAGATTTAGGTGAGGGTTGAGGATATTCCATAAGCTAATTTCAGGAGTAGGTATGAGTTGTATGATTTCCTTGACATTTATTTAATCCAAATAAATTTCATAAGAAAAATTTATAAACTTTATTAAATGTAACTTCCACCCATATCTTAATGTTATCATATTGTTTTTTGGATGATAACCTAGTATACTAATAGTCACAGAGGGCTGTGGTTGATATTTGAAGATTATGATCAGTAATTTGAGAGAACATTAGAGTTATGAAAATATTTTAATGTTTCACTTATAGATATTGGAAATAAACTTTTTGGGTCATGTGATGTCTTAGTTTATCATATCAATTAACCTAATAAAGTTGATAATGTTGTTTCATAGGAGTGTCCTGAGAATGTGTTCAAACTTCTGATCTTCTTGGGTTTAGCTGGCTATTATATATGGTAATTAGAGATATATCCCAAATTTTATCATCACAAATCACCATTAATAAGAAAGTTGTGAGGTTTTATTGGTATAATTATCATGATAGAACCATCCAGAATCTAAAAGGTATATTGATGACTTCTCCGATTATGGCCTTACCATCATTGAGAAGGGATTATAATATGATTTTTAAATTAATTTAGACTTTATCATGGTAAAATATAGATATATAATGTATTTTTAGTCACTTAAGGGTCCAATAAGATGAGGTCTTTTGAGAAGACCCATTAGACTCTAGATTTGGATATGGTCATATCTGTTCAGGTACTAAAGTTGTAGTCCCATTATCTTTTTGGTGAGATTTTCTTTGGTTTAAGTGGACCAAAATATCCTTAAATAGAATTTCACAAAGTGTGACCTCAACCTTAAAGATATTTTTTGGATAACATATCTATTTTAATTTTACTTTGAGATAGTGTAAACAAATCGTAATAGGAATACTATTATAGACACACTAGGAAAGAAGATGTAGAATGTGTTAGTTGATGAGTCTTTTAACCTAGATATGTATATATGTTTATAAGTATCTAGGGTTTTCTATATTTATAAAATTGATTATCACCTCATCCCTCTTGTATTGGGTGAAGGATAGTTCAATATTAGACTCAAAATACCGGGTGATGAGAAGTAGTATATATAACGGGGAGCCACCCTCAGACAGAACTTAATATGATAATAGTTTTTATATATTTGAGGTAGAATTGTAGTCCCAAAAAGTATGCATTAGAAGTTTATATATGATTCATATGACACAAAATATGTGTTTCTCATGTTTTTGACTAATATGTATCATAAAATTCATTAAATATATTGATGTATTGGGATGAAAAAAGTCACAAAAATATTTTTATAACAATGCCTCACATATCAGTAGGTGAAGGATGATAAATAAAGGCCCAATGTTCATATTCACCCACTATCCATTATTACTTGAAAATGAGATGATGTCACTAGGTATATCATTATTCAGATATATAGGATTCCTTGAGAGAGTGATATGATATGATTTATTGTTAATCATTTAGACATGGTGGGATAGTTCTTATCATCTGGGGAGGCCCTATTTATTAATGAACTAGGCAGGTTGTACGTGTAAGAGATATGATGGATTCATGGAGATTCAATTAGTAGTGTGTTAGATCAAGATTAAAAAATCACATACTATTTCTAGAAAATTTTTCTGAGACCATTGGCCACTTAGGTGAAATTTAACACTACATACCAACTTTTGAATAATGGGAAGCATGGGAATACTATATTGGTACTAATAGATATTCTTCTAGCTTGTTTCCTCAAATTTTAAATATATTTGGAGATTCATCTTATTATTATATATTTCACCTATAACAATAGTTATTATACATATATTCAGGCACTATCTGGTAGGCTATTTTTATCTCCTGTATACTGATTTGATGTAGGAGGGTCATTTTTTGTTCAATTAAGACTAAAATAAGATAAAACTTTAGGTGATATAGATGTTTATGATGATCAATAAAAGGTTATATATAAGTGATGAAATTATTTCCACTAAAATATATTGTTTGGGGGGGGGGGGTGGTCATTTATTTTTAAGAGTGTCACCATGGTCTGGACATAATTAGTTATTACAGTAGGGGAGGATAATACCTTGATTTATGCGTCCATTCATAAATTTCAATAGGATCGATACTATAACACATATATTTGATTTTACTCATAGATATAATGTGAATTCTGATGTATTCCATTTATTTAAAATGTATAGGTATCAAAATTTACCCCTCCCTCATGATCAATGTCAATGATATGGAATTTTTGGTTGTTGAATCATTCAAGGAGTGAACTGTATGAATAGTGAACTATAGTGAGAAGATCCTATATTGGAAGACTATACCCAAGTATAAGTGTTGTGGGAAAAAAGAAATATCTATGTGGGGTCTTGGGAGTGGGATAAATATATGCGAGATTAGTAGTCATAGTGTTCACCAATGAGCCTTACTGATGGATCTCAAGGATAATAATTTGTATAATAAAGAGTTTATATAATGACCTGCATAGAGTAGGGTATAATTTTAATTCAATTATAATCATTCCAAATGTATTTTTATGGGATTTTATTGATGGATGGGTTGGAGGTTTCTAGTGGTCGAAGTTGTATAGAGTTAGTTTGGTGGTAGAAGTCTATAAAATATGTCATATTCCAACATGTACCCATTAGGATGGTATCCACTACCTGGTGGAGATATAGTGGGTGTATAAAGTGAGTAGGTGGACCATTTTTTGGCTAGTGGCCCATGAATGGGAATCCATTGGGGGTGTACTGGGTACCTGGTGGAAACCTCCTATTTTTATAATTTTTAATTTTATTTAACATGTTTTAGAAATTTATATTACCTAGAATACTCAACATTTTCTATCCATATTAATTATTTGTGACCTCCCCTCAATTTCCTCCCATATAAGATTTTTTCTCCACCATCTAAGATCAAATTCATGTTTTATTTTTTATGTTTGATTTATAGTAGTGAGTTTAACATTCCACTTTATTCAATTGAGGATTTCTTATATTAATTTTTTATTCAAGTTTAAGATATTTAAATCATCTACGTTAATTCTGGTCTTTCAGTCAATAGAATCCAAATCAACCACCGATACTCAATGAAAAGTCTCATATGAGAATGAGGTAGGTTGTCCCAAGATTTCCCCCTTATCTTATATAAGTTTTGTATTCCGTATGATGTATAAGTGTTAGTGGGTGAGTATGAATAACCAAATATAGGACTAAATTATGATTATTTATCTTATGGGTAGTGAGTATGGTCTATTTATCCCATGATTGAAAAATTTATTCATATTCTTACATCCCATAGACACCAACGGACAATCCCATTAGATAAAGTGTTTAGATATAATGGAATGTGAACCTATGAGGGGTATCCTTTCATATGACTTGTGTTTGATGTATATAAGAGTCTTCCTCTATAATTTTTTGATGATGGAAATCTTTTGTGTGGGTAGGATAGTGTTGGTTTTTCCTCACTATTTATTTTTGGATTAGTTATTGGAAGACATTACTTAACTTTTTTGAGAAGCATGTTGGTGTGATACCATAAGACATACCAAAGGTGGATGGGTTTAAGTTTTATACCTCCAATATAAATGGAATGGGTATCCTAGTGAGTGATATGGGTGTGTTAGAGAGTGCTCTATAAGGGATTTATTTTGATAACCTAGCAAGATAACCCTGGATGGATTAGTGAAGGATAACCAAATATCCTATATGGGTGGGGAATGTATTGATACTAGAGGTATGTCTTGTATCCTAAACATGTTTCATTTGTAAGGGTCAATGGTGGTCAACCTAGAATCTCATATGTGTGGTGTATAGATTAATGGAAGTAAACCGAGTATCTCGAGCATGGGGAGTATGAGTGGGATAGTGGAGTCTAAGAAAGTATTTGAGATTTTTTTTAATGTTATAGGTGGATTGGAATCCACTGCACCTCTTATTAAAAATTTTATACCTAACAATAGCACTGGCCGAATTAGATATTTCCATTCAATAGATGGAATTTTTTATCACTTGATGATGTATTGGGGTTTTTTATTTATTATTTTTTCTTCAATATCATATTATTCATGAGCCCATATATACTATATTTTTTGGGGCATTGTAGGTTTTGGAATACTAAGTATATTTATTACACCCTATACATGAACCTTAGTGGATGTTAATATTTCATGGTTCATGATGTAGGTAAAGGAAATGCATCACTATTCCAGGGATGAGATGAAAATGGTTGGTTGGGGTTGGGATATAAGATTGAGCACGAACTTAGACCTAATTTTATTTATATAAGTTATTTATTATATTTTTTATTAGTCGTAATATATGATCAACCAGTTGGGTGATCCTTTATCTTATATGTGACATCAATGACATCTAAATTAGTTTGTATTTTGTTATATCATGTCTTATATTATTATGATTGTCTTATTTTTATAATGTTACTATTATATATTTATTACATTGATCATGGTTAATTATCATTTCTATGTAATTTATATTTATTTGAGGGAGGATATAGTCACCCCATATTGTTAATCAATCCTTGACACTACTAAATACTTCTAGTGTATGGGGAGGCATGCTTCATATCATATGATGACATGGATTAGGCACTATTTGGTTTGACTGAGATGGGGATGTTACACAACCAAAAAAAAAACTCTTCCAATGAAGATACACAATTCCCCTCTTTTATATTCATAAAAATTTTGGACATATTCTGTTAATGAAATGATGAGACATATGAATCTATGTTATCTAATTAATCTTATAGGAGCTTATGAGGTTGAGGAAGGAATGCTTTAGATTAGTCCCATAATTAGGGAATATCACCAAGAACATAGTGCACACTACTAAAATAATGTGAATAAATATATTAAGATCCCCAAAGAGTGACAATTTTATCCAAATCCATCAATTACCCCCTTATCCATTCTGATTAGCTGATAATATGAATGCAATATAGTCATCTAGAAAATCCCAAATTATTGAAAGGACTGATAATCTTAGGGTTTGAACAATGACATTTTCACTGTATTAGTATCTGGGGATTTCATCATTATAGTCTTATTTACCATATATATTTTAATCTGGAGAAAGGAGTCTTAACTAGATATTTAAAAATATTTTATAGTAATGCGATTTACCAAACCACCTTATGATTTTTCCAACACATATCCAAATATTGGAATTCCTTCTCTTATCTAATTATATAAAGGATGTCTCGATCAAATAATTGTTGAACCCTCAATATTTTTGAAATTGAGTTGGATATTTTCTAGTCATATTTTCCTAAATGAAGTGGATTGGAAAAATGTCATGTGGTCATGTGATTCTTAGATAAATACTAATGAGTAGTCATATAAAGATATATTATCCCCTAACAAGTATCATAAAATATATATTTTTTAAACATCCATCAAGAATTTGAGTACAAAGGCTCCAAAATAAATCTTATTTTATTCTAAAAAATCTATATCCTTTGGTATAAAATGGATAAATAGGACCCATCAAATCTAAAAATATGGGGATACTCTAAATGTTAACAAAATACCTTGTATAATATTTAATAGAAGACTCAATTTTGGGATCTGGTATCTAAAAATAAGTTCATTGTTTTTTCTAGGATAACACATTCAATGACATATTGATAAGTTTATTAATGAAAATATATATAGATATCCATTAATTATATCACCAATGCTTTAAGTACTCTATTTGTGGGTGAGTAAGAGTTCTTTATAGTGATACTTCTATTTTCAATGAATTTGAGATATATTTTGTTGATTTCATATATTACAATAGGGAGGGTAGCGATCCCTAAACCAAATAGTCTATAATGTTTGTTTCCTTAAATGGCTTAGAGGCTACACTAGATAATCCTGGTAATGATGTGAAGGTGATTTTGTTTCAATATATTCATCAAACTTATAAGAAACACCTATATTTTTTAATCCACTCCATTTTTTCCCTGGGGAATCATCCCTTAATAATTTTCTTATTCTATGATATATAAGCATACACATCATTCAAACCATCCCCATAATTCATATAAAATTGGATTCTCCATATACCTGTTGATCAATGTTTAACATATTATTTCCTAAACAAATGTTGTACCAATACATGGTCAACCTATCCTAGGAAAATTTTTCTAATAAAATATCATCAAAATTTAAATTCATATGGATTTAAAACATTTACTTATACCAACATTTCCCTAATAGAACCAAAATACCATTCACCCACCCCTTACGACTACATCACACTTATTGACGAAAAATAATTTGTACCATAATATACAGATAATAGGTAAAAGAACCCTTTATCTCTCATTTTCTTGATGAAGAGGGTCACAATAGGTCCCTTACTATATTTATAAAAGGTGTCTCATCCATGACCATCTAAGGTTTCCAAATTTGGGATCTAAAGAAGTCTCAAAACACATTCTAAATAGTAAAACCATGTATTGTAATTTATAGAACTAATTAAACAATTTTATTAAGCACCATAATAAGGTCTTTTCATTGTACTTCATGAATTGTATGTGATTGGAACCCTTTCCATCTGTTCAACACCTACTCTTACCAGTTAACCACCATGTCTATAAATAAGAAACAAAAATGATGAACCCATATCATGGTGTCATTTTTGAAGTATAAGTGGATAAATTGTTCAAATACCACATAATTTATGAATTAAATAATCCAAATTAGTTTTCTAATATAATCTTTATCAAGAATAAGAATGTAAATATTAGTGTATACATTGAATTCTAAGATCGTAACCACCATTTTACAAATAGAGAATTTTTATTACAATCATTGGATTTTTTATTAAACCATAGTCAATTTTCCATCCCCAAACATTATGTATTATTGTTTTAGGTATAATAAAATATAGACATACCACAATGATAAGAATGATATAGAATTTATAGAATCCTAGACAGTCTATATCTACTAAGTGATTCCCTTCAGTATGAAGAATTTTAGAGGCACATAACAAAGGTAGATTCATAACATTATAATCCCCTCTTTCTATAGAATCTAAAATTAAATGTGTAAGGATTTTTAGAAACATCATTATAATTCCATGATCACTTTATTGTATACGATTAGATGTTCAAAAAGTTATGATCAAATAAAATTAATAGGAACTATTTTTTTGGATTTACCCAAAGAAATTACTTTGATTTATATATTTTTATAAATTAATTTAGTTTTACCACTACAACTACAAGGACATAATTGAAATGAACCATCCAAAGAATATATGAAAATTTAACCAATTCTATTGTTTCTTGGTGTACATCAGTTGATTCGCCAAGAAACTCACTAGTAAATGTCCACCTTTAACTATGTTTTTGTAGAATGGAATGAATTATTAATGGGATGAAGATAATGATATTTTATTTTAACACATTATGTAGTATCTTATACATCCACTAGTTTTAATTCCACTCATTGAAGGTAAATCATTAATCCTCTATATGGAAAAATTTAGTTAATCTATCAGTGATTTTAAATCATAAATGAATGATAAAGGAAAGGAGATTATCCTATAACTTCTATATTAAAATATGATATAGAATAAATTTGAATATACCATAGTTGAAAATAAATATCATTCCCTAAAATTTTCATTCCAAATGATGTTACACTATCTATATTATCCTAACATACATTTTATCTCTCATATAAATATTTTACATTATACCCTGAATCTTTGTGTGTTGAATTGGTAATTTTCTAAATTAGATATGATATTTTAATACTTTGATGGTAAATTTTTTCCTTAGAAGGTGACTAAGGGATATTCAGTAATATAATTACTATTAGATCATTTTAAAATACCTAAAATACAGCCATAATAAGATTTTTAAAATAGAAAATTATTATCTAATAGATAAACCTTCTAAATAAGAAAAAGGTACTTTAGTGGTGTGTCTAATTATCTAATTGGGAAGATATTTGAGAAAAAAAATATCAAAAAGGTTCACATTGGATTTATCTTTAAATTTTTTATAATATATCTCATTCAATTTTCATTTCTCCTTTGGGAGGGTTATACCCAAAATGAGGTTGAATATGAAGTTCTCATTATGGCTGAATAATTTTATATTCAAATTATAGTAATCCAATTGAATTTATAGGAATCATTATTGGAGTGGATAAAAAATATCAATGAGGATTATCCCTAAAAATAGAGTAATTGATATCCCTACTAAACCATAATTGAGCAACCCTAAGCCCCCCAAGAAAAGGCACTTGACTTGACTCGAAATATCCCCTAAGAGTTTTCCCAATCACCATAGGGTGGTAAAATTCACCCAGGGAATAAATCAATTATCAATGGAATTTTTTTCCTAAATCACTAATAACAGTCCAAGGAATTCTACCTAGAATTCTGGAATAACCCCTCCATACATTGTAGTTACACATCACATAAAAACTCAAGTATGAAAAAACACAACCAAATATAGAATAAATGTAAAGGAAATAAATAAAATAAATAAAATAAATAAAACAAACAAATATAGATAACCAAAAAAATAGGAATATAATATATATAGAGTAAACAATAGGAAGAAGAGAAGGTTAAAACATCCAGATACTAAAATAAATTAAAGGCAAAGTGGAATTCCCCAACCACTATCTCCATGTATATAGTAAATCACCATGATTATCCACCATCAATATCCAAACTAGGAATTTGATAGAAAACCAATAATTTTATATGAAAGCATCTAAACATGGTAAACCTTTAATTATAATAAGTGTGAGTATAATTTCCTAGTAGGTCATCACCCCCATGTCCATGTATTTTATTCGAAGGTAAATCTACATCATTCTAGTTTGAAAATAAATGCATAATTAAATTAGCTTTATCTTTAGATGAAAAAATGATGTGTTACATCATTCCTATAAGGTTTTTTATGAAATGAATAATTGTTGAATAAATAATTCTATCTTTCCATAAAATAGGAAAATATTTCAAGGTTTTTATTTAAGAGAATAAAACATTTACAATTCCACTAATATGTCTTTTCACAAAAATAATTTGAAAAAATAAAATTCTGGAAACCAAGGAACTATCTAGAAAATATAGGATCAGACTGTACAACCACTAAACAAGAATAATTATTGACAACAAAAAAACCTCCCTAACACTTGATCTTTCCATCACTAGACTAATCGAGGGGCACATACCATAGGTTGATCAAAATCTATATTAGGGACATTACTCACAAGGTAATTATAAAATGGTACAACATGTATACCTAGAATTCCCACTAAAAAACCTATGGTTCTCCATGAATCTAAAATGGATGTGAGTCAAACAATCATTTCAATGAGACACACACACACACATCATTATTTTTTTTAAAACAAGACACACCCACACTATTAAACTACATCCAAGGAACTACTCAATTTTACCCAAGAGAATTAATAATAATACATCATCCCCTTTATTTAGAATCATAAAATACATAAAAAAATTGAGTATTTACTTATAAAATCCTTTGGGCATGTCTCAAGGCGGGGTATCATTAAAAAATAAAATTCAAAAGTTCTAATCAGGAATAAAGATGTTAACTTCTAAAAAATGAACCAGAAGACATAATTTCATAACCAAATCATATAAGTTTCATTAAAAAAATTGTATTTACATTAATTCACACCTCCATTGTAAATCCAGGAACACTAATTTCTTTTAAAATAACATATTTTTATCATTTAAGACCAAAAAAACTATTAGGATGGAAATATTAATTTAAAGGATCGTACCCGGAATTTATTTCGATACATAGAGAGCATGGATTTTAAAAAGGATGATTTTCACATTGAAAATCAAGGAAAATCCCAAGAGCATGTAATGAAAAAGGGAAAAAACTTCCATTCTATAGAATATTCTAAATATACTTAATATAATTATTAAATCTACCAAAATATGAGCTTAAATAAAAAATAAATAATAGTTATTTATTTATTGTTAAATATAAAGGAACACATGCCTTGAATCTAGTCACCCTTACAAACAACAAATCAAATCCACCTCAATAAAGCCTTAATAACCCTATATGTCCAAGAGGAAACAAATAGATAAAGAAAATCCTAATTAAAATTTAGTTCAAGAAAAACTAGGTCACAAGATAAAGATATATTTAGAAGGAAATTAAAAAAATGGAAGGATAAAGATCGAGGAAGGGGTTAGAGATAATCACCTTGAGAATCCACCCTAAAACATAATGAAAATCCTAGAATCCACCAAGAGGAGAGGTAGAAATCAAAGGGGACTGACGCAAGGGTCATGAAAATAAAATTTGGGAATAGGGGGTAATTATATGTTAAAAATTGAAGAGGGGGTAAAGTGGTAATTTGAAATTTTAATGAACCTAGGCCCTACACATGGTTTTCTAAACCATGCACGCTCTACTGTATTCCTAAAGCACTTTTCATGGGTGGTCTTCATGTTTCAAAAAACAAGGTACCAACTATGTTATTTGGATCTATCAAAAATAGATTTCATATCATATAGTTTATTCATGGGTAAGACCAACTATGTGCCTTAAACATGAGATAGGCTCTACACCTCCCCAAAACTCTATTTTCTTAAAAGAACACTTTTAACTAGGTAGAGGGAGACCCATTACATAGCCCGAAGGCCCTGTGGTAATTTAGCCCATTACATGGCCCGTAGGCCCATTTTTTTGGCCCAAATCCCATTCTATGAATAGTACTGCTACAGTACTAGACAATACCCGCCACTGCTACAGTACTCTTCCACCGCTACAGTGCCTGCCACCGCTACAGTACACCGCTGCTACAATACACTACAGTACCCTGCACCCGATGGGTTTTGAACCCCCATTTTTCATGTAGATTTAAGGAGTGCTTACCACTAAGCCAAACCCCAAAACTATATTGTTTAAAGATAAACCATCCATAAAGAGAGAGACAAAACAATGAATCAGAAATAAATAAAATAATAGAGCCATCCAAGGTTGGGATATGAAAATTCTCCCCACCATAAGGATTTCCTCTGATATAAAGAACCAGGATTATTGAATGATCATGATTTGGATGAGAGACCTGGATTCCCAAATGAAGGGACCACTCAAGTAACTAAAACTACATGAATAACAACGTAACATCCCATATTTTCAGAGAGGTTGAGATCATTTAAATTTTAGTTTAAACCTCATGTTTTCTTCTTTTAAAAGTAAATAAGTGTTTTATGAAGGTTTGAATAGTGTCTGAGGATTACTTAGAGCCTACAAATCGGGTTTTGGGGGGATGCAGATGATACACATGGTTGGTTCATGGTTTGTAGTAACCTTGTGACCCCAATAGGGTGGTGTACTATTTGAGAAACCACGTAATCTTGGACACATGACTATATGAGAGTACTATAGAAATTTTAGAAGAGTTTCATAGTATACACAAGTTTTTTTAAACTATGTACCTATCCCACACAAGGGAATGACACCTCAAGATAGTGTTGGTGCATGATTGGTGCATTGTTTGGTCCACCATGTGACCAAACCATGCAGCCTTTAAAATAAAGGGAAATTAAAATTTTATCCATCCTTAATTTAAATTTTCTTTATAAATATTTATTTCTTAAAACACATAATAACCTATCTCTCTTGGGGGGTCTTTCCCTTGGTTATTAACATAGGAATTTAGATCCTTCCTCCATTTGGTGTATGATTCTTTCACCATTCATCCTATAGGATAGGTAATGGAATGAGCTTAAATACCATTCCACATTTTACTCATTTAATTAACCTTATTGAATTTTAAATTAGTGTTATAAAATCTGACCTATTTTAAGGTGGTTGTATATTTCTCCATTTCTCATACTCTTTCCTAGATTAGAGGACAATAATAGACAAGGAGTATACTAACCATCTATGGTAGGTGGTATATATGTTTTCCCTAAAATTGTTGATTACTATAGCTTGTGACATAATGACTCATTCCTTAACCTCCATGAATTGATTATAAAATGTGTAACACTCTAAATTATTTTTTAGATCGTAATCATGATGTACCATAGCTAACCCTTTGGTTGTGATGAGCTTTTCACCTATGAGTGGAAGTTGTATAATAATTAAATGGATTGAATAGATTGAATACAACTTTTGTATCTTTGGGAATTATAAATGAAAGGGATAATGAAGTAGACTATATGAGAATTGTGAATGAGATTTAAAATCTCTCATCTTATGCTCTTTATTTAAAGGGCATGTAATATGTCATGGAAATTAACATGACCCATTGTTTTCACTTGTAATTGAGTTGATTTAATGAAATGAATGTGATATATTAAAAGGATAAAGGGAATGGAAACTATCATGGACCATTAATCCCTTATATAGAATGTTTGATAATGGATAACATTGTATGGAATTGATGTGGGTATCCCAATATGTAACCAAAAACCCACTTAAATATTTCAAAATTGTATGTATTAGACTATTTACATAGAGTTTTCTTACTGGGAGAACCACAGATTTGTTCCTTGGGATCTACCCAAGTCCTGAACAAATACTATTGGATGTTCTATGTGGAATTTATGTGTAAACCTCATCCATGGGGCCTGGGTTACTGGACCGTGTAATTTTACATTATACCGAGTACACATTAGACGAGTTCCTTGGGCTCAAGGAGGACACGTTGGTTAATAGACTTGGGTCCTGGCTCATATAGGTCTGATACATGATATGTCTAGAATATGTCTTAGTTGATTCATTTATCTATTAAATTGTTATTCTTCATTCAAATATTGTTTTTGAAACAAATTTTACTTTAGACTGGCTTATATTATATTATCATTTATAACTTTATTCCTATTGCATCTACACATTTCTATAGCTCATATACACATGATATATTTTTTATAGACATCGTTGGTGGTGGCCTACTAATTTTTACTCACACCCTGTTTGGGATGCCGATTAGTACCCATACATAATTCATGGATCAAAGTAGGGATAATTTAAAGTATCCCACTTTGGATTTTTGATTATCTTTACTATTATGGAGTATGGGAGCAGAGGACCGATCGTGATCTCAAGATGCTAGTGGAGATAACTTTAATCTTTTGTTCATTTTTATATAGCATTTTGTATATTCCTACATCTCTATCTCTTGTATTTCCCTTTTTTTAACAGTATAAATACATGGAATTATTTTGTATATGATAGTGGAGAAAACTATGTTTATTATTTATATCATTTATTATGGATTTTGTTATGTATTCTTATATGGAGGTTTAATTTTATTGTTTTTTATGATGATTCCACTAATATATCTATTGTAACACCACTCTGAATCACTCTGATCATATTGGTATAGTCTTCCCATTTTATGACTTTAGACCATCACTACTAGTCATCAACCTTTGGCATATGGGGAGGAATTGTTGAGTCCATATTGAAAACCATGTTTGGTTACTTATGAGTGAATTGGGTCTAGGATGTTACAAAAGAATACATCCTTAATGAACTAGTTTAATTACCAAAATAAAATTGATCATCCCAGGAATACCCAATTCCAACACAAATATGCCTAAAAAGATGAATGTCCGATACACAAAATGATATATAACTAGAGAAGTAAATACTTACAAAAGAGAAATACTAACCCTCTCTTAAAAAAGATAAAAAAACATAGAGCACCCTAAATCAAGAACGACCTAAATAAAAGAAACCTATTAAGTCCTGCTCTCTATCTCTGATATCTTAAACAATGTGATCAATGATCTAGGCTATCCTAAGAACATAAAATAGGTTCGGGCCAAGTTAGGATAATGAACTATCCCACAACCAGAACCCATAACTCCAAAAAGGGAGATAATGAGAAACATTCACTAGGTATGAAAAAAAATTATTTGGTGGCCTCTCTACAATTTTAAATCACTCACTAAACCTTTATCTTCCAAGCTAAAACGATATTTGAATCCTAATAAAACCTATGAACCAAGAGAAAAGATACAACATAATTAAAGATTAACTATCTATGGAATCTAGAATTATATAGAATGAATTCCCATCGTTGATATATTTCTAAAAATCCCCAAACACCATCACCTAAAAAATCACAACACAACAAAAAAATAGGTTATAACACATGTAAAGGAAGATTCGATGGTAAATGATATAAAAAATTGGGGAAAATCTTAAATTGATTCAAATTCATTACCAAATTCACAAGGTTGAGCTTGAGGGTTGCATGAGTATGTGGATCCAGATCCACTATTCTTATGAGAAATTCCCAAATATAATCTTTTCAGGAGACCTAGATAAGCTCATATATGTGAATTCTTAGGTGATTCCAGATAAGAAAGCTTTTTCTTCTCTATCATCCCACATAGGTGATACACCCAAAACATGATACAAGAAGAGTGTGGTGTAAATAGACTAAGTAAGAACTTGATACCTCTACCATACTACCTAGACTTTGATCACTTCCCTATCACTTAATAGGATCTTCCTTCACCACTCCCATAGAAAGGTGAAATATCAACTGCTTTGGGAATTCCTTATGAGATAGCTTCTGTCCCCCAAACTTTCTTTACTACATCTTCATAAGTACCGAGTATATGAAGAAATAATATTTTTTGAAAGTTTAGCTAAATACCACTTTCTAAATACTAAGATTTCATGGATTCATCAATTTATAGGCCAGGAAGGTACATAAGAAACAATGTGAATCAATGAGAGTATTTCAACACCGATATATCACTTCTTGGGGGTTATAAAATTCAACCAACTTCGATATTTTAATATTTATAAAGAAATAATTATCAATTAACCACATCTTGAAGCCTTAACAGGAAAGGTCCCTATGTAGCTTTTTCTATATAGTGGACTTCCACCACTGCCAACTCGTACCATCCAACATTAAAACAAAAAAACGTTAAGTTAAGAGTCTCATGAAGTGTAATATGGATAACCACCCCCATTACCCTGAAATCACTCCCAACCTCTTGAGAATAAGGTTTCTCAAATAAATGAGGACGATTCAACTCTATAATTCTTATAAGAAGTCATGAGGCCAGGATAGAAGTGAGATACTACTATATTCTATAGAAAATGTAGACGGAGGGAAATAATCTAATGAAGCTTGATCAAGTAGAGGGTTTAATTGTGGTGAACTATACACATATCCCACTTGTAAATGAAAAGTGATTAATGGGGGATCGATCTAGATATATAAGACATACACATAATGAAAAACAATAAAAATTTTAAATCCCTAAATCTGAATACAAAATAGTAAGTCAAACTCAAAACGAAACTTAAAATAACACTCAAATCCCACAATATCTCAAACCATGAAAAAAATAAGAGTAAAAAATTTATAAAAATACTTACAAATTCTAGAAAACATTCCTTTATCAAATAAAATATTTATATATATAACCCAAGTTCTCTTTAATTCTAAAACTTAAAAAAAAAATATTTTCCCTTAAAAATCTTAACTCATCAAAATAAAACTACTATTTTCAAAATAGAAGTTAAATTATAAATAATTCAAGAAACCAGAAAACACTCAACATAAACAACCCCATTCATTTTAAATCCTTAGAACACTTACCAAAATTTCATAATTTTTCTAAAAATTTCATATTTTTTTTCCAGACAACCCAAGGTTTCTGTTTTTAAAATCAAATTCAAATGAACAAAAAATTCATTTATAATGTAATATAAATATTCCATAACATTATTAACCACTAAAAAAGATGAAATGAATAAAATTTATTCCCTAAAGAGATAAAACATAAATAGTATAGATAAATAGAAAATTTACTTGGTTTGGACACATAATTTGGGGGACCATGCATCCACTGTGAGAGGCTCACAGGAAGGAATCTGGAGGGATATTCATGGTTTGTGTAAGCTTTTACAAACAATGAATGACAACCATAAACACCATAAATTTATTTCAATGCTTACTATAATAATTGGAGCTTCTCAAATTACCTAAATATAATATCTATACCAAAAATAAACACTCAAATAATGAAAAAAATTCTCAAAAACATCTAAGAACTGATCTCAGATTGAAGACACATACATTCTAGACTACCTTGGTAAATTAATAATCATTCCGAATAGGTAGTGATAAATTAACCACTCTTGAACAACCAATAAAATTCTGTAAATTCAACATCTATCAAATATAAATTCTCAACAAGAAAAGGAAAATCATGAATAAAGTCCTTCAAAATAACCTAGGATCTGATACTGTTTTTCAGATACCAACCCCAGGATACCTCTTGACTAGGTACCCGAGTCAACACATGACCTATCTACGACACATTTCTCATTTACATGTGGTGGATAAAAGAATAAAGGGAATACGACAAGTATCAAGGGGAATGATTTCATCTGAAGTATCAATAACAAGCCAAGGGATTATAGATACCAAAATATATAAGAGACAAGGGGGAATTTTCTAATAACTATCTACAACTGTTAAGTGAGGCACCTTCACTAGACTCCATCCAAATCTAAACCATAAATTAGATAACAAACTACCATATCTCTATGGAACTTTCTTGACATGATAAAACATTAATGATAATAGGCTTGAGAATAATTTCCCTATAGGTCACCACCCATCTGGCCATACAGATACTTAAAAAGTAAAACAATATCATGCTCGATTAAGGATAAATATATATAGAAATGAGTTTTTCTATTTTTAAAGAAAACAAATGATGTGTTTCATATTTGAAACAATGATTTCGAAGAAAGGAAAACGAGTTTACAATAAAAGATTTTTTTCTATAAAATAGAAAAGGATTTCACTGTTTTATTTTGGAAAAGAAAACAATTACAATTATTCTATTAAGTTCATCAAACAAAAATAATTTGAAAATATCACATCATGGGAGTATAGAGACTATTGGGACAATCTGGGATGATACTATATAACTAATAATGAATATATAATTTAGATAACAAACAACCTCAACTAACACCTGGTATTTCGATCATTGCACTAATAGAGGGGTACATCCTATAATAAAAAAAATATCTCAAGTCCACTAGTTAGAGAAAAATTCTAAACTAGATCATCATTTGTACCTAGACATCCAACATCGACACCCATGGTAACCCATGAATAGAAAACGGTGGTGATTCAATAAATTATTTAAAAATAATATATATATATATCAAATGATTTGAAAAACAGACCATTCCCTCACTTTTGAACTCACTCCATGGAATAACCCCATTTCCATCAAGAACATAGACAATCACACACAAGCCCCTTCATCAAGAATCAAAAGATACATAAAAAATGATCATTTACTTGTAAAATATGCAAGGCATGTCTGAAGGGGTGGGTAGGTGATCTTTAGAATTTCTTTGAAAAGTTACAATTGGGACAATATACATTCCCTTTTAAAAATTGAATTAAAAACATAATTTATAAACCAAATCACATGAGTTCCATTAGAACCTCCATTTTTTGAGTAATTCATACATCCTTTTAAAATAAAATCACACCAATTTATATAAAATTTACTCATTTTATTTAGTTTTAAGACTAAAACATACTTTAAGATCATAATATTAATTTAAAATATCCTCCAAAACATTTCGAAAAAATACAAGTTGGGAATAGATTTTAAAAAGTGGATTTAGACTTTGAATATTAAGGAATGTAATATATGTAAGTAATGAAAATAAGGGAAGAAACATACAATATATAATATTTATTAAATATGATTAATAGAATTATAAAAAACCCCAAATATTTCATTTAAATCAACACGAAATAATAGTTCAAAATTTAAAGTGAAATGTAGAGGACCACCTTCTTTGAATCAATTCACCTTTATGAATGGTGGATCAAATCCACCTCAATGAATTCAAAATAACCCAATATTAACAATATGAAAATAAGATACATAGAAAATGATAAGTAAAAATGAGTTCAAGAAAAACATAGATAATTGGACCAAGTTAGGTTTAGAAAGAAAGAGTGAAAAAAGGATAAATAATGGTGACGAGGTTCGACATGGGTACCTTAAATAATCCACCCTATGACTTATATAACTTCCTAGAATCTATTAAGAGGAAATGTGGAAATCTAATGGAAGATACCTTAGGGTTATAAACACTAATTGAGGGAAGATGGGAGTAATTTTTGGTTAAAATTTAAAAAGGGATAACTGGTAATTTACACTTTTAATGAACCCGAGCATTGCAATTGGTTTGACAATAAGATTTTCCAAAATATAAACTAAATCTGTAACCTCTAGTGAGAGATTGATGTAATTTTCAGGGTAAGGATACATAGTTTGGATTAACATTTGAAAACTATGCAATTTGAATCTCTCAAAACTATAGTGTCCATAACATATTTTTCACATGTTTAAGACTAACCATGTGATTTGACTATAAGACATGATCTACACCTCCTAAAAACTAGAAAATTTAGTGATAAAATTCTTAGCTAGAGTGAGAAATAGATGAGACTAAGTAATTAATAAAAAAATATCACTAGGAAAGGTTAGGGGTTCACATAAATATTAATTATACATTTACACACTAATCCATTTATGTATTACATTTTTTGACTACATATTCCCTAGACGGATGCATTGGAAAATTTAATTATTGACCATGCTCACCCCAACCAAGAGAAGAAAATCATTAATATATCATATTAAAGAGTGGTTTACCTTAACATAAATATGAATATATAAGTAGTAAATGAGATTGATAACAAATTTTACCAAGGAGAATCACCAAATTAAAAATATGAGAAATGGTTAATTAGATGATCTCAATGGTAGAAAACCAATAAAAAATAACCCAAAATCAAGATGAAAGGGAATATATTCATATATGAGTAATATATTGTTCCTTCTAGGATATCAAAATCATAAAAATGGTCTTTTGTATGTGTGTATTCAATGAGGTCCTTATTAGATGAATCAGTGGTAAAAAGATCCCAAAATTAATAAAGAAATTTCACCCCATCAACTGTAGTTACCATCATATGGGAACCAAGATATTTCACCATATCAGGAGTATTGGATACTTTTGGCCTTCCATGGTACATGATTATATTCAGTTTACAACAATGTTTATTTTACTCTGGATCATTGTAAAATTCATCAATCAACACAAAGAGTTTCTAAATTCTATAAAGTAATCTTATACATTTTTTTATATGGGGGAATAGATTTCTTGGGGATATACCCTCCAAAAAACATTAATTTGTTTAAATTCATCAATTACTCCAGTAAATTTTTCAATAAATGTGTGAAGCTTCACCATTAAAGGAGGCCATAATAATGTCCATGATCACATTCATGAAATAAAATGTCTTTATTATATTTGGAGTTTATTATACCATCCTCAAGGATAATGAATCATACTTATATATATATGAGTTAAAGAAGATAAATTACAAGGAGAAGATATTTTCTAATCACTCTTACACCATCATAAAGGTATAGTTTCTATCACACTAATCTATTATTTAGGATAACATTACTGAATATGAATAGTCACTAGTTTGGTTGGAAAAGATGGAATCCCATGAAGAAGAGAAATTATGATAATTATATAAACTCTAGATCTATAATAATAATAATAATTTGACCCATGTGTTTAACAATAATATTTAACTAACATATTTCTTCTAAGGTGAAATAATGTTATCTTGGAAACAAATAATGAAACTAAAGAAAAATGGCTCAAAAAATGATCCCAAGTAATAAAGTCCCTTCGTTACATACAAGGTTTACTATATGAAACATAATCCCTGACAACCCTATATAGAAAGTATATATATCCTCTTACTAATGTAAGATTCAATTTTTTTTTCATGTTTAAGTATTTATGACCTAAAACTATAAATTAGGACCATAATTTCCATATAAAAATAAACTAGTTTCATGACATAGAAATCATTTATATATGAATATTATCAATAGGTCACCAAGATTTTAATAAGAAGATCTTGAAATATATGGTATACATGTTCTTACTATAGTTCTTGAAACAATATGGTACATTATTCATTTTTAAAATAATTTAAAAAGTATGGTATACCATCTAAACATTTTATATGATGTTAAAATATAAGGAAGACCATCATCCTCACAATATGATATTAGACTAGATGATATCATGATCATTACACAAAAGTACAATATGTGTGAATACCTCCTTTTGGGTACCTACTTTCATTTTATATTTAATTATTGATACAAGTGACACTGTATATTCTTATCAATATTAACTTATTTTCCTCAATTGAAAATTCACTTCCACATGGAACCATGTATGTATTTATACAATGGCATTATTTCCCTTCCTCTTGTTTACCTTCACATAATATATGATATAATTTCCATTATGTGGATGTACATATGGATTTATTTCTATATCCATTAAATATTTAGTGATATAAAGACATTTTTTTATTAATACTTATAACCTTCATTCTTTCCCCTGTTTATATCATGATTTATTTTCCACATTAGTGGGATCATATATAAGTCCTATCATAGCTTGAATGTTTTTGTCATAAGATATATATAAATCCTAAAACATCATATTTTAGGTATAACAAATTTCTTTCCACCTAATTACCCACTTAATTATGGAATTTTATTTCCTTTAAATACATTTTTGTTTAATCTCATTTCTTTCACCCAAGGGTTCCCTCATTCTTTATTCACATTAGTTTACCCCTTTATTAGTGGAACTATTCCATGTTTATCAAATATATAAGTATCATAATATCACATATTCTTCGTCTATTTTTAATTCCTTTGATCCACCCTCATCATATTGGATGAGGTACACCTACCTTTGATCTCCATAAATGGGTGAGCTTGTGTGACCTATACCATTTTAGGAATTCCACACAATTCACATTGCGATTTTCCTCTCTTACCATAATAAAAATTTATTGTTCTCATTAAAATCATTCACATTTATTTACAGTTCACATAAATATTAAATTTTCCATTCATGGTGAGTTCACAAATAATTAGAATTTTACACTAATTCATTTTAGTGTTCATCCCTATATTTTTTATAGTTTTCACCAATAACTTACCTAATACATGGTGAAATAACCATAGCATGTTTGAACCCTTCTTAAAAATATTTTTTTTAATTCATAACATTTAATTTCTTAAAATGATTGAATTTTATTTATATATATGTGGCTATTGATATCTGATTTTTCTTAATTTTAAAAGTGTCCCCTATTATCATGATGATGTCACATTCACTCACAATATTACCCACCTATACCAACCAACAATATATGTTATAGACTAAATTTTCCATAAAATATATCCATTTAACAATGTAGTGTATAAAAAGATATTTGAACATGGTCTATAGTTATATTAATCACACCTGTCTTTCCAACTATGTAGAAATGTACTAGTTATTCAAAAATAGTCAATAATTTTCTACACTTATTTACTATATTCACACCTCTTCTATTCAAGAATATCAATTCCTGACTTAATTCATCCACTTACCGATGTTTGAGTGGATTGTAAAACCTTAAGAGTTATTCCCCCATAAACAACACAAGACATTGGGGTGAGTGAACACTAATTCAAATCAGAGGTCATATATTGTGTAATATATTCATGTATTTATTCTTATATTTATAGGATACATAGTGAATCATAAAAACCATCATTTCATACCTAACCATATTTAATTTCAACTTTTATTCTCAATTTATACTAATGTTTACTATACCTATTCTCCTTCATTATTCATGTTTGAGATTCACATTCATTTTCCCCTATTCCCTTTCAAATCAAGTTAAATTTATCTCTTATTAGGCGAGTTTTGATATTTATCACAAGTGTAAATGTTTCATGAGATTTCTGTGTGGTCTATAATTCTTTGAAATACAATTTTTAATTTTCCATTAATTCCCATTTTCTCAGTTATGAAAGATACACAAAACTTATAAATATGAAAAAATATAAAAGCATGTGTATGTAAAATTAGTGAAACTTCTTATTAATCCTTATGTACAAGTATTGGGAAAAAGTTAAATTAAAATAGATTCAAAAATTTTATGGACAATATTTGGCTCTCAAAAAAGTCAAGATCTACTCATCGAACACACTGGTCTAGGAAAATGTTAGAGTGACCCCATCTTTATCCATTAACAAGAGATTAAATGAATTGAATGTTTAATTTTGGGAACTCACTTTCAAGTTGGAATTATTTTCTCATACTATGTCGAGTGCTCATATATCCTGATCATTTGTGAAACCCTAAGATTTTAAAATAGCAACATCAAACTTGATAGAATATATGACATGAAACAAAAATATTATAATAGAATAAAACACACATATAATTTGTGATATATATATTTTAAATAAATTCAATCTCTTTTATATCATGAAACATACACAACACTAACTTTGAATGAAACCTGATACAGTATTAAAATGTTATTATTTAAAGAAAACCATTATAACCTAGATATTAAGTTAGAATGTATGAATAGTAAAAAATAAAATATATAACTAATTTTTTCAAAACATCCATAAAATAAATTCAATGATTTTATAATTATTAGAAATAGAATGATAACCACTTGAAATAGAAATAAATTTTTTATGAAAAACTCTATTTTTCTGAAAGGTGGATTCTCCATTCTTTGCCCATATATTTTAAAATTAATTATCACTAATTTTTGAAATTTTATTTTAAAATATAAACATAATTTTAGAAATATAAATTTAAAAATTATGTATGGGTTAATTTTGTATAATTTTCTGAAAAGATTAATTTTTTGGTGAATAATGAAAATTACTGATTTTTATTGAAAAATTATTAATTTTTATTTTAGTATTATAAAAAGACAAATAAAATTTTAAGTTGGGTTTAAAGTAAAATTATTTAAATTATATTACAATTTCTCTAAATCAGTCCATTAGAATGAATTTCATATTAAATTTTGATATTATAATGTTTATACAAATGGTTATTTTCTCTTTAAAAAACATCTCTTTAGTAACATATGCATTTTAATTTTAAATTGAATTCTACCACTTATTTTGGTTGGAATTTTAAAATGGATTTAAAATTTTAAATCATAATATTTTATATTATCTAATACATTCCACTTAATTTACTACCATAATTAATAGTGAAAAGAGTGAAATTTTGTTACGTAAAAATGGGTTGACCGGGTGGGGGGGTTAAAATAAGAAGAGAAGGATTAAAAATAACCTAAAACTTTTCTAAAAAATATTTTATGGCCTTATTTTGACCTTATACCCATTAGGATCTATTAAGACCCATTTTCGAGGCTAATGGAATAAAAAAATGCGGGTGTGACTTTATCTTTTAAATAATTCCATGTGTGTCCTCTCCCCTTCTTCTAAAAGGGCACCCCACATCCTCCCCTATTCACATTTCTAAGACCATTTATTTCTGCCAATACATAAAAAAATACCTTCCATAATTCCCTCTACACACTCTTGAGGCATTATTTTGATTAGTAATACCTTCTAATAAGTCTTCAGGCACAAACCTAAAGATAATCTCCAAAGAAGAGGCCAAATTCTTAAACACACATATTTGTTTTATTTATTCTTCCATGTTCTTAAAATATTATTATAATATGATAAACTAAACAAAATTATCTACTATATACTGATATTTATTATGTTAATTTAATATCCATTGTTAATCTACACTTACATCAAATGGGAAACAGAACCGCCGATCGTGGGTACGACGAACAACTGCCTCTCAAAATGATGTAATTTTTTTTCCAACACCACTATTAAAGGATAGATATAGTGATTTATTTAACATATTTATATGATATTTTTTATGTAATTATACTTATGTTATAGTGATATTAAACATAACTTCATACTTTCCACTCCATAGGGGATACAATAACGTCAATCATGTGTATAACCGACCACCGCCCACGAAGCAGTGTGATTTGTTTTTCACTTATGCATTACATGAAAGGTATTATGGTAAAATTTAATGAATATATTTTATATTTATTATCTAAAAAAACTTTTATAATTATAATTTTACATATAACTTCTTACCTTCCAATTCGTTGGGAAATAATAACGTCACTCGTGCGTATGATTCGACTACCACCTCCATGTATCTATATGAAATTTTTTTCATTTTTTTACATGGATGATAGTTAGGATATATTTTACTAATATAAATTATATATATATAAATTTAATTATTTTGTAAAAATTAATTAATATTTATTTTCCCTTTGTTCCATCCTTTGAGAAAAATGGAAATAACGTTAATGCGTACGTATGAACTACTGTCTCAAAGAACGGTGTAATCCATTTGATTTATATAACTTTAATAGATCAAGATAAATAAGTATATAATGAATATATATGATATTTATATCATGTTAAATAGTTGAGATATTATTTAACTGTCATTCAATTAAATTTACCAAAAATTACTGAACTAAAACATACCCAAAAAGTGAAGCAATTATCACCTCAAACAGTTATTTTAACAGAATTATTAATAAAAATGTTATAAAATAATACAAGTAAATAATATATGGAATAAGATATATATGTATGGTTTTATCATATATTTATAATAAACCTATATTTTTACAAGAGATTCAAACACATACGAGTGAATTCAAACGTGAGTTAAGGGTCTCCCATCTCACTTTACTTTTATAAGAAAAAACCATATTCACCACTTATTCCTTTGTGTGGTGTATACAATATAACTTTTTGATATTTTATATCAGGAATATTTTTATCTTCATGGTACTTAAGTTTTCATTTTATGATTATTTATTTTATACAACTTACGATTCAGAAGTTGCCAAAGTGGTAAGGGTTTTTTTCACAATATCAACATTATTTAATATTATTTTTGTTTAAGTCTCAAATATGATTATAATTTGTTATTTATATTATGTAATAAATATATTTTCTACTAATTTGGTTATTCAGGAATTATTTCCAATAATAGTACCATTTTTCAACTCTTTTATACTTAAAATGATTGAGAATTTTTTTAAGGAAATCCAAATTTATTTCTCTCTTCGGTCAAAAATAAATTTTAATCAAAATAAATTTTTTTCTAAAAATGTTTTTAATATTTTAAATATGATTTATTAAATTGTATTTTTCCTAATTTTACTTTTTACAAACTATTTTAATATAAATATTCATGTCATTTTCAAACAAAGGCCAACTAGGATTTTATAAAAAATATGGAAGGAATAATTTTTTTAGCATGTCTGGCATGAATTAAATTTCACACCATCAAGAAAAATCAATGATTTGAAGGTTATTTTATATTCTTAGAAAAATTATTTTTAAATAAAATAATTTTAAATTTTTTTGACAACTTTTTTTAAAAGTTCGTTTATGATTATGTTTATTTTATTAGGGTAAGTATTAACATTTCATACGTTTGTTTCTCAATAATAATTTTTCTGTTATTTATGTTTCAACCCTTTTATTTGAGGAATTTATTATATTTAGTTTGTTATGGGTGGGTCCTGACTATTAATATCCCCTGGATTCATCAATAGGTCTTTTAAGATAAATTAATTGGCTAAATTAGATGGGTTTCTACCCACAGATTTAAGCTGTGTTATGAAAGGTGTTGATAGTTTTAGATATTTTAAAATGTTGTTTTCTTCATTATGAGATCAGTTATTGATGTCCATGTGATTATTCAATTAGTTTAAATATCCATGGATAAGTTTCATGATCTTGTGATTGTTAATATTTCATTTTTGATCATTATTTATTTATATCATATTATGCTTAATTTATTGATTAAATGGAATGTGTTTCAGTTATTTAACTTACCATTTTTATTATGCTTATTTATTTATGATAGATTATTTTGTATTCTTACTCTTAATAAGAATCTAAGATCACCCCTTTCATATTTTTTATTAAACCCAAGATAATAGGAAGTGTTTTGTGATGTATATGTACAGATATGCTATAAGGAATAATGATGTTCTGAAAGTAAACACTTTTTTGTATTTTATTTTTTCAATTGTATAATGAATTTAAAGTTTGTATCTCATTTAGAAATACTACTAAACCATTCAGTCCTTTAGGATGAAATTCCCTATATCTTATGCTAATGTAATAAAGGAGACACTAAATCTAGGTTACTAGACTTGGGGTTGTTACATCATTTCGTTTTTATTTTACACAATTACTAGATAAATAAAAAGTAGAGAAGCCTTAGAGTGCTTAAATACATAAAAAAACATTCCATAAAAATACTTCATTTCTTTAATTCTTGAGATACCTAAAACCCTTTTATATAATTTTTTAATAGGACCATCATATGATCCATACGAACTCACATCAGATCATATTGATGGATCATGTGTCAAAAATATAGCCTACTAATTCCTATCTAGGGTACATATCCAAAGAAAAGATCCCATAATTTTATTCACTTTTAACAGTGAAATGTGTAATTAGTCATTCAAATGTGGTTACTTTCCATCCTCAAATTTTCTATATTTTTAAAAATATAATGAAAAACATTCTACTAAAACATGGTAATAAATCATCGAACCACATCCATTATCACCTCATCACCCATTTCAAGTATTTTATGGTTTGATTTATCTCATTCACATCTAGTGGATTTGAACACATTTAGAGTGTATTATCTATGTATCACACACACTATTGTAGATTCATTCATGAAAACTTACTTTCTTACACGATCACAATATGTTTGACTATGTGAATGTCTGCTATGAGAAAACATATTAATGGTTTAAATATTTCATTTAATTGATATAATAAAAGAGGATGTGTGTAAATAAGTTATATCCTTTTCATTTACAATTACAGACAATAATTGGGAAGATAAATGTATATGACTACAATAATTATTACTATATAAACTACTTTCATCTTTTCATTTATTAGCATGAGGAGTGAATAAACCACTCTAACAATGAAAAATATATTGCATTGTATTTTTTTGGAATGCAATTCATTGACCCAAAAATCAATATCTTCTCCCCTATTCAGAGAGTGAACAAATATTTCAAGAAATTACACCACCATATCATTGGGCTCTATTTTTTTCTAAGTTAATTTATAACAGATATATTCTCCATACCGGAGGTCTGACTCTGAGAGTCTCATATTCCCGACTAGCCAACTCCAAAATAGATGCATTGTGGGACCAAAATAAACATGCCTTAGTTTCTACCATGGAATTCCCATATAAGTTTGCCATTATACACTCCTATTTAGTGATAAGGTTCTTGAATATAATGTTGATATTTAAATAGATGAATCCACTAACTTCCTATGCAGTGAATTTTTTGTGTAGGTGATTTAACTTACCACCCAGCTTACCCAAAGTAGTTTAGGTGATCAAATTTTAGTGTCTACGTAATGCCTTCTAGCTAATCACCTAGTGCACCAAAAAAATATTTTGATTTTAAGTTTGATTCATACCCTAGAACTGGATAATATAAAAGGACAAGAACTCATAGAGGCATATAGTCCAAGATAAAAATTTCTATTTAAAGTGATGCTAAGATAGATCTAGACTGAGAAAGTTCACCCACTTACCCAGCAGTCTTGGTTTCCGTTTTCATAATTGATGAAAAATTGATGTTTGGCCATGAGTGAATAAATTAATAGTTAATTAGTATAATGTGACTCATTTCTCGTGATAGTACTATAAATATCATTTACCACTATCTACCTAAATTCATGGATTACAATGAAGGAAGATATAACAATGAGTGGAAATTTCTTTTTTTAACTCTGGGAAGTAGATGTACTAACTTGCAATAACATGTATGTTATTTTCCTTACCCTTTTTGCGATCTATCACAACCATATACTTTTATTTTTTTAGTAGAACATAATGGTTAGGAATAATAATGTAAAACTAAATAATATTAGTATTAATTTAATAATAGGCCACACTAGAGTAAGATTATAGGGGTCGAGAAATATTATAAAATAAAATAATTTTAAGTTTTACAGATGTTAATGAAAAAGAGTTCCTCATTTGATACTATCATGATGCAATGGTAGTCATTTCCTCCCAGCCCAACACCCAAATTGTCCATGGTGCCAGAAATTCTATTACCCTCATTATATTAATGAGACACAACAAAGAAAAGACTCTTATAATAGTCCATACAATCCTCCCAATAAAGTTTAATCCTCATGAAGGGGGAATATATATTCAACTTAATGGATTGGAAAATGATAGAGGAGTCAAGGTAAATCAAAATCTTGGTGTTGTTGTTGAATCTCAAAATATGAATGTCTAATTTCACCCCTTTCATCTCATCTTTACACGTAATAGATATTTTATAGTCTCTGTAGAAACATGTGTGTTCTCCTCCACTAGTGTCAATAAATATGGAACCCTATCTGGAAGGACCAAGGTTTTATTTTTACGTCCCATCCACATTAATCTTGATTCATATTATTTTGGTATGATCACAAAAAATAGTTATATCACGTTTGTAAAGTTTAAAATAACTTAGATTTAATATACTTTTAAAGATTGAAAAAATTTAAATGAATTCCCATCCAAGTCATAATTCATGGATTACACAAAACTAATGGTTGATAATATATTCCTCATGATAATGTTTAAGTAAATTTCATGACCATCATACCTGAGGTAATTTCTATTCCACTAAATTAGAAAAATAGATTCATCAATAACATTCCTAAGATGATTCATCGGTTGGGGAGAACCTTCCCAGGTTCTCTAATGAGAAAAGATTGAATCAAAGTTATTTGTGTGAAAATTTTATACTTCAATCTGGTTAGAAATAATTTTACAAAGATTTATAGAAAAATGAATTTAAAAAAACATGTCCGGTGGAGTTAATTCCATTATTATGGGTGCAAAAAATTATGAAAAGGTTCAAACTTGTGTGCCAGAGGCAAACAACCATGGGAGTTTTATAAGAAGAGGCTATCAAGATGAGTTTATAACATGAAGGATATATCCTAGTATTATATAATTGATTCAATCTAGCTACCATAAACATGATCCTACCCATATAGAAATTTTCTAAAAGCTTTCAGGTGAGTGTTCCATGCCACACTAGTTCCCAAATCAGTTTTTCCTTATTGTGCATTAAAGGCTAAGTATAGATGACATCCATGTGTGGAGTAGGAATTTATTTTAAAGGAGATAAAATCTTATAAAATATACTTACATTAGGACACTAAATATTTTTATCAAGATCATTACCCTTAAAGCCTTTAATTGGGGGGGGGGGTGACCGAATAGTTATCCTTCAATAATTTGTGCTTTGAATTGAGATATAACAGCCATATGATATGATAGATCATGGATGAGTATGAATTTTTGATGCAAGGCCAAATATAAGAGATAAGTGAGTGTCAGTTTACCTATTCCACCAGATTAATATATATATATATTTACATTAAAAAACATTATTTTATTTTTCAATGAGCAGCCTCTAAAAAAATTATACTAGAGAGTATCATTATAATGAGTGTGATTTTTGATGCCTATGCCTCCTTCATTAAAAGGTTAGTAGCATCTTTTCCAATTGAAAAAAATTATTTTTATCTTACAAAAATTTAATCACCACATGATGTTCCTAAATTATTGATTCATTCCTTAAATAAAATCACTAGGCTATTTGTAATTCATAATATTGTAGAAATGACTAGGGATAAAAATGCCTTTGATGAGCGATATCATTTGAGTAAGAGAGATAGATTTAACTTTCCAAGTGATTAACTGATCATTGTTTTTTTAAACATATCCTTGAAGCGGGTGGAAATTAGACTTCTTGAGAGTACAAGTATTATAAAACAAATAAATGGGAAAGTTCCTTTTTTTAACATTCATTATGGTTTTGATGATCAACCTCAAATGATAATTTAAAGTAGGGATGAATTTTTTTATACTTATCCCAACTTATGTGATGATTATAGATTCACCCATAGTAGTCAGGGACCTATTTGATAGCTTCAATATTTTTCAAACTTCATAGTGAAAAAGAATCATATCATTGAGTTAAAATACATGAGAAAGATGCTTTACCCATCTCCATGATTTTATGGGATTGAGAGTTTCTTTTAAAATCATTTTAGAAAATAATCTACTTAAGTAGTCTTCAATAATGCTAAAAATAATTGTATAAATAGTATTGACCTATCTATATCCATAAGAGTAGGGTAAAACCCATTAGGAGTTCCATTTACTATAGTATAAAATCTGAATAATTTAAAGATTCCAAGAATTAGGTCATCAACAAAATCACTGAAACAAATTATTTGAAGGTATGTAATCATCAAATCCAAATTGATAGTTTCAAAGTCCTTCACCACATCTAAATTTCTAAAAATTATTCAATTTTAATTATGATTTTTCATTATGTTAATAAATTCATAGATAGTAAGGAGGTATTCCTATATCCTTCTTCCATGAAAGATAATTATTTATTGAATGAGACCATTTTTCTTAGGAAGATAGATGTCATGGTGGCCAAAATCTTACTAATAATCCTATAAATAGAGATACCTAAAGAAAGAAACCTAAAACAAGTGAAGGATTTAAAATCATCAGACTTGAGTAAAAGAACAAAAAATTGAATGTTAGTTCCCTTATGAATAATTCCATTCTTAAAGAAAGTGTGAATAATATTTATATGTTCATACTTAATGATATCTTAGTAATTCTAAAAAATGAGATTGTTATAGCCATCTAAACCATGATCACTCCCAGGATTGAGATAAAATGTGGAATCCTTAAATTACTCCATGTTAAAAATCCTTCTGAGAATCAAATTAATCTAAATAGTAAACCACTCCAGGAATTATATTTCTAAAATTAGTAAGGTTGATATGAGAGGCACTATTAAAGAGATACTGGTAATATTTAACTATGTGATCCAAGATTTCATTCTTTTTATTGATGATATCAATTAAATTCTTCAAGTAGGCAGTGTTTTTTGAGTATTTTTATACCTTTTAAAGATCATTTAAAAAAATCAATGTTTCTATCAAATTCTTTGATCCATTTAATTGTGAAATTTTCTTTCAGTATTTTCTCCCTTAATTTTATGTTCTCGTTAAATATTGAGGATATCTCCACCTCCCTATTAAGACGATACATGAAAAACCCCTTATCATGCCAACAAACCCGTACCCGAGTGGTAAGGGCTACTTCTTGGCATCCAAGAGACCCGGGTTCAAAACTGGGTGGAGGGGAATTTCTGGGTTATTGTAGCAGTTACTGTTTGGTACTGTAGCATCCAGAACTATTCACCTGATTTGGGCCTTTGGGCCACTGGTTTGGGCCTACGGGTCTCCAGGGCCTTCGGGTCATCAAAGGCCTTCGGGCCATAGGGCCTTTGGGTCACGTAGACCATGGAGTAGCCTAGTTCATACAGAACAGGCCCCATAAGAGGATCATAGCAACTGGAGTAGCAACCACCATATATAAAACTAACCAGATTGGAAGAATGAGAGGGTATGGAAACCGCCATCGGGACCAGGCACCGTGCAACTTTGTACTGGGCAATGCTAGCTGATCAGCAATGCAAGGTGGGGAGCTAAGGAGATCCATGATGAAAGATGCTGGGGAGGGGCAGTTCAAGTGGGATGGGCCTATGGGTTATGTAATGGGAATTGTATGCCTCTGGGCCTTCGGGTCATGTATTGCAAGTCATTTCAGGCCTTGTGCCTTGGGCCTATGGGTCATGTATGGGTTCCCCTTAAACCCTTAAAAGGGGGATTATCTATAATAAAATAAAAAAGAATGCCTTCGGGCCATTTGGACAAAACCCCTTATCAAATATGGTTTGATGATTTTCTAGAACCATTTATAAGTTCAAAATATCCCTATCCATAGAAGTAAAAACCTTCTTACTCTGGGATTTAATTATGGACTGAAGATTTTTGATCTTTAGAACATAAGAAAATAGATAATTATTGAATTTTTTAGTAGTCCAAACCTATTGGACATGCCCCCTTCAATCGAGATGCTTATCAAAAGAATTATTAAATATAAAATGAAAAAGGAAAAGTTCATTTCTAGTAATAATGTAAGTGAGGATGGAGTGTTTATCAAAGTTTTTTTTATAATATTCTTCATTTAAACATCTAGCCACTGATTTCACACTCAAATGTTTTCAAATTCTTGATCCATCTTGATGGACCAAGTCCAATTCATTGATTACCTATACCATGTGTACCTATCTCCATGGAGTATAACTTCTACCAGGTCTTTATCATCAGTGTATTCCTTAAATTTTCTATAGGAAATCACAAGGTATGGTCATCCTCTTGGTTCATGAGATGTCCTATATATGTTGAAGTCTCTTGAGAGAACCCTTTTCTCTTAGATATACTATTTTATGTTTCTAATATCCCCCTATATGGATCTTCTTCCTTGATAATTTGAATGTTATTTAATTATGATAAAAATTAAAGTAAATTTTAAATAAAAATAATTTTTGTAGTAATTTTTTTATCTTATATTAACCACATTTTAGATGGTGTATTTCTTAGAAATAAGATCCCAAAGGGTTTCACTCCTAGTACATTCTTATTAATTGGAATAGAAATATAATGTTGAGAGTAGATGTTATTTTCTTTGGGGGATCAAAAATGAGTCTTGAGCTCTATAATACTAATAAAAAGGGGGTGATGATTTGAAATAAAACTCTTAAGAATATTAAAAGTGGAATGATTTTGTTGGAAATAATTATTCCAATACATGATATTAATTTCTTACATTTTTTGTATTATGATTTCATGAAACTATAAGGATACTTTTTTTTCATCATATGATCACATAAATTTTATATTTTATAGTAATGTTTTTTATGAGGAACATGGATCTGATATTGGGTGGGGTGCCTCCATTGAGAAAACTTCAAACTTGGATAATTTTCTCCAAAACACCTATTTGATCATGGATTTACTCATTTAGTTTGGGTTAGAGGTTACCTACACTGATATAAAAACAGGAAGATCACGACCTTTAATATTGTTGGTGGGTACTACCTTTATAATATGAAAATCCTTATATATTTCCTAATCTCTCACATTTTCAGACTCCGTATGTGATTTCTCAAAAGAATTTTAGTTTGAGGATACTAAAGCTTTGGGAGATAAATCCTCCATCTCTAATCCTTTACATGATTTTTTATTTAGACATCCTTCTAGATCGAGAAGTGTATTTACCTTAGTGTAATTTGGGGTTCTCTATCCATGGTAAAATGTCCCCTCTTGGATATAGTGGTCCCATTACATTAATCTAGTTGGATCATCTTCCTTTAGCATCTTAATCCAATTCTTTCCAACAATAGTTTTTTCAATTGTAAGGGGGTCATAGTTTTACTTTTATTTAATTGTTTTAATCTCTATATTTTTAAGAGGTTTCCAAAATTTAAAATAACTTTCAATTACCATGTTCTTATCTTGGACCAGAGGGGGCATGTCCTCCCTATCCATCTCATTCACATTGTTAGAGGTAAATTGAATGATATTTACCCTATTATTACATTAATTTTCAAATAAATAATACTAGTTCTTAGATTTATTTATCAATTTCTAAAGTGGTTTTAAACAGTCATCATCCTCTAATATTTTATCTCGGTCCATCACCCATTATTATTTGAAGATTCCTGTCTTTTTGTTCTGGAGCTTCTGAACCTATTTGTAATTGGAGATCTCATTACCTATTAAAATTGATAATGTTTTATAACTGAGGTATTAAATCATATTCAAACTCAATTTTTTTATATTTTTTACCAATAATTGTAACACTATCATTCTGAGAGTTCATAATATCCACATCAATTAATATACCACAAGAATACCCCATTTTACCCTCAATTATATTTTCTCTAATTTTAGAAGATCTATAATGAAAGTAGCGATGTCCTTCAGGACTTAAGGCTGAAAAAGCACCTTGATAGACCCATTAAACCACAACTATATCTGATCATTAGTGTTCCCTTAGTGATGAGTATTGATTCTAATGTCCCATTGTTATATTCTAAAAATTTATGAATTGAGATTTTAGAAACTAAAATTCTATGTTTTGGATCCCTGAAATTCTAATTTGAATAACAAATTAAAATAGACCCTTCCTCTTGGAATGATCTTCCATATATAAAATCCTGATATCCATCTCATTTTCAATTTCAATTCTCTAAATTTTAGGGCATTATCACTATTGGAAATAATTGAGCTTCTAATTTTTGAAAACTAACCAGAGTCCAGATTCTCCTCAATAGTCATTTGTTGTATATATTTATATGAAGGTCATACCATCTTTAGATCTTTGTATGTTAGAGACATGTGAAGGTTAGATTCAAGTTTTTTATTTTGGAGAGGAATTTCTCAAGAGCTCAATGAATGAAATACCTTTACATGATTCCTATATGTTATTTTCCTATATCAATCATGATTCTGAAATTGACTCCACCACAACCCAAATTATTGAAGTTTTTATAAATCAAAGAATTAGATATTAAATTCTAAAAATTCACCATTGACACATGAGTTTTAGATTTCTAGTATAATACTATTATTTCAAAAAAAAAATATATATCATTCCACTGAATTGTTATATTTTTCCATGTATTTCCATATTGGTAGTGGGAAATCCCCGCTATCCACCATATAATCCAAAACAAGTTATTACTCTTGAGATATATAAGTTATTAGGATATTGATACATATAGTAAAAGTATTATCAATGCCACATAAAAGGACTACATAATATTTTCAATTGGTTAACTTTCACATCATTACCTTACATAGATATATACTTAGTCTCATCCAATGGAGATTTCTCCATAGTGGGTGGATCTTTTATACCAGTAGTTAAAGCTTTCACCTCTATAGTAAAATATTCCACCTGAGTAGTGGGTTAATTTACCATAGGAGAAATGTTGAAAACATTGGATATTTTACTCTAGATTTTTTTTACCAATAGTTAAATAATTTATCAAATTAATATATGTTTTGATATAAGACTAAAAATGTATGAAATATTATAAAACTAACATGTTAGATTGATATATGGAAAGCCCATAATTCATAAGCATTATCTCAGTGATAGATTTTATCTAAAGTGGGTTTCATATTTCATTCTATGTAATAAAAGAGTTGGAAAACACCCTGAGGTTATATTGCATTATATTGAGTTGTGCTATGTGTTGGGGTGAGAGATACTTGTGATATATTCCCCAAATTCACCTGGATATCTAATGGGAACCCACACAAATTTATACTTTAAATAAAATGAGAGAGGGTTTAAATTTACTAAATTATATGATACAAAAACAATAATAAATTTAATCATAGTTAATAAATGACTTGAAGGATCTATATACAAGATGTTACCTCCAAAAGAGGTAATTACTTAGACCAGGAGATGAAATCACCACCACTTATTCTTCTTTGAAATAAAATCTAACATTGAGTCTTAGAAACTTTGACGGTTTTTAGTGCATTAGACATGATAACCTATAAAATGAATTTAAATATCAAACTCTTAGTCATAATTCAGGACTTCATCAGCTTTACCCTTAAACTGAACATTGCAAGAATCTTGGATTTTCTTGAATTTATAAATGTAAAATCCATTCTTGAGGGTATCCCATATAGGATACAATTGGAAGCACAAAATCCTCAAAATGGGAATTTTAAAACAATATATTTTGTTGAATGATATTTTATGACCCTATAACCTATGTAGAAGGATTTGTGACATTTTTCATTTGATTATAGATTTATAATTATTCCACGAGCACCACAAAAATCTTCAGCTTTATATTTTCTAGACTCCATATTTCCTTGGGATCAAAAGTACGGAAATATTCATTCCTGAAAGAATGAATAGGGTTCTATAACATTTAAATTTAACTAGGACTACTCCTCTTCTATATACTGCCACTCCCTTATCTTCCTGAAAAATCAACATTATCCATTTCCAAAGATGGGGAATCCATTACCCAGACAACCGCATTTTTTAGTATTTATTTTTTTATTAGTGAATCCATGACTTAACATATTTTTATTTGAGATTAACTGGTGAGTCTATCTATGTAAATTTAATTCAAGAATAATATCAATAATGAACCATGTTTTTATTGGTTGGTTAAGTCTCTATGAATTTTATTTCATGGATTTGGATCATGTAGTTCAAGGTTTGGTAGTGTATCAATTGATTTTTGGGATTTTTGGATCATAATAGTCTTTTCGATCAAGTCCTAGAGTGAGTTCTCAGGTTTGGGTGGAGGAAACTCTATAGTCTGGTAGAGGGTCACACCATAATTGGTGGTGTTGTTGTATGGTGTTGGGCTAGGGTGGAATGTGATGATAGAATGGGGGTGGTTTCATAATCAGGATCTCATGAAGGTGGTTTATAATGTATCAACCAGTAGTCCTTTGATGTAATAGTTTCACTGTGGTCCAAAGACCACACCACAACATGGATTATTGGTGGGATGTTATGTTGTATCCTAATAGGTTCATACTACAATATAGTTTTTATAACTAGTCGGCCCTCTTCTTTTCTGAGGGGCCTTAAACCATTAACCATGGGCTATGTTATAGTAAGGTATTGTGGGGGGATTCACGATATGATCATGGTGGCCACACAAAATCTATGCATATTGATTATTCTTTTATAGAGGGGTTTTTTTTATTATTTTAAAGGGGGTTTTGTTTGAAACCCCTATTAAGAGATCCTCATTCCATTCAAATAGAAGGAGAAGGAGAGCCCTCTTTCTCTCTCTTATTCCTTCTACAACGAACCATCTTAGGCTAACCTCACACATCACCTGACCTGACACTAAACTAGGATCAAAGAGTGTTCTCAATACCCAGATGGTGAAAAATAGATCATGGGTCTTAGGACAAAAAACATCGGGATAATTTCACTCTCATACAATCATATAAGAAAATAGTTGAATCAAACAAACATTAGACATGACCTATCCAAATATTAGAAATCTATATATATAAAATATATAAATATAAAATAATTAAGAATTCAAATAGGGAAAAATAGAAATAAAATTCTAACTAAAATAATAAATAAATACAATATCCATTATACATAAAATAGAAAAAATATAAATAAGCCGAAAATAAATACCATGGCTAGATAAAATAATTTAATTAAATATGATGTAAAAAACATAAACCTGCATCACTCTTTGAACATATCCTTGTAACACATGGTCACTCACCATAACTAGATGTCCATAATAGACTAATAACAACCTAAATTATCAAAGTTCAAAATTTGTAAAATGAAAGAAGAACTGAGAGATTCAAACACTCACATACATCAATGAGGATTTAAGGTGGGATTAAAACATGTTCGGTAGAATTCCACCACAGATATTTTATAAATTGTTTTGAAATTAGACCAAAATCTTATTCTGAATCAGATTTAAATGTCAGTAGAACAAAGTTATCAATGAGGCATAATAAATGAAAAATTACCCAATAATGGTTCTTTGGGATCAAATTAGGACTATAGAATATAATAAATTCATGAAATAAGATCCCCTAAACAAACCCCAAGGGGAACTAAGCATCTTGAGAAACTCTGTAGGACTCAAGTAATGTGGGGATGAACTTGGAAGATCCAATACATAGGTGTAATATCCTAACTCGATGCATTATCTTGGGAAGGAATGGAACAACACTCACCATAAGTGACCTCCCCAGGGAACTTAAGGCTAAAAATCAATGTTAAGGGATTTATAATACTATAAGGGATAATTTTACCTTATGAAAAGAAACTAAAAGAAAACCATAATATAGAGAGACAAAATGGTGCAAGATAAAAAAACATAATAAAATGAAATGGTATGAATTAAATATCATTATAGTAATAGTGGATGAGAAAAAAGGGAAGTCTACAATATCAAGACAAATAAAACAAAAGGTAGAAAATACCCAAAGCACCAAATGGGAAATAACCCAAACTCTATTACTAAACTACCATCCCAATCTCTGATTCCAGACATCCAACATAAAAAAATCCCAAATCTATACTTGTAAAATAAGAAACCTCCCCTTAACTATAGTATGATAAACAAAACCTACATGTGTAACACCCCAGGCTTTCATACTACGTTATTTCTTCAAAGTAAATCAATAACTTGCACTACACGCAACACCGAGTTCAAGCGCACCACGACTTACCAAACTAGCCGTTTAAAAGTGGTTATGAATAGTATTAACTGAATTTTGAACTTTATATAATCCTTATAATTTTAGAATCCATATTATGAGTTTATTATACATAATTTAAGAATAAATTCATTTTTTCAGATAAAAGAAGTATTTTTCAAAAAATGCAATTTTACCGCCTTTTAATGAAAAAACCTTTTTAAATAGAATATTTTAAACTTTTATATATTAAATTTAACAAAATAAACTTATTATTTAGAACTAGGACTTAATAATTTAGTTTCAAAAAATTTTTGCTGTTTTTCTAAGAACTTTCATATTTTGGTGAATAGTGAAAAATACTATATTATAACCGAAAAAAACTTTTTTAATCAAAATAATTTATCGTGTTCAATTATAAATTAAATGGTTTGGAAGTATAAACAGAATATATTTTTACCATTTAACTTAATGTTATTCATTGGAAATAACTTCACTTTTAAATTGAACATAAACAAGTATCAATCTTTTATTAGTTATTATTTCTAAAAAACAAGTTTTTTGGTTTTGGCAACGGGAATTAATTTTAAATTAATAAATGAAACTCCTATGTTGTGAATTTGGTCAAATAGAATTAATTTTTGAATTCATAATATCAAAATTATCTTAGGGTGAAATTTTGGAATTTTTCCGAAAACGTTCAATTTTTGATGAATAGTGAAAAACACTGAGTTATTAGTTAACACCGACTTTTTATTTAAATATTTATTTATTTTTATTAATTTATTTTAGGTAAAAATAGATAAATAATACCTATATAAGTTCAATATAATTCATTGGAGTCATTTTATAATAATATTAGATATATAAAAATTTTATTGAACTTTTTACCGTCTTTTACCCACCTCCTAGGAGCATTTGAAAATTTGCATAAAACTTAATTTTACTACTTCTGTGAGTTGAATTTCAAAAATCCGAGAGACATGGTTAATATCAGTATATAAAATGTGGTTCAATAAGATGAAAATAATTTTTGGTGAATAGTAACATTTTACTTTTATTTGCCACAGTTAAAAGTAAATAGGGAAATTAAGGGTACAAATGATATTATTATTACCCTAACACATGTCATAATTCTATTGGATAAGTTTAATTAGGAAAAAAAAAACCTTAGGAATAAAATATGAACCTCTTTGGTCCACTTGGATTAGACTAGGTCATTTATTATTATTTTATTTAAAGAAGAGTTAAAAGAGTTAAATTTAATTTTTAATAACTAAACCTTTTTTAATATATGGTTACACAAAATATAAATTCGACTATAAATATTCATTAGAAAGATAATAATATCTTCTACATAAAGGTATTTTATTTATAATTTTCAATAATTAAATAATTAAATTTTTTATGACACAATGATGATGCAATAATTATAGTATTTATGAAGGATTAAAATAATTTATATTATAAATATAAAAATAAATATAATTTGAGACTTTTAATTAATTAAAATATATTTATAGGTTAATATGACATGTTAGGGTTTATTAAATGTATTTATTTATAATTAATAAAGTTTTTAGGACTTAAAAAAAAATCAATTATTAAATAATATCAAAATTGACATAAATGAGTCTTTAAAAGAAACACAATATCACTGGTTGATATAATAATCCTAAAAATATAAGGTTCATACAAAAGACTTATATAATGATAGGTGTATCATTAATTAACCAATTGGGGTTCTATTGGAGGTTTATAGTATGTATATTAACTATATATTATAAAAATACAAAGAGGCATGGTAAATGTCAAACTATTTAACTAAGAGTTAAATATAAAACATAAGGTTAATATAGTGACTCAAACCTATCTAAAACCTTTGGGTTGAGTGTTTTTAGCCCCATACCCACCTTATACTTTAAATAATTCATTTTTGAGTGATTAGAAACCGAAAATTAATTTATTATAATATATTATTTTAAGTTTTTCCTACGGTACCCATCAGCCCCCTTAAAAAAGGGTACTTCCCCTTCTATCAAAATCACACATAAAAAGCCATTTTTCTTGTTGAAACTCAACCCAAATATCCTCCCAACTATCCTAAATTTATCCTAGAGGACTTATTTGGATCAGAAATCCATCCTAAGGATCCATTTCGATCAAATCAAAAGGAAGAACCCAAAGAAGAGGTAATGATTTCACCACCCTGTTACAAGTTATTTTCTTTTTCCACTTACTTTTTATTTATTATTAACATACCAAAATAATAACCCCAGTACCTTATATATACTGTGATTTTATTATATCACAACCATAATCATTATTCCATCCATCCTATGAATGATAATTCCACCATGCGTGCGTACGTACTCCTTACCATCTCAATGTCGTGGTCTAATTTGTTATTCAACACTATGTTATTTGGATGGATATAATAATGAGTAATATGTATATAAATTATGAAAATAACATGCTAATGTCTCTATAAAATTAATATTCCATCCAATTCCACACTATTAAAGAAATTATATTACCACTCGTGCGTATGTACGGATTACCGTCTCTACGACACGATGAGATTCATTTCCACGTTCACCATTCATCGACGATTATACAAATATATATTACTAATAAGTATTTAATATATGAAATAATAATGCTACTGGATATATATATATATATGTCATGTATTTATCTACTTACATATATCTTATTAACTTACTTCTGTTCAATACGATATGAAAACAGAAACAATATTTATGCGTACGTACGACCTACCGTCTCCATAAACGTTGTTTTCCATTTCATATATATATCTATTAAAAATATTTATATTTTAAATATGTAAGATATATAAATCATGGTTTATGTTCTAGAAGTATTTAAATCATGATCTAAATGATACGATCAAGAATAACAAGATAAAATACGTACGATAAAGAAAGCGATTATTACCTAAAATGTTAATTTAACATGGAAATTATTATTAAATGGGTAGTATAATGTCATAAATGAATCATGTATGATATCATAAATATTATTATTTATATGGTATAACTTAATAAAATACTACAGTCTTTATACATGAGGTTAAACATACCCTCGACTAAAGGAAATTGAAAGGTAAGGGTTAATTTCACAATCTCTTTATTATCGGAGGTTGTTTTTACGTAAGTATCTACTGGGACCTCTTTATCATCCACATCCGTGTTTATTAAAAATGTATTTAAAAACATTTTAACTATTTACTAGATAATGTGTTAAAGTCATTTATACCCTTATTTTACATTATATGTTTTGAAATGAATCTTTCCGTCGTTTTCCAAACAAGGTACATTATGTCTTTTCGACAAAATTATGGTAAGAATGTTTTTTAACTTATACGGCGGGTGAGACTATTTCCCACCATTATAACATCGTCAAAGCTTCCCTTACAATATTATAAGAATATTTTCAAAATAAGAGTTTCCTTTATAATTATGTGACTCTTAAATGATTTCAAAATAGAAAGAGATATTTCTCTAAAAAAGGTTTTGATTTCATCTATGTCAACATCCTTTGATGGATTTTAAGCTTATTTGAAGTTGATTTATTATGATACAAAACTTCCATATTGTATTGATGTTTTTGCGATATGTTTGACTATGGATGTGTTATTTTCATACCTATCATTGTTTATGGATAAAGTATTGACATTTCGTATGCCAGTTTTAATACGAATGATTATGTTATGTTTAAACCTTTTCTTATGAGGAATGCATTGGACTTAGTAAGTGACGAGTGGAGATCGCTACAGCTCCTTGATGGATCGGTAGATCTCATGAGACAAACTAGTATCTTGGAACAAGGCGTGGAAAAAATCTTATTTGTAGTATTAGAACAAGGCTTTGACTATGTGGTTATGAAGTCTGGCATTATGAATTCCATCATTATGAAAGTGGAAAATGATATTGAATGTGATTATTCTACTAGTAGAATATCCATGTGAGTAAGTAAATGGAATTATTTTAATTTATATTTTATATATTATGATGAAGTTTATGTTGAAAAGGATTTTGTTTTAGTTTTATACATTTCCTTAAAAGTTTATCCATATTTATGAAAGTTTTATCTATATTGTTATCCTTACTGAGCATCTAATCTCACCCCATTCTATGTTTTATTATCCCAGGATCCCAAGATGTGTTTTATGTTTGAGATGCAGGGTTAAGGTATGGGAACAATGGAATTCTCAAAGAATTTTTTTGTGTTGTATGTTAGAAAGTGTAATGTAATGTTCATGTATGCAATCTATTTTCCAATACTCCTAAACTAATTGGTCTTTCAGGATTTGATTCCTTGTAATGATGCCAATGTATTAAAATAATGCACCGACTCTGGGTAACTGGGGCCAGGGTGTTACAATTGGTTTCAGAGAAAGTTTAGCAATAAACTTGGTATTTAGATTTAGATAAAATTTGATTAGAGCACATTACCCTAAGATAGACATTGAGTATTAGTATAGAAGAACTTCCTAGAATTTTGGTATTGTAGATATTTTGTGAGTTTTCCAAGAAAATACATCCCTATCTGGATACGAGAACATAGAGGCGGCTCTAGCACAGATGTACCTAGGGGTAAAACTTGAAAACACCGCTTTGAGCTAGACTCGAACGGGAACTAGTGCACGACAATGGGCCTTTATGCACTCTTAGTTACGACACTCCTGGGGGATATGCTTAGGATAATTCTAATTTTCTTTACAAATAATTATGAAGGATTTACGAGTATATACCTCTTAAAAGAAAATATTTTTATGACTATGGATTATATCCATAAACTGTTTAATTTATGTTTTGTATTTTACAAGTTTGGAATTATTCATTGAAATTCATAAACTGACCTAGTGTATGCCATTGTATAGAAATGGTGCCCAGTGGAAGGAATGTGAACTCCAGCAATACATATGCTCCAAAGAGTAAGAATGATCATATCTTTCATGGTATTAATCCAACATTTAGAAGGGAAATAGTCTCCCATGTATTCTCAACATATGAAGAAATAGTGTCATGTGTTAATAAGATAAGTAAAGAATTCTCTGTGTCCTATGGCTTTGAAGGGAAGCCAGAGAAGAAAAGGATGGTAGAGAGAAAGATGGATAAAGGGAAGAAGGGAAAGAAGGATTTTCCCATATGTGATAATTGCAGAAAGAATCACCTTGGTAAAATCTTGAAGGGAATGAGAGTTTGTTATGAGTGTGGAAAAAAAGGACACCAAGTACATGATTGCAAGGATAAGAAAAAGGATTGATGTCTACAATGTTTCATCTGCAAGGATGTGGGTCACTACACGAATTAATGTCCAAATCATTTGAGTATACCCCAAATCCTGTTGTTGGATAATAATAAAGTTATGATACTACCAAAGATGAAGAGGAATGATTATATTTCTTATGTTGTTATTAAATTATTGTGTCATTTGAGTATTGTATAATTGATGTACATGTTATAAGAATTATAGAGTATATAAGGATTGTACTATAGTACTAATTCATTAAGGACTTGAGATTGTGTGGAACTAAGTATAGTGACTCAATAGTAGGTTATTTTTTTTTGAAAATATATGGTTGAGAGAAAGATAAACCACAATATGGTTTTGATACAGAGGTAGTGATTTTGGAATAATACATGATTGATTTGGATAAATTATGTTGGATATTCTTGATTACCTTGAAATTGATTAATGATTTGTATATTCCATCATTGTTAGAGTTTACGACATTTTTGGATAGAAGGAGTATATACAGTATTCTATAAGGAATAATGGAGCATGAATGTAATCAATAAGGTTTTTTGGTAATTTAGGATGTTGTAGTGTTTTAAAAGAATACATGATGAAGGTGTTCACATGTTATTATGTGGCAAAAAGGATCTTCATTGTGTTTAACATCCTTATAAATTTTGGACTGTGAGTTTGGACAGAAGTATTTTGGATAAGTCTAGTTTGAGATTATTTTTGGATTTCCATAAAAAGGACAACCTGTAGGTCGGGTGAAAACCCGCCACATTCGGAAAAGCCATGTGACTTGAACCCGAAACATAAGACTGACAAGGGTGTATCACCTACCACTAGCCCACGTAATTTCCTTGATAGTATAATTTACTTTTTTAAAAGGTCTAGTAGATGAATTATAAAATAATTTTTTGGAACCCTATACGAATAGGATAGATATAATATTTTTATGTTCTATTATCTTTTAGAGTGAAAGATGAGTTTGTGGTAGAAATTAGTTAAAGGATGGAACTCTACTTGTCAAGTATATATATATATATATATATTTTCGTCTTCTCTTATTCTATGAAGAAATTAATTCGTAAAAATTAGGTAAGGGATATTAAAAATAAAAATGTGTTATCCTAATACCTTATGTCTTGTTGAACCTATGATATTTTAAATCATCATAGAATGATGCTTTGAGGCCCACAATTCTGCAATTGTTTGTGACTTATGACCTCAATCACTACCTATAAATATTTACATTTTTCTCCAATTATGTGTATCTAAGTTCCACCAATGTTCTCCTAATCGAGATCATAATTTGGTGGTGACTTTTTCATTCCCCTTTTCCTCTTATTAAGACAAAATTTTATTAACCCAATTTCCGATGTGGGTTTTTCTCAAAGGTATTTTTCTATTTTTTTAACCATTTATTTTCAAAGAACAATTAAAAATTACAAGGATGCAATTTATTGAAGGATGGAAGAATGTAAGAGCCCAAGATTTCATAGTACATTATTTTTCAATGTAAATCAATAACATGCACTACACGCAACACCGAGTTCAAGCGCACCATGACTTACCAAACTAGCCGTTCAAAAGCGGTTACGAATAGAATTAACTAAATTTTGAACTTTATATAATCCTTATAATTTTAGAATCCATATTATGAGTTTCTTAGACATAATTTAAGAATAAATTCATCTTTTATTCACATAGAAGAAGTATTTTTCAAAAAATGCAATTTTACCGCCTTTGAATGGAGAACCCTTTTTAAATCCAATATTTGAAAAATTTATATATTCAATTTCACAAAATAAACTTCTTCTTTAGAATCAGGAAACAATAATTTAGTTTCAATAATTTTTTTTGTTTTTCTAAAAACATTCATATTTGGGTGAATAGTGAAAAACACTATATTTTAACTGAAAACAACTTTTTAAATCAAAATAATTTATAGTGTTAAATTATACATTTTAATGGTTTGTAAGTATAAATTGATTAAATTTTTACCATTTAATCCAATTTTATTCATTGGAAATAATTTCAGTTTGAAATTGAACATAAACAAGTATCAATCATTTGTTAGTTATTATTTCTTAAAAACACACTTTTTGGTTTTGACAACGGGAAATAATTTTAAATTAATAAATGAAACTTCTATATTTTGAATTTGGTAAAATAGAATTAATTTTTTAATTCATTATATCAAAATTATCTTAGGGTGAAATTTTGGTATTTTCCTGAAAACTTTCAATTTTTGATGTATAGTGAAAACACTGAGTTATTGGTTAAAACCGACTTTTTATTTAAATATTTATTTATTTTATTTAAATTTATTTTAGGTCAAAATAGATAAATAATAACTATAAATTCAATATAATTCATTATACTCATTTTATAATAAGTTTATACATATAAAAAGTTTATTGAACTTTTTACCGTCTTTTACCCACCTCCTAGGAGCATTTACAAATTTGCATAAAACTTAATTTTACTGATTCTTTGAGTTGAATTTCAAAAATTCAAGAGACAAGGTTAATATCATTAAGTAAAATGTTGTTCAATAAGATGAAAATAATTTTTGGTGAATAGTAACTTTTTACTTTTAATTACCACAGTTTAAAGTGAATAGGGTAATTAAGGGTAAAAATGATATTATTATTACCCTAACACAAGTCCTAATTTTGTTGGATAAGTATAATTCGACCAAAAACCACCTTAGTAATAAAATATGAACCTCTTTGGTCCACTTGGATTAGATTAGGACATTTATTATTATTTTATTTAAAGAAGAGTTAAAAGAGTTAAATTCAAAGTTTAATAACTAAACCATTTTTAATATAGGGTTACACAAAATATAAATTAGAATATAAATATTCATTATAAATCTAAAAATATTTCATAAATAATGGTATTTTATTTATAATTTTTAGACATTAAATAATTAAATTTATTTATGACACAATGATGATGCAGTAATTACCATATTAGTGAAAGATTAAAATAATTGATATTATAAATATCCAAATAAATATAATTTGAGACTTTTAATGAATTAAAATAATTTTCTTGGTTAATATGACATGTTAGGGTTTATTAAATGTATTATTTTTGAAGTAATAATGTTTTTAGGACTTTAACAAAAATGAATTATTAAATAATGTCAAAATTGACATAAATGATTTTTTAAAACAAATACAATATTGTTGGTTGATATAACAATCCTAAAAATCTAAGGTCCAGAAAAAATACCTATATAATGATATAGGTATCATTAATGAACCACTTTGGGTTATCTTGGATCTTTATAGTAAGTTTATTAACCATATATTATAAAAATAAAATGAGGCATGGTAAATGTCAAACTATTTAACTAAGGGTTAAATCTAAAGATAAGGTTAATACAGTGATCCAAAAATATCTAAAAACTATTGGTTGAATGGTTTTCAACCCATCCCCACATTATACTTTAAATAATTCATTTTGGAGCCATTATAAACAGAAAATGAATTTATTATAAAATAATATTTTAAGTTTTTTCCTATGGTGCCCATCAACCCTCTTATAAAAGGGCACTTCCCCTTCTCTAAAATTCACACCTCCATTGCCATTTGTCTTGGCCACAACTGGCCCAAATATCCTTCCAAATATCCTACCTTCATCCTAGTGGAATTATTTTTATCAGAAAGCCATCCTAAGGATCCATTTTGATCAAATCAAAAGGAAGAACTCGAAGAAGAGGTAATGATTTCACCACCCTCTTTCAAGTTATTTTCTTATTTCACTTACTCTTTATTTTTTTTATTACCATACCAAAATAATAACTTCATTACCTTATATATACTGTGATGTTATTATGGAACAAACATATTCATTTTTATATCCATCTTATGAATGATAATGTCACCATGCATGCGTACGTACGACTTTCCGTCTCCATGCTGTGGTGTGATTTGTTATTCAACACTATGTTATTTGAATGGATATAATGACGAGTAATATGTATATAAATAATTAAAATAAAATGCTAATGTCTCTGTAAAATTAATATACCAACCAATTCCACACCTTTAAGGAAATGATATTGTCGCTCGTGCGTACGTACGAATTACCGTCTCCACGACAAAATGAGATTCATTTCCATGTTCACCATTCATCGACGATTATAAAAATATATATTACTAATAAGTATGTAATATATGCCACAATAATGATACATGATATATATATATATATATATATTTATTTACTTACATATATCTTATTCACTTACTTACATTCAATACGATATGAAAACAGAAACAACATTTATGCATACGTACGACCTCCCATCTCCATAAATGGTGCTTTCCATTCCATATATATATATATTATATAAATATTTATATTCTAAATATGAATGATATATAAATCAAGTTTTATATTTTGGAAGTATTTAAATCATTATCTGAATGACATTATCAAGAATAACAAGTTAAAATACACAGGATAAAGAAAGCGATTATTACCCGAAATGTTTTTTTATCATGGAAATTATTGTTAAATGGGTAGTTTAAAGTCATAAATGAATCATGTATGATATCATAAATATTAATATGGTTCTGTTATAATTTAATAACATACTATGGTCTTTATACAAAAGGTTAAACTTACCCTCGACTAAAGGAAAGTGCAAGGAAAGGGTTAATTTCACAATCTCTTTATTATCCGAGGTTGTTTTTACGTAAGTATCTACTGGGACCTCTTTATCATCCAAATCCGTGTTTCTTAAAAATTTATTTCAAAACATTTTTACTATTTACTAGACAATGGGGTAAAGTAATTTATACCCTTATTTGACCCTACATTTTTTGAAATGAATCTTTCCGTCATTTTCCAAGCAAGGTAAATTATGTCCTTTTCAAAAAAATTAAGGTAAAAATGTTTTTAAACTTATACGGCGGGTGCGGCTATTTCCCACCATTATAACATCGTCAAAGATTCCCTTACAAGCTTATAAGAATATTTTCAAAATAAATGCTTTCTTTATAATTACGTGACTCTTAAATGATTTCAAAATAGAAAGAGATATTTCTATAAAAAAGGTATTGATTTCATCTATGTCAAAATCCTTTGATGGATTTTAAGCTTATTTGAAGTTGATTTATTATGATACAACACCTCCATATTGTATTGAAGGTTTTGTGATATGTTTGACTGTGGATGTTTTATATTCATACCATTCATTTTTTATGGATAAAGTATTCAAATTTCGTATGCTGTTTTTAATACAAATGTTAATGTTATGTTTAAAACCTTTCATATGAGGAATGCATTGGACTTAGTAAGTCACGGGTGGAGCCCTCTATAGATCCTAGTTTCATCAGTAAGTCTCATGAGAAAAACTAGTGTCTTGGAACAAGGCCTTGAAAAAATCTTATTTATATTCTTGGTATAAGGCCTTGACTATGTGGTTGTGAAGTCTGGGATTACGCATTTCATCATTATGAAAGTGGCTATTGATATTGCATGTGATTATTTGACTAGTATAATATACATGTGAGTAAGTAAATGAAATTATTTCGATTTATATTTTCCATGTTATGAGGATTTTTATGTTGAAAAGGATTTTGTTTTAGTTTTATACATTGCCTTAAATGTTTATGCTTATTTATGAAAGTTTTCGCTATATTGTTATCCTTAATGAGAATCAGAGCTCACCCCTTTCTATGTTTTGTTTTCCCAGGATCTCAAGTAGTGTTTTATGTTTGAGATGCATGGTAAAGATGAGGGAACAATTTAATTCTCAAAGGACTTTTTTTTGTGTTGTATGTTAGAAAGTGTAATGTAATGTTCATGTATGGAATCTATTTTCCAAGACTACTAAACTGATTGGTCTTTCGGTACATGATTCCTTGTAATCATGCCAATTTATTAAAAAAATGCACTGACTCTTGGTAAAACATGCATCTGAATATAAAAAAAATTGTATTCCAATTTATGAAACCCAATGCCTTTATTTTAAAAATGAAATTCATTTAATTATTTATTTGAACACATTGCGTTTTCACCCATAATTCTAGATTTTAAGACAAACCATGATAGAGGTACTTGTAATAGGGATTTCATAAGGGGTTTTAACTAGAAGAAGAATAAGTTTATTCAAAAAGGAATAAGACATAATGTTCTATTTGAAAGTGGAAAATAGGAGAATCCACCTACCTATAATACATTTGATAAAAAAATTCACACTATGATCTTATAGATATAGGATCACCTTTTCTTTCCTTAAAAAAATTCAAAATAAGATTTATAAAAAAATTCCCTATACCATATATTCATGAAAATTATCCCCGATTGATGGTTCATCTTCCATGAAAATGAGAAAATCAAGGAGTGGGACGAAGAACAAGAATCTTACATCTAATCCATAAGATCCAACACCCTTGAATCCATTAAAATCAAGTACCTGAAGGAAGAATATCTTGAAAAATTACTAGGGAAGAATCAAGGACAATATTTTAAGGACATTTAAGAATAATGAGTGTTGTTAGGGGAGTATCAATTAAAAAAAATTATAGATTAATTAATTACCGCCACATGGTTAGGCCACATAGTTTGGAAAACCATACATAAAAACTTTTCCCCAAAAATTAACAAGTTTCATAGTTTCCATACGTTTTTTCAAAATCATGATACATCTACTCACCTCACTTTAGTATCCCTGTAACTTATGCATGATTATCCGGAGGACACCACATGGTTTTCCTTAATCGTATACAAACCATGAACATCCTAAGACCCTCTATTAATATCCAAAAACCACCTATAAGATTCAAAAAATCAACCCAAAAAATTTAAAAAATATAAAATAGGTAAAAACATTAAATTAGGGGTGTTTGACTCTCCTCTCCATGGGTATTTTCATCCCTAAGAGGCTAGAGGTTAGCTATTCCTTGGAAGTGTTCTGGTCATTAGTATAGAATTAACTTCTCCCTCACCCAGGTTTCCTCTGGACATAGTCCATGGTTATATAATACCCATACCAAATATATCCATCTTCCTCAAAAATACTTTTCTTCCCAATACATAATATGAATAGGGGAATGAATAAATGTAGAATCTATTTTCAGGGTGACATTTTCCCAGTGTATCACCTGGATTGGGTCATGATAAAACTAATTTTAATGGGACACATAGAAAATTTAATTAACATCATTGAATACTGATTGTATGGATAACTGATATTCAGTTTATCAGATTTTACAGTCTATTCCAAATGATGATGACCCAATATCTGGGATACATTCACAAATATATTCTCATCGACATGAAATGATATGGTTCATCATTGATGATATATATATATATCTATATATTCAAATTTCTTTGGTCCATTTATAAATGTTTTTTAATCATATGTATTTTCGCAGTAGTCTCAGGGGTAATAATTTTTCTAATCAATTAAGTTTCTCATCCATTCCCAGCTACTTTATGTCCCTGTTTAAGCTCCAGACATTCATTGTCGACCAGATCCACACACGTACTACCAATTTCTAGTGGGGGAAGAATGATGGAAGTAATCGACCCCACTGGATGGCTTGGAAGAAACTCTGCAAACCCAAATCAGAGGGAGGGTTGGAATTCCGAAATCTTCTTCTCTTCAATGATGCACTATTGTCTAAGCAAGGATGTTGCCTTGTTAATCTTCCATCATCTCTATGTGCATGGGTTCTCCGAGCTAAGTACTTTCCCCACACGGACTTCCTTGCTTCTTCTCTTGGACCCCGGACCAGCTTCCTTTGGAGAAGCATTTGGGGGGGTAAAAAGCTCTTGGAAAAAGGACTGGGCTGGAGGATTGGGACTGGATCATCATTCAATATCTAGACTGATCCCTAGATTATCGATAAGGAAGGTATGCAGGCTTCATCCCCCATGCAACCAGGTCTTGAAGATGCCACTGTCAGCTGCCTCCTTTTCGACCAGGGACAGGGGTGGTGTTTGGAAAAGATCCTGGATTCGTTTAACGAAAGGGGCTAAATAATTATCCTAAGCAATCCCTGGATCCATTAAGAAGGCCCTGACTATCTTTTCTAGATCAATGACATCTCCAGAGATTACACGGTGCGATCTGGCTGCAGATTGGATCTTGGAAACCACTTAGTCGACCGTGATGAGGGGACTTGGAAATCGATTTGGACGCTCAATGTGACCCCTAAAATTAGCCACTTTTGGTGGAAAGTTTTCACAGGTACTCTCCCAACCATGATACTTCTCTCTTACCATCATATGGACAGCTCTGCCTTTTGTCCTTTCTTCCCAAACAATCCAGAAAGTCATTTTCACTCCATCATTCAGTGCCCGGGAGCTTTGCACATTTGGAATAAATAGGTCCCAACTTCTACCACTTCTCTAGATCTGGCCTCTGACCTTCCCGATCTTCTAACGAGCTCGTGCTCCTCCTTAAACTCAGCTCTTTAAGGTTCTCTTTGCACTTTGTCCAGGATTATTTGGGTCCGGCGTAATGATGCAGTTTTTCATCAAGTTCACAAACCCCCCGATTTTTGGATTGAACGGGCCACTTCTTGGATTGAGGGATGGAAAGACCACAATGGACATGTTATGCCAGGTGTTACCCTCTCCTTTACCTCTCATTGGAACCCCTAACAGAAGGGATTCTTAATATTAACATGGACGTGTCTCTTTCAATTATTAGACTTGTTTCCCTTGGCCTCCTGGTCCGAAATCATCTATGGCAAATCTTTGCTGCAAAATATGACCCACAACAGGCTTTCTGGGAACCGGCAGTTGTTGAGGCCATGTCCATCCTTGCCGGTATGTTTATTTCCTTGGATAGAGGATGGAGTGATATTATTATTGAGTCTGATAGGCTTACCGTTATCGATGCTATTAACAACAACAATGGTGGGATCCAGTCCTTTGGCATCATCATCAGGAGAATTATCTCACTATGCCAATGATTCTCTTTATGCACCTTCTCCTTTTCCAAAAGGGAAGGAAACAACGCGACACATTAGCTTGCGTCCTCAGGCCCATTCGACTCCAACTAGCTCTGGTGGGACAATTTCCCTTCATGGATTTGCACTTGTACTTCTGCTGATATTCATCATTAATGAATTCTGTTTTACATCAAAAATTTAGTTTCCATAGTCTCTATAAAAAATAATGGGTTGATATAGATGACCATGAAATTCCATGAATAGGTAAATTTTTATCATTTCTTGATAATTATTGTTATATAAAAACTCCACCATAGGCAAATTATCTTCCCATGAACCACTATATTTCATAACACATTCCTAGATCAGATCCTATAATGTATAGATCATACATTTATAATATCCCTCTACTTATGACTTATAATCCATACTCATGTTTAACTAAGTGATAATGTCTTATAGACTGTGGCAAAGTCCATGGAAATCTATTCCCATTTCTATATGTGTATAGTGATGGTCTGTAAAATCCTACCCGTCATTGATGTTTAGAATTTATATATTGATAATTGATACATCTCATAACATAATAATCCAATTTCAATTTCAAACTTGAACACCAAAAATAGGACTTCATCTCCATATACATTTTTTTGATTACCTTGGTGAACCATCCATAATGAGTGGTGATATGTAGAAAGGTGATGTTCTTGGAATGACGAAGGAACTATGATTTTATTCTAAAATCACAACAACTATTTTTCATTCACTATATATTCCTAAAATTTCAAACCAACATAGACTTTTGATCTCATAGAAAGGTATTCAGGGTATTATTGTCAAACGTCCTAGATTATATTCCATAAATTTGGAATACGAGTAATGAGAATGAAAATTACTTCATAATGATATTTCCTAAAATCCAAATTCTTGTCATCAATTACCCCCAAAAGATTCTGCTAGTCATGAACTTTTTTGGCAACCTTGTTATATTCACTACTACAAATAGGGATTTTAAAAGTGCTAAAAACTGCCTTTAAAAAAACTATAAAATCACTGTTAACCATGGAAATGATAAGGGGGGGTCCCCTTTAACAGTGCTAAGAAAGCTCTGATAAAGGGTTCCCTTTATCCGAACTAATAAAACCATTGCCAAAGGTCCCCCTTTATCTGCACGTTGTTAGAGTGGATAAAGGGTTCCTTTATCAGCTCTTTTTTGTGATTTGATAAAGGCCCCCTTTATCTGTGCTATTTTGAGCACTGATAAAGGACACCTTTATCAGCTCTATTTTGAACACTGACAAAGGAGTCCTTTATCAGCGCTATTTTGAACTTAGATAATGTGTGCCTTTTTCAGTGCTGATAAATTCCATGTTTCCTAAGGAAACTGAGAACCCACATAGATCCTGCACACCTGAGACATCACCTACACACACACCACCAAAAAACACCTGGACAACAAATAGATGCACAAAACAACGCCTACACACAAAAAAAAGAATAGAAAAACCGAACAGTTCACACAAGAGTTTCACAAACAATGCTATAAACATTTACTTGAAATCATGAATACAAAAAAAACTGCTATATACATTTCAAACAATGTTTTATATGGTTACAATTACAATTATCCAACAAAGAGTTAAAAACATTAATGTTTCATTCTTTTTTTTATCCGTGATCCCCTCTCAAAAATTGTCATCCATGGTATTAGTTACCGAAAAAAGCATCCGAACATAGGAAAAAAATTACACCTATATAAGAAAACAAATATTATGTTAGTAATACAATAATGAAATAAATTGAACATTAATATGAATGAATACAGTAATAAAAAGTCAATTTTTAATGAAAGAGACACGTTTGGGTTGGTAGGGGCCATTAGACTAGATGATACTTGATATATGACCTTGATAAGGGTAGGTAAGTGGCCATGATAATCTACTAGAGTAATGAAAATGAAAAAACTTCACAAAGTACAACAATTAATGATTTTAAGAGGTTTCTTAGTGTATATACTTTTCCACTTTCTCTTCTTAGTCCTCCTAGAGGAAGGAACTTCAAAAGATAACATGAGGTGCCAAAGGTAGTGTTAAGGGAGGCCCAAATGGTGTTTCCTTTGGATTAGAAACAACCACATCCATGAGATCCATTTGACTTGGGAAGCCATGATCATCAACCTCTCTATCACTTTTTGAACCAAATTTGGCAACCATGTCCATGGGAATATAAACTAGTGAGGTGGGAGTTGACCAAATTTTTCCAGCCTCTTGAAATATCCTAGAGATAAGTGCTAAAGGCTTCTCCCCCCACGATGATGGCGACTACTGATCCAGTCCCTCCCCCAACAGAGGGGTAGGGACCCCAGTCGTCCTCTAAGAGAGTGATGGACTCTTTATCCCCATTATCCAAACCCGAGATCCTTCCGCATTTCCCATAGAGATTCCTTTTCCTTAAGGTTCTGGATCACTATGCATGGAGCCCTAATATTCCTTTTTCCATTGCGAAGTTCAACGATGCCTCAACTATCCTTAATCAGATGCTGGTATAGTGTTTTTCCCACAGAGAAGGCCATCGGTGGAATCCTTTGATAGGTTCCTTTTTGGTTCTTGGGATCTACAAGAGAGTGTAACAGTGGGTATGATGGACAACAGATGCATTTTGATCACTTTCGTGTCGGAGGAAGACCTAATAAAATCTTGGCCTAGTGTGACTCGTAGCTGAAACAGGTAAAAATTATTCCTCAAAAGACGGTCTTTTGACTCCTATATGAAGCTAGACCCCCCATTTGGTGTTGATCTGGGTGATTTTTCTTAATCCTCCTACCTTTTTAAAATCCTTCCATCATTAGGATGCTTGGGAACCTCGTAAGGAGGTATTATCCTCTGATCACCAAACCACTACTATGTGCCATCCTGTTAATCCACATGTGTGTGTGGAAGTGGATTCCTCGAGGGAGAATCCTGAGTTCCTTTGGATAACCATTGAAGAAGAATACCAGTGCAGACAGAATGTCAAGTATGATTCGTGGGTTGACTTCTGTTCCAGTTGCAAGCATTTGGGACACTCGTTTGCCACATCAGATTTCTGCTAAGTAGAATATGGTCCTAGGTGAGGTTGTTGTTTGTGACAACCCCTCGAGGGTCCATTGTAGTGGCCAAAATGCAGAGGGGAAATTGGATACTCCTGATCAATCTCACTTATAGGGTACCGAGAGTATAGGTTTGCAGGAGGCAGGCATGGGGTGTCCAAGCAAGGAGTGGGGAGCCCTATCAGCACTGAGGCATTTTAGTGTGCTGCAGGGGATTCGAGGGATAGACCTGCCTATGGTTCTGACCTTAATGCAGGTGTGGAGAGATCAGACTCTCAGTCTCCCTCTCAAAGTGGGGATTTCCAACTGGAAAGAAATCTTAATTCAGTTGTGGAACACATTGTCTCTCCTATTTCTGAGCCTCCATGTGAAGAAGTCAAGGTTCCAAAGCTAGGTTTGGTTTCTCAGAGAAGGAGGTCCACAGGGACGCTACAATGATGTTGAAAAGTGAGGAGGATTAATCTCTGGGGAACATATTGAAGGAGGTGTACTTGCTGACTACTGCGGTGCCTCCACATAAAAAAAGGATGCTTGGGGAGGGGAGTGTGGCCGAGCCTCTAGGAATGCAGGAGGTGCACCGATTATCTGCAGTAGTGTCTCAACCTCGCAAAGGGAGTCGGGATGAGGGGAGTGTCTTGGGCCCCTTGTAACCAAACAATTTCTATCCAAAACCCCAATCCTATCTAAATGTTGTGTGTGTGGGAAAGAATATGCAGAGCCCCAGTGACCAGGGCAACTGTTTTTGGGCCAAGGGCCCCCACGTAAGGCCCGAGGGTTGAGTTGAGGAACCGTTTTGATAGTATGGCTATTCAAGACCAAGTTGTTTCTCATGAGGAGGATGATCCAGGTGATGAATTTTATAGCCAACTCTTAGAGGACAGTTGAGACCGTTTCAAAGGGAAAGGTTCTAACATCCATAGAAGGAATAAGGGACAAAAAGGGAAGTGCGCCCCTGAGAAATGCATTGTCATCCAGGGTAAAAAACCCAAGGGAAGTAAAGACAATTCTTACTTGCACAGACCAATGAAAACCAAGTTGGCCAAGAAAGGTGGGAGCATGGAAAGCAAAGACCTACAAGATGGGGAAATAGGTGATCCAAGCAGAGATATGAATTTTATAGAAGAAGAGTTAGGGGAGTTCCTGAAGCTCATATTCCCCTCCAAGGAAGAAATGATTGAAAAGTCTCTTCGTCCCAATGCCTCAAATGAGAATATTGTAAGAATTTATCATTCTATAAGATAGGGGTTTGTTATGGTCTTGGCCTTTGACAGAATGAATCATCACACTATGTTCATGGAGAAATGAGTTGACTTTAATGGGATGTTGTTCATTAAATATTACTTTAGGACTGATCACACACCCAAATCCATTTAGATCTATTTCCACTTGACACAACACTCTCTAGACCTCTATGGTCAATGTATTCCTATCCAAGTTGTCCCAGTATTGGAATGCGATGGGAAACACCACCATAATTAAAGAAGATCCCCTACCGATTGGAACTTCTTTCATGAGAACCCCATATATTGTTACCAAATCCATTGACACCCTCATTTTTGATAAGCGTAAATAGATTCCTAAAATCATATGTTTTTCAGCTCAATCAAAAACTCTGTGGAAGTACACTGAACCAAGAAGGGACAACCTCAGTTCATCCCAAAGCTTCCACCTGATCGAATAACCCATCCAAATAACCACCCAAACTCCTAATTTAATATACAATTGAACATTTTGGATCTGTAAATATGGGTTTTAAGCTCGAAATCATGTTAGAAGCATTTAAAATCAATCCACTTAGGCTTAAAAATTAAGTACATGACTTGTTCAAAGTCATGTGATCACATGACCATAATAGGATCATGTTATCAAATGAACCTGGGAGATTTATATGATTAGATGACCCTTGAATCTTTATGTGATCATGTAAATAAGACAAGAAAACACGAAATATGGTTCAAGTGAATTTCTTTGATTATGTTATTTGTTTATGTGATTTGATCATGTGATTAGATTGCAGGATCATTTCACATAAAGCATTCATACAAAGGAGCTTATGTGACCTGATCACTTGAAGTGGATTATGTGAATTAGAGAAAAAACCTAAGAGTTCACATAGAACTATGAAATATTGACTCATTAGTGAAATAAAATTCCCATTATTCTCCAATCTATAGGAAATTTCACAAAATACCAAGAGTATCTTAGAACACTAAAAGAAAAATTAAAGGCCTAGGGAATTATTCACGTATTCACATCCTTATAACAAAGTCCTTTTTTCTTCTTCTGGAATTTTATGTGAGGTGTGTATGCATCTAGGCATTGATGTGATGTAGGTTCTATATGAGGTGCATAGGAACCTATATTTTGATGGGCATGCATATGTATATATGATGCAGGTTTATTTGAGAAATTTATGAGATGAAAGATCTATGGACAATGATTTTACTGTGGAAACATCAAGATTACCTCTGTGATTGAATAGAGACAACATCGTTTCTCGTACTAAAAAGGCATGTCACATGGACATAAATATTCCAAAATAAACTAACACTATACGGAATAATGAAAATCAAATCAATGTTTCATTATATAATATTTCTTTTAAATAGACATATTATATCGTAACACTACCTTTACATCTTTCCAAATGGTTTCTTTGGTCCAAATATAAGCTAATAATAGAACTAATGATTCTTTGTGCACTTTACTAATGTTGGTTAAATACCGATTAGAATATCATCTGATCTAAACTTCCAATCCAACTTCCCCATGATGCTCTCACCCGACACCGTCTCTATGATATCATCATTCAACGTTCACTTTTACTTCTCTTCCTGCTCTCATTTACCTAGTAAATGGGTACGAGAATAGAAGGAAATGTGAATTCAGATTGATGATAAAATAGAGATGGGGTGGGATAAGGGAATCATGGGGACACTAGATCATAAGTTCAGATCAGATGATATGCTAAGTGTTAGTTAAGAAACAGTAGAAATGAATCCTTAGTTTTTTTATTAAATTTGTAAGGGGTGAAAAACCAATATTCTTCCAACTCACTACATCAAAAGAAAAAACTGCATAAATGAAAAAATACATAATATAAATGATTTATGGAATAATATTTTAGGTCTAGTGCATTTGTAAACAAGTAAACATGAATAACTTGTTCATAAGAGTATCTCATTAAGTTATGATTTACTAGAAAGACAATTCATTTCTAAAACCATTCTTCATAACCTAAGGATATATAACATAATAAAGGGTGATCAAATATTCTCAAAAGTGTGAACAAGGGAGATATCAATGATCATATAAGGACAACATAAGTATTAGGAATTCACCTTCATAATATTTGTGTACAATCTTCCAATAGGTATGTTGACTATTCGTTTCTAAACACATCTATATCATCTTGTGAATATGAGTTTTTGCGACAGTCATGGAAGTACATAAAAAATATAAATACATAAAGGATTAATAAATATTTTAAATGAACTCATAATTATTTTCGAAAATACCTCCCCAGGGATGCTATTTTGTTGATGAAATACGATTTCTTTCATAAATTTACAAACATAATAACCACAGTCTTTTCTGTTTGTTTGTTTTGGACACTATAGAAAAATCATGAAAAATAAGTAATTTGTTTTGATATGTGTTTGGATAGTGCAATGTTATTATATATACCAGGATACTTTTCTAGTGGTATATCTTGTAGGCGTTGTTTTCCTTAGGCCCTTAATTCATTCTATGAAGTAGATGATATTGATACACCACCCTATCAAAACAAAATCTTTATTAAAAGATAATATAAATTATATAACTATATGTTTAGTTCTAAAATGTTGGATCTAGTGTATTAAAAATTAACAAACGCCATTATGCGTGGTCAGTTTGTTGCATATCAATGCATTGAATTGAGAAAATAAATATTTATAGTACCCAAATTGACTGCAATTAGCATCCAATGCTCCCAAGAAACACAAAAAGGAATAAGTTATGAAAGAAATGAAAATATAGTTGATATGATTAAATTTTAGAGTTTACCAATGCATCATTGGTATTAAAAAGATTCTGTTAGCCGTAATTTTGTTTTCAAATGATTTGAGTAGGGATGACATTATTGCAGCCTCTTTATCAGAATATATTTCTTATTTTGAAGAGGTGATATGAGGAATAACGAGTCCAAATTTTTTTTCATGGGGAAATCCCTTCAATTTTTTTTCATATATACAACTATGAAAGATATGAAATGTATTTTGTCATAATTATCATAATATATCAGATTTTGTAAAATAAAATCATGAAAACATACCTCAAGTATACATTTACTACTGAGTCACCTCGCCATTCATACTTGAAGATTTCATTTACATTTTCTTCACTAATGAAATCCAATTTTCTATCTCCTTACATTGTTTTTTCAAAATCAACTATGTGATCATTTATATCTATAAACTTTGTATCCATATGAGCCTGCAATAGTATTATCTATGGATATAGAACAGGCAGGGTAAAGAGTCTCTAAGTAGACCGTTTCAGTCAGTTGTTTGATCCTTGAGATAGTTTTGAGCTGATATTTCATTTCAACCCCTTCTCTCTGTCGTTATGTAATATCATTCAATAGTTCAGACCTTTTTCATTAAATGTTAAGGTTTTAGCTTGGAAAATATATTGAAAATCGATACCTCCTTGTTGACATGTTTTTTATAAGAATTGACGGCCATACGATGAATGTTCCAATAGATTGTTCGACTGTATGATTGTTTTTGTCATCATTTGGAATAGGTAACTCATCACTCAACTCATTAGCTACATTAATCGACACTATGACATGATCTGTTGGAAGTTATCTATTGTGTAGAATGTTGTTCTTCTTGTTGAACACCATATCCATCGCTACAAGGCGATAGTATAGAGTTGATAGGTATAAATCACAATCATTTTCACCCAATAGAATATCAGCACAGGAAAGGTTTTAGTTTCTATGTGATTCACATTTCACAGAAATAGTTATTATAACATTGATTACCTCAGCTGAGTCAGGTATTGGAGGGGAATGGGTTGCCTCAAATTTGGGGGGTGGGGGTGGGGAGGGATCTTGACGCATGGGTTTTTTTGATTTGTTTATTCTCTTTTCCTCCCCCATAAAACTTTTTATCATCTCTCTTTCATATTTTAATTCTTCTTGAAACATATCTATTGTTTCTCTCATCTTTTTAATATCCTCAGTTTTATGTTCCACTTGAATTTCTTTCTGAAAATATTTTCAGGGTGTCACCCCAAAACCCGCACAATGTACCTAAAAAGTATGCTCCCCATGATGGTTTCTAAACGCATCCCATGCTCCTTGGTATATCAAGTGTGCATAAAGAGGAGGCGAGTGTGTCTTGATTTTCCCTTCAGTATCTTTAAGATGAGATTTCCTTAAAATTGCGTAGAAGCCTCTATGAATACTTCCTACAACTCTTAATACATATTCTTTGTGCGATGGATCTTCTATAAATGCATTCTAAAATGGATGATGAAGAGTAAGTCAATGTTTTAGTATTTTATTTAATTTTAAAAAATTAATGAAATGATATCATAATGTTATCATAATCTCTTCCAAGATTAGTGTCTTAAGCCCAGTGACAACATGGTCCCATGACTGTACATCAATCGACACTCATTTCCAAGTGATGATTCTAATTTAGCTACTAAATATGGCTTGGATGGGGTTAACATGTTGGCCTCACTTATTCCACCCCACGTCAAATTTGATGCCTTTTTCTTTTGGCTTAAGTATTTTGGATAACACTATAAAACTACGACACACGTTTTTTGCGCCATTAGGGTTTCATTTCGTAATGTTTCCTCAGAAGAGTCATTATTATTTTCCTCTAGAGCTCTAGAATCAACACTGGGACTAACAGTAATAGGTTTAGAAACCTGTTGTACCTCAGCACTGGGACTAGCAACAAAAAGTTGAGAAACCTATTTTTGCATTGTACTGGGACCAACAATAGTAGGTTGACAGATTTGTTGTGCCTCGGGATTGGGCACATCAGCAGGTGTAGAATTCATTATCTATAGAAGTTGTTTAATGATTAATTTAGATTACATAAAGAAGAACCGAATAGATAATAACATAAAGTAACATAATTTATATTATAATAAACAAATCACCTGAGTATTGAACTCTTTTTTTAAAGGCTGAAGAGATTTTTCCCCTCTATCGACTTTGTAAATCCCTTCATTGTGGGTTCCTCTAATATAAAAAACATCATCTACATTGGTAAAGTTGCAAAATGATTGTGAAGTCCCAATGAAAGGGTCATCCTCCATTGAACTTTCATCTGACCCTTCAGCTGTTTTGGTCGATCATAGAATAATTGAACAATTTTGGTTTGCAGGATTTGGAACATAGAATACTTGCACTACCTATGATAGCATTTTAAATGGTCCTTCTTTCTCCCCTTCCTTACTGAAATCAAATTTCACGAATCCTAATTCATCTATTTTAATACTACTCCTATTATTAACCGACTAGCATTGAAAAATCAGCACTTGGAATTTCGTATAATCCAACTCCCATATTTTTTGATTATGCCAAAGTATGACATATTCACATAAATTGGATATTTGTCTTTAGCACCAGAAACCTGCGTCGCTTCATCCAAAATCATAACCCCACTATTCCGCATGGTACTATCTTCATCATGTTCATTATTATAGAATGTATAACCAATAACTACATATGCATGGTAAGATAATACATACACACTTTCTCCTCCAACTAGACATTGAAGTTTTTCTGAAATTGAGTCCATATTTTCATCTAACTAATTAAAAATGTGGTCCCAAAACTATCATGTAAACTATTGATTATTTGTATCTGATATACATTTTTAGCTCTAGATGGATTCAAATGCCTAATAATTTCTTTGTGGGTCTGAACAAATGGGTCAACATCAAAATTGTTATGAAAAATGTGAAGGTGGGCCTGCTTCTGATCAATTATATTGATTGTGACAACCTCTATTCCAGAAATTCCTTCACCCTCAAGCTACCGAGTGTGAAAAGATTTAGGTAGGACAATTATTTCCACCCCATATAGGTATTCAGTATAGAATTCAATGGCTTCCTCAACAACATATTTCTCTGCAATACAACCCTCTAACTGACTTCGATTTTTGACATACCCTTTCAAAATATTCATATACCGTTCAATGGGGTACGTCCATCTATAATGTGTGGAACCATATAATTGAATTTCTATCACCAAATGAACCATCTTATCAAAGAATGTCAGCGAGAAGATCATTTTCAATTCACATAATATGATGGAAATTCATCTTTCCATAATTAGAAATTTCGCTGGGTCTATAACTTTGTAGCATATATATTTGAAGAAGAAACAGAGTTTCGTTAATGTATAGCGGACATTAATGGAAAAAATGTAACATAAATCTATAGGAATTAGATCTTTCATAAAAACATGGAAATCATGTGATTTTAGACCCTTTAACTTTAAATAGCTCATTGACATGATGTTCTTGATATTTGATGAATACCCCTATATAGCCTTTACGTTATTCAAGAAGTTGAAAAACTAATTTCTCTCCTTGGAAAGAGTATAAGCAGTAAGAGGAAGTAATTTTTGTTTTTCACCCTTCACTAGGGCAAACTCTTCTCATATTCCCATCTTAACCATGTCCAATCTAGCCTTGATTCCATCCTTACTTTTTCCGAGTTCATTTAAAAACGAGCCGATGAAACTATCAAATACATTTTTTTCCAACATGCATTACATTAAGAAAATATCTGACATACAGACAATTCCAGAATGGTAATTCAAAAAAAAAACTGATCTCGTTTTCCAACAGTTTTTTCTAAGGTCTTTTGAAAACTTTTTTCCAAAAGTAGTGTCCACATATTTTACTTTCACAAACAATTGATCACCTGTTAGTGGACACAGTGTTTTACATTCTTCTGAACTTCCATTGAATGATGTCGTCCAAGATCGGTACTTATGTCTTCATGGCCGAAATCTATGATGTCCTAGAGACATGGTTTTCGATGAATGTTTAAACCTAATTGATTGTGTACCTTGTTCGCAAATGGGACACCCCTGAGTTCCTTTAATTCTATATCCTGAAAAATTTACATAAGTAGAAAAGTCATTTATCGTCTCGTACAACATGCCTCTCAAAGTGAAATCTTAATTTTTGAAAGCATCATACAACGTAACACCTTAATCCCAGAATAATTTCAAATCCTCGATCAGTGGAGCCAAATAAATATCAATACCATTACATGACTTTTTTGGTCCTGATATAAGTATAGATAACATTGTGTATTTTTGTTTCATGCATAACCATGGTGGTAATTTATAATTTACCAACATAACCGACCATGTACTCTGACAGCTACTTTGAAAACCAAAAGGATTCACTCCATCTGTAGATAATGCAAGGCGAAGGTTTCTCGGCTTGTTTCCAAATTCAGGATACTCATGATCAATTATCTTCCCCTGAGGAGAGTATACCGGGTGACGTATTTTCCCATCTTTAATTCTTGTAGCTACATGCCATGTCAATTGTCTTGCAGTCTCCTCACTTCCATATAGGCACCTAAACCTTGTAATGATTGGAAAGTACCATAAAACTTTTGTAGGACATGATTCATATTTCTTGTCTTGAGAAGAACCACATTTTGGGAATTCTTTAAGTGATAAGTGGTCTTTAAAAAACAATATATAGTCATTCAGGTAGTTGTGTATTCTTTTAGAGATCATACCATCGAGCATAGCATTTGTTTGGAATTGTATGTTTAGCTAGAGAGCTCATTATCTTCTGGGAGCATGTCATTGAGGGGCAAGTAGTTCCGTAAACTGGCATCACTCCACCCATTTCTGATTTCATATTATATAGCTTTAGTACATCTAAAATGCAGTATATTTAGTGAAAATAGCATATAATGGTGTCTTTTCACAACTCTTTAACTTCTCAAACAATTTTGGGAAATCATGAAGTTCATCTTCATCTGTCATTGTCATTTCTTCAATACGATCTTAATTATCATTCACATCTATAATCACATCCTCCATATGATCATATTCATTGTTCATGATTATAATCATATCATATGATCCATAAGACACAGTTCTATCCCAACCATTACCTATATTCATTTTCCCCATGTTTATTTCAACATGTATAACTTTGATCTATTCTGTGACAGATCAGGTGTTCTTCCAACTCCTCTGGACTAATTTTTCTTGAATAACATTATCATAAAAACATACAAAGGATTTGAGAAGGGTCATATGGATGATCTTTTGAAATCTTGATAAACCCTTTCTTGCCATCTTTATACTCTTTTTTCAACTGATTGGCATTCATTTATTCTTTATTCATATTCATCCTATTTGATATAGTAATATTAATATTTTACAAAAATAATTACAAAAAATATGTTCAACTAGGGTCACTATCCAACTATAATCCATAGAACTAGCTGTGGTAAACAATACCCTTACCTCTCCATGAATTACTCAAGACCAAAGTACATCACATCCATCTTCGCAACCACTTGATCAGTGGAACTATCTATGAGAATCCCTTGCACTAAAATGTTTTAGTATCCCACATGTGATTTATATTCACTGTAGTAAACTAGTTTTTTAGTGTTTCTTTAGAAACATAATGTCTCTATTTAAGAACTACCATACTAAACTAATAGATGGTATGATTTTCAATAGTGTGATTGTGGGTGGAAGGATTCATTACTTGTTTTTTATGGTTATTTGACCAGGGTATCCATAAAGTGTCACATATAGTCCTCTAGTGAAGTGATTTTCTAAGATTCAGTGGAATTAAACTAGTAACAAAGTGGTCGTGCCATTGAAATGGGTAATGTTTGGATTTATATTCAATGGTGGAAGAAATAAAACATGAAAAAATGGCATACCAATCATGCCAAAAACCACAACACCATACAAACACACAATCATGCTCACAATCTCAACACCATACCAAACAAACAATCACAATTTCAGACATTAAAAAGCTTCACTTATTCAATTATGTTTGATAATTCAGGGGTTATCACAAATTTTTTTTCATCCTGGGCTTTCAATCATTAGTTAGTATACGTAAATTACCAATTTTTATATTCAAATGTTCAACAGGAACCAACCAATATGAAATTCATTTAGTGCGCAAACAAGGACCACCAAAGACTACAATTTTTAGCGGGAAATTTAGCCCATACATTTCACAACATAAACATCAATATCAAAGAGTAATAACATGATAATAAGAGGAAACCAATGAGTAAAAGTAGAAAACTCACCATGAATGTGTCTTTCAGTGTGTAGTAGAGGTACGTTCACGGAAGAGGAGATATGCACGGAAGAGGATATTTCTAACTGAAAATAAAATATAAAATGATAACTTAGATGTTAAAAAAATGTATTGGTCCATAGTGGGATTTTATTTTCCATCTTTGATATCTAATTCTTGTTTATTTATTTTTTGTGTATATACTATTTTCGTAGATGTTCAACTTATGAAAGGGACATGTCTGGTTTTCAGGAGAAAGATATTTTTTAATTTACTATAATTTAGGGGTAAAATATTACAAATTAATTGTATTTTTTTCCTAGGGGATAATTTTTATCCCGTAGGGATCATGAATGCCTCTTAGGTTAGTAGAAAGTTGGGTCAGTTGTTGGCTATGAAACCAGTCTGGGCCGTATCATTATATTTCCAATTTTAGTTGACTCATGTCCATTTAAATATTGGATTTGGGGGGGGGGTTAGAAACAAATATATATAAGGAATAAGAGATGTAAAATTATCCTAGGCTCTCCAATACAAGTGATGAAAGATGAAACATACACTGGGTAAGGGAGAGCCACCCAATAGGAGAGGAGGGGGAGGTTGGTGTAGCACGAACGAATTATAAACTTATGTGTTTTCTACATTACTAAGGCTATGATTTTCTCTCGTAGATCATGAATGATTATTGTTGATTTATCACTATTGTGAATATTTTTTACATGGATACATGTAGCCTAATTTACCTAAGGGTGAATATCCACCACCAGCTTAATATTCTTTCTACCTCCCAAAAAAATTGATCACCTTGTTAAAAATCATGTTGCATTAGATTAAACTATTTCAATTATTTAACATGAATTGTGTGGGAAGATCTTTGATAACCACTTTGAATGGTTTTCATTGGAAGAGATAATGAACATAATGTTCAGGAGATGTAACCATTCACACATGCAAGAATAGTTTATATTTAATAAATAAAAAATTAAATTCTTTATGAAAATATGTTTGGCTTGAAACTCCACCAAACTCTTACACTAGGGTAAAACCCCTATTATGGGGCCAACGGAGTAGGAACAAAAATATTTTGAGATCATATCGTAGGGGAGATTATAATTTTACCAGCAGAACCATCTGAGATAAAAATATTAAATTTTACTTGAATTCATTAAAATATAATGATGTGGTTCATTATAATATATCAAACAGAATGATTATAACCCTCGAGAAGTTTGAGTGGCTAATTAGATACCAAAATCTCATAACATGCACTGATGAAACCATGACCACTCAAATGAAAAGGTATTTAGGCACATTTTATGAGATACTCCCCACTATAAGGGTATCATTACTATCACACTATGACCAAAAACCAACCTCCATGGCCCATGCTCTATTCAATATTGAACAAGATGAATGGATGTGGCCAGATCACTCGTACCCGTGTTCCAAAAAATGAACTGAAACCAACTCCATCCCTGAAATAATAGAATGCGACCCTCTATACTCAAAACCCATTAAAATTGGGATTAACACCTAAAAAAAACTTATGGTCTCCTCCCCTAAAAAAGGATTCCTTTACACCACTCCTCAATCAACAACCTCAACATGTTCACTTTAGATATACCACTAACTTATAAACCAACTAGTACTAAACATGACCAATAATTGCACGACTTAATGATCCAAAAAAATGAGGCTAAAACAACTAAATCACTGACCATTCCCTCTTAAATTCTAGTTCCCAGAAGTTAAAGAACCTTTAATTCACCTCTTTTAAAATAATTTCAATCAGACCAACCAAATATAACCACATGACCACACACTGCTCTAGCATTGTTAATAAAACAAAGATCCCCTAATCATGATCCTAACATGACACCAAAAGTGAAACAAAAATCATCAAAACCAATAGGGCTAGACATTAAAGTGAACCTTCCCTATCAACCAACCTCATATCTAGGAGCAATACAGGTGATCCAATTTTTTTACCAAAGGAAACCCCATTCTAAAACACAAAAATGAATTCGTCCTAGAGTTATCCTATTTAGGGATCACCCTTATACAGTCAATTGAAGCATCGTGAATCACCCCACCCAACTCAACCAATAGTATAATCTTCTTACCATAAAACTACATATCATAATGCATGAAATAATACAAAATACCTTAGTAATGGTTTGAAACCACCAAAATCAATGTGTAGGAGGATGATCTGGAAGCCAGAGGAGGAGGAGGAGGATGTAGCGTCGACGGAGGACGAGGAGAAGCAGGATCGCGACAGAGGAGGGATCACGACGGATGAGGAGGAAGAGGAAGCTGTGGCAGAGGATAAGGAGAACTGTCGTGGTAGAGGAGGGATCGTAGCAGAGGAGGAGGATAAGGCAGTGGAAGCATAGAAGGAGGATAACAGTCGCAATGGAGGATGATTACAAGGCAGAAGTAGTGGAGGAGGAGGAGGAGGAGTCGCATCGTAGGGTTCAGCTTCTGTGAAGACTTGAACACAAGCAGCAGAGGAGGGTCCTGTTAGGGTTATTTTATAAAAACTTCCAGAACATTTATCAGCGCTAGTAAATAGCACTGATAAATGTATGTTTTATCAGCACAAAAATGTGAGCATTGATAAATAGGTATTTTATCAGCACTTTTTTAGCACTAATAAAGGCATATCTATAACAGCGTGAAAAAAATCATAGATAGAACAATTATATATCAGTGCTAAAATTATAGTGCTGATAAATATATATTTCAAAAATCCTTTTTAATTATATATATATATATTAAAAATTATTATGAATTTATAAATAAAATAAATAAAATAAATACATTAAATATAACAAATATAATAAATACAATGAATTAATCAAATAAATCTAATAAATCTCTGATAAACATTATTTTTTAATATAAATATAATAATTTTATATAAATTAATAACCAAAACTTGTATCAGTGCTAATAATAGCACTGATAAATGTACACTTTATCAGTGCTAAAAAAGTGTTGAAAAAGGGTACACCTATATCAGTGGTTGTTTTAGTGCTGATAAAGTCTACATTTATCAGTTCTTTTAGCTAGCGTTGATAAAGTCCCACCACTTTATTATCACTTTCTGCTTAGTGGTAATAAAGGGTAGCATTTCCCTCGCCCTGTTTTGTGGTAGTGATTATTTTTGACTGAAAGTATATAGCACTAAATTTCATTTTCCTGGTGTGAAAACCAAGTTAAAGTCAAACATATGGATACATCCCTTCTAACATCATTATATTAGGTTAAAATACTATTATGAAAAGATTTTTTTTTTAAAATTTAATAATTCACAAACATGGTGAAATTTTCACTAAATAGGTATTGGAACCATGTTTTTAAGGATTGGACCACTAAATTTAATTCAAATTCACAAATTAGATGATTCTTTTCATGTGTTTTCAATTATATTATTGCATAAGCAATTATATTACAATATCTCATGATTTTATGAAAAATATTTTGTCAAATTAATTTAAATTAATTTATAGTTTAAGTTAAACAAAATAATTTTTTTTCTTTCATTATATGAAACACGATGTATATCTTTCATTACATGTAACATCAAGTTTCTTCGATAACTTGTGTTACATGGAAGACTGATTCTTACCAGACAATAATGTACTATTAAAATTATTATTTAACATTATAATTATCACCTAAAAGTTGGAATGATCTAAATGGAAAATATTATCTGAATTTGTAAAATATGGTTTTCACATGTTTATAAAATCAATTCATTAGTTACAAATAAATTGTAACTGAAAATAAAAACTAATTGAAAATAAAGGATTTTTTTTTATAAAATAAATATTTTTATGCACCCAAAGGCATTTTATCTTAATAAATTAAATTAATTAATATTAACTGATGATATTAATGATATATATATTATATATTCAATAATGTTTTTTACATTTATCCAATATGTTTAATATGGATAAGATAAGAACAAATCCAATTTAGGAAAAAACAGATGTATTTTTTTAATAGGCAATTTTACTGCCTTTTAATGACGCACTTATTATAAAACTAAAATTTGAAATATTTAGAAATTATATTTGAAAAAATAGTATTTTTTTCCAAATAATAACATAAAAATTATCTTAGGGTGAATGTTTGGTTTTTTTTCCAGAAGTTTTAGTTTCTGATGATTAGAAAAAAATACATAATTTTAATGGAAATATACCTTTTTGTTATAATTATTTATATAGTTAAATTATATTTTAAAAATGTTTTAAATTGTAATTATATAAATTATTCATATATTAATACAATATATATCATTGGTATCAATTTTATATTGAAATTGGATATAAAAATATTGTAAAAGTTTGAACATTTTCACTTTAAAAACCAACCTTCTCATCGCTTATGCAGTTTTAATATTGAATTAAATTCTGAAATTAGTGTGAGTTGAATTGGGAAATATATTTTACGAATTTGGAATCATAATAATTTATATTATATAAAATTTTTAACTTATCTTCTTACCAAAGTTATTAGTGAAAACAATTGAAATTAATTATAGAGATTATGGTAAAAATGAGTTTACTTAGTGGTTAAACTTAGAATATAATGTGTAAAAATGACCCAAAATGTGTCCAACAAAACATTTATGGATATATTTAGAATCTTATGGACTTAGTTACTACATGTATTAGTTTTTTAAATACTATTCCATGAAATTTACCAATATAATAAGTTAAGAAAAGAAAGAGACCAAAAATATACATTTCTTCTATAACTTCCTGGTTCCGGAAGCCACCCAGAGGCGCCCCGTACCTGGTTAGTCACATGGCCTCAAGTGCATTTCCCCGAATGCCAGAGGCTGCTGACTAGCACTGAGGGCCTTGGACGTGATGGTAGGGAATCTATGCCCTCAATGATAGTGTACAAAGTGGAAGTAAACAACACACAATAGAGGAAACAGTAAATATCCAACAATAGTAAATAGTAGAAGACTGATAAAGAAACAACTGGAGCATAAATATATATAAATTATGCATGATTCATATATGTCTAAGAAAATATCCAAACAAGTCACAATGACGAATATAGTACTAAACCAATGAAAAAAAGAAAAATAGATGAGCAACTTTTCATCATCGCAAGCCTCGGCGTAGTCCCTTGCTCTGCAGCTCCAATGTAATCAAGTACCTGAAGTCGAAGGGTGCTTGCCCTTGTCAATACCTATAGCAATATAATCTATTTGGGCCCAAAATCATGGCCAAAATAGGGTGTGAGACTAAATTTGAGTAGGAATCCACCCAAAGATCTGTGGCTAATAGTCAGTGAGTATATGGTAGGTAAAAGTACATAATGCAGCAGACAAGGAAAGCATGAAGTAGTAAACAATCCACAGTTTAAGCATTCAAAACACCACACAACATGAAACAACAAAACAAATAACACAACAAGTAACCCTCTAAGAAGTACCGGCAACCTATCCCCTCTGGTCCTACCTATCAAGTACAAGCAACCCTCTGGGCAGCACACATAGTCTCACCTCTCTGGTTCAGCTAAAGTATAGAATCTCTAAAGAAGCACTCACTGTCAATTCCCCCTATAGTCGCGTATCGTACTAAAGGTTCTCTGAGGAAGCACTCAACGTCAATTCCCCCTGTGAACTGCGTCAAGAAACTACATACATTCTAGAGAAGCACTCAACGTCAATTCTTCCTATGGTCTCGCATCGTAATTATAAAGACACTCTGGAGAAGCCCTCCATGTCAATTCCCCTTATGGTCTAAACACCAGGTTCTCACGGACCTGTATAAGTCAAGCAAGTTTAGCAGTGTGTAACGTCCCATGTAAACCTCAAGAACTACTTGGATATAATTATATAGCATAACATCATATCAGAGCAACAATCACACCATCCTATAATACTTGGGATAGAGAAGGAAACAACAACCAAACAGGAAAACTAGAACCAAAGGTCAAATACAGGCAAAACATGAATGGGAAATACATCCAAAGCATAGAAAAAATTCCTTATTCGCAAACAATAACCTCTACTCAGGCATACAAGCAAAGTAGGAAAACAATAGGGCTAAAATAGTAAACCTGCAATACCCCGTTCAAGTGTATTGGGAAAATATGCACATAAAACTCAAAGACTTCCTATAGAAAGGAACAAACCACCCACCTCGGGGTTAGGAGATCAATATAATTGATCCTAAAAGCTTGAATCTCCTTATAAAGTTATAGATCTATTAAAATGATTAAAACATCCAACACAATATATTTTGGAAAAGAGGAGGAATTAGAAAGCGATTCTCTATAAGAAGAGAGAACTCACTGATGCAATTCTAACGCAACCGACGAAGTTTGATTCAGAGGATAGACAGAGGATCGGGGGTTCGTTAAAGATCCACAGCTATGTGGGTTCTCTCGTATGAAGAAATCCTAGAAGAAGATTGTTCTGTCTGTCAGACGCGACCCCGGTGTGTTTAATGAAAAAAAAAACAAAATACACGGTGTGTACTTTTGGAGTACACTGTGTGTACTTTCCCATTCCGTACTTCGCTTTAGGCAGACTCCACATCACCCCACACGACCATGTGTGTGTCCCTGACACGACCAGCACATGGCCTCCTGCGTCAACAAAGTACACAACGTGTACTTCCAAAATTTCCAGAAACTCATCTTTTCTCAAAAACTCCAGAAAAAGGAAAAACATACCTGAAAAGAAGATCTGGGTTCTTACATCTTCCTTTTAATTTCAGTAAAGTGTTGGGGATAATGGAAAATAACATAGGATCAGTTATATATATATATATATATATATATTTAAAATATAATTTTTTTATTATCATAATAATTTATCTTTAAGTTTTAAAGGTGAATTAGTTACATGAAATGATTATGAAATCAAAACGGAGTAATTATTTAGTTAAAAAATAAATAATACTAAAAATATCAAATGTGAGGTAAATATATTGAATTTTTGTGTTCCATTATTTTTTATGATAATACATAATTATAAATATATATCCACTTAATATTTTTTATTTCCATTTTTTTCTTGGTATTTCTTAAATTCAAATTAACAAATAATGTCAAAATTGACATTAATGTTATTTTATAATATATGATATTTTATTAAATGTTTTAAAATAACTAAAAATTTTATATTATGTAAAGTGATGTTATAAATGTTAATAAATATTGAATATGTTCTATTAATGGACCAATTAATCTTTTATAATAAAAATATTGATCCGTAAATAGTAAAAACATTTTTGGTATAGTAAGAGTTAAAGCATTGTTTTTGTGCCTACATGCACTTCTGTTAAAGTTAATTTCCAAGACCCATGAAATTTTTATTTTATAATTTTTATTTAATATTTGAAATATATGGGTATAAATTTTATAATATTTTCACTTCAATTTAGTCATGATGGATAAATCACATAGGTTAGAAAACTAGAGACCTTAATGAAAAACAAAAATGAAAAAATATTAAAACCAAATAGTATAGAAACTAAATGTTACAAAAATGTATTTATTTTTTGTGGTGGGGGTTTTTATCTACCAAATACTCCCTCCCAAATAATATTATTAATTTTTTGGAAGAAAATTATATAAGGGATACCTCCCATGTGTAAATAATTTTGAGTATTTACAATAATGTCACTCCTCCTCAACTATAAAAGTCACTCTCACTCCCCACTTATTCACAACTATAAAGGATTTTGAATTGTCCAAACCCTGGAAAAATAATCTCCCAACTTATCTACCCTCATGATAAAATCCTAATTTTGGGAAGAAATCTAAACTATCAATGTTTTAGTTCAAACCTAAGGAGGATACCTGAATAAGAGGTAATGTTCTTCTAAAAGAAATTTCATTTTATTTATTCTCCACCTCCTTAAATTATTCTTAAACAATGATTATATAATAAACGTAGAATATTATATATACAAATATGTTTTAATTTTATGTTTAGAAACTAAAACCACACACACTTTTATCAAATGGGTTACAAAATCATCATTTTTATGTTCAGAGAACTACCGCCCTGTGAACTGATACCATTCGGTTTTTTCCTTTACCACCTCTTATGGTTGAGAATAGTGATGAAAAATATGTATATATATTAAATATATGATATATATGATATATATGATATATATGATATATATGATATATATTATATATATGATATATATGTTATATATAATATATATGATATATTTATGATTATTAAATTATTATATATCACATACCTTCATGCTTTCCATTTTGTGAGAATACGATAATGTCGTTCGTGTGTACGATGAACTACTGCCTCACAAAGCGATGTGATTCCTTCATGCTATACTTAGACTGTATTAAGAATGGGTTTAATATATGTATCTAATATATATGAAAAAATAGTTCTTCTATAATTGTACTATATATATATATATGTTTACTTTTCTGTCTTTGAATATGACATGAAAATGGAAATGATATTCATGCGTACTTATGACCTACCGTATCCATGAATGGTGTATTTAATTTTCCATTTATATATTTTATAGATTTTGATAAATACATATATAGTTATATATATGATATTTATATCATGTTTTAAATTATGGAAATTATGAGATCATTAAAAAGTAATATGACCAAAATAACAAGTTAAAACATACACGGAAAAAGAAATTATTACCTGAAACATACCTTTAACATGGTATTGTTAATAAATAGGTAATATAAAATCATGATTCAATCATATATGGTGTTATATATATGAATACGGTTTATATATATATATATAATAAACATATATTTTTCATATAGGAGGTTTGAATGTGTACGAAGGAAGTCAAGACTTAATGTAAGGGTTTTTCTCGTCTCACTTTTATTTCTATGATATGTATGCCTTATTCACAAATTATTGTTATTTTTAGGTGTATAAAATTACATTGAATATATTTTATGATTAATATACCTAAATTTAGGGGATTTAAATATCCATTTTATGATCTATCTTTCATGGGGTATACAGTTTCCAAAGTTACAAATGTAGTAAAAGATGTTTTTCACAATTTCCCTTCTTTGAGACATTTGTTATGTTATACCCCTATATTGTTTTATAAGGTTAATATAATATGAATTTTAATGATATATAATGAATATAATTATATACTTTTCATCCAAAAATATTTTTATGCCCATATATTGTTTTATAAGGTTAATATAATATGAATTTTATAATCATGAATATAATGCTATACTTTTCATGTTATACCCCTATATTGTTTTATAAGGTTAATATAATATGACTTTTAATGATATATCATGAATATAATGCTATAATTTTCATCCAGTATTCATGGAATATTGTTTTTAACAATTTCCCTTAAATCATGTGAAAAATATTTTAAAACTTGTGATGACAAAAAATATCTCAGCAAGGAACATAAAAATTAATAAAGAAACCATTATTCCATGAATACTTATATACCAATGAAAACATTTTCACAATGCTATAGTTTTCATCCGTAAAACAAATGCTCCTTAGCTTACCTCAAGAAATTATAATTAACCGATAAAACTATTTAGAAAATAACAATAATAAATGTAAATTTTGGCATTAATTAAATGTCACTCTTATAGTATCTCTCTTAGATACATAGGGAGTAACCATTACAGTTATATTTAGGATACAAACCATAGTATATTCCCTTAATCACTTAAGAGAAACCCAATTAGTTACCTCCATATCATTACCTAATGAATCAGAAAGATATTATGGGATAAAATACCCTTTTTATCATGGAACACCAATAATAACAAGAAATTACCAACAACTATAACAAAATCATAACACATAAATCTTGAATAATATAAAAAATAACTTTTCCATTTTGAAATCACTTTTCATTTTTACAAAGCTAGGCACTCATAAATGAAGATATTTTATTTTATTTTTTTAAAATTTTAAATGAATAATAAAAAAATTAAAGTGTAATGAAATCATGGAATTCTATTTATGCCATATATTTTAAGAAAACCTAATTTTTCCATTTGTAAAAATAGTTGGAAGAGTAACTTTAAAAGATAATTTTAAAAGAAGGTTCCTTAACTTGAGTCTTAGTCAACACATACAATCATTATCTTCCAGAATAAGAAAATTATTTTATTTATCTAATATCTTTAGATAATTTTTAATGTTTATAATTCCTTTTATATCAATTATTATCATGTTATAACAATTATTAATTATTTAATTTTATATTGGATGTATCGATGATATTCGGTACTTGAGTCCAAAATGAATTTGGTTTTATGTCAATAGTCAAAGTGGTCATTATTAAATTATATTTAGAATAAAATTAATAAACTAATCATTATATTTTTATATAAATTATTATTTTTAAACCAATTATGGTGGGTGGTTATGATAGATGAACCAACGTTACAATCATGGAGACAGTAGGACGTACGTACACATGAGTAACATTTCCATTTTTCATTGATAATTATCGAAATATTGTAAATATTATTTTATATTTTCATAATTATAATAATATAATAAATATCATATTAATAATATAAATATACTTATATACAACACCCATGGGATATGGTGATGAAAAATGAATCACATCACTTAGTGGATGTGATAGTTCACACATTCGCACTACTGACGTCATCATTTTTATGTGAAAGAAAATGTAAGAAATTAAATGATATATTATCATTTAATCATGATAAATATTTAATTAATATAATTTATAAATATTAATTTTATCATTATAACCACTCTTGAGATATAGTGATGGAATACAAATCATATCTATTCGCGAGGTGGTCATCCTCTACACACACGAACGATTAATTCTTTTCCATTTCATGAAATTAGAGATTGATTTAGGTGATGATATTAACATAATAAATTCTAAGTCTATTTTTGATAATATATTTATTATTAAATCGTGGTTGAAGAATATTTTAAGGAATTTTAAGAAGAAATAAAATAGAAATACCTGATTCAAACAATACCTCTTCTTGAGACGATCCCCTTTTCTTAACACCTTAAGACCACTATGTATGGTGTAATTCCTAAAATAATTTCTCCAAAATTTGTTAAGGATTTATATAAAGGTCTTTGGAAATATTTTAAATTTAAAAAATAGGTATTTGAGTGTAATGAAAAGAGAAGAAAAATGACCTTTTATAAGAGAGGAGAGGAGCACTCTGAGAATTCTTCAAAATATTAAATTAACATAAATTAACTTTCTTTAAAAATGTATCCAAATTGATTTAATTAATCTTAAGAATGATTATGGGTAGAAATAAATTCATACAAATTAAATTATATAAGTTTTTAATATTTTTTAATCCTTATAATTTTGTTTTAACCCATATTTATCCCTTTTAACTCTTATCGTGACATCATTTAAATGACACATTGAGGGTTATTTTATTTACTAAAAAATTTCAAATGAACTAAAAATGGATCATTTAAGACAATTTAAAACTTATATCAATAATTTTGCCAAAATTTAGATATTTTAGAAATTTTATATAATTTAATAAAATATTATTTATTTTAAAATATCATTAAAGTCAATCTTTACACTATTCAACAATTGACTTGTTTAAAAATTAAAAACAATAAAATATATTTAAAAACATTAATTAAATAATCAATAAAATTTCCAATACAACTATCAAAATTTTGGATGACATTAATTATATCAATTGTGTTTATTTTAATATTTTTAATTACATTTATTTTATATTTCCATTAGTTAAAAAATTATTGTATCGTCAATGTGTGAGACCTCAATTTATTTACTTGTTCTCTAAAAATTAACAAGAAATAAATATGATGAATATAAGAATTTTATCTTTTAAAATACTACTTATAGTCAAATATATCCCCTATATAACTGCATATTTAAAATATTTCACTTGTTAAAAACCAAAGAATGATAAAATTGTCTTTTTTTTAATAAAATACAATAAATAGATTAAAGAAATCCAGGTTTCTCCAAGAGCACAAAAAATAAGAGAGGGTTTTATTTTTTACTAAAATAACTCATAATATAAAATTAATACATTTTTAGGTTAATTTTTATTATTATTTATAATATTATTTTTACCCTTAATTACCCGATTCACATTTAATAATGGTAACAAAAATACAAAAGCTACAATTCATATTGTCCAAAAATAACAAGGACCTATTTAGTAAATTTGGAAATTATGATTCCAAATATTTAATCCAATTTTAAAAATTCAAAACACATATTTGGATAAATATAATTTGAAATTAATCCTCTTGACAGAACGAGAAATTGAGTTTTTAAGGTGAAAACGTTCAAAAGATTGAAATGTTTTTATATCCAAATTCAATGTGAAATTGATTATAATGAAATGAATTGAATTAAATTATATAAAATTTATATAATTATACTTTAAAACCAACAAAAAATATAATTTAACATTAAAAATTATTTATATGAAATAATTGTTTGCAATTAAAAATCAGTATTTTCACTATTCATAAAAACATGAAACTTATCAGAAAAATTCAAAAAAATCAACCAAAGTAAATTTCGATATCAATATTTGAAATAATAAGTTTATTTTGTTATGTTAATTTTATAAATGTGTGAAAATATATATTTAAAACAAGGGTTCCACCAAAAAGTGGAAAAAATTCTTTTTTAGAAAAAAATTATTTTGTGCATAAAATTGTATTTGTTCATATATAATGTATATAAAATTCATAATATGAATGTTATGGATTATATTTAATATATTATAAATTTTTATTTCATAATTATAATCAAATATGAGTTATTTTGTTTATTGGTTTAAAACATTCTTGTGTCCATTTAAAAAGATTTTCAGAAAATCATTTTTTTAAAAGGGTTTTACATTAATTTATAATAATTTGGTTAAAAAATTATGTAGAAATTTTTAATTAATATTTTCATAATTCAGTTAATCTTGTTTATTCCCATCATTCTAACTGCTATGCGATAACTACTGTATTAAATAATAATATTTACCTGTTCATTTAAACTCGATGTGGCCTATCATGTACGCTATGAGATGTAATATTTCTTTTAAAACAATCAATATGATACACGAATTATATAAATATTAATCCGTTGATAAACAAGATGAATTTATTTCAATATATTCATTTTAAGGGGGCAAGATTTAACATGAGGAGATTTTATGAAATATATTCTTCAAAATTAATCTAAATTATTTGATAGCTTGTGTCACATGAAATGAAATGTTTTTCTTGTGTTTTACACATCAACAATTTTATATTGTGTTTCATGTAACAATTAATTTCTTAGAAAACTTTTGTTACACACAAATCCCAATATTACTGAAAAATAATACAATATTAATATTATTATTTAAAATGATAGTTTTCACCCAGTCGTTGGAATAGAGAGAATGAAGAGAATTATCTAAATTTTAAAAATATGGTTTACACACATTTATAAAATTAATTCATTGGTAAATAATTAATTAGAAATGAAGTTAAAAACAATTTGAATATAGAGGAAATGTTTTTATAAAAAAGAAAAATTTATTTTCCCGAATGTGTTTTATCTTAATAAATTAAATTAATAAATATTATTTAATGATATTCATGAAATTAATATATATATACAATATACTAAATTTAATATTTTATAATTCATCCAATATTTTTTATTGGCATAAGGAAATAACAAATCCAATTTTATGCATAAAAAGATATATTTTTCTAAAAGGTTGTTATGCAACATTTTAATTGGGAAATTATTTTAAAACTATACCTTAAAAATTTAAAAATTATATCTTAAATAATAAAATATATTTTTGAAACAGTAACAGCAAAATTAGGTTAGGGTGATTTTTTATTTTTTTGAGAAGATTCATTTTTAATGAATAGTGAAAATTCTGAATTTTAATTGAAATATGCCTTTTTGTTTGAATTATTTATATAGTTAAATTCAATTTTAAATTGCTTTAAAATTATAATTAGATAAATTATATATTTATTAATCCAATTTTGGTTATTGGAATCAATTTACTATTGGAATTGGATTAAAAAATGTTGTTAACTTTTAAAGATTCTCACTTTAAAAACCCGCCTTCTCGTCGCATCTCTGAGAATAATTTAAAAAATAAATTATACCATTTATATGAGTTGAATTGGGAAACATTGATTAAATATTTTTAATCTTAATAATTTATGTTATATTATATTATAAACTTAATTTTTTTACCATAGTTATTAGTGAGAAAAATTATAATTAATTACAATGATATATGTAAAAATGAGTATACTCAGTGGTTAAAAATTGAATATAATGTGTAAAAATGACACAAAACTTGTGCAACACACATTTTATGGACCAATTTAATTTATTATGACATTTTTATTTAAAAATATACGTTTTTGGAAAATATTCCATGAAAATGACCAATATAACAACTTATGAAATCAAAAGAACAAAAAAGGTACCTTTCTTCCTTTTAATTTCTATAATGCTATGGGGATAGGGAAAAACTACATAGGTTCTGTTATAAATATTATTTTGAAATATAAATGAGTTTTTATCAACATGATAATGTATCTATAGTTTTAATTGATGAATTAGTAATTGAAAATGCTTAAGAAACACCAATGTAGTAATTATTTAGTTAATAATTAAATAAAAAATGATACCAAAAATATCAAAAGTGAGGTAAATAGAATGTTTTTTCCTGTTAAATTATCTTTTAGATAAATATAGCATGATAAAAATATATGATATTAATAGTTTTTAATTACATTATTGTGTTGATATTTTCATTAAAATTCAAATTAAATAAATATTTTCCAAATAAACAATATTGTCATTTTATAATAATTGATATTTCATTAAATGATTTAAAATTACTAAAAATATAATATTTTGTATTTTTATGTTTTAAATGTTAATAAATATAAAATATTGTCCTTTCATGGACCAATTTACTTTTTATAATGAACATATTGACCCTAAAATTGCAAAAACAATGTTGGCATGGTTAGGGTTAAAGTACTGTTTTTTTCTCTATATATGCGCTTCTGTTAGAATTAATTTTGAACAAACAAGGTAATTTTTTTAAAATTTTTATTTCATATTTAAAATAAGGCTGTCTAAATTTTCTAATATGTATCACTTAAATTTAGTATTAATTCATTAATTACATAGGTTATAAAACTAGTTAACTTAATGAAAAGCCAATATAAAAAACAAGGAATCTTTGGAGTTAAGGAACAAAATGCTTAAAAAATATATTTATTTTGTGTATTGGAGGTTTTCCTAGAAACAATAATCCATCCCATTCATTATTATTATTTTTTTACGTACATTATGTATGGTGGACCTCCCTATATTAAATAATTATGATTATTTACAAAAAATGTCACTCCTCCTCAACAATAAAAATTCACTCACTCTCCCACCTAATGTCACCACTTTAGTGATTTTTATCATCAAAACCCAGAAGAAATCATCAAAAAACTTCCCTAAAATCATAAAATAAGCCTTATTTTTGAATAAATAATACCTTTCATGATTTTAGTGAAAAACTAAGTAGGATACCTGGAGAAGATGTAATGTTCTTCTAAAATAATTTTTATTTTATTTACTTTACTAACTTCTTCAATTATTCTTATAAAATTATTATATAATAACCTTAGTATCTTAAATATACTTACATGTTTTTAAGGTTAATACCTAGACCCACACACACTTCTATCAAATGGTTTATGAAATCATCGATCATGTGTACGGTGGAGTACCACCTGGAAAACCGATGTCATTTGTTTTTCCATTACCACATCCTAAGGTTGAGAATAATGATAGAAATGATGTTTATATATGATATATCTGATATATATGATATTTATTATATTATTATACTTCTATAAGTATTTTATAACACATACTTTCATGCATTCCATTTTGTGAGAAGACGATAACATCGTTCGTGTGTATGATGGACTACTGCCTCACAAAGCGATGTGGTTCGTTCACATTTTAAATAGAATGTATTATAAATGGGTTTAATAAAATTAAGTCATAGATATGACATATTTATAATACTTTAATAATATATATATATATATCATATAATTTTCTTTATTTTAATACAATATGAAAATGGAAACAACATTCATGCATATGTACGACCTACCAGCTCCATGAACAAAGTATTTCATTTAAAATTTAATTATTTTAAAGATTATTATAAATATATATACAATGGATATATATTATATTTATATCGTGGTTCAAATTCTATAAATGAGTAAATTATGATGAAATTAAGAGGAAAATAATAATAACTCAAAACCTATATGAAATAATATTGCGATTACTACCTAGAAATTATTTTTAACATGTAATTGTGAAAAAGGGTTATATAAATTCATGATAACAAAATATATGGAATGATATATAATAATATTGTCCTATGTTATATTTATAATAAAATTATCTTTAGTATGCATGTTTTTTTGAAGATGCACGAATGAAGTCAAGAGTTAAGGTTACAGTTTTTCTCGCCTAAGTTTTATTTTTGTGAGATCTATGCCTTATTCACCACTTGTTATTATTGTGTGGAGTATATAATACCCATTAATTTATTATATGATTATTATAATTAAATTTACATGTATTCACACATATATTTGATTATCTACCTTTCTTAGGTCTTACAGTTTCAAAAGTCACCAAAGCAGTCAGTTTTTTTGTCAGAATTTACCTTCCAAGAGACGTTTGTTATTCTATACATCTATATTATTTTATAATGTTTTTTATAATAACAATTTTACAAGTTATGTAATTAATGTACTTTTTATTCATGAAATTCTATGTTTCCTTTAATGATATTCCTTCACGGGGATTGAAATTCAGAGTTAAAAAAGTTGTAAGAGTATTTTGTAGCAATCTCATCGTTTATTAGGATTGTTTATGATTAAGTTTATGATGTGGAAATTATATAATTATTATAGATTCTATTCTATTATTTTTATTAACTATATTTTAATAAAGTTTACCATTTCTCACCCTTTTATACTTAAAATGATTTATAAAGTGCTTTAAAGAAAATATGACTTCATTTCTCCCAGAAATCTGTATTTTTTCAAAATAATGTTTTCAAAAAAACATTAAAATGTTATAAAAATGATACTTTTTTATAATTTTCAATTGAAATTATTTTAAATTTTTTTATGTTTTAATAAAATTAATTTAAATTATTTCCAAATCTTTTGTATAAGTTTTCAGGGTTATTTACAAAGAAATGTTTATTTTAAAATGTTTTATGTTTTAAAAAGTGATTTTCAAAATAGAAAGGGTATTTTAATAAATTTTTTAATGATATTTTAATGGAATTTACATTAATAAACATAAAAATCCATTTTTATTACTTATCCTCCATTGGGGATATTTTCTATTGATACCATCCTAATTAATTTCTGGATGGATTAACATTATTTTAAGGAGATTTTGATGGAACCTGTTTCTTTTCCATAGGTTAATCATGTTTTAAAGAGATTATTATAGAACCTATTTCTTTACCATGGGTTAATAATGTTGTGAAAGTTATAATGGTTGTTACTATTAGTTTATTAAGAAGTGAATTATTTTATGTGTTATGATTTTTTGGAGGTACTTGGTCATTTGATGGGTGGTCATGTTATAAACCAATGATAGGTGATTCTATGATAAACCAAGTATTTGTGGGTTTGTGATAGCCCTACAATTAATTGGATATGGAATTTTACCATACGATTATTCTATTTTTAAGATTGATTGTAATAGTGAAGTGAAAAGGATATCCCATGTTATGTACATGTCTTATTTGGGATAGCTATGGGTTTATAATTTTTTTATAAAATTAATAAAAATACATGAACAACCATGAACAACCATGAAGGTTTGGAATCCAACCAAAGTAATAAAAACACTTTAAAGATGTTTATTTTAACCTAATTTCCTTATTAAACCACTATTTCCTTTTAAAAAATCTCAAAATGATCCACCACCTGAATAACCATGCAGGTTTTTAATCAAACCAAACACAAAATATGGATTTAAATACCACCAATTTTTTTTAAAATACACAAACCACTAAATATTTTAAATGTTTCTATAATATATCAAAAAGTGTACCCTTAAAATAGTTTAAAATAACTCTCTATTTTAATTTTATGACTGAAAATTATTGAAAATATACTCCAAAAGGGTAATAATAACTTTATAAATACATCATCAACCAAAATAATTTTAATATTTCATAATGAAATCAATTACATTAACTTTTTTTCAATTAAACTAAATTCATTTTATAAATAATCAGTAAGGCCTCATTTCAAATTGAGAGCATTTTTTTCTTTTTTATCATGAAATCCACTTTTCATATAAAAAAACTAGTTCCAAAACACACACATAAGTGAAATCACACCACACTTCGAACCAAAATCTTATAAAAAAATCTAATTATATAACAAGATCCAACTATATTATTTTTCATTGTCAATATTCACTTTAAATAACACAAGAGTCATGGGTTATAATAAATGGAACTAATAGGATATACAATTATTCTTGTCTTATCTTCATTATTTGGTTGGACATGCGATAATAATGCAATAGTTTATTAACATTTATAAAAATAACCCCTTGATCACTACATGATCTATTAGATTATACAAGAAAAACTAACAATGTAGATTCCTTTTCATATTTCATCCCAATAATCCTAGAAAAACTATCAAGGGAACTCATACAATTACAATGATGATCAAGATACTGTTATCTTAAATCTTAATCAAACTAGAATAATAAAAAAGGAAACCAATACCCAACCTCTAATGGAAACTCAATTCTTAGGGTTAGAAGAAGCTAGAAAGGATCTCCTTATACCTACCTTTATAGTCCCAAAACCATGTCTATATACTACCAAACCACACAAATAATAAGAGAGTTATTCAAGATCCTAGGCCTCTTTTGAAAACCTAGGCATTGATTATATTTGTAATGATCCATCCTAGTACGACTTTAATTTTCATCGGTATACCCCATCCATGGGCCAAAGGGGTGTTCCTGATCCACATGGGATAGAATATAGTTCCCAATAATCATTAATGCGCACAAGGGAATTGTTACACCCTCATACAGTGATATAAAAAACCAGAAAAACCAAACGATAATATAATATGATGTATTCATACATTAAACATCCATGCGTATAATATTAGGAGATACAAAATAATGAACAATCCAAACAAGTAAAAATGAAAATAAACATCGAAGTAAAGAAAAAATAAATACAAAAACCATAAAAAATGACATAAAATTAATATAAATAAACGAAAAGTAAATATAATGGCTTATAGAAATTATCAATACATCCCTAACCATAAAAAACAACTCACAACATTTTTTGAAAGTCATTATGTGACCCAAGATCACTCACCATAACCAAATATCTATAATATACCAATAAAAATCATAAAGATATGATATCAAAATTTGGGAACTAAAAAGAAGACATAAGAGATGCATACACACACATATGTTGGTGTACATATAGTGTGTGAGAGAAATATTCATTGTAGGATTATACAATAGAATTCACTTTTTAAAATAGCTCATAAATTCTATTTTAAAAATTGGGAGAGAAAATAATTTTTCAATTCTGAATAATCATGCATAATGGAGACAAATGAGATGACTTAAAAATTACTATAATAGTTTTTAAAAGAATAAGGAAATTTTTGTATAAAATATTTATTTTAAACATAAGGATTAATAAAATACTTTATTTTTAAAATTTTATTCATACCATGATATTTTGGATTTAATAATTTAAGGAACTAAACCCAACACTTTCTCTCTCTTTTTGAAAACTCATTCCCCAAATCGTATTAAGAAAATATTTTTCATTTTAATTTGTAAACGACAATTTAAAACCAATTTGGAACCTATTTTTATTGTAAATAAAAATGATAATCATAATTTGATATAAATTTCACAAAAAACAAGAGATAAATGAGGCAAACTAACATTTAAATGACTCAAAAATGATTCCATGTGTTCGAATCAAGCCTAGGGGATACAAATAAGTTATATAAATGGATCTCCTAAACAATCCACAATGAGAACTAAGAATCAAGAGAAAATTTGTAGGACTCAAGTAGAATAAACCTGAACCTTGAGACTTGTAACCCTATACTAGACTAAAATAACAAGCTAATTATCCTAGATTTCCAATTGTATTTTCCAAGATACATAATCCATCTTAAGAGAACTCAATATCCACATGATACACAATCCATCATATTATCTAACTTAGTCTAATTGGGCCACTATCTATAGCTAGGGCATAATATAAATTTATTTATTCACTCATCTAGTATATTCTTTGATACCTAGGATAACCATGATGTTAAGAAATGGAAAAAAGAAATAATTAGAGCATGATATCATCACATAAAATGATTTCAAATTTGAATTAAACTTCATCTCACCTTATACACCCTCACAAAAAAAAACATTTTACATGAACACATAATCATAAAATGAATATATTACAATATAAAATTCCCCATTGTGGTCACAATCCTTAACAATAAAAATTATTATAAGGGACTCAATTGAGGGTGTCACACATTTTAGAAACAACATTATTAAAAAACAACAAATGAGCCTTTAGAAATACACTTGGAATGCAATACCACTTTATTTACATTTAAGGCAATTCTATGAGAAATTTATTTGAAATTAATTAGTGTAAATATTCACTATAAAAACCCCATTTATCATATAAATTACTTGAATGATACACTCCATAATTCTCTCAAACACTTGTTATTGCTTCATTAATTCTAGTACCAAAACTAGAAATCCATGGAAATACTCTTTAATTACAATACCTTACACCACTAAAATTCCTTTTTAAATCCTTCATGACTAGAATATAAAAATATAATTTACAAATAAATCATTTAAAACACTCAAGTATTTTATGACATTTATTATAAGGTAATTCACATATAATATCCTACCTCATTTAATAAGGGAATTATTGAAACAATTTTATTTCAATTGAGAACATCTGACCAAGTATAGAAACAACATGTACACTCCCTAAACACTATAATACCTATCACTAAATATCTCTGGAACCTTGAACCTAAACTAAAAAATGGTTAGGGTTTTATGGAGTAAGAAAATATAAGATTAAGGGTTTTGGAAGAAGAGATTAAGATAAAAGAAGGATAAAGGAGGATATTTCCTTAATGATTAAAATTGAAAAGAGGGAGAGAAAGCATAAAATCATGGATAAGTGAGGGGGATATATCTCTTCAGACACCCCATGTATGATATAATTAGAGGGGGATATGATGGATTATAGCCTTAAATTTATTTGGATAATTAAGTAATCACACAATTTTTAGAAACTGTACAAGGTACATAGTTTAGACACATGGTTTTACAAACCATTCATTCACCATGAGAGTTACATTGATCAGAGTAACACATACCACATGATTTCAGAAAAAAAATTTCCCCAAATTATTCCCAAACTATACGGGTCACACCCACACACAAAACTAAGCCACCCAATTTTCTGGAGCCCTCATGTGGTTTGAAAAACCTTGAAATATCCATGAAAAACCCACTGTTAAAAAGTAAAACACTACCAAATGACCACTTGAATGGTTTATCCTAAATATTTATAATCCATGTTCCAATAACCTAAGATCAAAATGGAATTGAATGGTTATTACTATATTTCTATTGGTTCATATTAAACTTTTCACTACCCATGTATACTAAATGCGTGTGAAACAAAATGTATATAAAATCTTCTATGCCATAAAACCAACATGATCTCTACATAATAGTCATGCTAACTATGAAATAGAATTAAACTTCAAGAATATTAATAATTTCAAATAGAAACTCTTTTGAATTTAAATTACACCATTATAATATTAAATATAATACAATTATGACATGGTGGATATCACACAACCGCTTGGCCTCCATTCGATTTGGGTGTTTTTGGAAGGTTTAATCAAACTAATTCTATGTATGGTATTTCCATTTATCCTCCTTGTCCTCCTTTAATATTTAATTATAAATTTTTATCACATATTTATGGTTTTGGGAGCGGATTCCACCAGGGCCTGGTGGAATAATTTTACTTGATAGTTACTTGGTGTGTAACTTATAGAGAAGGACTTAGAGGGGGATGTTCAATCATGTATTCATTGATTATCATGAGGTATGTCTTACACGAGTTTATTTATGGTTTTTTGAATTTTTAAAGTTTTAATTTCCCTTATATCTAGGGTATTAATTAGAAATTTCATGTGGATTAGGACCAAGTTCATGTTGTGTGTGTTCTACACTACCTTTCTCAAGGTTAGGTTTCATTAGGCCACCCGGTGAGTTTTACATAGTTTCTTAATTTATGGTATTTTGGTTTTGGATGTTCCATTTCCTTATATAAGGGCTCTTATGGTTGAGTAAGGTACTCATAGTCTTGAAGGAGGTTTCTAAAATCTAGGAATTTATTATAGATTATAAGTTGATATAGATTTCTCCATTCATAACTCTATAAATTTGAAGATTAATTTCATTCCTAGTTTTAATTATATGGTCTAATTGTTTTTGATGTTATTCAATGTGGATTTGTTTATCCTTCGCTAAACATATTTTTTGTCTCATAATATTTATTTTAAGTGAGAAGGGATTTCTTATATTTATATTCTCAAATATTTGTCTATAAATATTATTCACATGAGGTGTTTGTTAAAATTACTTAAAGGTTATTTTGAAAGTAATTTATTTACAAAAATCATGTTTCAGTTCTAAGTGCTTACAAAAAGGAGTAATCTCACGTTTTTATAGAATGGGTTATTGAAATAAGGAGGATCACAATGTTTCTAAAATTTTGTTATGATTAAGTGATTGTTTGGAAAGATTTACTAATGTCTATTGGTACAAGAATATGTATGTTCTTGGGTTTAATTTATTAAATAATGTTGTTTATTAAATGGATATTAAAGTTTTTTTCATGCTTTGGTTTTCAAAAAAAGACCCAAAATAGTTTTCTTTATAAATCAGTTTTTTGAAAACAAAGCTGATTGATAAAATATTTCAAAGAAGGATTTCATTACATATTGGTTTCAAAGGATTCTTTACAAAAGGATATATGTTGTGATGAATATTTCCTTTATTGTGGGTTTTATTTTTTATAAAATATTTTCAATTAAATAGGGATACCGATTAAGATATATAAATGGTTGTAGAAACTACATGGGATACCTTGGGTTTGTTTAGTAATTTGGGTCACTATTGGCCTAGAATTAATTACGAGAAGGATATGGGTTATTTCCATGTTAGGATATGAGAGACAAATAGATTGATTGTGGGACCTTATGAGACCTAGAGTGATCATAATATTTTTATGTTTACATATAATAGATATTTTTAATTAAGAAAGGCCAAGTTTACTTAGACCCATATGTTAGAGCCCCATGTTTCATATATTATACAAAATTGAGATGTGTTATTTCTTATTTCAAACTTTATTATTTAGAAATTATAATATGTATTATTCCATATTTCCCTAAATTATTCTTTATGGTTATATTATTCATTATATATTTATTCAATTTAGAGATGTTATTTCATTCTTCCATCATCCATATATATTATTTTTCTTAAGTGGATGATATTATTGTTTATTCCAATTTTCATTTGGTGATTAATTCCTAATTATGCATATTTTAAAATGAGTTGACTTATAACCATCAAATTCATGTTAACCACCATTGTGGTTTCCCTTGTTTTAAAAAACAAGGTTTTTTCTTTCATATTGGTTCTTTGGGTTATGTTAAAAAGTTTATTTAAAAATTAAGTTGTATTTTTATTTTAAATTTAAAAGATGGGTGTTGTAAATCAATGTTTTGAAACTATTTATTTATTATAAATTCAATATCTTCACAAAATTTTGAGAGATTGAATTTGATAAAATGATTAAATTGCGACTCTATGTAAAAGAAATAATTTAAGAGATGATTTCATGTGACTTAATTTTAATTAAAATGAAATTATTATGTTCATAATTATATTTTAAAATTACCATGAAAGGAATTTATCTTTAGAAGTTATAATTAGGGTCTGCTGAGATTCCCTACTCTTATTTTTTCACATGCCTATATATTATAGGTTTTGTTCAAATTTTAAATAGATGGTGATTAGTATTAGGTTCTTGGTTCAAGTATGGTTGTAGTGCTAGGAAAAGGATAAATGATTATGGAAACTTAGATATGGGTAATCCATTTAATTGTTTTATTTTATTATTTTACCCTTTATATATATATATCATTTTATACTAGTGTTCTTATTTTAGTCTTTTGTGGTTCATGACTGTCATTTTATCAATATTATATTATGTTTTGTTGTGATGAATTGGGTTATTCTTGGTGAGTTGGGATTCATGTTTATTCCTCATTTTTATTCACTTATTATTAAAAAAATTTATTTTTATGGATTATCATCTATCATGCATAGTGATCATACTTGGATTTTGGGTGGATGTTTAATGTTATTATTGTTTCATCATGTGAAATCATTCCCAACCATTTAAATTTGGATCAAAATCACTAGTTTCCAACTTATGAGGATCAAGATTGTTCTTTAGTAAATGATATGGGTTAGGTTTCTAACTCATGGGTATCCCAGATTGGGAAATGTCAAAATATTGTAAAAACAAGTTTCTATTTTATTTAATTTGGGGATTCAAGGTAGAGAGATGTGGGGATTATCAAGAATCATAATATAGGTATGCATGAGTTCCAATAATCTTTTTAAATTCAAAACTTTGAGTTTCCAAGGGAATATGGGAATGTTTATTTTTGGTCTCTGGTTTTTTTATCATTCTATATGGGTATATTACTAGATTTAAGGAATGTTGGAAGTGGAACCAAAGAGATTCATGGGAGTAATGCACAGTAAAATTATAGAACATGTGCTCCCTATATCTTGGAAGGGTTTTTTATTATTATTTTGGGATTCATTTTTAGTTTACGAACATTGATTTTTTATTTTTAAAGATGATCCTTTTAGAAATTATATCAATTTTGGTAATGGGAAAGCGTACTTTTATTTTATGCATTATTTTCAAAATTGATGGTTTATATTGAATAAAATTATTTATAATGAAATAATGGTTTCAATAGAGTTTTTTAATAAAAATATTGAAATTTTGAAAGAAGTTTATGTTTTATTCTATTTGTTGAAGTGTTTTAGTATTGGAGACATTTTAAATTAGTGTATAGAATTTCCAAAATCATGTAAAATATTTATATGCATGTTTTTTATTTTATTAATGGTTTTGAAGTAAAATAGTTGTAATTTAAGATTAATTTATTTCTATGTTCGGTTTTTGAACTTGGATTTCTTGTTTTATGGTAGGAAACCTTAAAATAGAGGGACTTTCATCAATTTAGTAGTCATCAAAAAAGTTTTACATATTAGGATAAATGAATTATTTCAATAAAAACTAAATCAGAAATTAGTTTCCCGTTCAATTTACAGACTAGTGTTCATTAATTCCTTACGGTCTAATGTTTTTATCTTACTTATGTTTTAAAAGATACTCGAATTTTTTCAAAGATATGTTTTGTAGAAATTTATCTTGGAAATTATTTGAAATAAATAACAATACAGAAGATTTTCTATCTACCCTTTTAAAATAAAGTGGATATTGATTATTTAAAATGGGTTAGAGTTTATATAATTAGAAATATTAATTTTGGTTATGAATGTTAAATATTGAATATTGGGTTTTTGAAATTGTGTTTTGTGAGTGATTATTTTCCTAAATTTAAAATGATTTAACCTATTCATTTAAAAATATATTTTTTCTATTTTATAGACATTTATATTTCAGTTTCACTAGGAGTATTTTATATATTAATAATGAGTTATTATAAAGAGTACAATACTTTTATGATGTTTTGGGAAAAAGACTGTTTGGTAATTAGAATTTTCTTTGAGTTTCCATTATCGGGTTATATTTCTCGATGAGTTATTTTTTTATAGGAAGAAACATATATGTACGTGGAGGGTTTTTATAGGTTTTTTGATGTTTTAATTTAACAATTTTAAGCTTTTGAATATTCCTTTTCTGTGTAATTGATTTCTTATAGAGGATGTTCCTGGGTATTTTGAAGGATACAAAGTTTTTATATTGGGAAGTTTATGAAAAAATGGGTCAATATAGGTTGGTTAAGTATATGGGAATTTAAATTAATTGATTCAAATTGGGAAGTGGATGTTTTGAAAGATTTTTCAGTAGTTTTTGGGATAATTTGGGTAAATTTTTTCAGTGGAGGAACACTGAAGTGGGTTCCAAGGTATTTGTGGATGAAACACTATAATCTAGAAAATTATCAAAGAAAAACATAGGATATTATTGAATGGTTATATGATAATGAAAAATTCCATACTGAAATATGGGTGACTACACTAATGGGCTCATTTGGGGGTGGTCTGGGAGGAATTTTTCTCTCTTCCTTTTGAGAATTAGTGGCACTATGGTCTATAGATCTCACCACAACATGGCAGGGGGTGGGCTATTGCATAGTATCCCAATAGTTCCATTACAAAAAGTAGTTTTTCCTTATGTGTGGGCCATATTACCTTTTAGGGCACTTGATCCATGGTCCTTGGGCCACACTATAAGAAGGTCCAATTATGGTACTCGATAGTGTGGTTATGGTGGTCATGTAGAGGCTATACCGCCTGCTAGTTTTTAGAGGGTTTTTTAATTTTATATGGGGTAATATTTGGAACCTTATAAAGATAATATTATTATATTAAAATGTATTTTTAGGGAGATATTTATTTGGATCTCCCATTCCTCCCTTTGGACCCCTTTAGTCATTATTGTTAGGGAAGGTTTTATCGTTAAGATTCTAGGTAAGGTCTAACTATTGTCACCATTTTCTCCTCTATTATTTTTAATTTTTTACTTATTATTTAGGGTTTTAGGGATACTATTAAACTATGTAATGGGGGAATAATTTATCTTGATGTAGATTTGGTGTGAGGATTAAGGAAGAAGTCTCAAAAGGGGATGTTCATGCCTCTGTTCATTGTTTATCATGAGGTATATTAACTTGTGATTTTATTTAAGGTTTTTTGGTTATTTTGAGTTTTATTAACAATTTTTTTAGTGGAATTATTAGTTTATTTAAAGTTTCATAGGTATGGGTGTGTGTGAGGTGTAGAAAAAACCACCTATTCTAACGGTTATGCACCATTAAGATGCCTAGTGAGTTTGTAATCATTTGTTCCATTATAAGATTTTGGTTTTGGATGTTTAGTTTATTTAATTAAGGATGTTTATTATTGGGTTAGGAATTAATAGACCCAGATTTCATCTCTATGATATTGGTATCAATTATAAAATTTTGGTTGAGGTTTGTTGCTCCATGAATAACTCTTTAAATTTAAAGCCTAGATTGTTTCAAGGTTTTAAAACTATAGACTAAATTTATTTAAATTTATGAAAAATGAATTTATTCACCATTAACTAAATGTTTTAGTATTTATACTATTTTAATTGGGAATTGTAAGATATGTTTTCTATTTTTATGATCAAAACTGGTTTCCTTATAGATTATGAAATGTGGTGTTTCTAAAAATTCCTTAAAATCTCTTTTCAAATGAATTCAGTGATAAATTATTTTTTTTGAGTTATATGTTAATAAAAAGAATATATATCACATTTATAAATAAATTTTTTATAATTTAAGAATGCGATTTTTTTCTAAAAGTGTCCTTGTGCTTTAGTGAATGTTTGGAATTCTTTATATTGGTTTATTGATATTTGGATTTGTATGTGGCTGGGTGGAATTTATTAAAGATAGTGGCTTCACCAGGGGATTACAAAGCTAATTATAATAGTTTGGTTCTAAAAGAAGAAAAACCATAAATTTTGTTTCTTTATAAATATGTTTGATTAAAAAATTATGTTTGATAAATGTGTTTAAAGTGGTTTTTGAATCTAAATGGGTTTTGAAGGATTCCTTTAAAAGGTATATATCTGTATATTGATGCTTCCATGATTATTTTCATGAATTTATTTGAATTATTTTTTATATTTATTATGAATAATATTTATGATATGTGAATAGTTGTGGGTCTCACGTGGAAGAAATTGGGTGTTATTTGTAACTTGGATGGTTTGTACCCTATTACAGACAGTGTGAGGTCCTGGGGTTGTGGCCCAATTTGACTGTAAGAGATAAAGGGATAGATTATTGGACCTATTGATATCCAGTGAGATATAAAAATAATTTGGTTCATATATTCTAGCTAGTATTACTTAAACAAGTCCTTGTTATATTAGACCTACAGGTTCTTGAACCATGTTATTGTATGTTTTAGATGATTAATATATGTTATTTCTTATTTTCCTCTTCCCTATTTTGACATTATGATATATAGTATTTCGTTTTGGAGTCATATATTTTTTATGGTTATATTTTTCTTTAAATATTCATTCAATTGAGAGATTCTATTTTTATTTTCATTCATTTGTTTCTATCCTTTTTCATGAGTCGATTCAATTACATCGTAGGCGTGTTTTCATGTATTGATTTACTTCCACAAACATATATTTTTCTGAGATCTAAATTATGATTATCATGTTCATGTATATGAAATTTTAGGATTCTAATTTTTATTAAAATGGTTGGTTTCTTATTTCTAATGGGTTCTTCTAGAGATTTTTAAAAGGGATGTTAAAAAGTGAGTTGTTTTTAAGGTTTAAAATAAAGGTGATAGAGAGAATAGTTTTTAAACTATTTAGTTTTTTATGAATTCCATATCTTATTAAAATGTTGAAAGATTTATTTGGTTAAAATGGCCAAATTGAGATTTTCTATTAAATAATGAATTTATATGATCCTCTCCTATGAAAAATGTTTAATTAAAATGAAATTACTACATGCATAAATATATTTTCAAACTGTAATGAGAGGTATTTACATTTAAAGGTGGTACATAGGGTGTGGGGAGGTTACATACTAGAATTATTTCTCACTCTAATATATTATAGGTTTAGTCTATGTTTTGATTATATGGATGTAGTTCTTGGGTTCTTGGTTCGATAATTGTGGTGGTGTGAATAAAATTAGGATTTTCACTTTGAACATAGATATAAATGATCATATTCTATGTTTATTTTACTATTATACTCTTATATTGTATTGTTCCTTGTTAGTGTTATTGTTTTAGTCTTTGTGGTTTATTCTAGTTCTAATATTCAGGTTGTATTATATTATTCTTAATGTGTTGGATTATGCATTGTGATTTTTTGTTTAATTTTTAATTCTCATTTTGATCTACTTAGTATTGAAACTATTTATTTTCTATATGCAATCTTCCATCATATAGAGTGGTCATGCTGGACTTCTAGGTGGGAGTTCTATTTTATTCTTATTTCATTGTGATAAATCGTTCCCATCCAGGTATATTTTATTCGATTACAATAGCTTCCAACCCATGGAAATTATGAACACCTTTCAGGGCATGTCTCAATCTAGGTCAGTTTCCCTGATTAGGGAAGCCTTGATTAAGTCGTGTTTGGTTTCATCCAAGGTCATCAAGATCCAAAGTTATCATCCCACTATAGGATGTTTACCTATTCATAAGTCACCAAAAAGTGTGATGATAAATATTGGGAGGCATAAAAATTGATTATTTAAGTGATATGACACATATAGACCAATGATTAAGACACCAACGACTCTCAAAACCAGTAACTAATGATGAAATTCAATTTTTATATAACCTCTAATTGAAACATTAAAATTATTTATAGATTATTACACTAATGGGGATATATTTTTATTATGAAAATAGAATGTTTGAGTGGTGTCCTAAGGAATTAAATATGTCTTTTTCTCACATCAACATTAGTTAAAACCCAAATACACTATTAATGAACATCATGGATCTTGACTTGGGAATGATCGATTGGTTCCATAATTCATATAAGAAAATTTTAATTTCTATCCACCGCTAAAAAATATAAATTTTATAAAAAATTTGATACCAGTAATTTCCATGATATATGCACAATAGTGATTGGTAAATTTTCTCTAGGACCAATATTGAAAGATTTATATCCTTCCTCTATGATAGCTGTGCTAATTTGAAAAGTTTACTTCGATGAACCACATTGTTAAAGTCATGTATTTATTGTAGGTATCTCCTAATACAGATCTCTAAGAATCAATACAGAAAGAGTTTTCAATTACCTCTATAATAATTTCTGAACCCTATTCATTAAATTTCCCATTTTCGAGGGTGGGAAAATAACAATACATTTTTAAAAAATTGAAACTTATTGAGTATCCCTAAGGCCCATCTAATTTTAGTTTTCCAATATTTCTTTGATAATATAGAAACTTATGTGATTAATTGGATGTACACAAACCTGTAATACTTTTTCCCCTTTGGCTCTTAAAATTATATTAGTAGAAACTGACTCACATTTATGGTATAATTGAAATCCCAAAACAAAATTGGTGAACGATCTATTCATTTATATCCCTGAATATGGGAACCTTGTCAATCCCCTTCACATTCCAGAGGAAATTTCAAACCTTCTAATGTAGAATAAATAATGTGTTCATATATAGGATTTATATTCTAATGAAATCAAGGGTAAAGTCCTTATGTTTATTTATGATGTACTAAGAAATAAATATATACTCAAATATACTGAATGATTTTTTCTCAAATTAAATTGTCATGCATCCATGTTAGACCAAATATGTATGGGAACATCACTATCTCTAGCTAATAATATGACATTAATCTTTTTTTGTGTTGCAACCTTAACATTGATTGGAAATTAAAAAGTACTAAATATATGAGTATATGTGGATGTACATTCCCATGCAGTGTAAAGAATATTCTAATGTCGGGGATTTATGTCATAATGGTATTACTCCCTTGATACATACACTATATTAAACTTTCCAACAAAGGATATTTTATATTTCTTGATGCTAATTTCATGAACAAACCCTTAATTTAAAATATTTTTGGATCAGTGATGGGATAACATTATGTTTTGGTATCCACCATAGAACCATATAGCGGTATACATTTAGATAAAGGTCATAACATGATAGATAGTTTCAAATTAGATGTGAGGGAAATCATTTGAGGGTTAAGTTATTATCATTGAACATGGCCACTGGCATGGTCTATTGATTCCCAACATTCATTAGTTTTATTAATAGGGGAATAATAGGAAGTCCTAAATGGGAAATTTTAAAAACATTCATAGAGTGTTTTAATTATAAAAAATTCATTGTAAAATAATCAAAGGTATAAAGAAAATTTAGAGTTGAAAAGTTGAATAAATTTACAAATTAATATTTTTTTGTCATGGAGACTGTACATGAAGAGGAAATAGACTTATGATATATAGGAAAATATATTTTTAAGAGCTATGATAAATGAATTACGTGAAAAGGTATTACATAAAGGAGAGGCCAACAATATAGAAAGTTGAGGGTCCTTCCCTTATCCACTAACCCATTATATATAGTGGTAGACATGACACTTCATCTAATGTTTATAAATAATATAGAACAAAACATCAATGTGATTAATTTTTCATAGAATTTGATCTATTTTGTACTAAATAGATCCAATTATAGGGTGTATTTATAGAGAAAGAAATAATACAAGGGGAATTTTTTTTTAATTCCTATAAAATATGATGTATTTTCAACCTTATTATAATGTATGATATAATGATTCTATATGATACAGTATCCATGATATAAAAGTCATATTCAATAACATTGGACATATTCTATGATGTAATTTTCAGATATCATATTACTACTAGATAATTCAATTGTAGTGTATGGTTTGGTTATTGCATGAAGCAATGTAGTTTGATGAATCATATTTTATGATTGTTATGAATTTCTATGTTTGATCATGGAAGTCGAATGCTAAGTGTTAATGTTTTAGACTCCTCCATAGAGTGATATCATTGACTATATGATTTTATATGGTGAAATGATTAGGATAAATAAAGGAGTGTTTAAATTTTAAAGATGTTGACTAAGGATTACATGTGTTGCAAAAATATACATTAATTTAACATTATATAATGTTTGAGTAAGTGTGTAGAAGTACATGTAATGAACCTTGGAGACAATATAATTATTCTAAATCCTTTAGGATGGTGGTCCATCCAATATTGTGTGTTATCCTAGTAGATTCTATTAAAGATCTCAACTTTTTCATCCTTTTTCTTAAAGAGGCACTATAATTCCATGGTAGTTGAGGAGAATCCTACCCAAATATTGGTTGTCTTTGGTTAAAATGTGGATACATGATGTAGGGAGGGAAACATTGTTTACATCTTAGGTATCTTTATCAAATAGTTTTATTGATGGTTGGATATTTAACCATCTTTGTTATAAGGAACATATATATGTTCATTATTTTTTTCATGCATGGTTTTAGATTATTTGTATAATGATCTTGAAAATTGAGTTTATTATTTACAAACACTACTTGATAATTAGTAATTTGATTTATTGAAACCCAATAGTTGTATTAGTTAGATTATATTCTTCAAAATAATCAAAAAATCATTTTAGAAATGAATAATAAAATAATTCATATTGGATATCTTTGAATGAAATATAGTTCTTGAACATGGATGATTTTATGATATGAAAAATCATAATATATCACATGATCACACCATATAATATATTATATAATTACTTTTATTATAGTGTAAATAATTTGGTTTTTTATCACGACATATGATAGGACCCATTCATAAGTGATGATAGTGACGATCTATTCTATTTCCATGCCATAAAATAGAGCATTATATCTCTTTAGTGATATCAGGCTTATCAGAAGCTGTGATTGGTAGTTCCACTATGCTAGATATAGATATTATAAAAAAAACTATTATAGATTAAATAAATATTTTAGACTATGGTTCTCTAGTCATAATATGACATATGGTTTTGAACTATATCCTAGATTTTGATATCAAGTATTTCATTAAATACAATATGTAGAAAAAATTGAATATTTCTATTTTTAATTTAATAATTGAATTTTATAATTTATAAAATGATTATAAATCAATGAATATGTGTTTTGAGATATTTATATAATTATAAATTGTTTCTAAATTAATTATTTTTTTGATGTTTATAATTAATTATTGAATGTCTATAAAACATTCTATAAACAAATATCGATGATATTAATAAGTAATATAAAGATACCTTTTTGATGGTTATATGAAATGATTTATAATCGTGATATAAAATGTAAATATAGAAATTATATGTTAATATATAAAGTGTTTAAAAATATAAAAATAATGAAAAATATAGGATTTTATATTTAAATAATGAATTGTTCATATTTATTAATTTACAATATTCAAATTAAACTTCTTATTTAGTGAAATTATTTGAACCATATCAAAATGATTTACGATAGTTGATGTGATCAAGATTCAAATAATATTAAATATGAGACACAATGATTATATAAAATAGTTATATAATATACCTAAAATATAAAATGTTTATATTTTGAATATCATATATATTTCAGAAAATTCCATATAAAGAATAATATAAAGAGTCCATATTGGAGATAAATATAAAGAGTTTATATTTATTTGATTATAGATTGTACATAAATCATATAAAAATTATAAAATCTTTATAATTAATTTATATATTAATTTTTCTGAAATGTATATTTAATATATAAATTTATGAAATTTTCAATTTTTTTTGGTTTATTCCCTATATGTTTAATAAATACAAATTTTTAGTACTATAAATGAATATATTATTTAGTCTAAAATAGTGAAAATACTTTTATAAATTATTATACCTACATTTAATGAGATACATTTTATGTATGATATTTTATTGAGAATTATTCTACCTTGAATTTGGATTTTACAAAATTATAAGATTGAATTAATAAGTTAATTATAGTATATACATATTATTTGTTAGAATTGTGATGTAATTGAAGTGTCTATATGTAAATAACTATTTGTAGATGGGGTATTGGTAAGATATCTCATTGACCTAAGAGCCAAGGCTATATCTACAAAAGTGGGGGTTAGATCTATATCACTATATGCTAATTCTTATGGAGATTATATATTTTAATTTTTTTTAATTTACATTATTGGGTTTAATGTAAATTGTTTATAGAAATTATTTTTTTATTCATAAATATAATTGTATTTTATTTTGGGTTAGTAACCCGATATTTGAGTTGTGTAAAGAGTTACACATTAACATTGTTTGGACATATTGATTTGGTGGAAGGAATAATGATTCAAAACCAAATTATTAGAATTATTTATAAATGTATACGGAATAAATGATATAATAAAAATAGATACTAAAAAACTATAAAAACATTATGTGTTATATTATTTTTGAATAAAAAACATATTAAGACCACAATCATCCAATTAAGTAGTTTCATACAAAATTTGGGTGCCCATGAATTATATTTAGTATGACATGGTGGAAATGGAAAACCCTGAGAGTTATGTATCCACATACCGCTATTATATTTGGGTCAAAAATATATGGGACAATCCGATAGACTAAGAAAGGTATTGTTTTCTCAACAATTAAAATAGTTATTTGTGATATGATTACAATAATTGAATACTTAAATAAAATATTATTTTATATAGAACATAGAAATATCATCATCAATCATGACATTGATATCAATCCCTAAGAAGGAAAATGTTAATAGAAACCCATTTCATGATTGACACAAAAATTAATAATCATTCTTATGTATATAGGAAAATTATATGTGTGAGAGTAATACCTTCCTGAGTAATTTTTTTTATTTTTTTCAACAAAAATATCTATATAATAATGAGAAGCATAAAAGTGTTCTGATATATTTCAAAGGAAATAGATGAAATATATCCTAATGAATATTAGTCCATTCTCATGTATTCAATATGATAGAGTATATTATTGACTTGAAGAACTCAAAATTTTCCCATGTGACTTACTGTATATATAAAATTCATTTTTTAATCATCATTGGAAATATCATTATAGGGTGAATATGTTTAATAAAAAAAATTACATTATTTTCTCAAGTTGTTATTGATAAATAAATTGAGAATGATACTTCAAGGTTTTCGTATGGTATAAATAGTGTAATTCGTTTAATGATGAATATATAAAAATAATATGTAATAGACCAATTGACAACCGTGGTCATTGGAAGATAAAGTAGGTGTTAAATTGGAAGGGAAACATTTCCATAGTATGAAATTTTATGGCATACCTAAAGGGGTTTGAGAAACTCAATGTAGAGTATATGTTAGGTATCAATGAATCAATTCTAAAATTATTTAGGGGTACATGATGCTAAATATATAAACTATAAATTTATTAAATATATATTAGTTCAAAATTTAGAAAATAATTGATAAATTATATAGTTTTGATTAAAATTTAGTTCCAATGGATTTTATTAGGAATATATTGGATACAAAGGATTATTTCATGCTCAAATGGATATGAATAATTGGTGTGTATTCGTATCCCATTATTATTATATGATAAGATAAGTTATTTTTTAATAATGATTTTTTATAAATAAATGATATCATACACACGGTTTAGGATTCATCAAACTCAATAACATGATTAAAAAGAAGATAAGTAATTTTTTTATCCAAGATAAAATATAGATTATCTAATAAGTTTGTTAAAATATATAGGAAACGGATACCATCACCATCAGTGATATATTTTAAATAATGAAGTATTATTTTTTGAATAATAATACGAATACATATAATACCATATAATACATGGTTTGAAATAGTTTATTTGATCAAATATTTCTATATAAATGAAATAAGTTTTATTTCTTGAACGCAGATGAATTTGCACATCTCATCATGAAATTTTGTAGAGAGTATAGTTTCTAAGAGACTAGTGGGAGTATGTTTATACTTAGAGAATTTAAAATGAAAAAATAAAATATTATTCTTTAATATAAAAAAAATCAATTGAACAAAATTTACTAAAAGTGTTTTGGATATATTGGTAAAAAATAGAGTAGAATTTTATTACCATGATAATCTTAGAGAAAATTTTGAATGAGAATATTTTTAATGAAGATAATGATTAATATAGAAAGAGTTATAAGTAGACAAAATAATTCATAACATCATAAAATTTGATGATGTTTATTAAAATACTTTATATAATTGTTTTTTAGTTAAACACTAGGAAATTGTTTCTCAAATATCACCATTATTCAAACTATATTCTTCATAAATGTTACTCACTAAAATAGTCTATTGTGAGTGTTTTATTATATGGTAAAATAAATATGAGGCATGACCTATATTGATATGTAATGAGTTAATAAATGTTTTTCCAAAATTAGTTATTCTAGATGTGTTTTATATGAAATTAGATGCTTAAACTTTTAATGGGTTTGTTAGTCTACTATAGCAGTTTAAGAAAATGAAATGTATCATGTTAGACATAAGGAATACACATTTTATCATTTTATTATGTTTTATGCATTTAGAACATGAAGGAATATGATAATTTATATGTCAAAGTAAGATATAGATTTTTCCATAACCAGTGTTTATCATGGTGTTTTATAGGTTGTGAAGAAATATTACAGTTTGTGTAAAACCCCAACCCTAATAGCCTAGATTCCGTGGTTTATTTATTATATCAGAAAAATATAAAAGGAAAAAAATCCAAAATGATTAATTAGTTTAGTAGTCTTCAGGAAATACTTACATAAATGGTTCCATTATTACATTGGTAAATGTAAAAAATAACAAAGGGATGTAATTTTCATCCTTGAACCCATTCAAACATTCTGTCTTCATAACCCAGGGAAAAGAGAAAAAATAAAAGGGTGTGATCAGATTCCCAGAAATATTTACTTACAAAAAAATATAAATTGAATCAATAATGAATAATCAATATGGAAATTTAAAATAATTGAACACACATGACAATTAATCAATATTTTTTTCACAATCTGAATCCTAAAATAATATCTTAGTGAAAATATCCTGGATAAAAATAATGTAATTCTTAATGAAGGAAATTATTTTATATTGGAAATTGTATTTCTTAGGAACAAGATACCTTTAGAATCAATAATTTTCAATATATAGTTTAAACTTTATGGGTAAATACCCATTTAATTTGGCCAATTTATTCACCTCGTGAGTCTACTAATGCATCAGTGGATTTTCTGTAAACAGTTTCCACCCATTCTTATATATCCAAAGAATTAAACTTATATCAAATAGTAGATTTAACTCATATAAAATTTTCCTTATCATCGAATATTCATATTGAGTAAAATAAATGGATTTAATATTATTTCCCTAGTCATTCAAATAACGTAATCTCCATATGTAAAAAGGGTACACAACTTAGGGAATAAACATATCCATGATAAAAGAATATAGATATTTAATTGAACTTTAATTTTTAATGAATGATAATCACAAATAAATAAAAGTGGTAGTATATAAACCATAGAAAATAAAATTATGTGCATAATATTAAAATATTCCTCAATGAATTGAAATTAGGATGAAGTCCCTTACAAAGACCAGATCGTTAATTAAATGAATCTATTAGGTGTATGCATTATAAATCCAGAAAAAAGAGTTGAAATAAATCATATTATAATCAAATTAAATTGAATACATAACCTTAGAATGTAATAATAAATGTAATATAATTTTAATCGAGTGGATAAAAATTGTGTTAAGATATCCTTTACCACTTGTTATCATTCGAATTGTGTTCTCCATAAATGTAATAATTATCAAATGAAACATTTAATACAATGAAAATAATGATATTTATTATATGATATATCAAAGGGCCATATATAAACCACAAAAAATTTATAAGTGGTGAATAAGGCATGTATCTCACATATCTAAAAGTGATAGGAGAAACACTTTCCTTGTGTATCCTTTAGTTTAACATGCTTTAACCTCCTATTCTTCTAAAGAAATCATTTATAACATATATTAATGGACCTATGGTAGGTATTTTAGGAGGAAAAAACCTCAATAACTTAAAAAATTATGTTAATAAGAGAAACTGGTAGGGGTTGGTCAAGGTAGACGGCTCAATGTTGTGTTAATAAGTGACAAAAGGAGTACCTTTTTATAATTATGGTTATGGTCACTTTTTGAAACTCTCAATATATTAAATCCCTGAAATATTATTTTAAATTATAAATTGTTCCAAAATTATTTATTTATAAGATAATATGGTTATGGGTAGAAATCACCATATCAAATATTTTTTAGAAAAGTTTAGGTGAAATTCATGCCCTTATCATTAGTTTTTAACCCAAATTTAATCCCTTTAACTCTTTCTATGACAATATGGTTATTTTATCTTTGAGGGTAAATGTAGTTGAAATAAAATTTCCAACAACCCACGAATGGATCATTGATTCAATATTAAACATTATCCCAACCACATGGGTGAAATTACGATTTTTAGTAATTTCATGTTATTTAATAAAATATTATTTATTTCAAAATATCAATAATGTCAAGTTTGATAGTATTCATTACTTCAAATTTCAAAAATATCAATAAAACAATATTTATTCAAACAAACACCTTTAATATATCTCAAACATATCAAGGTCATCTATAAAATTTGTTAGTGACATTAATTATATGAAATTGTATTTATTTTAATATTTTTAATATCATTTATTTCATATTTCTATTACTAAAATAATTTCTACATTACTACTGTGAAAGAATTTAAGGTAATTATTTCATCCCTTAAAATTAAAAAATAGAAATAATAATATGATTCCATTATATTTCGAAATATTTTTTTATTTTTAAAGACACATTTTTGATATCACCATATTAGAAAAGTTTTTTTATTAAAATCATGAATGTGACATCTTTGACTTCACTTTAACTAAAATATTATCTATATCATAAGCTCATTTATATTTTAATAAATAGTCATATTATTTAAATTTTATTGATTATATAATAAAATTACTCATATATTGTTTTCAAGTATTTGGGTCATTTTCTAGTCCTTAACATATTATTTTAAACAAAATTACCCAATTTACCCTTTACCGTGATAATAAAAATTACCACAGATACTATTCATATTGGAAAAAAAATAAAATTGAAATATTTAACAGATTTATAACTTCTAAATTGAAATATGGAATCCAATTTTCAATATTCAAAACACATAAAAAAATCATGAAGGGAATTTTAATATAAAAAAATTGATAGTTTTATAAAAATCTATATTTTTCACTTTTCAACGAAAAATCAATCTTCTGAGAAAATTTTAAAAAAATAACTAAAATATAATTAAAATATACTGATTTCAAAAAGTTATTTTATTTTTATAAAAAAATTTAAATAATCTCTATAAGATTACTATAATATTTACTCATAAAAAGAAATAAAACTATTATTGGAGAAAACATATTTTTTCGAAGATTAAATTGACTTTACTAAAAATAAAGTGATTATTCACAAATAATTATTTAACAAATTAAAAATGAGTGGGAAAGTTATATAATTCATAAATTGGTTAATAGGACTCATTCTTGCTAATTTAATGTCTAGGTTTTAATGGTAACATAATTATATTTTATTGTTCGTTTAAGCTAGGTGTTGCATGCAATATTAGTAACTCAAAAGATTAAATTTATTTAAAAACAGACTTAATACAAAATCTTGGGGTGACACATTTTCCTCTACTTCAATTAATTTTGTCCTCAAAATTTAAAATTTCACTTTTAAAATCAAAGATTGTTATTTAAAAATTCCTATTTTTGAAACCCACATTATAAATAGGGTTAATAAGACATCCTCTCAATAAGAGTTAATGGGAAATGTGAAGGCCACAACAAATTTAGGATTTAGAATAGGATAAAATTAGCAGGAAGTAATAATGTGTACATAGTAGTGAAATATAACTATAAGGTTCTGAAATATAGTGATAGAGAATAAGGTAACTATAAACTTAACCATCAAAAAACCATAAATCTATGATTGGTTAAAAGACCATTGATTTATCAGTAAGAAATGAATCTAAAAACATTTTATTAAAAATTTATTTCCTAGAGTTTATGAATTGATTTACTTCATATAGTATAAACATAAGGGAAATATACTTGATAAGTAAGGTTTAATCTCGTTAATCAATTTCCACCACAAACACATTTTTTGAACCAAATGCTGAGTATGTTTTTATGTATGATGTAATTTAATCTACTTCTACATATCATAAAATCCTCAAATTAATAATAATCTATTCCACCTATTATTATCCATTAACCAAAAACCAATATGCCTAGTACATAATAAGATAATTCCCAAAAATAATAAACTTCCATATGTGTAAAACTAGTTTTATTTCCCAAAATTCAACAGTAATACCCAAAATTCAACATAGATCCTTAAATAAATAAGTATCCTTAAAATTCCACAAAAATATTCCTACACAATATTAAAACATAAAAATCATACGGATTTGAGGACAAAGTCTTCCAAGATAAAATTAATATTTTTTCACCAAAAATTTATATTCTCTAATATGAACTATCTATTTCCAAAAATATATTGAATAACCATAAATATACATTAAAGTCATATATTCCTCAATAAGAAAATTCCACATTTATTATTAAAATAATATTTTTTTTCCTAATTCATTCAGGGTTCCCAAAATAGTGAGCATCTTCCAAAAATAACATAAATCAAATATCACTGATCAAATTTTCAATTCCATGGTTTTTTATATTATATAATATTTATAAATACAACTATGTCATACTAACCAAGACATAAAATAGGCCAGTGGTGGGTGATACACCATTGTCACGCTTTGATTGTGGGTTCAAGTCCCACATCCTTAGTAGATGTGACATGTTGTCACCCAGCCTGCAGGTTGTTCTTTTTCAAAAACAATATTAATATAATCCTTACAACATTCACAAATATAAACATAATATATTCAATATTAAAGAAATTTTTTATCCTCAATGGCTATCTCATACATTACATTTTTCCTTCCAAAAATATAATAAACCATAATTAAATTAAAATTAAAGATCATATAAACCCTAATGGTTATCCTTAACTTTAAAATTACTTCCCCAAAAAGTAAAGTTGTTATTCCTCAAATAAATTTTTTTTTTCACATGTTAAACTTAAGGGTTACATGTACCACAAACATTTATCAAAAATAAATTTTTGCCTCCCATAAATAATCACCTTTTTACCACACCTCTTTTCAAAGGTAATGTATTTATCTAAAATATGTTTCCATATTTTGAAAACAAATCTACTATAGAATATCCTTTAGGTATTTCCTGATTCTTATGATATTTGTGATATATCAAAATATCAGTGATAAAAAATCCTTCCCCTAACATCCCACTCTAACCTTTAACTATTATTTGTTGTTTTTTCCCTCTATAAATGTATATATCATTATGATTCATTTATATCAACCCATAGAAGTTTCACACCGATAAGAAAATAATTCATACCTTAAATCTATACATTAGTGTCTTTCATTATGCTATTGATATTTTCTTTATATTATGTTATGAAGTCAATATCTCAAGCAAAATAAATAGTCAATTCCTTGGTGGTGTTTCCCTCTTCAAATGATAGGGATAAATTTATATTTTGAAATAAGATAAAATAAAATCCATGATATATAAGAATTTTGGAGAAATGAAAATATATTAGATAAATCAAATATTTACTCACAAGTGATTTGGATGTTTGAAAAATTTAAAAATTGTTTAAATAATATATTGCTATTATAATGATGATTAAATCATCTGCTGTGGATAATAATGTTTTTTAAAATCCTTTCCCTTCCATCTTGAGTAATTATATTTAATTTATTTCTAATAACATCATTAAAACATGAATGAATTATTATATGTCATAATGAAAATGGTTTGTTACACTTAGAAACTCCATAATAATTTATCCTTAAAATCCTTTATACATATCTATATTATCCTTCTAAAAACTATCCTAAAAACTATCATTAATCACATAAAAACCCATCACTTAAACAAAAAAAAAAAAGGTTTAAGAATTTAAAATTATGATCAAAATTAAAATAGTAAAACGTTGATGGTGTATATAACTCTTATGTTAATGATAACATATATACTATAAAAATCAAAACAATTCTTTATAAATTTTATGATTCTTCAAACCATAATACCCTTGGTAAAATACTTCTTCAAAACATTTTCTATCACATTAAATTTTAAACTAGTTCCTTCAGGTTCCCATCATTGACTTAAAAAAAACTCAATATATCTACATCAATCTAAAATAATCAGCGCGAGCTATCAAATAATTATGAAATATTATTTAAAGTACATATAAATCTTGAAACCTTCTTCTAAAATAGTGATTAATTTGGTCTAACCTTGGTTATCCATTGTGATTACCAAATCTATATGATTATATAATATATTTAGACATATCCTCATAGTTGAACATAAGATTATATTCCCTAATCAATGTTTTCTAAAATCTAGTTCCCTAGGTTTATACTAAAATTCATCTAATACTATTTCTGATAAAATAATAATGGCATCAGTCTTAATATAAAAAATTTTGGGGAGTTTTAATATTTCACAATCATTTATATCAGGATAACCATTCTTATCTCTTACCCTCTTATAACTGGCCAGTTTCTAACAGGGTGTATTTTTGGAACCTGAAACACTCAACAACTCAAAAAGCTGTGATGATTCATGAACCTACATTCCAATGGTAGGTGCTCATTGGGTAAATTGCCCAATGATACTTAAGAATTGACATTATTTGAGAGGATGGGCAGTTGGATGCATCACACCTTTTTTGGAGGAACTATCGGATATTTTGAGAATATCTTATGGAGTTATGATATGTTAAAAAATCCTTTGTTTGTCACATAAAAGACATATTTTAAAGGTATTTTTCATTTAATTTACATCCTTTCTTTGTTTTGGGGGTTTTCCTAGGATTTAGGGAGGAAGAGATGAGTATTCATGAATTGGGCCAAACCGTGAGCCCAATTCCAGATTAAAAAAATAAATTTTGTATCTTTTATAACTTTTTCATTTTTCAACATTTTTCATCCATTCAAATTCCTAATTTACCTCCCCTAACCTATTAAAACCACCAAGGTAATTTGGAGCTTTTATAAATCCATAACTAGAGTTTATTTGGGTTTTTATCTAAGGGGTTGGGCCTGCCCGAAAGCCCAATTCCTGTTTTAAAAATAAAATTTGATTTTGTTATAACGTATTAAATATTTGGGATTTTTCAGTAATTCTAAGTCTCACCCAAGACCAATTACACCAGTCGCATGTCCGAACTCTCTCCCAACTCTTTGGAGCTCTGGATAATCGCGATTTGGTGCTGAACTTCTTAAGGTTCCTCAAATTGCCCAGATTTGAAGAGGTAAAGTATTTATTTCATAACTCTCTCAATTATCAATATTTTTCCTCCATTATAGTTCCTAAATGAGATAATACATCTTGTTCGAACGTAACCTAAATTTTGGCTCTTTTAAATTTCAGATACTGGAGTTTTGGAGTGATTACTTCAAGATACTTCAAGTAAATGAGCCCGTTTCTTTCCTCTTTCAAATTACATTAGGTTTAACTCATTGTTCTTAGGGTTTCTTCAGATATAATTGAGTTTACTAATGTCCAAAAACTAGGATTTCGAACCTAGGGTTTAACTTTGGGATTTCTTGGCCAATTTGTGTGGTTTTAGGTTTGATCTAGTTCTCTCTTGGTGCGGCGGGGGTGCGATTTGATTTTCGCACGGAGATTCAAGGGTTTTTGTTAATTTAGTAGGTGATTCCATTGTGTGTGAAATTTTTGTGAATTAGCTTGCTGTTTTCATGGTACCTTAATCTTTATTTCACTTGAATGTTTCTTTAAAAATTGTTTTTAGTTGCATTTATAATGCAAATGAATTTTAAGTTCTAATTTTTGGTGAAATTGGGGGGTTTTCATTCAAATATTTTATTGGTTCATTTTGGGATTCCCCATAACTGAATTGTTGGTTTCATTAAAGGGTGTTGAACTGAAATTTTGTTTTAATAACTTACAAGTGTTTACATAGTGTGAAAGGTGGATATCATAAAGAGCTTTGGGTGCAAAACAATGTGATGTTTTGAGAGGTCATTTTATTGGAAATAAAATTGTTTTATTGTGTGTTTTAAATGGTATAAAATGTGTGTAGATACTGTACAATTTGTTTGTGACAAGTAGTGATATTTTATATGAAAAAGGATGTGTGTTGTTTGCTGAAATTGTTTGAGAACAAAAAGGGGAAGCCCGGGTACCTAGGTGTGGCGAATTTGTACTAGTACGGCTAGTGGATCAGATGGGTTTTGTCCCCGTTCCACTTAGCATATGGATAACGACAACTCTAACTAAACTATTTGGATGATGATTGGGGAACACTAGGTTATGTGTATGTTCCCTACTAGTGGCTCGTGCACGAGAATGGATTTTTCTATATTTATTCTACACCGAGGTACGAGGTATATAGGGCCCGAGACAACCTAGTGCTTAGGGGTGTTCCCGATTTTGATGCTCATTGGATTTGTGGTATTTACCCTTGTTATGGGTTGTTTTTAGAAGTACTTTACAGTAGCTCACATTTCTATTTAATGTGCTAACATTCTGAAATTCTCGGATTGAAAACTATTTTATTTGAAAGTTGCATTTCATTAAATTTTAACATTGTTTCACCTTGGGTCTTAAAATTGCTTGTTTTGTTCACATTGTATTGCATGCTCTTTGGAATCATCTGGTGGTATCCTATTGGGATTAGTCTCACACCCTACTTACACCCCTTGGGTGTAAGTAGACCTGCTTATGCTTGACTCAGGTAAAGGGAAGGCTAAGGGTGATGGCGGTTCGGGATGTTAGTCCCCATCGTTGGGGCGGAGTTGCAGGGACGACTTGCGGGTGATGATCCCCTTGTCGTGTGGAGTCCATGGGGATGTCTTTATGTTGTCATTATTTTTTTTATAACACTATTAGTGTCTTTGAACATATGTATTCAGATCTGGTTTTGTTAAGAATTGTTTAGCATGAAAATTTCAGATTCTAATAATTGATTGTTTTTTTTGATTTATGCTTTCATACTCGGGTAAATCGTTCCCAAACCAGATTTGTTTGATACCCAGGCACTTGTTCCAGCCCGTGGGGATAGGGAACTCCCTTCGAGCCTTGCCATGGGCCGAGTTTGGTGCCATTAATGGTGGCGACCAGATCCGGTTCGTGACAAAATGGTATCAGAGGAGGTTAGTGTTTTTGGGTTATATTGTTATTTTGGGATGAGTCGGGATAGACAGGAGCTAGGAATGTCGGGGATCGGGGTATTGGTTGTGAGTAGGGTGCCTGGCCCGCACCTCTCATGGCAGACCTTGAGTCACCAGAGGATGTTGGAATTTACTGATTGACTTCACTTCTAGGTGAGACGTGTGGGCTGCAGACCACATGTGGACATCAGGCAGATGTGGAGTAGTTGGTTCTTTTATTACAGGAATGTGTTTAGTTTATTTATATTTGATGTATTTGATTGCAATTTTCAGAATTGTGGTATTGACTATTGTTTTGTGACTGTTGCATTTTGTAGCAACATGCCTCCCCGGAAAGCTCCCACGCACCCACATGAGGAAGCTGGAGAGAGTTCTTCCACACCGATTGATCAGAGGCTCATGGAGGCTATTGTTCGGGCTATCCAAGCTTTGGGACAGGGACCAGCTAATGCTTATATTCCTGTTAGGGCAGAGGAGACAGGTCCTAGAAAAGATAAAGCACAAGAGTTTCTGAAAAACAAGCCTCCTACCTTCCGAGGTAGCACATAACCCCAGGAAGCAGAAGAATGGCTCGAGAAGATCGAGCGTATTTTTGAGTTCCTGGAAACACCCGAGGAGCTCAGGGTGAAGTGTGCCTCATTTCTGTTGGAGGGTCCCTGCCGTAAATGGTGGGAGTCAGTGCTTCAGTCTGGGAAGAATGAGCAGATGCGCTGGGGAGATTTCAAGGCTTTCTTCAATGAACAGTATTTCCCTGAGGTGTTGGCTTATGCCAGGTCTAGAGAGTTCATGGAACTTGTTCAGGGGAATCTATCTGTGATGGATTATGCCAACCGTTTCGTTGAGTTGGTTCGGTATGCTCCAGAAATTGTCTCTAATGAGCAAGCGAAGGCCCAGAGGTTTGAGAAAGGCTTGCGACCAGAGATATACTCCCAGGTGTTCTTGTTTAAGCTGAGGACCTATGCTGAGGTTGTTGATCGGGCGTGCATGGTGGAGATTGATAAGAAAGGCAGGGCTGGTTTCTATGGTTCAGTATCAGCAGTGGGCAGTGGTAGCTCCTCAGAGAAGAAAAGGAAGTGGGAGGATCATGTGAAGAAAGTAGGGGGCAGTTCAGGCCACTCTTCCAGGCAGTTTTCTTCTGCGGCTTCTGATGCGAGATTGGTCGTGTGCCACCAATGTGGGAGGCCTGGGCATATCCGACCAGGATTTCCTCTTCCTCAGAAGCCTTATTAACAGTGTGGAGGTATAGGGCATTTGCAGCGCTTCTGCGGTGTGGCACGTCCACTCCCAAGTGGGGCAGGGTCAGTGGCTTCATGAGGAGTGACAGCACAGTCCGAGCCATCGAGGACTGGGGGATATCGATTTGGTGGTCGTGGTGGTAGGGCTGGATCATCTTCTGGGCAGAGCCAGTTTAGGGAACAACCACAGACTAGCGGTCATCCTCAGGCAGATACTGGACATCTCCATGCAGTGGATCAGTCACCAGCAGGATCAGAGGCGGGACCGTTGACAGTTCGAGGTACCATTCTGATCGCATCTTCTACAGATACTGCTCTTTTTGATACTGGTGCCTCTGTTTAATTCAATTCTGGACATTTTGTGGACTTTCTGAATTTTCCAACTGAGTTGATGTCTTTTGCAATGGAGTTAGTGACATCATTGGGAAAGAAGAAGGAGCAGGGCCTCAGGTGCCCCTCGTGTGCACTTTCTGTGTCAGGGGTCGAGATGGAGTGGGACCTCTTGGTCTTAGATATGGTCCTTTTTGATGTCATACTCGGGATTGATTGTCTAGTACACTTCCAGGCACACATCGATTGCTATAGATGGCTTGTGAGTTTCACGACACCGGATGGGAGTCGTTAGGTTTTTCATGGAGAATGGGATCCACGATCAAGTCGCGCAGGGCCTCCACTCCCAAAGTTGGGAAGTTTTATCTTCCAGTTATCTTAGCTTGTGCTAGAGGATGGTCTTTCCCCTAAAGGTGCACTACCTCGTGTAGTGAATGAGTTTCCCGAGGTATTCCCTGATGATTTTTCTGGTTTGCCCCCGGAGCGGGATGTGGAGTTTTCGATTGATCTGGCGCCGGGAACACAGCCGATATCTCTTCGCTCTTAACGCATGGCCCCCACCGAGTTGAGGGAATTAAAGATATAGCTGGAAAACTTAGAATCCAAAGGATTCATTTTCCCGAGCGTCTCTCCTTGGGCCGCTCCTGTGTTGTTTGCAAAAAAGGCTGATGGATCCCTCCGATTGTGCATTAACTACTGGAAGATGAATAAGGTAACAATTAAAAACAAATACCCTTTTCCCAGAAAAGATGATTTGTTTGATCAGTTGAAGGGGGTAAAGTGGTTCTCAAAGATAGAACTGCGTTCAAGGTATCATTAACTCAGGGTGAAGGAGTCAGATATCCCTAAGACAGCCTTCCGAAGCAGGTACGAACACTTTGAGTATTTGTTCATGCCCTTCGGATTGACCAATGCTCTAGCGGTATTTATGGCACTAATGAATAGGGTGTCCCATTAGTATCTCTATTCCTTTGTTGTGGTGTTCATGGATGACATTTGGTATACTCTTACTCTGAGGAGGAACACGAACATCACTTGAGGATCATTTTGGGTACATTACGAGATCACCGCCTCTATGCAATGTTGTCAAAGTGCACTTTCTGGATCAGAGAGGTGAGATTTATGGGGCATGTGATCTCAGAGCATGGATTTTCAGTGGACCCTGAGAAAATTAGTGCAGTCATGTCGTGGGAGAAACCGAAGAATGTGTTCGAGATCAGGAGTTTTCTTGGCTTGGCTGGTTATTACAGGCGATTCGTTCGGGATTTATCTCGGCTTGCTTCACCGATGACTTCCCTCACCTGGAAAGGGGTGAAGTTTGTATGGGGTCCAGAATGTCAGGCATCGTTCGAGGAGCTGAAGAGGCGGCTGACTACCGCCCCCGTGCTGATTTTACCAAAGACTGGAAAGGGATATGTGGTCTATTGTGATGCTTCAGGTATGGGTCTTGGGTGCGTGCTTATGCAGGATGATCATGTGGTCGTGTATGGCTCTCGCCAACATCGACCACATGAAAAGAACTACCCAACCCATGACTTGGAGTTGGCAGCAGTGATGCATGCTTTGAAGACTTGGCGTCACTACCTCTTTGGGGAGAATTTTGTGGTATAATCTGATCACAAAAGCTTGGCTTAAATCTTCTCGCAGAAGGACCTCAACTTGAGGCAACATCGCTGGATCGAGTACTTGCAGGGGTTTGACTTTGACATTGTCTATACCCCAGGAAAGGGTAATGTAGTGGTCGATGCTTTGAGAAGAAGAGTTCCAGTACAGGCATTGAGGAAGTCTAGTGATGAGTGGACATTGATGGGTCTCTTTTCTCAGATGCATGTGGAGACCAGGGAATACAGTGGAGGGGTATTCTTGGTAAGCGTCCAGTTGACTCCTTCTCTATTGGAGTTGATTCAGCAGGAACAACCCAGTGATGATCTTTGTCAGCGGTCTAAGCAGTTCCTTCATGGTGGGGAGACATCCTCTGATTGGTTGTCGTCTCCCGAGGGCATCTTGTGCTTCAAGGGTCGTTCAGTAGTGCCATTATCTCTGCGGAAGGTGGTGATGCAAGATAGCCACCAGTCTCAGTGGGATGTCCATCTGGGTGCCACTAAGATGTATTATGATGTTCGTCGGAAGTTTTGGTGGCCTGGTATGAGACGGGACATAGCAGACTTTGTTTCAAGATGCTACACATGTCAGCAGGTGAACGCAGAGCACCAAAGGCCATCCGGTTTGATCCAACCACTATCCATTCTTACCTAGAAGTGGGAAGCGGTCGCCATGGACTTAATTATTGGCTTACCTCATACACCTCAGGGTAAGAATGCTATTTGGGTGGTGATTGATCTTCTGACCAAATCAACCCACTTCATTTCGATAAAAGATACAACTAAAGTAGATGAGTTGGGCCATTTGTATCTTCAGGAAGTGGTGAGACTCCATGGTGTACCATCACCTGTTGTCTCAGATAGAGACCCCCGATTCACTTCTCAATTTTGGGAAGGCCTTCAGATGGCCTTGGGGTCTCAGATTATGATGAGCACAACATACCACCCACAGACGGATGGTCAGACAGAGCGGGCAAATCAGATATTCGAAGACATGCTTCGTGCATGTGTCCTGGACTTTGGAGGTTCTTGGGATATCCATTTGGGATTGGTAGAGTTTTCTTATTATAATAGTTACCAATCCACGATTCGAATGGCCCCTTTTGAGGTGCTCTATGGTCGGCCTTGTCGGTCCCCCCTATATTGGGCTGAGGTAGGAGAGACTTCACTGTTGGGGCCGAGCCTTGTGCAGGAGACTTCTGAGAAGGTCAAGTTGATCAGGCATCGCTTATTGACAGCTCAGAGTCTTCATAAATCTTATGCTGACCGGAGGAGTCGAGACCTAAAGTTTTCTGTCAGTGACAGGGTATTCTTAAAAGTGGCCCCTCGTCTGGGCCATCGTCGATTGGGGAAGCAAGGTAAGCTGATGCCACAGTATGTCGGACCCTTTGATATCACTGAGTGTATTGGAAAGGTGGCATATAGGTTGGCCTTACCTTCTCAGTTGACGACTATCCATGATGTCTTCCACTTCTCTTAGTTGAAGAAATACAATCCGGATCCATCCCATGTGTTGAGTTGGGAAGAACTGGAGATAGAGCCTGACCTGTCTATCGTTTAGAGGCCAGTGAAAATAGTGGACTCCCAAGAGAAGATACTTTGAGGAAAGTATATTCCTTTAGTCCGGTTTTTATGGCATCATGGGAATGATACACATGGGACATGGGAGCGAAAGTCATGGGTCGAGGAAGAGTACCCATTCTTGTTTTCCAACTGAGATTCATGTTGACTTTCCGGGGCGGAAACTCCTCATGGGGGGGTGAATTGTCACATAAAAGACATATTTTAAAGGTATTTTTCATTTAATTTACATCCTTTCTTTGTTTTGGGGGTTTCCCTAGGTTTTAGGGAGGAATAGATGAGTATTCATGAATTGGGCCAAACCGTGAGCCCAATTCCAGATTAAAAAAATAAATTTTGTATCTTTTATAACTTTTTCATTTTTCAACATTTTTCATCCATTAAAATTCCTAATTTACCTCCCCTAACCTATTAACACCACCAAGGTAATTTGGAGCTTTTAGAAATCCATAACTAGGGTTTATTTGTGTTTTTATCTAAGGGGTTGGGCCTGCCTGAAAGCCCAATTCCTGTTTTAAAAATAAAATTTGATTTTGTTACAAAATATTAAATATTTGGGATTGTTCGGTGATTCCAAGTCTCACCCAAGACCAATTAACCCAGGGGCGTGTCTGAACTCTCTCCCAGCTCTTTGGAGCTATGGATAATCGCGATTTGGTGCCGAACTTCTTAGCGTTCCTCGAATCGCCCAGATTTGAAGAGGTAAAGTATTTCTTTCATAACTCTCTCAATTATCAATATTTTTCCTCCATTCCAGTTCTTAAAGGAGCTAATACATCTTTTTCGAACTTACACTAAATTTTGGCTCTTTTAAATTTCAGATACTGGAGTTGTGGAGTGATTACTTCAAGATACTTCAAGTAAATGAGCCATTTTCTTTCCTCTTTCAAATTACATTGGGTTTAACTCACTGTTATTAGGGTTTCTTCGGTTATAATTGAGTTTACTAATGTCCAGAAACTAGGATTTCGAACCTAGGGTTTAACTTTGGGATTTCTTGGCCAATTTGTGTGGTTTTAGGTTTGATCTAGTTCTCTCTTGGTGCGGCGGGGGTGCGATTTTATTTTCGCACGGAGATTCAAGAGTTTTTGTTAATTTGGTAGGTGATTCCATTGTGTGTGAATTTTTTGTGAATTAGCTTGCTGTTTTCATGGTACCTTAATCTTTATTTCACTTGAATGTTTCTGTAAAAATTGGTTTTAGTTGCATATATAATGCAAATGAATTTTAAGTTCAAATTTTTGGTGAAATTGGGGGGTTTTCATTCAAATGTTTTATTGGTTCATTTTGGGATGCCCCATAAATAGATTGTTGGTTTCATTAAAGGGTGTTGAACTTAAATTTTGTTTTAAAAACTTACAAGTGTTAACATAGTGTGAAAGGTGGATATCTTAAAGAGCTTTGGGTGCAAAACAATGTGATGTTTTAGGAGGTTGTTTTATTGGAAATAAAATTGTTTTATTGTGTGTTTTAAATGGTATAAAATGTGTGTAGCTACTATACAATTTGTTTGTGACCAGTAGTGATATTTTATATGAAAAAGGATGTGTTTTGTTTTCTGAAATTGTTTGAGCACAAAAAGGGGAAGCACGGGTACCTAGGTGGGGCGGATTTGTACTAGTACGGCTAGTGGATCAGATGGGTTTTGTCCCTGTTTCACTTAGCATATGGATAACGAAAACTCTAACTAAACTATTTGGATGATGATTGGGGACCACTAGGTTATGGGTATGTTCCCTACTAGTGGATCGTGCACGAGAATGAATTTTTCTATGGTTAATCTACACTGAGGTACGAGGTACATAGGGCCCGAGACAACCTAGTTCTTAGGGGTGTTCCCGTTTTTGATGCTCATTGGATTTGTGGTATTTACCCTTGTTGTGGGTTGTTTTTGGTAGTACTTTACAGTAGATCACATGTCTATTTAATGTGATAACATTCTGAAATTCTCGGATTAAAAATTGTTTTCATTTGAAAGTTGCATTTCTTTAAATTTTAACATTGTTTCACCTTGTGTATTAAAATTTCTTGTTTTGTTCACATTGTATTGCATGCTCTTTGGAATCATCTGGTGGTATCATATTGGGATTAGGCTCACACCCTAATTACACCCCTTGGGTGTAAGTAGACCTGCTTATGCTTGACTCAGATAAAGGGAAGGCTAAGGGTGATGGCGGTTCGGGATGTTAGTCCCCATCGCTGGGGCGGAGTTGCGGGGACGACTTGCGGGTGATGATCCCGTTGTCGTGTGGAGTCCATGGGGATGTCTTTATGTTGTCATTATTTGTTTTAAGACCACTTTTAGTGTGTTTCTACATATGTATTCAGATCTGGTTTTATTAAGAATTGTTTAGTATGAAAATTTCAGATTCTAATAATTGATTGTTTTTTTGATTTATGCTTTCATACTCGGGTAAATCGTTCCCAAACCAGATTTGTTTGATACCCGGGCACTTGTGCCCGCCCGTGGGGATAGGGAATGCCCTTCGGGCCTTACCACGGGCCGGGTTTGGTGTCATTAATGGTGGTGACCAGATCCGGTTCGTGACATTATTCACAAGTATGAAGTTGATCACCCTTGAATTAATGATCAATTATTAGCATGTATAAATTCTGAATCATCTGTATGAATATGAGGTTTTATATCAATGGATTAATATGTATGTATTCAAGGTTCTCCCTCAATGGTACCTTTATACACAGATCATGGATTCTTATATTATTGGTCACAATGATGTTGGTTTTAAGCCTCAAAGTTAGGTGAAATTAAAGTTATTATCATTTAGGGATATGGAATATGTTTTGATGATATGATCAAACCCATAAAATTTTCTTCCTACCTATCCTTATAAAAGGAATCCGAACCCATGTAGTTTGGTTCCACTAAACTGGATAAATCACCTTTTATGGTCTTGTGAAAAGGACCAAACCATGTAGTTTAACATCATGAGAAAAGGAAGGATAAGTGGAAGGTTCTTAGTCAATGTTTGGTTTGGGAATTATACTGAAATGGACTCAGGTTCCTGGAGGGAGTATGGTCCCCCATGTGGGATATGATCTTATAAGGAATATGGAATAATAAGTATGGTGAAGAATGAGACTTGGAATGAATATGGCCCTCTGAGTTGGTTGTGAACCTATTGGGAATATAACCAAAAGAATATAATGGTGAAATTGAGTGTTGTGTTTGGACCTCAGGAAATATTCCTATGTATCTTTGTTAGTCGATAATCATATTCCATATAGTTCAGAAGTTTGGGGGTTACACCTTTAGAGGAGCCCCATTTTCTTGGGTATGTTTGGGGCTTACACTTCTGAGGATCTCCATGGATGTTTCATCGAAAATATAGCCATTTTTGGGTGCTCTCATATGAAATATAGACCTTTGAGAGGATAGTAACATGGTTTTGGGGCTTACACCTAAGAGGGTACCCATGTTTCTAGAACCATGAGGAATGTCTCATCTCAAGGTGTTTTAGAGGTTTGGTTGGGTCTTACGCTTCAAAGGATTCCCATTTTCTTGATATCGTGTAGATTTAATGACTTCCACTCACCTCAAAGACAATTTTAGTTAATATTGGATTACGAAACAGGAGGAAGTGGTAGATCTAGATACAACATAGTCTTACTTGTCCACTAGTGGATGGGGCCTTGGTGCAAAATAAGAGAGAAATATTGATGGATAATATACATGCATCCTCTCTTGTTTTTATATCCTGGTCCCAAAGATAGAGTGAAAGGGATTTTTGTACCCATCTCCTCTCTTATTTTTGTAAATGGGATAATCACATCTGATGATCTACCGAGCTACGACCCAATAGGCGAAGAAGAGAAAAAGTGTCAACTCCAACTAGAATGTCTAGTGGATTAGTCCAAGAGGTATGAGAGAACTAGTTCTTGGGGAATATAGGAGGATAAGACACTACACCTAAATAATAAAGGAAATAGTGATGCTCTATCTCCCCTACTAGAATGGGGAGGTCTATGCGAGCACCTCCCAAGGCCAGGAACCTCACTACCATTGGAATGTAGACTTGAGAACATTGTGATGACCCCTTTTATCAAAGAGGGTTCCAAAAGGACTCTCCTTAACATTGTTATATAGACTCCAGAATATATTCTGATTTGTACAATGATATGATCATACAAAATAGGTGGCTTTGGAAGAGACATTGTCTTGATGCCATTAGAATGGTCCATGGAGGGGCCGAAATGGGTCCTAATGGTATGACAGAGGGAAGAGATGAGAGACAGAGATAATAACATCCTAGGATGCCCCATTCTATATAGAGTGATATTATGTGGGATGGGGTTCATCCCACTTAGTATGTTTCTACATGGGTAAGGGTTCTATCCATGTACCGGCTTGCTATGTGGATATGGGTTCCACTCACTTAGCTCTTTCCTATGTGGGTCTAGGATCCAACCATAAAGAAACTTTCTATGTGATCTTGGGTTCCCCCTACACAACATTTTTCAATGTGGGGCTGAGATCTCTCAAATTGTTTTTACAGTGAGGAGTGATAGACCACAAATGGGTCATCCACTTATGATTCATGGAATGGTTTCTGTGATTTGGGTTCGTAGACAACATGGTGAATTCCTTTTCTACCTTAATGTTTTTAATGGTTTTACCTAATAGGAATCGATATCTCTCACACCTTTATTATAAATTTCTTCCTTGTTTCATCTCCAATGTTTCTCTTCTCCTCTCTATCCTGTTTGGGGTTTTTAAAGAGGACCAAAAGAACTTACTACTACGATGGTCAGTCATCCATGGTGGGCCACAGGGAATCATTTTCAGGAACTAAATATGGATGTCCCCACCCAAAAATTATTTTATTCCTGGGGAAAAAAATACCATCCATGCTTGAAAATGACTTATCATTTGGGGGGAAGTCATTTAAAGGTGTAGAAATAACCAGGAATGCCCGAAAATAATTTTATTTGTTTGTAGGGGGAGTCAAAATTTGGCCTCGAAAATGATCTCGTTTCTTTTGCGGTCCCCAAAGGTTGTCGGCGGTCACTGAAAATCCTTGCAATCAGTTTATTTTGTAGGATTACATGAAAAGCGGAGGACCGCATAGAAAATTTTTCTACGCACACAACAACTTCCATCATGGATTCATGCCCTTCATCATTTACCTCATACTCTACTTTGGGTTTATTATTATTACTATTATTATTACCCTTAAAATATAATATATTCATTTTTATTTATCTCCACCAAAATCATGGAATCCTTTTCCCATTGTATGTAGAGTTCTCAGGACCCAAAAAATTCCCATATCAGAATTGTATTTAATCAGGATGAAGATGATATGGTTTTGATGATAAAATTAGTCATGTTTTTGTCGGTTTTATGGTATGCATACCCAAGATAGTAAAAGTTGAACCAATCTCTTCCAGATCATTGCTCATGGAAGGGTGAAATCATAATTACTGTCACTGTAACACCAGAGTTATCTTATTTGGATGGAATATCAGGTAATGCCCTAATTTATTCCTGACTAAAGGGACTAAATGGGCATAGTTTGAGTATTTCTATGGTTACATGGAAAAATATACAAATTTTAAGTATTTTCTCTTACCACACAAATTTTTTCCTAATTTCAATGTAGTTCTGACTTAGCGGGCATGAATTGATTTTTTATTCGGCTTCCCTTTTGTGAACTTTGAACCTAACAATTTTTTTGCCTTTTTCTTTTTTATTTATAAATTATTTCCTAAACCATGAAAAGAATAGGTATAGAGAGCCAGTACTCAAAATTTACCTAGGGTTACCTTTGAAGGTTTTCAACAAAGTGAGTATTGCATCTCTTTATGTGGTCAGTTTAGAGTCCTGTAATCTAGACTAGTAAAAATGAAATTTTAGGTCGAACATGTTTAAACATGAATTATGGGGGGATTACCCCAACAAATTTTTCTGGGTGAGAATGTACGCAAATTTTTAGATGTGAATATCACATTATGAAGCTCCATATTTGTGTTTGTTTTGAATTTGAGTCATGATATGGGACAAGTGAATAAGTGTTAATCATTTAGGATGTTTGAAAGGAGGTTTTAAGAATGATGTTGTTGGGGGTATACATAGACAGAATATTCCTCACACGAGGATGAATATTCCTATGGCAGACATGCCCATTTTTTGTTGATTTTTGAGGAGCCTATTGAGGCCTATTATGCATAGTCAAACAGAGATTTCCCCAATAAATTTTCCCACAATTTCTGATGGATGGTTAGTTTGTGAGGATCATATTTTCTAAATATCATGAAGGGTTATTTTTCAATGGAATAATATCTGAAAATGATGAGGGACTCTGTATCAGCACTAACCATGAATACAAGACCACTCTTAAAAAATGTTGGCTTGGGTAAAGGTGGGTTGAATCATATTAAATTTAATTTCCTGAAACTGGACATAAATTGTTCAGTTTAACATATTACAAAGAGGATGTTTGAGGGATACAATTTAGGGTCACATAGATTTGACTGAATGATTAATGCTTTCCCCTCCTCATGGTAATCTATCCAATAATGTTCCACCATATCCAAGAATTAAAGGGAAGATATTAAGAAAAAAATCCAAGGTTTTATGAATTTTAGGAGTTTCATGGAATGAAAACACTTTTTGGCCTTATGGAAATAGAAGAGGTCTCTCGTGAGAATTAATTTTTCTCCGACTGACAAGCCTTTTTGTGGGTAATTTATACAGATCTAGCTAGTGCATATTATTTGTATTTAAATAGAAGTTTCCTTATTACATTGAACTTCCATTTTCTATGTAAAGTGAAATATTATGGATATTTTGACTTTCCCTATCAGAAAGGTTGGTTTTAGAAATGAATGGTCCTGAATATGAAAGGATAATTTCAAGTCAATATTTCTACAGAATGGGTAGAAATATCTTCCCCATGTAGGTCTAACCCATACACAAGAAAGGATGGATTTTTTTATTTATGTATGGTCCCAATACATAAGTTTATAGTGTCACTACATATCTCATCAAAATGGCAATAAAGTCACACTTTGTTTTGACAAGATTTCCCCGCACATTGATCTAACTCTTGTATGGGGAAGGGTCTTTTTTCTCTTTGAATATAGGCTCACATGTAGGGTTAGATGCATAAAGAGCCATATTATTTAGATCTAGGTCACATATAAGAGAGTGGGGGTTATTTTTTGATGTTTTTTGACTGGACCAAGATAGAGAATCCAAGTATCACTATGCATAGTGTCAAAATGCGAATCAGGCCATACATAGTTATTGTGTGAAAGTTCCCTGTTTAGGTCTGACCCATACACATGGAAGTGGGGACATTTTTATGTTGTAGAAAAACATAGATTAGAGATTAAGGGGTCACTGTCTATACTATAATAATAGGAATCTAGCCAAATATATTCTTGGGAATTGTGTATTTTAGTGTCATGTGATGAAGACACCATATATGCAATTTAACATCAAGAGGTATTGGAATAATGATGTCTTGTAGTATTAGGTCATATGTATGGGACCATATGTCATGTAAATGATGAGTAACAAAAAGGATTATTAGGCCAGGATGTTTTGAAATGCCTCATACATGAAGAGAGAAAATGTAAACCATGATTTCTATTGTTTTCAAACCAAGAGAAATGACATGGGACAAAAATGACATTGGGGTTTATAGAGATAGAAGAGGTATCTCCTAAGGATGAATTTTCCTCTTGTTGAAATGCCATTTTTTTGTGGGAAATTAATGCTGATTCAACATGGGAATATTATGTATAGTCCAATAAATGTGTTCTCAGGAAATTGAACTTCCCTTTATTATGGCCGGAGAAAGATTGTGGAGATCTGAAATTGCTTAGGACACAAAGTATGATAAGTGGAAGGAATGTGTTTGAGTATGTTAGAAGAATTTAGACCGTGATTGACCATTGGGTTTTATGTTCCCTATATATATCTAACTAATATGTTGTATGGGGCAGTTATATTTCCTTAATGTATCCATGAATTAGGTAACCCATTCTTAAGATCTCCTGAATATATATTTTCTTATATATAGGGGAGGGAGCATTTTTTTTCATTACCACTTGGTTGGGACTAGGATAGGTTCTCTAGGAGTCAATAACTATCTCGTTGATGTAAAAATCTAGCACACATAGTTCATGAATAACGATGTAGTTTAATGTCATGTAGAAAGGAAATCAGTTCCATGACATGAAAAAGAAATATTATGTATGGACCTAGGATTAAGGACCTGGGTGTTTCTAGATATCCTACAATGGCCTGAATCAAGAAAATTGTAGTTCTTGAACTTACATCAACCGTGTAGTTTAATGTCATTCAGTAATGGATTATGGTGTTCCATTTAAGGTCCTCTAATGTGGAGTATAGTAACATTGATTTCAATTTATATTCCTTAATCATATGGGTAATCCTTTACTAAAACTCATAATCCCATGTGAGTAACGCTTAGTCTGAGAAACAAGGGGTGACATAGGTTTATTCCACCACAAAAATGTGATAAAAATGAAGGTCCTAAGAATTTTTTATTTTTTGGTGGCTAGACCAGGATGTAAGATCTAGGAATCACTACATATCACATTAGATAGAGAATCAAGTGACACATAGTTCTTGAACAGGCACCATATGTCGTTCTATCCTATACACATGGAGGGATAATTTTTATTGGTTACAGATGGACATAGAATTGGAGATTCGGGCATCACTACATATCATGTGATAATAGGAATCAAGACACACATAGTTTTGAATGAGAAAATCTCTACATAGGTATAATCCACGTGAAGAGGGAAGTAGTTTTCCATTGATTATTGTGGCTGGAACAATGATAAGGGATTTGGGTATCACTATATATCCTATGAAGACTGAAATCAAGTGACACATAGTTCTTAAAACTATTCCATGAATAGATCTAACTCATGTTCCAAGAGAAGGAATTTTAGTTGAAATGGACTCATAAATGAAAGGACCAATTTTAGAGTTCCCTACATTGACTTTTCTTGTATATAGGGGATAGATAATTTTCTATATTATGTAGCTAGGCACATGATATAGGGTTCAAGTGTCACTATGTATCCCATGGGAATGATAATCATGCCATATGTATCTATTGAGGAACCTTGTAGTTTAATGTCATGTAGCAAGGATTTCAACCATATAGTTTAACAACTTACAGCAAGTATATGGGCTGTACAGTTTAACGACTTGCGGTAAGTATGTGGGCCACCCGACATTAAAGGAAAGTAATATTATTTCTAGGCCCAAGAATAGGGGTTTGGGCGCTACTATGTATCCTATGGAATATGGAATGAATCCCCATGCAGTTCTTGGAGTAAGAGATTCCTTCTATGGATCTAATTCTTAGAGAAGGATGGGGGTATTTTATCTTTCTTTCGCATATATATGACTCATGTTTGGTGAACTGGTAGTCAGATGATGATTCCTGTGTATTTTAAAATTAGGTGGTAAGGAATTTTTTTAGCATTTAATGTCATGTGGGAAGGATGATGATGCTATATAGTTTAACATCTTATGGATATGATGTTTGTGTCACAAGGTTTATCATCTTGCGACCTTGTTGAAGTTTCATGCTATTTTTGAGTTCACATGACAAAGACTAGCTACATAATTTAACATCGTGCAACTAAGATGAAGTGTCTCTTATCACACAAAGTATATCATGGGAAACCTTGAATTGGTAGGTGCCATGGTATGTTTTCCATATATTTAGATCAAATAATAGGATTTATTGGAGTATAATACATGTATAGAATAAGTTCCAACCAACTTTGGCTCCTACTTGGGAGGTTTTTTTCCGTGTATCATTAGAGTTTTTATGACTGAGACCATCTCTTCCTTGACGAAAATAATATATGTTATTTTTTAAAGGTTCACACAATCAAGATTTTGTCGAATTCCAAACGGTGAATGGTATGAAATATATTCTCATCTATTTACTCCATTCTATCTAAACATTTCTAGGATTTGTTATCTATAGATAAAAAATCACAGATAGAAACAAGGAGTGAGGTAAATTGAACTACGATTGGTAGGACTGCCTCTTTCCCATATACCTATGACTATGGTGTCACATTTTTGGTGGTGTAGGTTGTGGTCATGTAATCCCACAAGTAATGTAGAATCTTTTATGGGCATGGATTATTATCCATATCAACCATATTGCTGAGTATACTTGATAGGGTCTTATTGAAGGCTTGTATCTATCCATTATCTATTGCATGAAAGCCTAAAAAATGGTTGTATTTAATATTATACACATGATATAGCTTATAAAACTTTGTATAATAAAAATTGTTTCCATTTTCAATTAGTATTTTTTGAGGGACACCCAATATTATAATGATGCTGTATTTCACCAAGATGAAAATATTTATTTCCCCTAAGTCTTTGAGGGGTACAAATTTATCTCACTTGGAGATGAAGTCAGTTGTAGTGAGAATGTACTTGAACTTTTGGGATATGTTGGGTAAATTGTCCGATTACATCTATCCACCACATGAAAAATGGATAAGAGTCTTTTTATATGTGTATAAACTCCAAGTTTTGGTGAATAAATTTGGCATGAACCTGGTAGGAATGAAACTTTTTGGTATTTTTTGGGAAATCTTGCACCATAGTCAATTAATATTACCTAGGAATTCGGATATTATGGGAAATATTTAACCCTACTAGGTGGGCACCATAAGATCTAGTGTATACATCTTTTATGACAACAATAATATATTCTCCATCAATGCACCTGAGAATGAACCCATCAAGGCACTTCTTATGGAGGAAATTTTAACAATTTTTTCCATCATATAGAACAGACTTAATTGATCATCTTAAAATTTTCTCTTTCTTATGTCTATCTGATGGGAGTGCACCATTAAAAATGTAGTTTGTAGTGGGTACGATCCGGCCAATAGAAGGAACACATGTTCTGAGTGCATGACTAACTTAATTGATATATTCCATTTTGGTTTGTCCAAAGGGTGAGACCATCTAGTGGTGCACAATTCTAGTGATTGTTTCATCATGTTCCAAATCTTCTAGAGTGATGGATACATTTTATTGGGCATATTCTTGAGCATTTTGAAAATTTGAGACATGAGTAAATTTCTATTCTAAAGGAATTCCTACATTAGTCCTCATAAATGGTTTAATAGTAGGATCAGATCTTTTTTTTAATGCCATAATTACGATTGACCTGTTTGATGACCCATTCCAAATGATCTTTTATCTTTTTGTTCTTTACTTTTTACTGAAGTTATAGATATATTCCTTCAATGAAAGCTTGATATTCCACCTCATTGTTTCTTCACCCTTATAGAAACATGAATGAGTAACGAAGGACTACCATTACTAAGGAAATGAGGATGAATCCCAGATTGAGTTTTTTGATCTTGGGGTCTTCCATCCTCTTATCTGTTGGGCTTCAACATGCACCATCAAAATAAAACTTCCGTATCTAGAGGCCCTCTTGAATAGAGAATATCTCCTTATCAAAGAGTTTTTTACCTAGTGATATAATTTCTGTAGAGGAATATTATGTGATAAAATATGCTAATCCATAAAAATTTTATTGGTTTTGGAGGAATGAACTAGATTTAAAATTGTTTTAGAATCACCACCCACTATCAAATAAACATTTTCAACATCGGACAACTGAGAATGTATTTCAGTAGGTATCTGTAAGAGGAAAAAGAGACCTCATGATGTTTCCGGTAGTTCCTCAGTTTCTAGACTGTAAATATTAGAACTTGAAAACTCTTCTCGATATCTGAATAATGAGTCTCCATATCGATCATGCTTATCTTAGGCAATAAGAAATGTTTTCACTACTAGCATCATTTATTTTTATGAGGAAGGAACCCAATGACCATTCTAAGTCCATCACATATTTAATTAGTGGTCTTCCCTTGATGTGTGACATTATCACCGTAAACTCATGATGTATTTAATTGGACTATTGAAGGCTTATTAATAATCATCAACCCAATGATATGTAACCTTTTTTTCATCAATATAATCCAAGTGGTGAAAAACTTTTGATATTTAACTAACATATCCTAAATCTAGCACTTGAAAAATATCACCAGGAAGGGTTTGAAGATGCGATAAATTTTATTTTGATATTTAGTGATGAAATTACTCAATCCCAAGGTAATTACCCAATAGAAGAATACTTCCTGAGGGGCCCTAAAGGAGGTTGGTTCTTTATCTTATTAGGCCATTCAAATTTGATTATACCCCAGATAAATGAACATGAAGGATAAGGCATGACATCCAACCATCATATCAATTAGTAGCTCTATTATCATGAATGGGAAATCATCTTTCAAACAGTGTTGGTTAAGATCTTTGAAATTAATGAAAAATCTAATATAGATTTTATTTTTCTTGATGGGGACTATATTGGCCAGTCATTTCAGGAATTGGATATCCCAAATTTAGTTTTCTTTGATGAGGTTTTCAACTTCAACATTAGTCTTGGCATAGTATGTCAGATGTTTCATTTTAGATATGTACTTATATCCCCAGTGGTCCTATGAAAAGTGCAGATGATGGGTGGCCTTTTTAGGATAAAGTTATGGAATTTATATGTAGTTCTAGGAGAACAAATCATGATGCTACTTATGAAAAGAGGCATATACCTCTTTGTCTTCGCAAGGCATGGTTTTAATGATCAAAGTGGGTAATGGGTCATATTTCATAACCATATTTATCGCTCTGAGTATATTAGTGGTGCTAGTTATTCCCTACTGAAATATAGGATGTCCGTACCTGAGGTCCTCCTCCTCTTCCCCTTCCCATTCTTCCTCCTCTTCTTCCATAGTGGGAGAAAGTAATGGGAAAAAATCTACAGAATCAAGAGAGGGGTTGTTGTTTTTATATTCATAAGATGAAGAAGATTCCTCTAACCAAATAGTTTATGTGGGGTCATTTTGATGTTCTAGAGGAGATGTTGTATAGGGTGGAGAAGCAGTGTCTTTATCCTCCCAGGGTGACAGGAAACGTCTTCTAAATCAGCTAATGAGGCAGGGTTTTTAAGGCTTCTTAAATAGAATCATGGAATTTCACCAGATATTTTACCCCTTTTTTGAGATTCATTGTTCTTTCAACCCAATTATACCCATATTTGATGATACATATCATGAAGGTCACTAAATATACACCTGAATTTGGGATCATGTGATCTAACTGATTGATGGGAAACACTTTCTCATTTATGAGATTTTTGAAGGGGTTGGATAAGATCTTTTATAGACTATTCAGGATAGTGACCCATGAAACTCCATTAACCAGTGGTTAATTTCCTCCCCTCTAATAGAATCCTACGACGATATAATGTGACTCATAAGATTTAAATGGGGACCTATCTAATGAAAACATCATGATTTTTCTATTGTTGTAGTATCAAATGCATTGATGGTTGGGTAAGGGTATTTCTTTATGTTGATGGAACCAACACCTTACTAATTAAGCATTTAAGGATGTATCTTTCTAATAAACCATAAATTTTGAGTTTAATACAACATATTCAAACTAAACCCTGAGATTTGTTTGGCCTAGGGGATTTTGATCTCTTTTTCATAACACTATAGTGTCAGAGTGTTAGGTGAGAAGTTATCCTTGGTTTAGCCAAATCAATGAAGTTTCTATACTAGAATAATATTAATTTTAGAGCTGTTATTAATTAAAACCCATCAGATATTGATTACATTTATCCCATAGGGAACATACATAGGGTTGATGTGTCCCTTTATAATGAAAGTTTCATATTGATTCCTAAAGGAGATGCAACATGACATTTTATAGGATCAGTGTCTATCTGATATCCCTCAACAGTAATAAATTTATCTTCAAACTCTCGAGGTATTATTAAAGAAAAAACAAGTGCATCTCTAATGTCTTCTGATAATCTCATGGTGTCAAAGATTGATAGATTGGCTGGTACAAGTGCTAATTACATCGGGATTTCATACTTATGGGTTTAGGGACTATGTTTTATATCATGGGGATTTAATTTCATAGGCTATTTAGTGGTTGTAATAATGGACATAGATAGATTGGCCCTCAAAAAAAGAATTGACAGTCTCATTTTTTGGATTGGTTGGGTTGAGCAGGTCTTCCTACATGCCATAGGTGATTATATTTTCATAAATCTTATGAATGGTATTATAGATTGACCAGGTTAGGTTGGATTTTGAAATAATTATTCAGTATTTACATTCTCATGTTGGTCTTCTAGAATGGATCTTCCCTTAGTTTGCATAGCACTGCTAGTTTTAGTAAGGATGTAGATAGAATTATGGCTTCTACCATTATCACATCCTCCCCTTTACCTTGGTTTCGTACTGCCACTTCTACTAGTTCTGTAGTTGGGTTTAGGGATCTCAGGTGTATATACATACTCTCCATCAAATAAGGGTACCATTAAATGAGTGACATCAATGAAACTGAAGATTAATTATCCATTCAATGTGGATTTTGATTGGATGTACATTTCTAGCGGAAAAGATTGGTGGGCTGTCACCCATTATATCAATAATAAAGCCATAAATTCTAAAAGTGATAAGGACAACTTTTTCCTCAATGTAAGTTGATCCTCCTGTATTGGCTCCCCACACTTCCTACTATGCCTCTTTTTGAAAGACTGGTACTGTGTTGTCAACGAAGTTAGTTATGCCACAGTGGAAGTGGATCTAGGTATAATCACTTTCTTCATCTATATTGGGATAATACCATGAGTTTATTTTTTTTTATTTCATGTCATCCAACCATAAAATTTCTAATTACTTTTTGTAAAAACTTATTTTCATTCACCTCCTTCCTCAGGGATAGTAGTGGAAACATATGCTACATGTTCTAGTGGTATCCCCAAATTCACTAGGCCAGAGTCCACTATTTTTTTAGGAAGTAGTTATTGATGAATAATTCATAAATAGTGTTACCTAGTGTCGTTTTAAAGGGGAAATAATATATTTGGTCATCCGAACCTACCTGATTAGGCTTATTTGGCTCTCAAAGATGAAGCAAGTCATTGTCCATAGTTTCAGGGAAGTATATGCAGACTAGATCATTTTAGAATGAGTAGTGCTTGTTTATTATAATATGAAATTGATTTTTCCTGGGTCCCCTATTCTTATCCTAAATATTCAGTTGTTTATTTTGATGGCCATGGTTCCTAACGATATAGTGTAGGATTTGGGACTGGGGTTCATGTGGAGGATGTATTGAGCATAAAAATTGGAACATTTACCTCTCTTTTTCATTTCCCCATGACTGGTGATTCATTTGAGGCTTGAGATTAGTTTATTATATGGAACATTCCATTCATTGGTAAATTTTAGTGAAATTCCTAAACCCATATATATATATATATATTGCACTGAGAGGAGTGGGGTTTTCAATTCATCATGGAGGTTCTCTTTGAAAAGAGAATGAAAATATTATTAGGGAAGCTATATGCTAAGGGAGTATGTTAAACATTTCCTTTTGGTGATGAAATATGATACCCTATCAATCTCTCATTGTTTTTAATTCGATAGGTCTAGTTTTTTCATCTTTTGTATCTTTGAGTTGAATGAGAAGGGAAATTTTTGAAAAAGATCCTCCCTTCCTGTGGTCGACCACCCTAGAAAATAGGTGTTCCACATGAAGGTAGTCCCTTGCAAGGTTTGGACAAATCATACATGTTACACTGCTTATTTTTGTGTAGTGGTTCCCATAATTTGATCAAAATTGGACAACTGTGTTAGATTCTATTTCGTGTCCCTTGATCCATTTTATATTGGAAACACATGACTCTTGAAATTTGGCGTGTATAAGATGTTGGTCACCCATTTTGGGTAAGTTTTTCATTCTAGATGTACTATTTCACACATTTCCTCCATATATTTAAATCAAGTTCTCAATGAATGTATGATGTTGATAATCTATTGATGATTGTTTGGTTGAATATGAGATAGTGAATGTGAAACAATAGACATGACCTGAAGTGATGGATTTACCAATATCTACAAATGATATCTGTTAGGGTAAATATTTTGAGGGTTTTCTTGAATATGTTATAGTTGCTTCACTGATGGGGTGAATTCTTGATATCCTTTCATAAGCATATCTAGGTAAACTGGTGGCCTACGAACAAAGTTGAGTAGATGTATTGTCCCTGCTTCAGTTACAAGGGTCAACCCTTGTCATTGAGGAATATCAGTTGGAGGTGTGAGTTTAGGATCTTCTCATGGAATATATTCAATATGAATGATCCTTTAGAGAAATTATTCATTGATTATTCTAAACTATTTCATTTATTATTCATTCCTTTTGAATTTTTCCTCAAGTGAGAGGATCTGATCCTCTTCTAGAGGGGGGTCATTTTTGAATTTTATTTTACCCTTTTTTTGGCGGGTGCTTGCTGAGGAGCTAGTAGTGGATTGTTAGAAGGAATAATAAAATTTATGGAGATCCTCTGGTTCTTGGTATATAAACCACCTTAATTTATCTTAGTTTAGACCACATTATAGATGGAACAATCCCCTACCTACTCTTCAGCATTGGCGTTACATTCGGTGTCATACACATGATTGACACACATGACATTCACCGATGCATAATTCATTATGGGTGTCGTATTGGATATCAAATGAGAGGAGGGTTTCTGTCAACATTTACTAGACCTCCTCCCCTCTATTGCAGCCTCTTTGACTTAATGGAGATGAGTGAATCTAAGGGAACCTCAATATAACCTTTTTGTACAAATCCATTCTGAAGGAAATAGGTTGTGAGATGGGATGAACTAGGATTCCTAATTCTATATTGTTCTCCCCAAATGGGAAAAGTAAAATTTATAGTAAAGGGGGGGGGGGGTTAAGTTAAAAATGCTTCCATCTGTGTGGGTTGGGGTTTCACATGTTCTTCTATTGTTATACCTCGAGCTATATTTATCAACCTTTGAGAACTATTTTGTTATAGAAATTCCCCTAGACCACTGGGATAGGGTTGGTCCCGCACTGCGACATCTGTTTAAACTATTGCTCCTATATTTATCTCATGTGTACCTATTCAAGCATGAGACAAGTTTAATGCTGAATCAACTCATTAACTACTGGATATCTAGGACATTAGCAGTGCATGTTGATTGGTTTCCTTTAAGAAAGAATCCTAATTGATGTTCTTGGTTTCCTCATTTTGGAGTTTTTTTATGGTTTTTTCTCATTAGGCCTGATGCTTTTGAATCTTATTCAGGGTCATTTTTTGCTGAGCGCACCATATTCTACAATCATGGGTCTTTTATGGTATCTTACCCTGAGCGATGACGTTACATGATGCCACCTATATGGGATTTTTCTATCCAATGCACGATGTAAGGTGCATTTCTCCGTGTTCACCCCATCTGCAGATATGAACACCTGGTAATGCATCGATGATTAGATGATGTAATTTATGAACTACATTGAGGCACACCAATTGATGACCTTTCTACTGTATCTCTGATCTTGATCTCTATGATGTTTGAAGAGATTCCAAGTCGATTTTACAATGATGTTCTCCCAAAACTTGAACATCGTCTAGATACCCTTCATAAGTAAGGAACATTTCATTTAGGTTGAAGAGAGTTTTCCAGAGTTTCATACGGATGTTTTATATGAAATATTTGGTAAATACCTCTAAAATTCCAAATTGATAAGTGGTTGAAGTAAAAAAAATGATAGTTATATCATCCCTGGCCAAATTTCTTCTCACAAGTAATGTAACATTTTAGTCTTTTTCCAGTGATTCATCTACCAAATTTTGTAAAAATGGGTGCTTCTTGATTGTTTTTTCATAGGAAACAATGATAATGGGACCCTCTTAGCATGTAAATGGTTCTAAGGTGGTCTAGAGGACCACCAATCCCTTAGAACATATCATGGATGAGAAGGAATGTGTCCCGTCATGGATAGGGAGTCAGACATGATTGGACCCATCCTTCCAAGTGTCTCAGAATATAAGGGCCATACTTTATTCGATTTGATAAGGGGATAAAATTCTTTTTATTGATATTCTAAACATTAGGGGGGATGTTGTGGTTCTCATCAAGAGATTGGATCTCATGATTGATCTGATTCCACCCATGAGGAAATTATTTATGGTAATCATTCAGTAGAAGGCCTCCAGAGTTGCTAGTAGTTTTTCCACATGGAGGGCCTTTGGGACTCCAACATCTATTTCTGTAGTTTAGTAACAGGTTGAAAGGACGCTGAACTAACATTGATAGATTCTTTATGGCCACAATAATTCCAAATTTGAACAGGGAAGGGTCATAAGCCTACTCTATAATTTTAATCTTCCCCAAGAGGGTGTTCTTTTTTAATTCTCTCCCATCGGAAGCTTAAATCATATGATGTGAATGGAAATTCCCAAGAATGGGAGTGGGTTTGGGATACTCCGATGTTTCTTTTATGGAAAACCGACAAATTTATAGAATTTCAGTAAAGATAAATGCTTATCATAGAGTGACCTATAAAATGGGATGGTAATCCCCAATTATAACGAGTATTTGTGCCCCACCTAGTTTTCTATTTACCACAGAATATTTTTGATGACCCTATAAGATTGGAAATGTTATGTATAGATGTATTTGAGTGACCATACTATTTTATGGATGTGTCACCCACTTGAGGAGGTGGGGTCATGGGCTCCACTCTTATCTATTCCCAATGACGCTATTACTTCTTGAAGGGTTTACAAGATATGGCTAGAAATTCATGTCTGACATTCATTATTTATAGAACCTACTGAGTAACATCCTTAGAGTGAATATGAATATACACTCATTCTAGTGTTGAGAGAAGAATATGATTCATCCCCTAATTCATAGATGAGATACATCAACATTGTCCTTTGATTCCTGTCATATTTGACTAACAAGACTAATATGCATAATTCGGGATTTACATTTGCTCCTTTTCAACCATAGTTGACTAAAGGAAAAGATATGTGTGAGCAAAAATTTTAATATTATTATGTTTTGCCACAATATTTGACTGTTGGAATGGATATGCATGAGAATAGATTTTCATATATTCATTTTCCATTATATCTTACTAACATAGGTGATAATATTGATTATGAAATTGAATCTACACATAGGCTTCAAATTTATTTGACTGAATAACTTCATATTCATCGTAAGGGATTTTGATATTATTTTTTCACCAAATTTCAGTAAAAGGTTTCATGAGATAGAGAATAAATTTATATTTTCTTATATGTTGTCTCCGTATTTTATTGACAGACATTATATTCGTGAGAAATTATTTTCATATGATCGATTGCCCCCATATTTGACTGAGGGCTTCATAAGAGTGAGTAATAATTATATTTTTCTCATTGTTTTCGACTATATTTCTTGGGTGAGATTCTTTTGTAGGAACATGAATGATATCATGTTCTATATTTTTCACCAATCTCCCTCGACAGGCCGCAATGGATCCCATTTTATCATGAATTTATTTTAGGCATGTAGGGAGATTACCACTTCAGGTTGAGGATGTTATAACACATAGCTTTGGCATCAGTGATTGTTGGATGGATACCTTGGGAAGTACTCTTCTATCAACATTATGAATTTTCCAGTGACCACTTCATCATCCTCTCAAAGGTAAAGGAGGAACTCATTATCGAGTTCTAGAAAAAGGCTCTAGAAATTTTTTTAGATGGCTATTGGGGCCATCTAGCTATGGATCGCTGAATATGGTTGAGTGAATGACATTTAGGTATTCAAAAGCTGGAGGGCCTATAAAGTTGCCTCTAGAGTTGTGAGAGTATAATTTTGGTGGTAGTCTCAGAACAATGAATTTGAAACCCAGAGTTGATAACACTGGGTGGGTGACAACGTCCTCCATCTGGTTGAGGACCCACCTTGTGTAGTTGATAATGCACATGTCATTGAGAACCTATGAGAAAAAATTGGATTTAAGAGTGTTCTTGTGAAAAGTTCCTGCAATATATGTGAAAAACTCACACAAGAATACCGCATCAAAGTTGTATATCCATAAATGAACATAGGTGTCATCAATCACATTATTTTTCCCTCTTTAATTTTTGAGGTCAAAGGGTCCCTCCATGATGGTGAATCTGGTATATTATTCAATGATTCAAATTGGGGTAAACATTATATTTTGGATGAAATAATAGCAACGTCCATATCAGTATGATCGATTATGGGGGTTTGAATATTTCACAATCATTCATATCTAGTTCACCATTATTTTCTCACACTTTCTTGTGATTGGTCAGTTTCTAATGGGGATATGTTCACGGTACTCGAAACACCCAATGAATCTCATGTCTGTGACGAATCGTTGACCTACTTTCCAAAGGCATAAGATTATTGGGTAAATTTTCCTATGATACTTACAAAATCACATTGTCCAAGAGGATGGGAAGTTGGGATCATTTTACCATTGGTGGGGGACTATCTCTTATCCTTGGAGACTCTTTTAGATTTAAGATATGTTCGAAAATCATTTTTTCATTCCCATGTGTGTTGTAGATCATGCTCACCTTAATGATGAATGATTAGAATGTATGAATTCAGAATCATATGTATGTATCTGAGGGTCTCCATTAATGGAAGAATCTATATGTATCCAAGGTTTTACCTCCATGTTACCTTTATAAAGATATGAAATATTATTATATTAATGGTAATTATGATGCCAGTTTTAAGACACACTATGAGAAACTCTAGAATTTACTATCATTTAGGGAGATAAAAGTTGTTTTCAGGATAAGATCAAACCCATAAAATGATATTCCTATGTATCCTCGTAATTGGAATCATAACCCATGTTTTTCGGTGATTCTTAACTAGACATATCATCTTTTATGGTTATATAAGAAGGAAAAAATCATGATGTTTAATGTCATGCTGAAAGGATGTCTATGTGGTATTTTCCTAATAATTTTTTTGTGTCGGACTTACGCTAAAATGGTCCAAAGTTCCTAGAGAATATATGGTCCCCCTGGTGGGTATGATATTATCAAAAATGTTTTAAATTTTTTAATGATCACATAATCATGATAATTATGTTGTTCATGGGTTTTATTTGATATGAAAACATTTTATAAAATAATAAATATTGGTATGAAATTTCGAAAAGTATGAGAAAGATACACCATTGAGGTTGAGTCACCACCAATAATGACTCGCCGTCGAGGTTGTGTCATTGCCAGTAATGGCTCACTATTAGGGGAAACTCACCATCAACAATGAAATTTAGCTAAGTAATGAAATTAGTCACTACCAGCAATGTCTCTCTACTAGGATTGAAATTTGGATAAGTGTTGCAAACACCTTCTATCAAGGATCTATTTCTTCCATAATAAAATTTTTGCAAGGGTCGAGATTACCTACCATCGAGATAAGTCACTACAGGCCTGACTCACTACTAGATGGACTTATTGACAATATTGTGTCATTATTCAAAATACTCACTGCCAATATTTCTTCGTTGTTCAAAATACTCACTACCCATAACTTATCAACATTCAAAATACTCACCGCTAGTATTTGAAACCATTCAAAATACTCACTTCCACTTTTTTTTGAATTAAATAGGTCTAATGGAAATATTATTGTAATGATTGTTCTTAAATGTTGTTTTAGAGATGAATTAAATAATCTATTAGCCTTGAATATGTGTATGAAGAAGATCTGGATTATTCCACCTGCATGATACAAGTAATAAAAAGGATAATAATCCCATATGAAAATATGAGTAGAATACATCCCTGAACATAATGAGAGAAATACATGTACATGTAAAGAGTGACAATTCCTGATAGATTATAGGTTGTATCTTTATTACACTCAATAGAGGAATAGTGGAGCTTATAGAACATTAAGTTCCTTCCCACAATCAGAAAAAAAAATTTCAATACACTCTATTTTACATCGACTCTCAGAAACATGACTCGAACTCCCTGTCCATTCTACATTAAAGGATTAAAAAGCTTTAGAGAATATCAAACATAGAAACCAATATATTCTTTCATCTTCATTTAATATTCATTTATTTTATCCCTACATTATGAGTAGTGTGGCTTAATCTATTTTATTTAGACCACACTTCCTCTTAAAATTTATCTAAAATATACACAATATCTTATTAACACTTTCTCGGTCCTTGTTTTCTTAAGGTGTTGTGGAAGAGGACAATGTGTGCCTTGTGCATTATTTTTCCCATGGGTTTTTTGGAAGATATCTTGCGTGACATAGACTACTTTGGTGTTGTACACTCCATCAAAGTTATAGATCATAGATTATTTTGTATAATATGATTAGAAGTTTGTGATTTTAAAGTGGAGAGGATTAAGTCTCTACTAGAGATGAAACCTCTTATAATTATTTCTAATGTGTGTTTTGTTAGTTTTATTTCAAATATTTAAAACTATTTTTTCAAAATGTAAACAAAAGAACTACTTTGATAGTTAGTTTTAATTAATGTTCATATAATGTTTTCGTTTAGTTTATTGATTACAGATGTTAAAGTAATTTTTTATATTTATTTAATTGAGACATAATCAATATTTTTGAAATATTTTAAAATAATAAAACTTATTTAAATATTCTATTTTAACTAACATGGTTATTTTTAATTAAATTCTGGGTTTTATTTAAACCAGTTCTTAATAGAATGTTTTATTAGGTACTCAATTCACCCCTCATGATATACTCACTTTGACCAACATTTGGTATCAGAGGAGTTTTCAAATATTTTCCACTGTGATTTTTGTTATTATTTAGAGATGTTAAATCTCTATTAGTTCTAAATTTAATTCATTGAATTGATAGTAAGAAAGAGGTTTCTAATACCAACATAACTCATTTTTAATGACAATAATTATGCTCAGTGGAAAATAAAAATGAAAATTCATATAGAAAGGCTGAGTTTTAAAATTTGGTCTTCCATTGGTGATGAATACGAGTTACCTAAGACTCACAGAAAATACTGGGATGATGCTACTAAGATTTAATAAAATAAAAATTACAGAGTAATAAATTACCTTTACTATGACTTAGGAGTTAAGGAATTTAATAGGATTTATTCCAGTAAAACTTCATTTAAAATTTGGGATAATTTAGGTATTTCACATGAACGAAATAAAAATGTGAAAGAAATGATATGGAATACATATAAAATTATATATGATTCTTTTAAGATGAATCTTGATGAATTAATTTATGAAATTTATCTTAGGTTTAACACAATAGTGAACATTATGAGTTCCCTGGGAAAGCCAGTGTGTGACAAGAATAAGATTATGAGACTTCTTAAATGTATTCCTGAGATATTTATAGGGTCATCAATGTCAATCAAGGAGTATTATGATATTAAAAAATCTCTAGTCAGAAATTAATAGGGAAATTTACTATGTATGAAGAAGATATGAAGTCAATAGATAAGTGGATGATGAACCCAAAAAGAATGTTCATAGCTTTCAAGAACAGTGAATCCAAACAAAAAGAAAAGGTAAACATACAAGATGAAAGTTCCAGTGATGATGATTCACCACCAAAAAGTGATGAAGAAATGGTTCATCTAGACAAAATATTTTAATTATTCTATAAGAGGAAGAAATTTTTCAGAAAACCAAATTGAAATTAAAATTATGATAGTATAGGAACTTGAAAAAACTATTGGTAGAGAGATGAAAACTAAAATGAAATTACCTTCTATGAGTGTAAGAAAAAATACATGTCAAGAGAGACGATCCCAATTTTAAATACACAAGGAAATATATGGATAAAGATAGAAAAGATTATAAATCCATAAAATCCACATGGAGTGCCTCTGAGGACATCCTCAGTGACTTTGACTCACCTCATGAAGAGAAGTCCGATAGAGATGACAAGTGATTCATGAAAAATGTATCTAAGTGACCTACTACATAATCTATACATAATTTTGATCACTCTCATAATGAGAATGATGATGACATGTCTAAAGATGAAATATTTGAATATTATAATATGATTGAGGAAACTTTTGATAAACATAAAGAAAAATATAATGTTTTGAGGAAAAAGAAAGCTTTATCTGCTAATATTAAGTTTGAGATTTCTGTTGAAAAGGAAAATAATGATCAATTGTTAAAAGAAAATAGTGAACAAAAACTGTAAAATTAGAAACATATGAAATACATGTAAAAATTTATCTACGTAAGTGGAACAATTACTCAAATTCTAGGAAGAAAAATTGATCCAAAATACATTATAGGTCCATTATACCAACTCGGATAGAGAAGAGAAGTTAAGAGAATATTTATTCCAAAATTCAATTCATGTAATTCTACGTCTATTTTTTCATAAAAATGACCAAACAACATTTTCAATTAAAAATGGTTGCAATATTATAAAAATAAAACTATAAATATTATTAAGATCCTAATAACTGACATCTCTGGACACAAAAAAATCTGGGTTACAAAATCATTTCTTGTTTAAACATTGTTTTATAGGAATGTTATTTGAAGAGTTATGGTAGAGGCCTTTGTTTATTTGAAATCAGTTGTTCCATGTATATGACAGTAGAATACTCAAATATCAATAACCTTATAAATGAGGATCGTGTTTATGTCACCTTTTGGGGAAATTCTAAGGTAAATATCATTAGCCTTGACCAAATTGGTAACACTAACTCTATCTTTAATTTCTAAATTACTTTTTTTGATGGATTAAAATATAACTTTCTTTGCATCTCATAGTTATGTGATTTTGGGTTTCATGTAATGTTTGGAAACAATTCTTTTTTGATTTTTAATTCAAAAAATTCTTAAGTATTTTCTACTTTAAGAAATGATATTGTTCATGATGATAATCATGATTCATTTATTTCTCAAAATGTTTCCTTCTCGATTTACTTTCATAAAGAATCTTGGGTTTGACATAGGAGACAAGGACAATGTAATATTCACTAACTTAGAATGATTAATTGAAAATATTTAGTCAAGGATATACCAAAACATGCATTCTTAAACGATAAATTCTACAACCCTTGTCAATAAGTGAAGAAATACATGATTTAATTCAAATCAAGGAATGATGTTTCAACTTCTCATCCTCTTGTGTTGGTTCATATGGATTTATTTGGACCATCCATAGTTTCTAATCTAAATGAGAAGCACTATTTTTAATAATTATAGATGACTTTTCTAGATATAATTGGGTATTATTTTTAGCTAATAAGAGTTATGCCTATTTTTTTTACCATGTATGCCAAATCTATAGAAAAAATATTTGGGATAAGAATTAATAACTTAAGAAGTGACTATCACTATGAGTTTTAAAATCCTGACATTGAATCCTTTTTTATCACAAAATGTATATATTCATAAATTCTATACTCATAGGACCCCTCAATAGAATGAGGCTATATAATGAATAAATAGAACACTTCAAGAGATGGACCCAACTATGCTTAATGCAAATGACATACCTATATACTTTTGGGTAGAGGCTATGAATACAAACTTTTATATAATCAATATATTTTTAATCAAACCAATCATAAAGAAAACACCTTATGAACTTTGGAATAATAAGAATCCTAAGGTTAATTATTTTATAGATTTTGGTTTCAAATTATTTATTCCTAACACTAAGGATAACATTGAATTTTTTTCTCCAAAAGTGATGAAGGAATTTTCTAAGGTTATTCAACCTCAATTAAATCTTATTGAGTATTCGAAAAAGGAAAAGACAATGGAATGGTCTATTCATGGAAAAGTTGATGAGACAGATCCACCTGAGACAAATAATTCTTTATAATTCCTTGATGATGATTTATCCCTTTAGAACATAGAGTAAAATCCTTGTGATATTTCTAGAAGGGATGAAAAATAATCTTCTACTTCTAAGATACATCCAGAACATAAACCAAAACCTGTAGAGAACTCTAAAGTGACCACCCATTATTTTTAAGAGATATTTGGACCCTTAAACAACACCATTTAGTTGATTTATTTGTCTACCTAGGTAGAGGTATAAAAACTAGATATTCTATAAAAACCATGTTTAACATCAAGCATTATTGTCATAGATTGATCCAAATAATATCAATTGTTCAATCAATGATGAATTTTGTGTAATTGAAATAAAAGAATAATTTTTATAATTTTAAAAGAAATAATGTATTGTATCTTTTTGATAGACCTAAAGAAACCCTAAATGTATGCACTACGTGGCATTTTTGATATAAGGTTGAAAAATATTGTATGAAATTTAGAAATCAGGTAGACTAGTTGCACAAGGGTATAAAAAAGAAGAAGGAATTGACTATGAAGATACCCTTTCACAGTAGCCATACATGAATCTATGAGAAAACTGATAGCCTATACATATTATATATATTGAAAACTATATCTAATGGATGTAAACAGTGAATTTTTAAATGGGTACATATTTGATACTTTTTTAACAACCCCCTAGATTTCAAAATTCTCATTTTCCAGACATGTTTTTAAATTAACAGAATATTTTTATGGTTTGGAATAAGATCCTAGAGATTGGTATGATAGGATCAAAGATTTTCCTTTTTCAAAAGGATTTTAAAAAGGTATATCTGATCCTACAATTTATATAATATTAATTTGAAAATATGTTCTATTTTTCTTAATTTATGTAGATTATATTTTTTTGGGATCTTCAAAAAATTCTTTAGGTACAAATTTTTTAAAAATGATAAAAAATAAATTTGAAACGAGTTTAATGGGTGAAATAAAATTCATTATTGGTTTTTACATTTTTCAAAATAAATAAAGAAATATTTTATATCAATGTAAATGTACTAAGGTTTTTTAATACTATTTAGCCTGGATAACACTAAGAGTAGCGATACTTCTATGAGTACAATTTGAAATTTGGATCTTGATGAAACTAAGAAATTAGAAGATCAAAGTAATTACATAGGTATGACTGGAAGACTTAACTACTTAACTTATAGCCAACATGATATATTTTTTATTGTATATATGTAAGTCTTTTTGCAGAAAAATCCAAAAGTGTCACACTTTGTTGAATTAAAAAGAATTTTCAAATACATCAAACATAATACTAATTTATGAATTTTATATCCATGAGGAAAAGAAATTAAATTAGTTAGTTATTTAAATGCTGATTTTGGTGGATGTAATTTAGAAAGAGATCCTCTAGAACATGTACCCTTTTTTGATATTTTCTGATTTCTTAGTCTTGTGGGAAATAAACTTTTGTTTCATTGTCTAATTCTGAGGATAAAAACATTTCTACATGTAGTTTTTGTGTGAAAAGTTTTTGTTAAAAACACACATTACTAGACTATGGATATCAAGTATGATATATAAAAATATATTTATATAATATACGTTCTTTAAATACATCTAATAATAATGTTTCACATTCTAGAATAAAAAATATTGATGTAAGACATCACTTTTTGGGAGATCGATTTAAAAAGGGTGATAAGAATTTTGAATACATTGGAATAGAATATCTAATTGATGATATATTTACCACCCCTTGGATTTATTAGAAAATTAATTACCTCAATCATGAGTTAGGTGTGTTTAATTTTACTGGGTCCCACCGTTGTGTTTTACCCATCGTTGAATTTTACCCACCACTGAGTTTTACAAATCGTTGAGTTTTACCCATTATTGTGTTTTACCCACCATTATGTGTTACCCACCATTATGTTTTACCCACCATTGTATTTTTATCATTGATGTGTTTTTATCACTGTTGTGATTTTATAAACTTTTTTTTATTCTCACCATTTGTTTTACCTACTATTAGAAATCATCTTCCTTTTTCAAATTTTCACTATTTATGTTTTAAGTCACCATTTTAGTTTTGTTTTGTAATTTTTTTGTAATTATATTTCATTCAAATTCAATTTAGATTTTCGATATTTAATTTTGATTTATGAATCCCTAAGATTCCCAAATGATATAAATTAGAAGATTGCCTAATTACAATGCACTTCTTCTAGCACACTGTTTATCTCGAAACTGATTATGAACTTTTATCTCCCAACCATCAACCATATCTAACCATCACCTAAACCTACCAAGCTGATCTACATGGTCAAAATGATGTGATCTTATGAATATTATTCAAATGATTCATGTCCATAAAAGAAATAGGAAGGTAAGAGCAGTCATTCGGCTCCTGCACCCATGAATCCTGAGCTTGCGAAAAGGGTCATTCTACTTGAGATAAAAGTTCATGATGAATGGTTACTGAAGGGAAGGTTATTAGTAAAATTTTTTTAATAGGACCAAGGATGTATGATGTGGTTATATTCTAATGAGAGGCCATTTTATACTAGGTTGGTATACCATTTCTAACAATTTTTAGATTTCAGTTTTGAGGAAAATGAATATTTAGTTTGAACTAGAATAAATGGGTGAAAGGTTTCCTTTTCATTTAGTCAGCTAGATGGATTATTAAAGGTTACATATTAATGAGATGAAAAATATTATCAAGATAATATTCTAGAGTCTAGTGAAGTTTTTATTTACGAAGATGATTTGGATGAGCTAAAATAATATGGGTTTTGAGATGACCAGTTGCCTCTGAATTTGGTCGTGAATGAATGTTTCTTTTCAAGTTCATCTAGTAGATGCACTGCCTAGGGAAGGGTGACTTTTCCATTATGAGGTATTAGGATTTTTACTTAGTGTGTCTTATGAATACATGAGATAAAATATACCTATGTAGATACATTATGATTTACAAGTTGTAAATAACAAATCCATATTTACTATCACATTCTTAAGTCTATCCTATGTTTATTTGAGCTATTATAGTGGCCAAATATATTGTTAATGCTGGTGAAGATGCATTAGTGGACTGTGGAGGCTTCTACATTACTAGGGTAATTTTTATAAGGATAAACGTTAGTTGGAACCCTAAGAAAGAGTAGTGGGTTAATGATAATTAAAGGTTGTATATTGAATTATACCCAGTTGATCATCCTTGAAGAGAAAAATATTTTGTGGACACTAGTTTGGAACCATATTAAGTGGTGTAATATTATGATGTAGAGGAAAAGGCTACCACAATTTTTTATAAAGTAAAATATTTTCATATGGATGAATTAAGTGATCAGGACTTGTCCAAAATTCATCATGCCATCACCTATGGAGAACCAATCCCTCCAAAGAGACTCCATGTCAGAGAGAATATTCTTAAAGAAGGTAGTGATGAGAAAGATACAGAAGTGTATGATGTAGATAAATTTAAGAGTACATTCAAATCTTCTGAGGGGATTAAAAATGGAGAAAATTTTTATGATGAAGAAGATAAAGATAAAGAAGAAGGAGGATATGATGAAGATGGTAATGGAAGTTTAAAAGGAAATTGATATGGATATGAAGGTAAAAATGATGTAAATTCTAACCCTAATGGTTCCAGTGAAAAATTTAGAGTTGAGGATGTGGAAATTTCTTATGGAATTTTTCCTTCTTTAGGAGTGTCAGGTGTTTCCGTATCTAAGGAGAGACCCTGATTTATTGGTGTTGTGGATAGAATAGTTATAGAATGAAAGGAAGAATAAGTTGAGGAGGACAAATAACCAATTATAGAAATTCATCAAATGGATCCTACAACTGGTGATGATCTTCATGTGCCTACAAATATTGTTGAAGAGACTATTTTGGAATAGTTAGTGGATTTATAGATAAAGTTTTCTATTTCTATTGATGAGTTAGTTTCTGAGAAGATGGAAGTTGATATTTCTAATATTGAGAAACTCGTTGAATTAAAAAAGATATATTGTGGCCTATGTTGTTTTAAAAACTATTCTTTGGAGTACAACTGTGGATCCTATAATAGTTAAATCTATTGGTTTGTATTCTGAATGTTTTATGGACCTTATGATTGAGGATTGTGGTAAGTTTATTGGAAGTCCACCAATAAACAGTGGATATGATCTTCAAGAAAGAAGGGATCTGGAGTGATATTTAGTTTACCAGATTGATGCTGCAGGTCAATATGATAGGTTTTAATCTGATGATCCTAATGTACCATTTCCTTAACTTGTTGCTTCATTAGTTCCAGTGAATGTTGTGATGAGATGTTACTTGGAATATTCTAGAGAAAAGTTTGATATTTTTTTTTTGTTTTTTTGAAGAATAAGGAACCACTTTTCACAAAATCAAGTTAAAATTATACAAGGTATTTTTTTGAGATGGTGATACATCATATTCAACCAAAAATGAAGCACCACATTTAGGAAGTCGAGATTTAAAGTAGGAGAATTTTTGGTGAGTGAGAGTCTATGAGATCTCTATTAGAAGGGATACAGACAACCTTTGATACTTCTATAGATACTTTTCTTAGGATGAGGGTGAATATGAATTCAGTACCTTCTACTTCTATTGATCCACTCCTTCTCTTGAAATTGAGTTGATCAGATCTATTGTAAGGGAGTATCTTAGAGATGCTTGAGGTGGTGGACCCTTCATACCTTAGGAATGTTTAATGATGTTGGGAATAATAGTGATCTTGTTCACATTATGGTTCAGGAGTATATGATGAACAAGAAAGCTAACAGAGAAGCCATAAAAAACACAATAAAGTATTACATTCTAAGGATATATCCCAATCACAGGCTAAATGATCATTGTATGTTTATGGGAAAAACATGATAATGCCTCCAGTCAGATAAGAATTCAATGCCTAAGTAAATAAATTAAAGTCAATGAACCGAGTAATAATGTTTTTCAAGGAAGAGAAGAAATATTTATTAAGTGAAATGGGGAGAGGTTGGAAAAATCATTATGGACTTTATCATTTTGGTGAAACCATTTTTTCATGTGTCTAGAGCTTCTGTAGTACATCAGGATTCAATAACAGTTATAGCTCACCTGACACCTTTAGTTTCTCAATCCGTGTTCTTCAAAGAAGGTGTCACTAGAGATCCCAATGCACCATTTCCTGCTTATTTCCATCCTTTTTATCTCTCTCCCAGAGAATCTTTTTAGCACCTCAAACCGACCATCATTAGAGATAATGTTTCTCTGACTGATGTTCTAACATCCATTCCTAGAGCTCATTCGCTTCTAATTCCGATCCTTCTACTTAATACAAGGGTAAAGGAAAATCTCCTCTTAACCCTTTAGCCAATCTCAATGTCTAGTGAAATTAGATTCTGTGTCTTTGATGGATGTTTTTGTATAAATTTTTGTTGACGCCTTTTGGATATATTTTCAGTGTCTTTTTTAATGAAAGATATTTGATTACTCTTATTCTATTTATTTATATTCTTTTTCTATGAATTTCCTATTTTAATTTAATTTTTTAAACCTAAAAGGGGTATAAGTGTATGAAATCTGTATTTTTCTTTTATTATTCCTTTGACACCATACTGATATTTCCATATATCTTTCGTTTGACTATGTATTCCTAATTTCCATTGATACTTTATTTTTTCTATCCTATATATATTCTTTATTATTGATACCATAGTTTTTCCTTTAATTCTATATTTTTTAATTACATATAATACTCTAATTAAATTTTATTTCATGGTTTAAAAAATTACATGATTTATGATCATAAAACACGAGATATTGTTGGAACCATTGTTTTAATGATCAGAAAATCTTGATTCTTAGTCTATTTAAGGTTTTTATGTGTTATCATAGAAAATTATAATATAAGTCATGTTTGAAAGATTTTTGGACAAGTATGAGAATGACACACCATTGAGGTTGGGTCTCCACCAGCAATGACTCATCATTGCAGACAACTCACCGTCACTACATAAATTTGGATAAGTACTGATATCATTAATGACCAACAATGTCTCACCACTAAGACTGAAATTTGGATATGTATTGAAAACACTTATTGTAAAGGGCGTGCCAATACCAGAATATTTTTTTTGAAGTGTCGAGATTACCAACTATTGAGATGAGTCCCAACAAGCCTCACTCTCCACCAGCTGGACTCGCCACTAGTATTCTTTCACTGTTTAAAATAATCACTAATAATAATATTTTGACTCCATTCATAATAGTCACCACTAGTATTTTTTAACCATTCAAAAAATTCCCTGCCAATATTCTAATATCATTCCAAAGACTCTCTAATAATGTTTTATTTATTCTTAATTAAAAAATTTCAAAAGATATATTATTGAATTTTATGACAAAACCTATTTTAGTGATTATTATTTGTTGTTATTGTAGATATGAATTATAAAATGTGTCATCCCTAAGTACGAGGATAAATAATATCTAGATGATTCTTCTTGTATGATGATATTAAGACGGAACAGTATCCCTGATGAAAATATGTACCAAATACATCACTAGACAAACTAAAAGAGATAAAAGTACACGTGAATAGTTCTTTTTATTTAGTGCTTACATGCTTCATCTATCTTACACAGAATGGTGAAAGATTAAAGATTATAGACATTCTATTCCTTCACATAGTTATAAAAAATGGAGTTCATGATAATCTATTTTATAGTGAATTTCATAAACTCAACTCAAGATCCATGTTCAATCTATATTCAAGGAGTCCAAAGCGTTATAGTATATCAGAAAAAGCAAACAACATCTTCTTACATATTTATTTTAAATTTATATCTATTTTCCTCACATTAAGAATAATGTGGATTACTTTGTTTTATTTATCCCACACTGACTCTTATACTTTAACTAGTAGATACCATATATCTTTCTAACAATTTCTTTATCCTTGTTTTCCACGGGGTTCTAGAAGAGGTACCTATATGGACTATACATTGTTTCATCCCTTGGGTTTTGTGGAAGTGGTCCTGTGTGACCTCATTATCTTTTTTGTTGGAAAACCATTCCTTGTTTTGAATCATAGATTATTTTTCATAATCTTTTTGGCAGTGGGTGATTTCCAAGAGGAGAGGATTAGATCATAGCTTAAGACTGAACCTCTTGTATTAATATTTGTTGTGTGGTTTATTTGTGTTATATATAATTTTTAAAATTGAATTTATTTTAAATTATAAAAAACCACTACTTTTATTGTATGTTTTAATAAGAGTTTATATAAGGGTTTGATTTAAAAATTTGTTTTCAAAGGATAATGTAATATTTTCTATTGATTTAACCATGGACTAATATATCTTTGAGAAACATTTTTAAATATTAAAACATAAATCATTGATTTATTTTAAATAATTGAGATATGTTTAATTAAATTAGGGATTTTATGTAAACATATATTTAATTGAATTTTTTATTGGTTAATTAATTCACCCCTCTATTGATATACTCAGTCTGACCAACAAATAATATGGATTTATAATAATGGTGTTGAATAAGGATCAGAATGAAAATGGCCCTATGAGTTTAATGTGAACCTAATGGTAATATAGCCCAGATAAGGTTTGGTTGAATTTGGGTGTTGGGTTTAGACCTCATGGAGTGTTCTTATGTATCCCAGTTAGGCAGGAATCAAATCCTATAAAATCGAGATGTTTGCGGATGAACATTTTTAGTAGGCCCGTCTACTTGGGTACTTTTTGTTATTACACTCATGTGTATTCCCCTGGTTGATTCATCATGAATACGACCCTTTGCATGTTTTTATCACAGGGGATATGTCCCTTTGGAAGGATAGTGAAATGGTTTTGAGGATTACACATAGGAAGATTCCCATGTTTCTTGAACTGTTTGGATTGTCTCAACTCAGGGTGTTTTAGAGGTTTGGTTGGGGATTACAATTCTGAGGATTACTATTTTCTTGAGATCATGTGGATGTTGTGATCATCACTCAACTGTAATCCCAATCGAGTCATGATCAGTGTGAGAAATTAGAGGAAGTGGAGGATATGGAAACTACATAAAATTTCTTGTATTTCATTGGATAAGGCCTCCACATAAAGGAAGAGAGAAAGAGAGAAGGATTTGATACCCATACCATATCTTGTTTTCATATCCTAGTCCTATTGGGCGAGAGAAATGGTTTTTTCCCCATATCCTCTCTTATTTTCATAATTTGGATTGTCGTATATGATGATCTATCCAGCTACGACCCAACATGGTAATAGAAGAAAAAGTGTTGCCTCCCGCAAGAAAGGCTATAGGATTACTCCAATAGTGATTCCCTAACTATTTTACAGGGAATAAGGGAGGATAATACACTACACATAAAATAGGAAGGCATGTGAGATCCTACCTCCCCCGACATGGAATGGGGAGGTCCACACAAGCACCTCCAAAATCTGGACCCTAATTACCATGGGAATATTGAAATGTGAAAGTTAAAAGGACCCCCCTTATTATTGAGGTCACCAATAGGACTCCACTTACCATGGGTATGTAGACTTTAAAGGAAAAGCTGATGTGTCTGATTATGTGATCATATATATTAGGTGGATCTAGAAGAGGCCTTGCCCCGATGCCATTAGAGTGGTTTAGGGAGGGACCAAAGTTGGGCATTATAGTATGAGGAGGAAAGCAATAGGTGATGGAGATAGGAACACCCTTGGATTCACAATTCTTTATAGTGTGTTCTAATGTAGGTTGGGGTTCCCTCCATGTTTTTTTAAAAGGTTGGGGCCGAAGCCTCATTTATTATTAAATCAAATCAAAGACCTCTTTAATTGGGTAGAGGGAGACCCATTACATAGCCCGAAGGCCCAGTGAGCATTTGGCCCATTACATGACCCGTAGGATCATTTTTTTGGCCCAAAGACCATTCTGTCAATAGTACTGCTATAGTACCCGCGCTGCTACTGTACGGCACAGTACCCACAGCTGCTACAGTACTCTTCCTCCACTACAGTGACCTTCCGCCGCTACAGTGGACGCCGTTGCTACAGTGGCGCCGCTGCTACAGTATGCTACAGTACTGCTACAGTCTCTGCGCCCAATGGGATTTGAACCCCAATTTTCCATGTAGAATTAAGGGGTGGTAACCACTAAGCCAAACCCCAACTACAGGGGTTCCCTCCATGTATCATGTTTCTAAGTTGGTAAGGGTGTTGTATGTGTAACACTTTTTAATGAGGACCTAGGATCCACCCATGTAGCACTTTTCTATGAGGGTATGAGATCTACCCATGTACCGCTTCACTACTTAGTATCAGGTTCCTCATGTATAGAATTTTTCAATGTGGGGTATAGTTCAATCCGCATATATTTTTACAACATGAGGTGATGGGCTGTAAGGGGGCCATATGCTTATGCTTCATAGAATTGTGTTGATAAAGGGGTTATTAGTTTTCAGAAGGTCGATTGAATTCATTTTCGACCATAATGTTATGTTGTGGTTTACCTAATGAGAATTGATGGTTCTCACAACATTCTTCCATTTTTTGTGTTTCGGATCTTGTGTCACTCTTCTCCTACCACCCCTTATAATGATTTTATAGTAGATTAGTGGGATGTCCAATCATCCATAGTAGGCTGCATGATTTCCTTTATAGGATCCCAATTACCACACCTTGATCCAAGAAAGATTTCATTAATAGATATGGAAAATACTATCCACACCCGCTAAAGAATTATTTCCTGTGGGGGAGGTCATTTATGGGGGGGGGGTTACTTCACATGAATGTAAATTTTTTTCTTCATTTGTGAGGGGTTGAAATAACCATCCATCCCCACATAATATATTTCTTCATTTTAAATATTCAACGGTCACTGGTGGTCAATTCCATGTCTCACAATCGATTTCATTTGCGTGTTTCTATGAAGAGTGACAATGCACATTGTGTCTTTTTCTATGCAAACCACACCTTCCTTGCCGACTTTATATCCTCTATATTTTTCTTCGAACTCTTATTAAAGATTAATATTGTTATTATTTTTACCATAAAAAAATTCATGGATTTGGGTTCATTTTTTTCATTTACCCAATTCATGGAATCTAATTCTCCTTGTATGTAGAGTTTTCAGGGAAATATTTATAACAACTATAAAAAAACCAAACCTAGTATCCCAGATTTAGTGGTTTCTCTATTTCATTTGGATAATATAAAAGGAATCAAATAATGAAGGACTAATCAGTTTTGTTTTCTTGAATAACAAGATACATTCATGTTTTCGTTATTATATTGGTAAAAATAATACATTATGAAGAAAATTAATTTGCATCATCGAACTCATTCAAACATTGCATCTTCAAAACTTGGGGAAAAGAGAAAAAATAAATTTGTGATCCCAGATTCCCAAAAATATTTACTTACAATGGAATATATCATGAAGAAATAATGCATAATCAATATGGAAAGGTAAAATAATTTAACACACAAGAAATTAATCAATAACTTTTTCACAATTTGAATCCACAAATAGTATCTTTGGGAAAATCTAATGGATTTAAATTATAGAATTCCTAATGATGAAAATTCTGAATTATTAGAAGTCTTGTTTCCCAAGTACATAATACCCTTATCGTTAATACCTTTCATAAGACAGGTTGATGTTTATCTATAAAAACCCATTAAATATTTTCAATATATTCATCTCATGAGACTATCAAGGAATTGTGGGACTTTTATATATATATGGTCCCCTCTTATTCTTACATTTCCAAATCATTCCTTGTATATCGAATAATCAATTTAATTCGTAAAAGATATGCCTTATCAGTGGGGTAGTATATGCATCATAGAAAATGAATTAGGTGAATAATATTAAAATATACCTCAATAAAGTGAAATTTAGATATAGTTCCTTACAAATACCACATCATTCATCAAATGAATTGATTATGCGTATCCACTAAAAAAACACACAAAATGTGTGGAAATAAAATGAAAGATAATCAAAAGTCATTTGAAACATAACCTCAACATGAAATAATCAAGGAAATAAATTTTTATCCCATTGAACGAAAATTGAGGTATGAAATCCCTTACCACTTACAATCAGTAGAATAAAATTCGACATAAAAGTAATAATTATCAAATGAAAAATTGAATTTCATAAATATAATTAGATTCATGATATTAATTATCAATGTTTAGTGTATAAACCACACATAATAAATACGTGGTGAATAAGGTATGTTTCTCATAAAAGTAAAAGTGAGATGAGAAACACTTAGCTTGTGCTTTCCATTAGTTTAATGTGCTTTAACCTCCTCTTCTTTAGATAAATTCAGTTATAAATTCATTTAACGGACTTAGGGTATGTCTTTTTGAAGGACCAGATCATAAATAAATGAACTAAAGTTCTCTAGAAGATAAATTTTCAGGTATTGGTTGCGTTATATGGATCACCGTGGTGTAAAGAAGTAAAGGAAGGAGATCCCTTTTACAAATGAGAAGAGGGGAACTTTTGAAAACACTCAAAATAATAAATTAAAACAAATTAATTTTTGGTTTCAAATTGATCAAAAATGAGATTTTTAGAATAGAATACAATGATGGTTCAAAATGATCTCATCCAATAATATTTAGATATGTTTAGACCACATTCTAACTATCATCATTTCGTTTTAACCCTTATTTAATCCCTTTAACTCTTTCAATGAAAACATAGTTTTTTTACTATTTGAAGTTTAATAAAGTTACTATAAACTGAAAAAAAGACACATAAGTGGACCATTGATGATATTTTAATCATTATCCAAGTAATTTGAATGAAATTATGTTTTTTTAAGAATTTTATATCATTTAAAAAAATATTATTTATTTAAAAATAACAGAAATTTATATTTGGAAAATATTCATTACTCTTACATTTAAAAATATAAATAAAAAAAATAATTATTCAGAAATTTTTTTTAATACATCCTAAAATTTTTAACGGAATCAAAAAAAATTGTTGATGAGATTAATTATCTAAATATAAATTTATTTTTCTTATCATTTATTTGATATTTCCATTAATAAAATAATTACTCCATCATTGTTGTGCAATTATTTAAGGTAATTATTTTTTTCTCTAAAAATTAAAAATAAATTACAATTATGAATAAAATTACATGATATTTACAAAAAATATTTAATGTTATAGATAACTTCTGGATATAACCGTATTGAAAAATTTATGGTTATAAGTATCATGAATGTGACATCATTACCTTTCCTTTAGATAAAATATTATAAATATCATAACCGTATCCAAATGGAAATAAATGTTAATATAACTGAACCATTAATTATTATGGATAAAAAAAATCACCCAATAAAATTTGGTAAAGTTTTAGTGTCATTTTATAGTCTTTATCATATTATTTTCAACCTAAATTTCCCTATTACCCTTTACCTTGGTGACAAAAATTACCAATGATAATATTCATATAGGAAAAAAGTAGAAGGTAAATTTGCAGTGAATTTGTAACATCAAAATAGAAATATGTAATTTATTTTAAAAAATTAAATACATTTAATTTATTGAATTTCATTTAAAATTAATCATGAAAAATGCAATGAAACACATTTTTCTGGAAAAATTAATTTTAAACACAAAAAATGTAATTATACAAAAATAGGGTATAATAATGATAAAAATAATTATATTATATATAACTAAAGTGCAATTAATTTAGTTTCAGGTGAAATTAAAAGTATAAATTGAATTTTAATATTAATAAATTGACAGTTTTATAAAAACTATATTTTTCATCATTCATCAGAAAATAAATCTTCTCAAAAAATTACAAAACATTCACCATAAATAAATTTAATATATTTATTTCAAAAAGTATTTTTGATTTATAAAACATAATTAATTTAATTTTAAAAAACTGATTACAATATTTACTCATAACAAACCATTTTTGAAGAGAACACATTTTTTTGAAGAATAAATTTAAATTACTAAAACTCATGTAATTTTTCAAAAATAATTAATTAATATATTAAAAATGAGCTTAAATATAAAAAATTTTGTAATTTGGTTAGTAATATTAAATTTTTCCAATTTAACAGGAAGGTTTTAATGAAAACATAATAATATTTCATTATTAGTTTAAGCTTGTTGTTGCGTGCAACGAAAGAAATGGAATTTGTTAAATTTATTTAAAAATTGTAATGTTGTAACATCATATTGTGTAACCACTATCCTGGGTAATATTTAATATCATGATAATAAATTTTATATTGATATTCAAAATGAGTTTTTTTCTAGATAACCCATAAATTATACCACCTGAATGGTCACATATTATGTCTTCATTATATTATCGGTGTTTGTTTGAAATTTGTATTTCCCTATTAATTGAGGTAATAAAAGATACCTGGTGTGTGAAACATCATAATTTTATAACTTATTTAGTCAATCCTAGATGCTACGATAGTTAGGGGTGGTTGGGTCCATTTTTAATCATTTCATTGTTTGTGTTTTATAAAGATGATATTTTTCCCCTCCTATGATGAGTATAAAATATGTTCCATTTATTGATATATAATGAAGGAATTTATATCCATACCTCTATAAGTGATATGTGATATTATAATTTATTATATTAGTGTTTTTCTAGGTTCACATCCGTGATAGTGAATTCTTTGTGACTTGTTCATCCCTTAGAAAAGCCTATACTTGAAGAATCAATAATATATTAGTAACTTTACAAGAATAACATACTCTATGACATGCAGTTGCTTGTTGTAACATAGAAATATATCATATGAAAATTAATTCTTATATATGATATATCTGGGGGATATATATGTATTAAGATAAATGGGTTTGATGGATCTCATGTCGGATCACTTTGTATATTGAGTAGCATTGATGATTTTCTAGATGCATCTCTTTTCTTTAATTCCTGTATTTAGTAATTCATATTTTTTTCAATGTCATGAAGGGATATTGGATCAAAATTTTTAGTTGAATAAATGGGGATTGAGTTTTATAAAACCTAGAGAGAAACTGTAAAATTATTTTAATTTTTATTCAAAATAATTTTTTGATGGGTATTTACAAAGTATTTTTTATTATGTGATACATGGTGTAATTGAGGATGAATTTCTATTTTTTTTGAAATATCCAAACAGATTTTTGGATATGATTCACATGTTATTTTATTTGATAAAATATGGAGTGAACTGATATAAATTATATTATTATTTAGTTTCAGTGGGATATTTTGTAGATATGTACTAAATTATATATATATATATATATAATGTATTTTTGGCGATATCATAGTGTAGAATATGATTATGTAATATAGTATGATATCCATGGTATAAAATGAATATTGTATAAATTTTTTCATATCATTTTATATAGTATAACGATATCATATTGTAGCCACCTAAGACAACCATAGAGTATGATTTGGTTATGTCTCAAAGAATTATTATGTGAAGAATAATCTTGTATTATTCCTATAACACTATAAAATTAATCATGGTAGGTGAACTTTAAGTGTTATATTTGGTAATATTTCACATAATGTTACAATTTATTGTATAATTTTCTATAATGAAATGTTTAGTAGAAATAGATGAGTGTTTAAATGTTTAATACGTTTGTTGTGGGTTACATGCTCTCCAACCACATACATTACCAAAACATTATGTAACAATCCGGTTAGGGCACAAAAAGTTCATGGAGAATCCCTAAGGCCAATATAAATGGGTTGAATAATCTGGAATGGTGTTTTATCCAATGTTATGTGATATCCTATATGATTATCCCAAATCTATTTACTACAAATTCTATTCCTTTGAGAGTTATTAACGTATAATGAGAGTTATATAGAATCCCAACCAAATTTTGGGTGACTTTGGTTATACCATGGATACATCATATATGAAATAAACTATTAATATTTTATTAGGTACCTTTATCTAATAGTGTTATTGAATACAATATGACTTTTGTTTAATATAACCAAAATTTCTATTAATTTTTATATATATAATTCCAGTTCATAACATAATGATCATCATAATTAAGTTTATTATTGACTTAACTTTCGTTAATAAGTGTACTTTAATCCTTAAAACCCAATCATCCAGTACATTGGAAGAATGATTAATATTTTTTTTGGTTAAATTCACCCACCTAGATAAGAATTTAGAAAATTTTAATATCTATAAAATTATTTCATCTACGTGATGGTCTAGTCTATATAAATTCCAAAACAATTTATTATAAGTAGTTATCCACCTTTAAATATAAATAGAAAGTTTTTTAAAGGTCAAATAAATAAACTATTCACTAGAGTCTTTGTGAAAGTGAGTAAGTGTTGGCCCAAACAAGAATATGGACTCCCGACTGTGATATTTAAAGGAAAAAGAAATGATAATAATGTGAATATGAGTTTCTTTAAGGTCCTTTCATCTTAAATTTTTTATATTTCACTTAGTGGTGGTGTGAACCTTTAAATTTTGTGTGGGATTATTTAAAGAACCATTTTAACTAATGGATTTTTAGAACACATCTTTGTACTCCCCCCTCCGCGTTGTGGCCAACCCATATAGGTTACTCTAAGATTCCTAAATTCCATCAATTTATTGAAGTTAATTTAAATTTGAAAAAATAAATCCTTATGTCTTCCTTTCTCCCATGATCTGTATGGTGAAGCTTTATAAATGTGTTTATTCCTAAATGAATGTTTCATAAAGGTACTAAACTTTGAAAACCCTAACAGTTTATCAAACCCCAAACTTCATACTTCAAACCCTACTCTATATACAAATACTCCAATTCATATAGGCTATGCAGTTCTAGGGATACTTTTTTATGTGTTCCATCCTCACACTAAACCATGGTAGTCCACATTCGATGATGGCCCTTATAGTATGACCTAAAACGATATGGTATACAAGATATGGTGAGGAGAAATTAAACATTACTGTTACATTCCACTCTAGTTGATTTATAATGGTATAATATATATCCTTCCTATATGATGTAAAACTTCATTTCCATTCATTCTTTTTGAAATATTATAAAGTAAATGGTATGTCTTTCTTGTAGACTTTGAAATTATAAGACCCACTGTCTTGCATTGTTTTATCTCCCTATTCTCATGGATTTAAACTACAAGAATAACTTATCATGGGTTGGTATCATGTATATGATACATGTATTTAAAATATATAGTACCTAAATAAACCTACTTTAGTATTTTATCATCATGGAATTGCCTTATTGCAAGAAATTAAATTCCAAAACATGATTCTAAGTTATTATTGTTATACCCTTCTTCTATAGTTTTAAACTAGATGTTACATCCTTTTTTACATGACTTATAACTATAGCTCCAAATTCCACTAAATGTTTTTATGACCATTCAAAAAAAATTTAACTTATATAGAAATATAACGTTTAACCAAATGGGTTTTGATTCTTACTGATTAGGAGACATAGTAAACCTCTATGAAGTCCAATCCTAACAACCACTAATCCTGTCCCATTCCACTATTTCATTCAAATAAGTACTGATAATAATCTAATAGAGAAGGATTCAATTTCATGATAATTATATACCCATTTTTTATAGATTTTTCAATAGAAAAGTCTTCTAGTGTTAAGTTTACATATAAGGATACATGGATGTGAAAAGTATATTGATATATATTCGTGAAAATTCAAAGAATGAGTATATTTATGGTAATATAGTGGGGAATGATCTTTGTGCATGATGATTGTGTACATAACTACCATCATCATGTGCTACTTAAATTAAAACTTCACATCTGTATTATACACTTTTAAATAAAAGAGGAACCTAATCAGCTTCAAATATATCTTTGAATAATGTGTAATATCTAGAATATTTTAATATATATTTAACCAATAGAGTAATCTATAATATCATATTTTGGATTTATAAAATAAATTACAACTATTCCTATCCCATTTATCTTTGAACCATTAAGAACACCTCGGATTTCTTATGTGAGGAGAATAAGATACCCTATACATCAAGCATATGATTACTTTCTATCATTATAATCACAATTTATGAGGATCACTTAACGAGTTAATAAAACATATTTTCCTCACTAAGATGGTAACCAATTTCTAGATGGATTATTATTATGATGTATTTAATGATAGTGTGATAAATTATTAAGAGTGTCTCATACTTCACAATAAACACCTTTTTGGTTTGGGTCAACAACTCATTTAATTGATTTTGACTGCCTAAAACCACATCAACCAAAAACTTATTGAAACTGAATTTAAATTTCTCCAATAACACCGCTCATTTTTTTCAATTATCTTTATTTACCATTATCAATTAAGAATCCATTCATTATTTTATAAGATTAATCGGTTATGAGTATTTATAATGGAACATAATCAATCTTCAACAATATTAGTGATTCTATACTTTAATATTTCACAAATATATAAATATTATGATCTATTTTTTTTCCTTATGATAAAAAAATATTCATATGAGACATCACGATAATTATTTTTCAAATCACTATGAGTCAAAATTTTTACATTATAAATTAAAATTCCATGATCCAAAAATTAAAATAATATTTAAAAAATATTTATAATTGAATAGCCGTAGATACTACTATATAATTCGATAAAAACTAATAAAATATTTCATTCAATATGGATTTTGGAAATAATATATTTTTCAAAATTACTTCACTTTATTTTTTCATTAGGAATATAAATTTTCAAAATTGATTCTTTTATAACTATTAAAAAACAATGTTTTTTGTTATTACATTGATGTCATCATTACAATGTCTTGTATAATGAATAAAAAATGTTATATATATTATTTCAAACAAAAAATGTGCCACGAAGATAACCCATGTCTTTATTATATTTCATGTAGAATAGATAACTAGTACAATTTCTTTTAGACATGAATTGGGAAACAATAACCTTCATTTCCCTGTGAGTTGTGTCAAATAGATTTTAGTTTTACTTTGAATATGCAATACTTAGTTGATTTTTCTGAAAAAAAACTCTATAAAATATTGTAATATTTATATTTATTCTAAAATAATTAAATAATATAAATCAAAATTTCAAACCCTATCTAATCAATAAATTTCAATTATCGTCAATAATAATTTCTTTTAATTTTTTTAATTTAAACTCTTTAACTGAAATTATCAACACTTTTCTTGTATGAATTTATTATATTCAACATTCAAAAATATGTTTTGAAAACTCATCCATTAATAAAAAATGTTATTGAAGATAATTAAAAAATTTAAATTATATGGGTATTTTGAAATAAAAATTAGTATAGTTTGATATAAAAACAACACTTGTTTAAGGATAAATATATGTAATGATTATGGGAGGTCTAAGTTAATACCTGCGTCATCGGGCATGGGTAAAACTAGTGGGGATATGGACATTAATAGAATTATAAATGAGGTTGAATTGAATTTTTTGTTTTAGATTTAATTTTTGGGGACTCATATTTAAATGATATTTTTTAGTGGGTGTTCAAAGAGTTTTCAGAGGGGTTTAGAGGTTCATGAATATAAATAAAAACAAGTGGAATAGTTTCCAATGGGAACAAATTCCATGGAGTGGCTTGTGGTAGTGTACAAGGAAATCGTGACAAAATTATGATTTTTCAGTACCCAGTGGTCGTATACTATATTCTTAGTGGGGTGGATAGAAGATAAGTTCTACTAAAGAGGCTACTGAGTATCTGGTGAGGGTATACCAAAAACCTCGTAGATAATATGTATGTTTTTATTAAAATTTTGGAAATCAGAAATATTGAAAATTCAATTAAATTACCCCTATTGGGGTGTCCTTTTCCATCCTTACGAATCCATGGGAACCCATATTCTCCTTTATTTCTCTCCCATTCTCTATGAATTTATCTGTATTTAAGAGATATATCATTTTTGTTGTGGTAGGATTTTCTATCCTTTCCACTTATTCTTCATCTTCCATTTCTTCCAATTAATGGATACTAGATTTAGGGATTGACAAAATTCCAATGGATTATGAAGGAATAATTTTATAATGTGAGGGATTCCCGAGGGATGGCTAGAGGACAATGGGTGTCATGTACCAGCTTTATTGGGGTCCCTCCTGAGTGGACCACTATCACGATTATGTAAAATCCCCTAGACCACCACCAATTGGATTGGTGATAGTGAGTTGGGTTTAGTTTTATTTATAATCAAACTGGATGAATTATCTCTATATGAAGCATATCATGTAACACCTTAAATTTTTTATTGATTGATATTTTTTATAACTTTTTTCACAGACAACATTGAACAAAAATTAAATAAAATTATTTCATTAAATAATAATATTAATATATAATGAATATTAATACATTATTAGAAATCCGTATATATCATAATTATGAAAATTATAATAGGAATAAAAAAACAAGTAAATAAAAATATAGAAAAATTGAAATCATTCCCCTCATGGGTTGAACTGATGATCATACCAACAATTATAATTATGAAAGGAAGGAAAAGTGTTAGAAATATGTTAAATATTTTTGAAAATGAAATTAAATAATAGGTTTCAAGAATTCCTAAAAAGTATGAAAGTTTATATATAGGAGTAAAAATGGGTAATCTAACTGTTAGAAATATATATGACTTTTGGGAATGCATATAACAAATGGGTATATTGATAATTTTATAATGGGTATCTAAAACATTTTTGTAAATTAAAAATGTATTATGAACCATATATTTAAATTTAATAAAAAATAACTAATATCCATTAGATAATAAAGTTATGATAATAAATAAAACTAAAATTATTTATTACATAATATAGTGTTTATATTGAATACAAATTATTTTTTCTAAAATATTATGTATATATTATTTAAATTAAGATATAGCATACATTAATATTAAATAAGATTTTTTTTCATTTCTTATTTAGGGAATTGAAATTAATTTAGAGTTTCCATTTTATTTTTTGTCAAAAATTCTGTTATCAGGGTGAAGATTGAATGACATAGAGAAGCTATAAAAATGATAAAATCTAAAATATGATTAAAATGATGGAATAAAGTTAAAACAATTACATTACATGATAATAATTGAGTAAATTATGTCTTAAATTTGGTTTTTACACTTATGGAACACTTTTCATATTAACATGACATTCCATAACCACTAATAAATGAAAAATTGAAAACATGCAACTAAAATTCATATATAAAAGTACACTCCTATACCCATTCTAAAAGAATTAACAATTTTTTATTACTATTTAATTACTTAAAAAATTAAATCTCTTATATTCCTCTTTCATGTTATTTATCTTTTGGTCCCAAGAAAGATTCCTAAATTATTCCTTATGAAATAATTTTTTACAGGAAGGATCAATTACATTAAAGTAACCAATTATTTATTATTAATATATTTTGTTTATTCCCTCCAATACACTTTTATTAAAACCCATAGAATACAATAATATTTTTATATTTACATAATTATGGATCTGTAAAAATATTAATATAATATAACTATATGTTCTTACTCATTCATTAATGTGATATGTTATTACTTTGTTCAAAACCTATATGAATGATGCAATACCATATTAACCATATAAATTAAATATGAGTATAAATAAATTAATATTAAGGATATTTTATATTAATGAATTGTATATCTCATGTGTTTTATTCTGAAATGGTTTCACCCAAATAGATGATCATTAAAAAGAAGCCCGTTAATATTGGTATTGTTGCCCAAATCCTACAAATTGTAAATTCCATTCACATAAACAATAACCATATGTTATATCAAATGAATTTGGGAATTATAAAATAATTATAATATTATGATTCCATTACCTTGAGTAATCTTGTAATGATGACCATAATAACATCAAATTATGATCAAAACCTCCATATTGAATCAATCATCATATAATAAAAACTAATAACATCCAATTTTTTAATAAAATGAAAATACATATATATAATAAATATTATTATGTTATTAATATAATTGGTATAATAAAATATAAGTTTCATAAATATATTATGATGAAATCTTTTTTGACTATACTAGAGGTTATAGTGCATTCGTGGAAGTTGGGAGTATAGGCATGGGTTTCTCTCAAAAAACCCCAATTAATTGAGATTAATAAAACTAAAAATTCCATTGTAATAATATTTATTAAATTTATTTTTATATCCAATTTTATGCTCCTCTTATTATTATTGGTATTTAAGTGAATTATTACCATTTCCCTTCCAGTAATTAATACCACACTGATTATAACATTTGTAAAGGGAATTTTCATCAACCTTTGTTTTTAATGGTAAATATTTCTCCTATATAACCATATTCATTATATTATTTAATTAATTTTATTATAATATATTCATTAATTGATTCTCTTCAATTTCTATTGAATTTTTATTACGTAAAAATGTGCGAATGAATTCATTTTTATCTCTCTTTTATTATGTTTCTTGCTCGATCATTTTATCCCATTACTTCTTCATTTTTATTTTCAAAGATTAATTTTCATGTTTTAATTATACATAAAAGTAAATTTATTTTAATTTGTCATTATTTTTTAAAAAAATTTATTTATATATTATTTTTTTATCTATTTTCCAAAAATAAAATATATAAATTTATACTTTTATTAATTTTTCTGACATTCTATAAATTGTTTTCACCTATTTCTATACCCTAAAATGTTTCAAATGTTTAAATGAGGATTTAATTTATTAAAATCATCCAAATTAAATATATAGATGATTTATTTTTATATATTTTGAATATATTTATGAATTTCATTCCATTATTAATGGATTATTATGTTATTATGAATTTACTAATCTTTTCATGGCCACCTCGCACACATATGTTTGTTTTATAATTATGTGATAGGTGGTCCTGAAATTATATAGACATATAATGAATTAGGAAAGTATTATATCTAATGAGATGTTATGTTATGGGATATGAGAGGTTATCATGGTCCACTATACAATGGGACATGTTTTTCCACCACAGTGATGGTCTAGGTATAGATCCTTAATATATGATTTTATTTTCTATACACATACACGTACCAAATTTCTATGTCATGTGAAATTCATATGTTTTTTCAATGATTTAGGAAATGATTCATTTTATGATATGTAGTTATTATTCATTTGGGTATTATTTTATGATTTTTTCTCATGTATACATGTTTGTTTTATTATTACTCCTTTATGGTCCTTTTATGGTCACTTATATTGATTTGACTGATATATCTTATTCCTTTAACTTTACTAAGCTTCTGAGCTCACCCGTTTCATATGTTTCCATTCCCTAGGAATTTTTTTAGAATAATAACTTTTATATGCCTAAGAAGGTGTCAAGAGTGATGAAAATGTCAATGAAATGTATACTATGTAGAAAAACATGATGTCTATGGAATTGAACCCCAGAGAAACCAATGGTATGGGTTATGGGGGTGTGATTTATTATGGGCTATGATGGAAAATAATGTAAAATGATGTAATATGTGTTTATGTTATAGTTAGTTCATATTATTTTGTATCTTTTAATTATTAATTTAATTTGGGGATTATATTACCTAGAATAAGAGGGTAGATCTTTAATCATTATAGGTTGTACAAAAATTGATATAGGTTGAACGTAAAGTGCCATATGTTAAAATAAATATGTGATAGGATAAGAAATTTTAGGATTAATTTTAATTATTATTTGATTTATTAATCTATTTATTATTGTTTAATACACACAATAATTCTTTCGGTTTTAGTCAATGGATGTTACAACTAGATTTTGAGTAAAAAATGAGTTTGATTTATAATGAAATGATTCTCCAAATGAGTGACAAAACATAAAATGTCCTCAGGTGAAAAATCTCATGGAAATTTTCTACCAAATATTTCATTCAATGAATAATAATATAAAATATGTCAAGATCCTAGATACAATTAATAAGGAATAACTCTTTACAGAGTCCTTCCTGCTAGAACAACCATAATCCTTTACTAGGACATCTTATCCACTAATTGATGAGTAATGGATCAACATAATAAGATATATATTTTCCATTCATCAATTTTCTGAGCATGAAATATTTATTTTAGATATATATCACTTGAATTGATTAATGGTGTAATATCATTAAGATCATAATGAAAGAAATAATAAATTGACCACATGAAATTAGAGGATTTTAAGAAAAAAATAAAATTAAATATTTCCCCAAAACAATAATATAAAAATGAAAGGATAATTCATTTATATAAAATAGTAAAATGGATACATTGAACCGATAAAGTGATCTTCAAGAGTGATTCCTAGAATTATGATGATTTTATCATTTACCCAATAAGTGAAATCTATTGTTTCTTTAGTAGATTAAAACTAATTCACTAAAAAGTGTTGGGTATATGGGATATTGTTATCCATGAAGAAATTTTTTAATGTTCTCTCCAAGTTCAAATGAAAATTTTAGAGACACATTATACTCATGTTATTATGTATAAGGAAGGGAAAATGAATTTTAAAGGAAACACAAATGATAAAACTCACCGAGAAAAGAAGATTTGACTACTAATATGATAAAAATGTGGTAACAAGCAAATAAGAAATTATATCAAAGGAATGGGAAGGTGTTTGATGTTTGTAAAAGAAGTCCGTGAAGAAAATGAATTATGGAGAGGTATGAATAGGTCTACTAATATAATGAATTTAAAGAAGGATCAAACTAGTGTATTGTCGACACATTGTTGTTACAATTGTAAGAAGTTTGCACATTACCTAAACCTATAAACCAACCAAATGGTTAATTAACAAAATTAGAAAGAGAAACCATTAATTCCAAGGAATAAAGGTAAATTCAATGGTATCACTAATTAAAAATAGGATCATTACAATAATTTGGTGAAAGGTAAAAAAATCATCCACTCAAGAGTTATAAATGTCAAATTTTATTATAATTTTACTAAATTTTTCTTATCATGTAATTTTTCTAATAACATCAATTCTTAACCCCAATGATTATATAATGAATTTTCAGTGAGAATAACTAGTGTAATGATGGTCGTATTCTATGTCTACAACTCATCTCCTATTAAGGTTAATGGGAAGATACATCTGGAAAATTTAGTTATTATTCCTTTAGTGTAATTTGAGGTGATTTTGGGTTTGGATTGTCTCTATCTACATATATGTAACATCACATTATGTCTTGTATATAAGTGTCTTTCAAACAAAACTACAAGTATTGAAAACTCAAATCAGAAAATCATATATTTTAATTAAAATAATATACAAATTCATACATTGATACAAGGGCACCCTAATCTAAATAAACTAACACAATTAAACTGAAAAAATGAACCTATAATAACCATTTGTAATAAATGAGTGAAAAATATGTGGCACATAATAACACCAAAGTCATATCCTACATATTTAGGATCAAACGTGTGTGGAAATTTATAAAACAGGATGATAATAAGATTAAATATCACTGATTAAATTATAATCATCTTTATAAGTGAGAATACTAGAATTCATTGAATTCATTATATTATAATGGCTTTTAAGGTAGGTATTTATGTGATAAATAATATGGTCATTATAAAATAGTTTTTGGAAATAAAAAATGGTAGTAATGATGAAAAATAATATAGATTTTATGATATTTTTATTATAATTACATGAAATATATATATAAGTTATGATTCAAATTAGAATTTAATTTTATGTTATGATATAATATAATATTTAATATAATTAAACAAATTATTGTAAAAAAATGTGTAAAATATAAATACTAAAACAATTATCCAAAAGGTAATTCAAGAAAGTAATTTTGAGGATTTTTTTTCAGGTTTGTTAATATTTTAATAATAAACTTGAAATATGTTGTAAGAGGATTTTTTTAGTAATAAAGAAATAACAATTCATAAAATATCCTTACGAAAACGTTAAATTTATTAGGGAAAAATGTGTGATATAATAATTATAATTTGGGAATAAAAATAAATATATAAATATATATGTATATATATATGTATATATATATGTATATATATATATGTATATATATATATGTATATATATATATGTATATATATATATATGACATATTATTTTTTTACATATATTTGATAATATTTTTAAGTAAATAAAAATTAGATATATTATTTTTTTCCAACCTTGGAAATCCATCCAGCCAACTCAACCATGCACCTATGGGAGAAGATCTTGACCATGCATGGGAGTCGATATTCCAGGCCTGCATGGTGACTAGGGTTGTGTGATAACCTACATAGATAGGAATGGCGTGGGCATAGTGAACTCATTGGCATTCACATGGTTAATAGGGTTGGCCCATCTCCATTTAGGTGTGTGTGAGTAGTGTTCTAGGTGATAAACCCCACTGCAGAATCAAGAATTTGGCAAAATAAATTTATTTATTAAGAACTCAATGATCAAGTGAAACTCTAATGTGGAACATGAACTCACTGACATTATTCACACATATTGAAACATCTGGATATGTCATAACTATTTGATTTAATCATCCATAATAGTCTGATACTTCATGGTGTCATCTTCCTCGCATCACCACTGCTCTCATTCCTTCTACTATATTATAGACCAAAGTTCCAATATCATCCTTCCCTTTAGGACTCAATGTCTACTTCAATATCTTATTCTACTCCTTATAACATAAGGAATCGATTGTATGGATGAATGACCCACAATACACCTCAAAACCACTAGTTCCGTTTTTCCATGGTGAGAAGACCATAGCCTCAGAATACCCTCCCTAGGTTATATACCTACATGAAATACTGATGGAAATCTATGTCTTCATAAGGAAGCCTAGATAGAAAATGAAATAAACACAGATATGTGTATATATTTTAAAAAATGAATTTAAATTTGTATTTTATCAATCCATTAAAACAATATATATATGTGTGTATATATATTAGAAAATTGGAATGCATCACTTTTTTAAAGCTTATCTCACAAGCCCACAAAACCCTGAACACTACATTGTTATTATAGATTTAATGGTACACTATTGGAATTTCAATAGATACTCCCTTTGACATTCAATTTTCCCCTTCAATCTCTAGTCAGGTGAAAATTTTAGTACCCAAACTCTTATATAGAAACATATTGAGACTCATTATTTCAGTCGTTAGAGATTCCTACCCATGTTTCATCCACCATTATCTATTACTATTCTCATTCCTATATTGTAATTATTGGAATAAAACATCCCTTGATTGTTTTATTTTGACTTCCCAGAAATTGATCTATATTCTCATACTAGTATTATATATAAGGGTGTTTTTTTTTCGAAAATTGAATTTTCAAAGATCCATTCTTATTTCCAGAAAACCCATTATAAGTGGATATATTATTTTCAAATTATAAGATTATTTATTTTAAAATTTTTTAAGGAATTTTTTATTTTAAAAGAAATAAAACCCATGCTAATTTTTTAAATCCCTTATAATGGAAGGAAAAATTGATTTATTAAAATATATTATGATTTCTTAAACCAATTTTTTTGAAATTATAAAATTTTTTATATTAAAATTTTGATTCAAAATTATATATAAAAGCATTAATAACGTTTATAAGAAATGTTTTTATGATATTTTTAGGCGAGGAAATATATATATTTTGGAAAGATATATTTTATATAAGGAAAAGTAATTTAAAATTTCTATTATTCTATGTGAATCATTTATATATTTTCAAACAATTATTTACTATACGTAAATGACATCTCCAAAAACCTAATTTTCAAATTGACTAAGTCATTTCAAAATAGAAATTCTATGTTATATTGTGAAAGTAAAAGGATAAATATTACTAATTTATTTCAATATAATTATATTAAAGTTAAAGTGGATTTTATAGATATTACTTTATGTATAATGTTTCATTGAATCTATTTGGATGCTACATATATGTATAGTTGTGACCATTAAATATGTATGTCACTAACAATCCATGCATATTTTACAATGTTTTATATCAATATGATCCAGTTTCTTCTTGCTCAACAAATTATTTTCTATGGATGTTTATAAATGCACTAATATATATATATATATATGTAATGATTCAAAGTCAAATTTTCAAAAGATAAATAGTCCATTGAAAAATAAAAAGTTATCAATCTCAAAATGTTTTACAAAAAAATTGGCACTTGTAATTTCTAAAAATGATATCTATCTTGGGAGTAAACCCATCCCTCTATTATAGGTAGTCCTACCAAAAAAATTAAATGTTCCTAGTGGCCACAAGGTTTTTTTCTTGACCTATGATGCATTTTTATAAAATATCAACGTATTATTTTTTATGGAAATTATTGTTTTCAAAATAAAGGTTTGAGGAACAAATATAGGTATTTTAAATGGTTATTATATTTTCAAATTGAATTAATTTTTCAAATAAAATTTATTTTATATGGTTTTTGAATAGTATTTTCTATGTTTATAAATTTTAAAAACCCTAGTTATATATTTTTGAAGAATTATTTATTATATCAAATGTTTTAATATAAAAGGAAAATATTTTCAAAATAATGTTATTAAAGTGATATATATTTTCAAAAGTTTTTGGAAAAGTATTTTTTGGGGGTGTATATTCTTAAAATCCTATGATTATATTTTTGAAAAGTTTTTATCAAATATTTTATATTTTATATAAAATAAATGTTTTAGAATGATTGTTTAAATAGAAAATATAGAAAATATTTTCACACGTTTTAAAATCCCTATACTGGGAAATTATACACTGAACCTAAATTTTAAAATGCTTCTCAAAAGCTCATTATATATTTTCAATGGATTTTTATTTTGTTAAAAAGATAGTGCATGCGAATTCAAATAAATGTTTTAGGACAATTCATATTAAAATATTATATATTTTAATTGTTTATCTTTATCCTCCAAAATAAGAACTAGAAAAGGATATTATTTTTTGTATAACACTACATATGTTTTTGATAATTTTACTAAAAACCATATATATTATATTTAGCACAGTATCTAGGAGTGCGGGTATCATTTTTTCATAATATATCCAATATAAATTATTGGGAGATGGAAATAAAATCATATATCCCAAGTCAAAACACAATCTTGTGTTAATGAAAAGATGATTATGAAGTACCTTTTACAACTACTACCATTATATAGATCATAATACTAAATATTGAGTGATAATTAGATCAAATGGTTTGGAAGAAACTTTGCATTGATGATATGATAATTGTGAATGAATATGATGATTTTTTTCAAAACAAGTTTTTTAGTTTTCCTCTAGATCATATGGTTGATTTTTAAATTTAACAAATATGTTGTGATATCATAATGTTTAGGAGTCCTTAGAGAATAAACCATATTAAATTGGAAGAACTTTAGAAGAAACTATAAGAAAATTTAGAATTGGTTTTTATACACATATTTTTCTCCCCATATGGTGTAGTATTCCTATTTAATACGAGGAAGGATGGATTAAGGAATCTAAGAATTTATTAATGTTAGATTAGTAAAATTATGGTCAAGAATATTTATTATCTATCCCACATCGACGAATTACTTAATCGACTTCACAATCTCTATCCATTTAAAAAAGTAGACCTTTGATCTATATATCATCAATAAAGGGTGGAAAGGGAAGATATTCCTAATACTATATTTCATAAAATATATGAGAAAAATTAATTCATATTTATTCTAGTTGGTCTCACATATCCCAACAAAAAATTCATGTATTTTATGAATATAGTCTTTAGTGATTACCATTTTTTTCCTTTTTTGGAAGTATTTATAGATTATATTCTTATATATTCCAAGATCATTTAAGAACATGATGATAATTTGATAATAGTACTTATGATCTTATGAATGGAAAAAATATATGAAAAAACCAATAAGTGTGAATCTTGGTTGCAGAAAGTATCCTTATTTGCACCTATAATCATAAGTAAGGGTATATATGTGGATCTTTTAAATGGAGAGGCGATTGAAGATTTTGTTAAGTCAAAAGTCTTCTTTTGACTTCTATATCATGTTTTGGAAATCACAAAAGTATTCTATCATATGTTTGTTTATTACAATTGTCTTATCATGTTTATCGTATCGTACGATGTAGATTGTACCGACCAAACGTATCGTACTGACTCTGTCAAACGTATCGTATTGACTCTGTCAATCGTATCGTACTGACTCTGTCAAACGTATCGTATTGACTCTGTCAATCGTATCGTACTGACTCTGTCAATCGTATCGTACTTACTCTGCTATTCAGTTGATCATTATTTGTTTTGGTAATTTGTCAAAAACTCTCTCTGCTTATGAATCGTATTCATGTTTTACATTTCTATATATCTCTTGTTCTAACAAAACGATGTCATTGAGTTAGTTACAAACTAATCAAAACGATGTCGTGCTTTCTGTTTCAATATGACCGTTGGAGGCAATATGACCGTTGGAACCCGAGGCCTATAAATAGGAGGTCATTTGAAGCTGAGAACACACTGATGAACGAAGAGAACGAATAAAGAGACTCTGTGAACTACGAAGATTCTAGAGAGAGACACTGTGACTTCTCTCATCAGCTTTGTGCGTCCGATCATCGTATCGAGGGCTTTCAAGTAATTGAAAGACAGAGGTGCCGATTACCTGCAAAATCGAGGGCTGCCGGGGATAGGCAGACAGACGTGCCGATCATCGTATCGAGGGCTGCCGGGGATAGGCAGACAGACGTGCCGATCATCGTATCGAGGGCTGCCGGGGATAGGCAGACAGACGTGCCGGTCATCGTATCGAGGGCTCACCAAGGTGTTGGTGAGAAAGACCTCTTATCCTAGGTGAAAGGATAACCCTTCTCTTTGGGTTAAAAGAATTGTATTACTTTTACATTTCCGCTGTTAATTTGTATTGGAAAGGGATTTGTATTGTTTCCTTTCTTCTTTACATATTCAATTGTAATTGTTTCAATTACAATCTTTCTATTACATTTTGTATTGATTGATTCTATACGCTTTAAGGTAGAATCATCCATCTTTGTATTACTCTGATTTTTGTGTTCACTTTGAATACAATCGTTTTACATTACATTAGTATTACAATACGTCATACCTTTTACATTCAATACAATTGTGGGTATTTGTATTTGTATTAGTTTAAGATCATTTAAACTAATCTCTTTGTTACTAAAACTCAAAGGTTTTTAAACCTACAATTCACCCCCCCTCTTGTATTGTTCCATCTAATAGACATACATATATCTACTATTCGATCCAACAATTGGTATCAGAGGAGGTTTTCCACTGACTTGTATTACTAGCTTTACTTCTTTTTATTATCTTGAATACTTACTACACAAACGTGTGGAGTGGAAAAGTTGTTTTTGTTATATTAGATGGCAGGAATGAATATCGGATCAATAGATAATCTAAATCCTTCTAGACCACCAATTTTCGATGGGAATGATTATGAGTATTGGAGAGATCGTATGAAGACTTTCGTCATCAATACTGGTGTAGACAACTTTATTATGCTTACTGGGGGTTATAAAATTCCTGACAAAGAAGTTAGTACTTTTACCAACCAAGAGAAGCAAGAATATCAACTGAATTACAAGGTACGCAATACTTTATTATGTTCTATGACCAGGAATATATATAGTCAGATATCTTCATGTGAAGCAGCCAACTGTATTTGGAAGAAATTAGAAGTCACTCATTTTGGTACATCCAAGGTTATAGAAACAAGGAGAGCAATGCTTCGAGCAGAGTATCATGGATTTGCTTTTCCTTATGGAGAGCCAGTATGTAAAGTGCAACAAAGGTTTATGACAATTGTCAACAGCTTACAATCTATGGGAGAAAAAGGTCTTGATGATGAAGCTCTTGTTGATAAGATTATAGATATTATGCCAAATGAATGGGAGTCGAAAAGGACAGCTATTGATGAAAATAGAAAAGTTTCCCAGATTACTCTTGATGAACTCTTTGGAACTCTTCTACAGCACGAGACAAGAATGAAGAGAGATGCTGATTTCAATAAGAAGAAGAGTGGGAATGGAAGTGTAGCTTTTGCATCTAAAGCTAAAACACCTGAAAGGGTTACAAGGTCTAAATCCAAGAAAGTTGTTATATCTGATTCAAGTGATTGTAATCTTTCAGACAATGAGTTAGCTAATCTGGCTCGAAGGATGAACAAGATTGTGGGAAAGAAAGATTTTCAATATAGATTCAAAAAGAAAGACAGGAAAGATAGGAAAGATTCAGAGGTAACTTGTTATGAATGCAAGAAAGCAGGACATATAAGGCCTGATTGTCCTTTACTAAAGAGGAAAGATAGAAAAGAGAAACACTCTGAAAGAAACAAGAAAAACTTTTATAAGACAAAGAAAGTCTTGAAAGCAAATGATACATGGAGTGCAAGTGGTAGTGATTCCTCAGATGATTCTTCAGAATATGAGACGTCAGGACAAAGGAATATTGGACTTCTAGCCAAACTACCAATTGAAGATCATTGTCTCATGGCTAAGGTACATAATGCTGAAGCTGTTACAAATGTCTCTTTAAATGCAAATTATGTTGATAATAGATATTATGAATCTTCAAATGATGAACCCTCATCATCAGAAGATGATACTTTACCTTCTTTTGAAGAAGTCTCTAGATTTGCTAAGTTACTTGAAAATGAAAATTCTAAACTCAAAAAGAGATTTGAAAAAGCAAATTCTAGAATTTCTATTTTGACTAAAGAAGTATCAGATCTTTCTAAAGATCTTGATGGGAAAACTTCTGATTTTGAAAGTATTTTGAAAACCCTTGAGAAAGTCAAATCTGAAAAAGATAAACTTTCTAAGGATCTTGAAACTTCTATTTCAAAGAAAAATATTTTAGAGTCTAACTCTAGTTCAAATTCAAATGTTTTAGAAAACAAGAATTTGGTTTTAAAACTAAAGTCAGAGATTTTATCCTTGAAAAAGTGTTTGTCTAACTTTACTCATGGAAAAGAAAACTTTGATAGGATGTATTCTCAAATTAGACCGTTGAGAAATCGTTCTGGTCTTGGTTATACTTATTCCAAACCTGTTTTTGGTAATAACTATTTTGTTCCTCAAAAAACCATTTTCTGTTCCAAGTGTCAATGTGGTGGAAATTGGAGAAGAGATTGTTCTCTTAACAAAACTCAATCCTTAGGATTTCATAAAGCTCATTTTGCTAAACAAATGTTGATTCCTAAAATTCTTTTATCTAACCCTTCTGGATCCAAACAAGTTTGGATTCCGAAAATCTAATTGTTTCTTTTTCAGGGAAACGAGAAGTGTATCAATAAGAACATTTGGTACATGGATAGTGGTTGTTCTCGACATATGACTGGAAACAAAGATTTCTTTGAAAAGGTTATCAAAACAAAAGGTGGAAAAGTTACCTTCGGAGATAATGCTCAAGGAAAGATTGTTGGTATAGGTAATATCGTTTTTCTTGGAAAAGTTCTTATTTCAAATGTTTTATTTGTAAACGGTCTTAGGCAAAATCTCATCAGCATAAGTCAATTATGTGATAAAGGTTACCTTGTGAATTTTAGAAATGATAAGTGTCTAGTTCACAATTCCAAGGATGAATTCATTCTATCTACCCATAGGCAAGAGAATGATTACACTATTAACTTAGAAGACCTTAGGAACCAAAACTTACCTTGTTTAAGTGTAATAGAAGACCAATCGTGGCTATGGCATAGGAGATTAGGACACTGTAATTTGAGAAACCTAAGAAAACTCTCAAAGAAAGGACTTGTAAAAGGGCTACCGGATCTTAGATATGATTCTTCAAAAGTCTGTGATCCTTGTCAATTTGGAAAGCAACATAAAACTAGCTTTAAACCAATTAATGAAGTTACAACTTCTAATGCATTACAGCTTGTGCATATGGATCTGTTTGGTCCTTCACAGTCTGGAAGCATTGGAGGCAAATACTATGTATTTGTTTTAGTTGATGACTTTACTAGATTTACATGGGTCTACTTTCTCACAAAGAAATCTGAATCCTTTTCCTATTTCAAAACTTTTAGAGCCCAAGTTAAAAATGAGAAAAACCTACCATTGATAACTATTCATAGTGATCATGGTGGTGAATTTCAAAACTCAGATTTTGAAACTTTTTGTAGTAAGAAAGGTATTACTCACAATTTCTCAGCTCCAAGAACTCCTCAGCAAAATGGGGTTGTTGAAAGAAGAAATCGTATTCTTCAGGAAATGACTCGAACCATGTTGAGTGAATACTCAATTGCTAAGCACTTTTGGGATGAAGCTGTAAGTACTTCTTGTTATACTATAAATCGTGTTTTAACTAGACCATTTCTTAATAAAACTCCTTACGAGTTATGTACTGGCCGAAAACCTAAAGTTTCTTACTTCAAAGTTTTTGGATGCAATGTATTCATTTTGAATACAAAAGATAATTTACACAAATTTGCACCAAAATCTGATGAAGGAATCTTTCTAGGCTATTCCACAACCTCTAAGGCTTATAGAGTTTTCAATAAAAACACTTGTACTATTGAAGAAACAGTACATGTAAAATTTGATGAAACTAACCCTTTTTTTTTCAACCAACCCAATCCTACATCCTCGGATGTGTTTTCTAAAAATGTTTATCAACCTTTGTTAGAAGAACATTCTGATAAGGAAAATGTTCAAGAAAGTATTCCTGAAACATTTACCACAGAAGATTTTCTACCATATGTTGATGAACAGGTTTTACAAAACCCAAATCAATTGTTTCTTAGGAATCATCCCAGTGATAACATCATTGGTGATATAAATCAACCTGTAAGGACTAGAAATTCCTTAAGAAATGAAATAGAACATCTTGCTTTTCTTTCCCAATTTGAACCTAAAAGTCCAAGTGAGGCCTTAGGTGATGATGATTGGATCAAAGCAATGCAGGATGAACTAAATGAATTTGAAAGGAATCAAGTCTGGACTTTAGTTGAAAGACCTAAAGAAACAACTGTAATTGGTGTAAAATGGGTTTTCAGAAATAAGTGTGATGAAAATGGAATCATTGTAAGAAATAAAGCAAGACTTGTTGCTAAAGGCTATAATCAACAAGAGGGAATAGACTATGAAGAAACATATGCTCCTGTAGCTAGACTAGAATCTATTCGTATTCTATTAGCCTTCGCAGCATATTTCAATTTCAAACTATTTCAAATGGATGTCAAATGTGCTTTTTTAAATGGTTTTGTTCAAGAAGAAGTTTTTGTCGAACAACCTCCTGTTTTTCAAGACCCAAAACATCCTGATCATGTTTTTAAACTTACCAAGGCTCTATATGGTCTTAAACAAGCCCCTAGAGCATGGTATGATAGACTTACAGGATTTCTTTTACAAAACAATTATAGAAAAGGTACAGCTGATCCAACTCTTTTTATCAAAATGGAAAACAAAAATGTTTTGGTTGTCCAAATCTATGTTGATGACATCATATTCGGATCAACTCAGAAATCTTTAACTGATTCTTTTGCAAATTTAATGAAATCTGAGTTTGAAATGAGTATGATGGGTGAGTTAACATTCTTTCTAGGTTTTCAAATATCTCAAAAACCAGAAGGAACTTATATATCTCAACATAAGTATATTAAAGACTTACTCAAAAAGTATGGATTTTACAAAACTAAAAGTATTAGCACCCCAATTGGTACCTCAAATACTCTTGATCTTGATGAAACTGGGAAACCAGTAGATCAAACAATTTTTAGAGGTATGATAGGGAGTTTGCTATACTTGATAGCTATTCGACCCGACTTGATGTTTTCTGTATGCTTATGTGCAAGATATCAATCTAATCCAAAAGAGTCTCACTTAAAAGCCGTAAAGAGAATCTTTCGGTATTTAAAAGACACTATGGATTTAGGACTTTTCTACTCTTCTGGAAATGATTTTGTTTTAAAAAGTTTTTCAGATGCTGACTTTGGTGGTTGTAGAATGGATAGAAAAAGTACATCTGGAACATGTCATTTCTTAGGAGACTCTTTGGTTTCTTGGTCTTGCAAGAAACAACACTCAGTAGCACTCTCCACTGCTGAAGCTGAATATGTAGCAGCTGGAAGTTGCTGTGCTCAAGTATTGTGGATGCAGCACACACTCACTGACTATGGTTTGAGTTTCTCCAAAACTCAAATTCTGTGTGATAATACAAGTGCCATAGCTCTTAGTAAAAACCCAGCACATCACTCTCGTGCAAAACACATAGATGTTAGGCATCACTTTCTTAGAGATCACACACAAAAAGGAGATATTGTTTTACAATTCATTGGAACGCAAGAACAACTTGCTGACATTTTTACAAAACCGTTACCTTCCGATAGATTTGAATTTATAAAACAGAAGCTAGGAATGATTACATTAAAATAATCATTCATATATACTTCCTGTTTTACATTTCTCCTAATAGTAAGAAACTCCTCGTAGAAAGGGGGAGGACATTTCTTTATGTCTTTATGTTTCTGATCTTTAAATATTTACTCTATTTATATATGTTTCTTTTTCTGTTTATCATATTGACAGTTTTATCGTTTCATTTTAAGTTTTCCTGTTTATCGTATTGACCATTTCAGTTTTTCTGTTTATCGTATTGAAATTCTTTTCCATCGTATCGTTCAAAATTTTGTATCATCCGATGATAGTATTGAGATTCTTTTCCATCGTATCATTCAATTTTTTTTGAATCGACCGATGATAGTATTGAGATTCTTTTCCATCGTATCATTCAATAGTTTTGCATCGACCGATGATAGTATTAAGATTGTTTTCCATCGTACTGTCAGTTCATGGTAACAACTATTTTCCATCGTACGGTCCGATCATAGTAATGACTTTGTTTTCCATCGGCATCATTTTTTTTCTTACGATTGTTTCTTTGATACTTACCAAATCCAACAATCACCTTATGTTCTCCGACAGGTATCTTTTTTATTTTTTTTATTTTATTTTCTTTCTTTGTTTTAATCCTAACCATTGATCTGGTATTATATAATCTCGACCGTATAAGTTCAACGGTCATCTCTTTATTTCCTATAAATACCCCCCTCCCCTCCCCAAACCCACATTGATTGTTCAGGATTTGAGGCGAAGCTCTGCTCCACCAGCTATAAACCATCGTACGATTCTCTCATCGACAGAACCTTTATGTCTCAATCTTCTGCTAATACTCCTGCCGAAATGTCTTCAAAGACTTTTACAGAGAAAGACTTTCACAGAGAAAGGTTAGTTTCCCGAGATTTTTTCGATATGTATGATTCTACAATTAAGAGGATCATTTTGTTTCAAGGATGGGAACATCTCTGTGTGGAAAAGCCTGATATTCAAGATCCAGTTCTTTTTGATGAAGTTTGTCAGTTTTACAAAACCATTTCTTTCGACAAGGATATGACTATAAACTTCGCTGTGTACGATAGAAAATTATCTATGTCTGTGAAACAAGCGGCACATTTTCTGAATGTTTCTATAGAAGGCGATGCTTTTTGTCCATCTCACAAACTACCAGAGGAAGTTAGTACGTTTAATAGAGAAAGTGCTGAAAGAACTTTGTTTGTTATTAATGAGGAAAAGAGAAAAGTATCTCATCTTTCACCGGACAATCAGTTTGTTACCTTATGGATGCAAGGTTTTCTTATTCCAAGGAAAGGGGATAGAGAAACTCTGAAAGTTTCTGACATCTTTATGCTTGATTATCTTGTGAATATGAGGAAAGTAAATCTCATGGGATATGTTTTTGAAACCATCAAGAATGTCAATACAGGAGGGATTAAGTCCCAGATGATAATGTATCCAGCCATCCTTACGAAATTCATTCTTGAGAGTATGAAGTTTTGTAACATTCCTTTGAAAGGAGAACCTATGGATTTGTGGCCGTCTTTGATTAATAATAGTACGATGAAAAAGCTGAATGTTTGTTTTGATTCAAATTCAAAACTTTTTGTCAGAGATGTAGAAGCTGAATTGGCTCAAAATAAATCGGCACCTATGCCAGCCAAGGACAATCAATCTACCGGTGTTACTCGAAAGTCTGATCCTCAAACTAGTTCAAAACCAAAGAAGAAGCCAAGGTATAGTAAGGAAGTTGTAGCCAAATGGAGAAAGGACAAGGAACAGAGAAAAGAGGGTGATCCAAAGTTTGGTCTTGACCCTGCTGAGGCCTTTGCAGAAAGAATAAGGGTAGAAGAAACCCTTCAGGCCGAAAAGAAAAAGAAGGTTCTTTTGAAAAGAAAAGCTCAGGATTTTGATGTCTCCAAAATCTTGAAAGCAGTTGAAGATGCTAGTGCTCAACTAACTGTGGAAGTACACCAAGAGCCCATCGTACAGAGTCTGCCTGAGAAAGAAAAAGGAAAACAAGTGATAGAAGAAGTGGAAGTAGAAGAAGGAGATTTTCTGTTAGAATTTCTTCAAAGTTCAAAGAAAAGTAGAGAGGAATCGCTTCAAAAGCTGAGCGAAGGTGTTCAACAAACTCCTCATGCCGATCAGGAAAGATCTCCGGACAGAATGTCATCTCAAGAAAAGCAAGGTACTCAATCCCCTCATTCGGATAAAGTTGTTGTCATTAGTGACAAAGAGGAACAAGAAAGAAAACAGAAAGAAAAAGCGAAAGGGAAACAACCAGTTGTTGATTCAAGCAGATCGTATGAACTACCATCGTACGATGAGAATACTGATTCAGACCATACAATCTCTCTCAAGAAGAGTGATTACATTGTTCATGTTTTGAGAAGGGTGGAGAAAACCATTCCTTATTTCCCGAGGCTAGAAGGGAAGATTGATTTTATTACTGAAAATCAAAGGAAAAAGTTTGGCTCTGTAAAAGAATTGAGAAAGAAAGTTTTATCAGTAGAAGCCGATCTGAAAGTTCTTTCAGAAAGCTCAGTTGCTCATAAGAAGGCTTGCAATAAGATGACCAAGTGGTCATACAAAACTGAAAGCTCAATCAATGATCATCAAATAGCTATTGAAGACATAAGGAGGTTATCAAATGAGCTTGCAATTGCATTCAACAAGCTTGATAGAGAAATGGTTGAAAGGCTGAATCTGTTGTCTTCTCAAAGAACCGATGTTCCTTCAGTGAAAGATTTGCAAGAGAGGATGAATGTTTTCCAATCTGAATTCTCAAAAGTTTCATCTTTCAAAGATGAAATGGTTTTACTGAAGAATCAAAATTCTGTGTTGTCCAAGGATAACAAGACTCTGCAAAACAGAATTGATACCCTTGAAGAAGTAATCAGAGTACAGGAGGAGACCATCAGAAATCAAGATCAGATTTTTGCGGATCAACAAGAGCTTCTCAAAACTCAGGGTGAATCAATTTCTGAAGACAAGAAGGAGATCAAGAAGATGAAAGCTGTGCTTCATGAGCTTATAAAGAAAGAGAAGGAAAGAGAAAACAAATGATTGTTGTATTTGTTTCTTTTGGAACTTGTTTTTTTTGTAATAACTCTTATAATCCTCTCTTTTATCCATTGTCTTGTATTACTTCACAAACTCTTTCAGACAATTCGAGATTACTCCTTTCTTTTTGTAAATCACAAAGGGGGAGAATATTTACAAAGCAAAGATTGTTTTACAAAGGGGGAGAATGCATTTCAATGCTCTAAGGAAAATCTACGAATACAATCCTTAGGAAAGTCAATACCTAAGGGGGAGTTAGTTGTATTCAATTTCTTTTTCAGAAGAGTTTTCAATAACTCAGGGGGAGATAAGTATTTCTTGTTACATTTACTTTGTGTGTTGTGCTTACCAAAAAGGGGGAGATTGTTAAGTCAAAAGTCTTCTTTTGACTTCTATATCATGTTTTGGAAATCACAAAAGTATTCTATCATATGTTTGTTTATTACAATTGTCTTATCATGTTTATCGTATCGTACGATGTAGATCGTACCGACCAAACGTATCGTACTGACTCTGTCAAACGTATCGTATTGACTCTGTCAATCGTATCGTACTGACTCTGTCAAACGTATCGTATTGACTCTGTCAATCGTATCGTACTGACTCTGCCAATCGTATCGTACTTACTCTGCTATTCAGTTGATCATTATTTGTTTTGGTAATTTGTCAAAAACTCTCTCTGCTTATGAATCGTATTCATGTTTTACATTTCTATATATCTCTTGTTCTAACAAAACGATGTCGTTGAGTTAGTTACAATCTAATCAAAACGATGTCGTGCTTTCTGTTTCAATATGACCGTTGGAGGCAATATGACCGTTGGAACCCGAGGCCTATAAATAGGAGGTCATTTGAAGCTGAGAACACACTGATGAACGAAGAGAACGAATAAAGAGACTCTGTGAACTACAAAGATTCTAGAGAGAGACATTGTGACTTCTCTCATCAGCTTTGTGCGTCCGATCATCATATCGAGGGCTTACAAGTAATTGAAAGACAGAGGTGCCGATTACCTGCAAAATCGAGGGCTGCTGGGGATAGGCAGACAGACGTGCCGATCATCGTATCGAGGGCTGCCGGGGATAGGCAGACAGACGTGCCGATCATCGTATCGAGGGCTCACCAAGGTGTTGGTGAGACAGACCTCTTATCCTAGGTGAAAGGATAACCCTTCTCTTTGGGTTAAAAGAATTGTATTACTTTTACATTTCCGCTGTTAATTTGTATTGGAAAGGGATTTGTATTGTTTCCTTTCTTCTTTACATATTCAATTGTAATTGTTTCAATTACAATCTTTCTATTACATTTTGTATTGATTGATTCTATACGCTTTAAGGTAGAATCATCCATCTTTGTATTACTCTGATTTTTGTGTTCACTTTGAATACAATCGTTTTACATTACATTAGTATTACAATACGTCATACCTTTTCCATTCAATACAATTGTGGGTATTTGTATTTGTATTAGTTTAAGATCATTTAAACTAATCTCTTTGTTACTAAAACTCAAAGGTTTTTAAACCTACAATTCACCCCCCTCTTGTATTGTTCCATCTAATAGACATACATATATCTACTATTCGATCCAACAGATTTTACAAGACCAAATATGGTAACATAGATCCCTTGTTTTCATGGAATAGATGGAATCTGTTGATGATTTGTGATATATTACTCTTGATTGTAATTTATATTAACCAATTTTATTCAAAATAGAATCTCGTTTACCTAGATAAAATAATATGAAGATATATCAAAGGCTCATAAATGGAGGTTGGTAACCACATGTATACTAAAATTAGAATATAAACGATATTGGTTGGGGATATATAGTGATTCATCAAAGAAGGTATTGATGTGTTCAAGTAAAAAAATTGAAAGGATGTAGTATATAACTCACATAATTTAATATTCCCAGTGTAAACATACTTGACTTTATTTGGATAGCAAAATGATAATTTCATCATTATTGAATTGGATGAATTATCTCTATGGAGAAAAGTGTGAGATACATATATAATGATCATAAGAGAATAATGTTTATATTCATATATATGGAGTTAAACTTTTATGAAATTGGATGGTTAGAGATGATTGAATAATACGATAACTCAATACCTTACCAACTTAGATAGAAAAAAGGTGGATAATTTTCTTAGTAGAATTGATCATGCTACCATATCCATGATTATAATTGAAAGGGATATAGTATTTTTGTATTTTCAAAGTATGGACATGGAACTAATAACGAAAGGTATGAACACATACATTTCCTAAATTATTTTACAACTGTCCAACAATATAAAGATGGCGGTTAAACTAGATAATGATAGTGTTCTATAGAATAATATATAAAGTACTCTATTGTTCAACCTCGATAATTATCGAATTATAATAATAAGGAAATGAACATGTGTCCAATCTAGATAAGAACCGAAGTATCAATTGGGTTAGTTTTAACAATAATTATTCTTTGTTTGATCATGAATTAAAAGTTGTATAGAGACCTCAAGGTGTGCTTATATTGGGATAACATGATGACTGAAATTATAGAGTATACATCTTAGTGCTTTCTCTACTAACAAGTAAGTTTAGAATTTCATAAGCCTTATCTAATGGTGAAACTATTAACCTTACAAATATTGTAATCTGTGAAAATCACCATTGTTTTATTATAGGTCTTCCCAAAACATATAAGGTGATGTACATGAAGATGTGTAGAAGTACAAAAGGTTTGTATTGAATCAAATAGAAAAAGTTATTGGGGTTAGATCTTTCTCAAGAGATGCTAGTGAACATTTTATCCACATAGTCGCATATTATAGTAGTACAAAGTTGGAACAATAGCTATAATCATAATCACTAATTAGATGTGTAGTTTAAAGTTAGAGATATGGTATTCTTTTGAATATCACCATATAATATGTTTAAGAGATTAATTAAAAATGGAATTTTCATACATAGATATATTAGTCCCTTAAAGTTTATTGATTGTGTGGGGAATATAGATCACTTCCTAGAGCATCCATTTAACCTCTATTAAGTTCTAAATTGATTCTATGAATAACTTCTGAAGAAGTACCTAAAATATCCATCACATTAATTGAACTGATCGGTTGTAAAACTATAATATTATCTTTATTACAAGGAATAAATGGTGAAGATATTGGAAATTTGAGATAAATTGCTACAAAATAAGGCCACTCACCAGATAAAAGTTCTCTATCTGAATAAAAATTTTATGGAGGAAACATGGGATCCCATATATTTGATGAGGAAAAAGTACCCTCATTTTTTCATCCACGTAATGATATTTTAAGTGTGACATTTTTATAAGAGTGGTAGAATGTTACAACATACATTTTTATTCCATTAATATGTTTAATAACTTCTCTGATACGTAATAAAAAAGAAATGTGAAAGCTCTTTTTTTCATTAGGGAATTATATTACAATATAATTATGATTAATAAATTATGAGAATGTAATATGAAAAATCATAATTAAAATTAAATGTTAAATAAAATAATAAAAATCTAGAAATACAAGGAAATTGAAATCCGTCACACAATGGTTTTTCTGGAAGACCATACCTCAAAGTATATTTATGGAAGGAAGAAAAAATATTAGAAATATAATTTAAATTTTCAGAAATTAATGTAATATAAGGGTGAATTTATTTTAAATTAGTATGAAGGATTATATATAAAATTGTAAATGGGTAATATAACTTTCTAATATTGGGGAAACACACCGGTGCCTCGAGCTGGTCGGCCACATGACCTCAAGCGTGCCTCTCCGTATGTTAGAGGAAACCATCTAACACCTATAGTCAAACATTAGTCCTAGAGAGACTATACCCTCTTTATCAAGGCAGTATAATATCAAAAATAAATAAACAATAAACAAAACATATAACCAAAACCAGAATAATTCCAGCACAACATGACGACCAAAATGGGTATACGATATCCAAATCAAAATTTGTAGACATGTCGTGCCCAAATATGTGTCATGTTTCAAATGAAAAACCCAATAATAAAGACCCTAAAAACTCCCTTGTAGATATCAATACCATGTCTAGTTCCCTCATCCCTGATTCATCCCATGTCAACCATCTAAAATAGTGCTCTTTGCATTATCCTATCTTGCAAACATGATGTCTATTCGGGTACAGATTAGGAATCCTAAGTAGGGTGTGAATACAACTCAGTAGGCCACCACCAGTTTCATATAAAACAATATATAGTCTACAAAAATATTCATAGATGTATGAAGAATAAAATTATGAAAAATAAAGTAAATAGTCTAAATATTCAATTATTTATTATTTAATGACATAAATCCCCATGTTCCGGAGAACATTGGAACCCTCAATACCGACTTATCACATACTGGATTCTAAACCATAACAAAAATAAAAGTCATAATTAATTATTACACATGATATTTCATTGTCCACATAATTTCCATTCAAACTAAGAACACTTGGAACCATAGTTCAATACCAATCTAATGCCCATATAAAGTCATTTCTGACACCCGATGTTTATTTGGAGTCTCATTATTTATCACAAATCTCAATATCATAATGATATTTGGGGCCTCAGTCCCTATCCCACACTCTCTATATAATATGGGTATTTGTATTCTCATTCCTTTTCTGACACATAAATATCACAAGGGTATTGGTAGCCTCATTCCCTATCGCACACTCACTAACACATATGGTTACTTGGATCCTCATTCCCCATCCCACACTCAATATCACCTACATAACAATTATCACAAATATCACCATATCACATAATCCAAATTTCATATACATCATGGTTATGTATCATTAACCTTCTCATCAAACATTATAATCAAAGTGAACAATTTAAATTTATAACAATAATATTAATTATTTATCTCTACCATATGGAATAATATTAATAAATCAATATTAAACCAATTAACAAAATATAACCACATATTTCATGAACCCTTAAAGTTTATGCCAAACGTCCCTCTTATTTCCATTAATCAACCAATTGAATATTCAATTAATCAATAAACTCTAAAATACCATCAAATTTCCAGTTATAAAATCACATTAATGAATCATTTTTTATTCCATTAATCACCATTTGCATAATAACAATTTCTAAATTCAATTTTCCCAAGTTCAACTCATTTTCAATTCACATGGAAATTCAATTAATCAATTCCATACATCCATTAATTAATTAATCTATTAATATATTCAATTCAAGACTCCATTTCCAATCATTCCTATAAAAATGTCACAATTCATACACATAATTTAAATTAAAGTCTATGGGAATTGATTTTAGACCACCAAATTCTAGATTAACGATGAACTCTCGCCAATGGAAATCCCCAATGAATTGGAAGAACACTGATAAAAAAATGAATACGATCTACATCAAAAATCAAGAACCAATATCAATAAAGATTACATAAAAAACCTAGATCTATATTTATCACCAATAGAGTAATAAATTCTTTCAAAAGATGAGATAAGTGTGAGAGAGAGGGGAAACTAGTCGGGATTAGATTATCTTACCAAGAGAGGTGTAAATATTCAATAGGGGAATCAATTCATCAGTAATGGATGTTGGAATGACTTGGAATCCATTTTGAATCCTCCAAAAATTAGATAAATTGGATTAGGGTTATTCTAGGGTGTTTTGGGATATAGTATAGGAGTTCAAGAATTTTTCAATGAATTTTCAAGGATTTGAGTTTCAGCACGCATAGTTTCATATAAGCCGAACACAGTTTTTCTTAACCATGCACATAACTATGAACCTACTCCCAATGGGTCACAATATTATTAATAGGATGGTTCTTGGTTTGACAAACCCTGCCCCACCCATGCGAATACCCTCTTTTTGGGTTCACATGGTTTTCTTTCATGGGTGTACAATTTTGTTAAACAGTGCGCCAACCGTGCACAACCCCTATTCCTTCCAAAATTCTAGAATTTCACCAAAAATACCCCCAAGAAAAAACCCAATCTTGATATAAAAAAACAATGATAAAGAGTACATATAAATGGTATTGATACAAGTTCCAAAAAGGTCGAGATCTTACCTGTAATACAACCATTGGAAACATATATTAACATTAGGAATATATATAACAAACGGGTATATTAAAAATGTAACATTGGGTATCAAATAATTTTGTAAAAAATAATACTTTATTATAAATCATATATTTTATATGAATAAAAAATGACAAAATACCATTTAAATAATTAATGTATGATAATAAATCAAAATACAATAACCAATTATATGAGCATTTTTTTATAAAAAAAATATTTTCCCATACTATTATGAATTTTTATTTAAAAGATAAAATTAATATATATATATATATAGAAACAATTTTATAAAATGGATTTATTTTTAGAATCATGGAATCTATCTCTGGGAATTTGTTTCAATTTTTTTTGTGGAGAAAATAAGTTAACAGGGTTAATAGTGAATACATTAGTAAACTGAAAAAATATTTAAATATAGTATATGTTTAAAAATAAATATTAAACATATAAAAATACAAATAAAAGTTGATAATGGATATAATATCAGGTATTAATTTTTTCCACTTATTGGGAACTTTTAATGTTAAAGAAGTATTCTTTGACCATTAATATATGAGAAAGTAAAAATAAACTACTCAAATTCACTAATAAAAGAAACCGTTATATACATATCACAAAAAAATTATTTACTTCAGTTTCCTCCTATCTACATACAAAAATTTTCTCAGAATAGCCATTTATGTCATTTGTTAGATTCTATTCTAAATAAGGAGACCTAAATATTTTATTACAAAGGAATCTATTGTGAGAAGAAGCGATTCTATCAATGTATGTAACAATTTCTTCTTTATCATTTTCATTTATATTCTCTTATTCACTCTTATTACACAATACATACAACTATAATGATGTGATGTTAACATAATTAATGTTTTGTACAAATATTACATTAAAAAACCTTTTTACACTAACTTCTCCATCAATATGGTATGCTATTTTTTGTCTTAGTTAAACCACCTAAATGAATAATGCATTCCATATTAATCATTTAAATCAGGGCTTTGTTCTAAGAAATAAATAATTATAATAATTTATTTTAAATATTAATATATTTCTTATTTATTGTGATGAAATTGCGGAACCCAAATGGAGGACCATTAAATTGAAACTCACTAATATTTGAAATTTTACCCGGAACATGAAGTTAATAATTTCAATTATCACATACTGTACACATATCAACCATCATATGACTATGTTTTTTTAAATAATTATAATATTATGATTCCAATACCTTGAATAATGTGTTTATAAATAAATTAATAACATAAATTATGATTAAAACTGAAAAACCAAATTATGCAACATGTAATTAAAACTGAGAAACTATGATAATGAAAATAAACTTAAAAAAAACTAATGTCTAATTAATAAATGGGTATATAATTTTAATGTAATAGGTATTAAAGATAAATGAGGGTTATGAATAGATTATTAAGAAATATATGTTGAATATACATGAGTTTAGAGTGTTTTCATAGAATTTGGGAGTAAATATAAGGTTCTGTCTTCAAATATATATTCTTAATTAAAATTTCCATCATCAAAACTTACATTGTGGTAAGTTGTAATAAATTTTTCTTAAAATACCAATTTTTATTCTCATATTGTTATGTTGGATATATATATATATATATCATTTTCTCCTATTAATTATCTCTTATTAAAAAATACTTATTTTCAAGAGTGACCACTTTTTTTGTCTAGTGGGAATCCTCACAAAATTAACCTTTCATTAAAACACCCCATAAACACCGAACCTTAAAAACTTATAAATTTTGTATCAACTATTAGAATATCAAAAAATATGGGAAAATCCAAAAATAGAATCACCACAAATCAACACCACTTTCCACTCCAAAAAAAAACTAGGATTCCATGCTATATTAGTATCAATAATTAAATCAACATAATAATAACTTAGTTATCAAATACTTCCTCCAATATAGAGAATAAAAATCTGTCCCTGAATCAATTTCATCGTTATTTTGTAGTGTATCCCTTGAGTTAAAATATTAGGACCTAGATGCAAGAAATGACTGACTATTTAGAATCTTGAATTTCATCTAATAGAACAAAAAAATCATAAATTTCAATACAAATCTAAATCAAACCAGGAAAAGCGTGAAAAGGTACACCAAAACATAGTCTATCCAAATTAGCTCCTTTGATATAAATTCATGAAACAAATAACCCCAAACAAAAATAAACTTCATCATATCCCTCTACCAAATGTTTTGTGTGGAATATATTGAAAGAAAACCAAAAGTAGGAATTGTCTAAAAGTCCCTTTTATATTTTGGAGCATGAGGATAATGATGTTTCTAGCACCCATCAGATCGATATTAATAGACCGATTCCACTATAGGCATGGTGTATCATATTTTTTGGTGAACCAAGGATCAACTATAATAATATTTCATAATTTTAGATAAAAATTAAATATAGATGAAAATATTACATTCCCCAGAACCGCATGTTTTATGATAATTAGAGACTAGATACATAATCTAGTTATTTTTGTGAAATAACTTAAACACAGTCTAAAAATTCCTTCTTACTTACCAGCATTATTATAGAAACCCTACATAAAAACTATTTCCATAGCCTAGTGAAATGGGAATATAACAGTGGGTGAGCTCAGATTCTCAATAAGGGTAAAAATAAGAGTTTTCAATAAAGGATTATAAGTATTCATATGATAATCACAATGGCATGTAAAAAAGATAATAAATTAGAATATTCATAAAAAATCTGTCAAGGATCATTAATTATGAATCTTGGTGTAAATCATTTATAATAATAAATAATTTAACTCAGAAATGTGTGGAATCATCAATTATCAATCCTAATCTATGAGAACATATAATAATCATAATATATATGTTTTTTTAACACAAAAAGCCTAAAAAATAATTTCTTTATTCATGGATAACTTCCATGAAAATCATAGTGGAAGATGTCCCATAGTGGATTAGGTTCACTCCCCATTCCATATATTCCTTTCTCAATGTTCACTCCAATGACTATCATAGTCCCTTATTTCATTGGTTTCACTCCCAATTCTAGTCCATATTATCTCAATAGATATCAATCCTTACCCAATTAGTTAAACATTTATAAATTCTAGGAATACCCACCACAAAAACCATATATAAGTGTTTCATAAGATTATAAGAACATTAAAAATTTGATCTTATAATAACATATGGAAATGAAAAAGGTTTTATAAATATTTCATCATTACATAATAATAATCCATTTAGAGAACAGAAGTGAATGGTTTCATAAAAACAATACTGATTTCACCAGAGATTTATTAGCCCAGGGGAAAGTTATGTGTTTCATTAAAACTTCCTAAAAATATAATCATCATAAGAATCCAAAGAATGGAAGTGGATGGAATTGTAATTAATGATCTATAGTGATTCATCGAAATCCTTAAATGATGTTTAAATAGATGAAAATAACTTTAAAAAATTATTTTACTATTTTTACAAAAAAATTAAGAGAATATAATTTTTATTCGATATCTTCAAAAATAATAAATTCTCAAAATATTGATAAAAATATATTATTTGAAAATAAATATGGAATATTATAAAATAATATTAAATCAAAATAATATTCTTTATATTTATAAAATATATTCATTCAATAAATGATAAATAATGATTCCGTTTACAATTTGTTTTGTAAAAATTCATAAAAAGACTTTTTGTAAAATTTTGTAAAAATTCATTTTATAGAACCTCGACAAGTAATTAAGATGTGGTTGGATATTAAATTAAAAAATATATCAATCTTAGAAATGATAATTCCTTAAATTTATTTTAATAAACATGGGTATGAAGGAAAAATATTGTTGAACCAAAATGAAAAAATCAGTATATCTTTTATTAAAAAAAATTCTCTAACATTTTTAGTACGAAATACAGGATAATGAAAGGAAGAAAATAAAAGGCTTGAAATAAATAAATGAGAATAAAATAAATGTTACACCCCACGATTTTTATTCCATTTAAAAGAATTCTACATTCTATATTGGGAACCACACATGTTCCTGACCATAAATGAACCACAAAAGAAAATTATATAACTGTTATAACCAAGATTTCAGGTTGGAGTGTAAGAATAGTAATATAAAAATAATGAAATATATTTATAAAGTATTTACATAATACAAATAATTAATTAAATAAAAAAAACATTAAATTCATTTAATAACTATTATAAGGAAATATATACGAATAAATTCATTTTATTTTAAAAGAATACATTATTTATATAAGTAGTTTCTGGGTGATTTATTTTAGAATAATTAAAAATAATTTATTCCATTTATAGAAATTTTATTTGAAAAAATGATGTTCATTTTTGAAATTAGTTTATCAAAATATTTTTCAGTTGAAAATTTGACATTTCTCTAAAAAGGTTATTTTTTGGGTGAATAATGAAAAATATTGATTTGGAAAATAGTACCACTTTGATAAGTTTTTAATGATATAAGAAAAAAGGTTAATATTTTTGTGTAGTATTGCAATATAAAATATTTTTTTAATTATTAATATAATGTATTTATAATATTTTCTGAAAATATAAATATTTACTTAACATTTTTAAAATCTATGTAATGTTTTAATTCAAATTAATTTTTTTTGGTTTTTCTATCATAATAATTTTTTAAAAAGGCTAATTTTTTTTGGTTTTATTTTTTAAAAAATTGGTAAAAATTGATTTAAAATAATCCTATCAATTATATTGCTATCATAATTATACATTATTCTATTGTTAAATTATTTTTATACTTAACAAACATATTTCTAAAAACAAATTTCTTTGTAGTTTGTACATGTATATTAAAATTAATTTCTACAAATTAGAAAAATTAAATATTTTAAAATATATTCCACATTTTTATCATCATAATTAATATTATTAAAAATGTTCGATTAATTTTTTTGGTCATATTGAAAAGTAAAAATAATAAATATTTATTACCCTGGTTAGGGTTAAAACGAGTCTCTTAGGGGGTTAAACAAAGATATTAGGTAAAATAAATCCTATACATGTATAAATATTAAATTTTTTGAAGACATTTAGACCTTATATTATCTTATATTCAATTTATTATCGTTTTGGTGAGACTCTCAAAAGAAATTGACTTTATATTCTGTAAATCTTTAATTTAATTCCATGTGTGCCCCTACCATCACTTATAAAAGAGAATATATTCCCTTTCTTGATTAATAAACATTGAGTACTTTATATCATACAATATCTACCAGAAAAATAATATTTTTTGACCCTTAATTATTTTTTTTCTAGACATTCCATTAATACCATCTTATGAAGGATTAAGGTGTAAGACAAATGAGATCTCTCCAAAAAGAGGCAATCTTATTTATCAACTCTTAAAAAGATTATTTCCTATTATAATTAATATAAAAGTGTTGTATTCATATTAAAATAATTACTCCAATATACTTAATATACATAAATTACATTATTGTTAATTTATAACCATTTCACACCTCCTTTACAACAAATGAAAAATTAATGTAATCGCATGTCCGTACGTGTGGACTACCGCTTCCATGCAACTATATAATTTATTTTCCATTACCATATTTCATGGTTTATTGTTATGACAGATTTACTTTTCATATATCATATTTATGAAATAATTATTCTTATTGAATTATAATATCTCATCGAACTTCTTATCTTCCCATCCATTGGGAAATGATAGCATCGCTCTGGCCTATGTTTGGAGTACCATATCCTAGAAATGGTTTAATTATTTTTGATATATAATTTAAATTAATTTAAATAAGGTTAAATTTAATGAATTCATATGATATCTATTTTATTATAATTATTTTATAAAAGTGAATAATTTTTTATCATTTTTTTATTTAATCCATCGAATTGTGGAAACATCACTTGTACGTTTATACAGACTACCATCTCCATGAAATGATATAATTAATTTCTCATCACCGTGTTATTTTAATAGAAATAAAAGTCTATATAAATATAAAATATTATAATTATTAAATTATTATATTTTTTAAGATGAAGGAAACATGATCAATATGAAAGGATCAGAACCATAAAACATAAACTTACATTAAAAAGGAAATATTAACACTCATAAATGATGATTTTAGTAAATAATTATTAATAACAATGAGTTGCAATGTTATAAGTGGATCATGTATGTTATTATAAGTATTTATATGGTTCTATTATAGAATTATAATTAAGATAAATTTATTATAAAGGAGGTTAAATCCCTTACGAGGAATCTAAAACTTAAGGTAATGGTTTATTTCATAGTCTCATCCTTATTATAGATTGTTTAGGATTAAGATTTGGTTGGGGGTATTATATGTTATTTCTATATTAAAACCCATATGGTTTCTTCTCTTATGGTTATTTATTGAAATTAAATGTTTTAATTCTCTTTTAACTTTTTATTCACTGAAAATTTAGAAATGTTGTTTTAAGAAAAAATGACTTTGTTTCTCAATTCCGTCAAGAATATTTTTTTTCCATTTCCATATTTTTGTTAATATATTTTAATTAATGTTTTAAATATTGTAAAAATATTTTTAAATTAAATTTTATCCATGTTTGAATTTATATAAAATTTTTTGAGAGGAATTATCATGCCCTTTTTTGAATAAGGATATTTCAAAGATGTTATTTGAAAAATTAAATTGGTATTTTTCTCAAAGAAGTTTCCCATGATATTTTAAATGTATTTTATCCTCCTTAAATATCATTTGATAAATATTATAATTTAATAGGGATATACTCTAATGATACCATCCACATAATATCTCTTGATGGATTATGATCATGTTGTTTTGTTTATTGACAAGAAAAATATTAATGTTTCATATTCTATTTTTTCAATATAAATGTTTATGTTGATTATGTACAAAATTTTGATTCATTTATCTCATGTGATGAATGAGTTGGGATTATTAAGTAATATTAAGGGATTTTTTATGCCCATAGATTCATCAGTATATCCAATGAGATAAATTAGATTGGGTATTTGGTATATGAATTACCTATTTATTTATGATGTCATAGAATGTGGATTTGATAGTAAGATTTTTATTTTTGGAATTATGAATACTATAATTATAGAACAAGTTATTTTTTATCCATGAAATTATTTATATCATTATGAAATAAATTTAATTTTTTAATTTTTTATTATATTAGTTATATGAAATATTTGAATATTGTTTATTACTCCCATATTATTCATGATTTATTTATGAAATTAAATATTTTATTTTTTTCACTCCCTTAGAGATCATATTACCAAATACATTATTATTTTTCAATTCCCCTAGTTTCCAAGATGGGATTTATGGGTGATTTCCAAGATATGATAGAAGAAATGAAAAAGTTATAACAAGAATATAAATTTTTATTCCATGTTTTCAAATTTAATGTGATAATAATTTATGAATCTAGTCACTCAAGACTATTAAAATATATGTTCATTCGAGATAAAGATCTTTTAGGTAATAGGTGTTGCAGTCTAATAGTTGGTATCACATGAATTTTAGTACAAACCTTGGAAATTAAATTTAGGAAAAAAATAGACAAGAGATTGTAACCCCATTGAAAACTCTGAGGATAAGTACAGGTATATATAATATCATAATGTTTTGGTAAAGTATAAATTATATGGTTTTACTATAAACTAAATCTCTATCTAGATACTAGTAGGTGAATGTGGTTTTGGTATAGATGCACTAAAGTGTAAAAACTCTAAATGGGGTGGACAAGGCATTAACCCAATAATCACTGGTGCACGATGAGTGGACCTATGATTTAAGACCTAGATAGAAACTCCTAAGAATATGCCTTGGTTGATGTAAATTCTATTTACAAACTATTATGAATGTATTTTTTTCATTTTAGGATATCCATAAAGATACTAAATTTGTGATACTGTGATTAGCTATGCACAAATTTTAAATTTATGTTATGTGTTAGAATAAAATTTTTATAATACATTATCATTCATAATTATATGTTCCAATATAGTATATTCCATTGTATATAAATGGTCCTTAATTAAAGGAATGGAAAGCCTATCAACACACATAATCAATACATGGATTTCCCTCATGATCAAGTCAACATAATTTGTGTTAGAGGTGGGAATATTACAAATATATTTAGATAATTGAATCAAGTAATGAACTATAACCTTTGTCATATGGAACTAATTTATCTTTATATCATGAATCATTTTTGTGGTAAAAATTTATGTAATATTAATCTCTATCCTTTGGTGGAAGTACATATTCAAAAATTGAAGAACAGTAGATGAAGTTTGCTGGAAAGATATTTTTGGATTTGAGATGTAATGAAATGGGTAGGGTATTATGGTTGTGTATATTTTAAAGGAAGATTCCGATCAATGGTGGCCATTGATGAAAAACACAAAGGAGGAGGAATATATAGATAGAATATAAAGAAATAATTTTAAGGATATATTCTTTGAGAAATTAATTCCTCAAAAGAAATGAGATGATAAGAAGGAAAAATTCCTCAATCTAATATAGAAGGAAGAGGAAAGTGTTGTTGAGTATGAAGAAAAATTTATAATATTAATAAAGGAATGATATAATATATGTATGTAATCAATTTTTAAAATTATAAAAGTCTTTTATGGGATTATATAAAACCTCAAAATGGTACTAGTCTCTCAAATGTTTTCATCATATGATGATATTCTATCAAGTTCCATCAAAATGGAGAAGGAATTCACTGATTAATATTTTTTCGAAGGAAATAAAGACCAAAAAATGATGAATGATAACTAAAAAAATGGAAATGAACTGATGAAAAATATGGTAAGGATGGATATTTCTTCATGTGATAATTATTTAAAGAACCGTCTTGGCACTTTCTTAATGGGAATGTGAGTTTGCATCAAGTATGTTGAGAAATGTCATCATGTATGTGAGAAAAAGGGTTAAATGGATGCCACTAATGTCTAGTGTTTGAACAATATGTTAATGGGGATCTACATAAATGAATTCCCCAAGTATAATGGGAATGTTCTGTAGAAAATAATAAGGGTTAAAGTCCATGATTGTGAAATTACTACAATAAATTTTGAAATCTATCAATTTGTTATAGCCAATACAGATCATAATATAATGATTTATTTGATTCCAAACCCTCAAAATCTTTTATATTTTACATTGATATTGAATCATCATTTGACATAATGAGAAAATAATTTTCAATCAAGAAAGGTAGTGGGAATATGGTTATAATGTGAATATATCAAATAGTTTCTACAAAGATGAATAACGATTCCTAATTTTGAAACATGGATGTTATACCTATGATTTTCTTTGAAATTATCCAAATTTTGGGGTTTTATTTTTTAGGATATTATATTTAGTATTTGAATCATAAAATAATCATTGTTTCCAAGGATACTTTAGCTGAATGGTAAAGGCACCATCTAGGTATCCAAAATACGCACTTTCAAAACAACGAAAAGGGTGGATTTCAGAGTTACTATAGCAGTTACTATAAAAGAGGCACTATTCACCTGATTTAGCCCTTTGGTCCATAGATTTAGGGCTTTGGGCCACATGGACTATGGGATATAATTATATTTCAAACCACATGGCCTATAGGACACCATAGAGAAACATGTCTTATAGAGTGACTAGATTATCAATGAAATAAACTAGGTATGAAATACAACATGACTTTAGGCAGCACTTGTGGGTGGGTAGCTCGAAAGAGAGATAGGTTCATTAGAACCTCTCAAATTGCGATATAACCACTTGATATGGAGGTTTGATCTTCAAAAACATTGAAAAGGGTACCATAACACAATAGTTCTTGATAGAGGAGGTGATTCATTATGTTAATGGTGATGAATAGATAGGTGAAGTGATGCATCTTGGAAGACAACATGAAATGGAGACATGCCGACATTGTTGGGTGGGTAAGTGAAATATAATGGATGATAGTGTGTGTGTGGGGGGGTGGGGGGTTATAATGAAAATAATGAGATCACGATTCACTGTTAGGATGCTCATCTTTGGCATTCAGATCACAGGGACTTTGGGTGATCAAATTATAATTGTCCTTTATGGAACAAGGCCTCTAGGTCTTCTAAAGGTTATATTTAAACCCAGTTTATAAGTGGGATTATTTCTATAATAAAAAGGTGATGTTTCTCCCTACATGTTAAAAAAATTTATTTATTTATTTTTAACTAGTGGTAATATAATTTTATGGTTAATGTATTGTGTTATTTCTTGGGGTATTATTATTAATGTTTTATGAATTATTCTTTTCATTCATCACAAAAATGGTTTATTCATTTTTTTATTATATTAACTTGTTATAATAATTTTTTAGACATGTGAAATAGATGGACTCAATTTTATGGATCTTATGATTCAGTAAAAGTTTTTTCATCCTTCATGCATGAAATATTCATTTTAGTTATTTATCATTAGAACCAGAAGTGGGAAGTGAACGAAATAATCAATTAAATGGAAAAAATTCACTTAGGAATTTAAAAGGATTCAAGTACATATTTTTTTTATTTTAATCCGTAAAACACTTGAAATGTATTATAAATAAATCAATTTTCGTTTGAATAATATCAATTAATTATTAAGGTACTCTTTTGGGAAAAAAAATAAAAATTTCATGTTATATAAAGTTGAAATAATATGTTACCTAGTCCAAACCTGGTAACTAAAATTCATCATTAAATATATTAAAATTTCTTGATATGATCAAAATGAATTAAAATTTCAAGGAAAAAATTTATGTAAGTATGGGTAAATATAAAACAAAATGATTTTAGTCTCCATTAAATTAATACTATGGTTGATAATGTACACTACATAAAACCCTGAGCTTAAAATAAATTTAAAATAAAATTTTATGATTGTTATAACCTAGCTGTTTTGTTGGTCTTATAAAAAAATAATTGAATAAAAAAATAATCAAGATAGGTATTTTCATAATAAAAATAATTAATTCGACAATTTTTATATAATTTTAATTATATTTACTTAAAAAAATTTATGAATAAATTCATTTTAGTATATAAGAATAAATTGTTCATATAAATGAGTTTTAGGTTTTTTATGGTAAAATAATTAGAATTATTTTTTTAAATTATAAGAAATTTTAGTTGGAAAAATTAATTTCACTTTTGAAATTTGTTTTTCAATATTATATTTGGGTGATATTTTATGATTTTTTTAAAAATGTATATTTTTGGGTGGAAATTAAAAAATAAAGATTTTGAAAACACTATCACTTTAATGAATTTATTAGGTTAAGAGAATAATTTTAAAGATTCTTAAATATTTTTACTATATTAAATTTATTTTTTATATCTAATATATTGTATTTCAAAATATTATTTTGAAAGTGTAAATTGATTATTAACATTTTTGAAATCAATGTAATTATTTTATTCATATGAACATAATTTTTCATTTTTCTCCTTTAATAACGTATTAAAATGGTCACATGAGGTTTTGGTTTAATTTTAAAGACAAATAAGTCTTATATTATTTAACAGATTCATGAAATACCATTTTAATTGTCATTATAATTTATTTTGTAGTTAAAACATTTTTATGCTTAAAATATTCATTTTTCTAAAAATAGTTTTCATTTTGTTTTGTGCACTTTTATTAAATTTATTTCCAATCACTTATAATAATTAAATATTTTGAAAGGGTTTAAATGTTTGAAATAATCATAATTAGTATTAATTAATAAGAAGAAATTTATTTTTGATCATAATGAATATTAAAAACAAAAAACATTTGTAACCATAGATAGGATTAAATTGAGTATACTGGGAGAAGGGGTTAAACTAAGAGACATGAGTATAAATGAAACATAAATGTGTATACATATTATTTCATGAATATATTTATACATTTTATAATATTTAATTTGAATAATTTTCCATTTTCATCCACTTTTACATGAAAATGGATTTGTATTATTTCAATATTTTATGTAATTCAATGAGTGTCCCTCCCCACAATTAAAAAGGGAACCCCTTCTCCTACCTTATTCAAAAATTTTGGGAAATATAGATAATCCAATACCGGACCAAAATCCTTCTTATATTCACCCCCTTCATTATTGGTCTTTGTTACTTCTTTTAAGACCATCCTAATAAGGCTTAAGCTGTAAGGCAAATGAGATCTTTCAAATAATAGGTGATCATGTTTACAAAATCTTTCAATGATAATTTATTCTTATACATCATATAAATATATTATATTCATCCAAAAATAGTTAATATAGTATCATAAGCATATTTAGTTATTATTATTATTATGTAACAACCATTTTCCACCTTCTTTCCAGTAAATGGTAAATGAAAGTATCGCTCATTCATATATGTGGAATATTGACTCCATGTAGTAATATGATTCATTCTACATCATAACATTTAATAGATTATTTTTATGATGGATTTAATTTTTTACATGATATTTATTACAAAATTATTTTTCTATAATTATAATACCTTATGTACCGTCATACCTTCCCATCCAATGGGAAATGTTAACGTCATTCGTGTATACATGTGAGCTACTAAATCCATGAAGCGATGTGATTCATTTTTCATTTCTACTTTAAATGGATCGTATTAAGAATAGACTTAATGAATAAAAATTATATTTATTATATAATAATTATTCTATAAAATTGAATTATTATTTTGCATCCAATCATTCCATCTATCAAAAATTGAAAACAACACTCGTTCTTATGTAAATAATATCATCTCCAAGAAACAATATAATTCATTTTTCATGAAATACTTATAAGAATGGTTGTAAAAGTGTATATAATGATTATATATGATACTTAAGACATGAATATTTTTCCCTAGGTGATGTAACCATAATAAATATTCAAGTCCTGAAACTACTAAACTGAAACATATATAAAAAATGAAACTATTGATACTCAAAATAGTGATTCTAATAAAAAATTATTAATAAATGGGTGTTGAAATGATATTGGTTGATAATATATGTTATTATATGTTTTAATATTTTTCTTTTATGTGTTTATAAGAAAACTAAAATTTTTATATAAGAGGTTAAAATCACGTACACAGAAATTCGATCATGAGGTAAGTACTTGCTTCACAATATTATCCAAATTTTGGATTGTTTATGTTTAATCTTTTGTTTGGGGAACTATTTTAAATTTATATCTTAAAATAAATAAATATAATTGTTATCTAGTATTTTTAGTGTATTTTAAGTTTATATTTAGTTTTCATATCCCTATATACTCAAAACATTGAATGAAATTTTTTACGAGAAAATGTTATTTTATATTCCGCCACAAATATTTTTCTTCAATGTCATTATTTTCTTTATATGTTTTCAATAATGTATTCAATATTATAAAATTATTTATTAAGATAATTTTTAATCATTTTAATCTATGTATAATTTTTTAAAGGAATATTCTTATCATTTTTTAAATGAGGTATTTTTACTAAAGGTGTGAATATTAACATTCTTTTAACATTTACCACGCAAACGAATTGTCCCATGATGGAAACTATGATTTTATTTTAATATTAATTTACAATTATCAATGGTTATTTAGAAATAAAATGTTTTTCCTAATATTATATAAGTTTTTATATTTTAAATATGTCATTTCAAAATAAAGAGGCTATTTTCCTCAATAAAGGTACGAGTGATATTTTAAAAGTATTTTCATCCATGTCAACATTATTTGATGAATATTATTCTTTATTAGGGATATAGTCTAACGAAACCTTTCACCATATTTATTTGGATATATTATGATCATTTATTTCTATTTATTTATTTGGGAAAATATTAATATTTCATAAGTGAGTTTTTCAATATGAATGTTTTTATAATTATTTATTCAATTGTTATCCATTTATTTCATATAATGATTGAATGAAACTAAATAATTAATTGGTGGGGCCCGTTATATCACCTATATTTATATGTATGTCTCATGATAAAAAATATTTTCGTTATTTGGAATAGACCTCCCCAATTTATATATTATTTCACTATATGAGTGCTTGATAGTAAGATTATTATGTCCAAAATATAGAATTTTGTCACTACAAAAGGCGATTTTGATATCTAATTGTTTATCATTTCATCATTGAAATAAATACATTTAGTTCCCTTTTATGCTATTTGTTATATGGAATATCTGGTTACTATTTATATCACATATATTACACATGATTTATTTATCCTAGTATATATTTTGTTGTATACATTACCTTACTGAGAATATAAGCACAACATTTATATAGTTTTCATTTCCAAAGGTTACTAAGAAATGATTTTCAAATGATTCCATTTATTTTATAGAAGAAATGAAAAACTTATCACTAGAATATTGGGTTTCATTTCATGTTTTTAAATTTAATTAGAGAATCATGTATGTATTTACTCTCACAAAATTACTAAACTATTCAATCATTCAAGATAATATCTCATTTATTTTAAGCCAATGTAATAAATTAAACACCAGCATGAGGTTAATAGAGTCATGATGTTAAAATGGAGTATTTTTTAACGAATATAAATATCATATAATTTCAATCAATTTAAATTTAACGTAAAATATCCCAAAAAGAAATGTGATTGCATAAAAAAACCTTCTGATTTTGTAAAATTTTAATCATAAAACCCTTTAAAGAAATAAATAAAAAATAAAAATTTAAATGAAATGAAAATGAATATATTAATGATATAATATATCATATGGGGATTATATACACAATATAAAAACAAATATACTCATAACATGAATCATGTCTCAATGAAAAAAATATATAGACGAAGAACCCCTACCTCAAGTAACATATTACTTCGTATGAATTAGAACCACATTTATAATAAAAATACATTTGCTAAACATATATTATAGAAAAATATTTATTTAAATATTATTAAATATCATTAACATAATTTTTCCAATCACCCTTTTGTTAATCATTATTTATTAAGATAATTATTTTGGAGAAAAATGGTTTGTTTTCCATGCTTGTTTTTGATTAACGATTCAGGTCCATAAACCATGTTCATGGTTTCAACATCATAATATTGTTAATAATTTAATAGTCATAATATTAATTCATTTTACACTATTTTATAACCCTTCATATAAATCTGTGAAGAACAATAAAATACATTACTTTGTGGAGATAATAGTCTGTACATGCTCATAGTTGATGTCTTAACTCTTCAATGGATATGAAAAAACAATGGTATATAATAACTCAACATTAAAAAATAAAACTTATATCATTAATATCATATATATTCATTAAATATATCTATATTAGCATACATGTAAAGAGAAACTTAAAAACAAATCACATCGCTTTGTGGAGGTGGTAGTCCACATGTTGCATGAGCAACATTGTCATTTTCAAATGACTTTAGAGATATAGAAAATGCATATATGACTATCCTAAAAACAATATGATATAATCTATATAAAAATTAAATCATGTTAATATCATTTATAAGATATAGTAGAGGTTAATAAGAATGAAACTTGAAAAATATTGTTAAAAAATTATACCTATTGTTTGGGTAATCTCATTTTTAAAGAACCTTAAGGCTTTTGGGATGGGTCTTTTGCGAATAAATATGAAAAATGTTCATGAATAATGATATATTAATAGTAAGAGGATATATATTTATCATGATAAATGGATAATGTGATGCGTATAATAGAGTATAGAAGGTTCTCTTTTATAAGTGAGAAGAATGTGAAACTTGTAATTATTAAGAATATTAAAATATAATAGTCTATATCAGGATAATATGGCTTCAAATTGGATAAAGTGTGAATATGGGATGACATTGGATCCAAATAAAATAATATAATAGTATTTATACTAGTTTCTATATCATTTTAATCCTATGTTAACCCCTTTAACCTTTACTATGGTAACAATATTTTTACGACAATTACTATTCATTATGACCAAAAATTAAACAACAAATATAAAATAATATTAATATTATTAAAAATATGGAATAAATTTTTAATATTCAACTAAAATAAGTGGTAATAATTAATTCTAATATCAGTGTTAAAAAATGATAAAAACTATTTTTAGAAAAATTCATGTTTGAACCTAAAATTGAATGTAATATTATTAAATTCTTAGTAAAAACCATTTGAGGAATATTAAAAAGTTTTATTGAATATTTTATCTTAAAATATCATTTAAATAATTCACCAATATTTGATAACTAAACTTGTTACTACAAAAACAGTACATGCATAAAAATAGATTTTAAAAAAATGATACCCTTTTAGATTCATATTATTTTATTTTAATTTATATCCAATTGGAAACTTTTGATTTAATATTATACATGCAAAAAATACTTTTTTATATGTTTAATACTATAATTAATTTTTAAATAAAAGATATTTTAAAATAAAAATACTAATAACTGAAATATTTCAAAATATTTTTTTTGGCATCAATAGTATTTTCTATGTGAATGAGAAATTATTTTGGTCAATTATATCTCATTTAAATAAAAAATAATTTGATTCATTTATAAATTATAATTATAATTCACATATATTAAAGATTTCATTATTCAAAAGATATCAAACACTTTTTATTTTTTGAAGAAAAATATATTCTAAAATCTCAGGTTGTTATATTATACCCCCTTACAAGAACATAATATTTGAAATTACATCAATGTGATACCATAAATAAAGGGTACCTATAAATATTCACACATTGAAGTTCTCAAAAATCTTAATCGGATTTATTCTTTCATGTATAATCTTTCCAAATGCTTGTGGTCTAGTTCAAAAACACATTCTAACTTTGATCCAAAATCTCTATCAGTTGTTCTCCATAAGAGTGATAATGATCCCATGGTATGAAATATAAGTTAATTACATGTAAAATATCTAGTATGTACTTCCATGGGAGAGATATTTAGAACACATCATGAACTTGATAGAGGTTTGGTAGAGGCCCCAGATGATAATATTCCATCCTGAAACAATCAAGAATATAAATGGGATTGACATATCGAGGGATCAAATTACCCTTATTTCCAAATATAATAACATTATTCCAATTATATATCTATAGGAATAAATTTTAAAAATCATTGAACTCTAGATCCTACAGGTATTTTTGTGATAAATTTTTTATTGACATTGATATTCCCTGATGTGCTTCTCCATTGGTCAAGATTTCTCTTCCTTTTACTCTACTTTCTTAGGTCCCAATAACTTTCATTTACCAAATATTTTCTAGTACATTGGATATATACACTTACATCTATATAGGTCTTTATAAGGAAGCATATGAATACTTGAGAGAAATATATTTTCATAATAAAACATAATCAGAGAAATATATTAATTCCAACCACATTTGAAATCCATAATAAGAACACTGAATATATCTTCTAGGGTTTGAATGATCCTCTTATATTAAACATATATTTTAGGATGATTAATTATTCTTATGTTTAACTATATAGTCAAATCTTAGTGAATGATCTTCTCAAAAATCTAGCTAATATTCATATCTTTATTAAATATAATAGAATACAATAATCCCTTAAAGATCACCAAATACTTATTGTATAATATATAATGATGATCAAGAGATAAATATTATCAAATTTTATTGAAATTTGATGAATTTTGAAGACTATAGAATACTAAAAAAAATTCTATTTTTAACTTTAAATGTTTTGGGTTATCAAATAAAATATTCCACGTGGATGTTTTTCGAATTAAATTTTGGTGTGGGTAATGGTTTTAACATCCCTTTATAATTTTCTCTCTCAGCATTAACTTTCTAAAATACTAGCTGTTAAGATACATATTTCTCAATATCCATTATGGTGTTTTCCTAACTGAAATGCTCCTTCATAACTCTATACATATTAATACTTCTAGCATGAATATAGATTGATGAACAATTTGATTCATCTAACAAATTATTATTAAAATTTGGTACTAATAGGACACATACATAGTTCTTAAAACATATAATTCTATCACAATCATGGTTGGACTCTTGAATAACACTAATCTCCCATTGTAGTTCCGCATATTTCTTATGTGTATCATTAATCCACTCATGGATATATTCTGGAATATTCACCTAATAAAGATCAGATCTTTCAACATTTATTATAGTTTCAAGATTCATATTCCTTACATACATAAATATCAGATCTCAATAAATCCTCATAATGGATAAGCTATCATGGTAATACTGAAATTGAGGATTATTAGTCTTGTTCACCTTCCCAAGGTGTTAATTTATTGAGAAGTCATAATATTTAATTAAATTCAATAATCTCCTTTGGAAAATATTCAACTCCTTCTATGTGAACATATACATCAATATTTTATGATCATTATATATATATATATCACATCATTAACCATAAATTATAACTCCTCTATATTTATAATGAAGAAATTTATTCTACCAACTCTAAATCATGAGTTGGTAAAAAAAATTTCCAGAAATTTAAATTATCATGAGTCATAATTTTCACAATAGAATTATATAGGAGGACATATCCTAGTACCTTCTACAATAAATCATTGTCTAGGGAAATATATCCATAATTTTTTTCTTTTAAGGACTTATAGATACAACCACTCTTGAGATTATATGACCTAATAACGAATCTATATATAGCTTAAATACACACTTTTTAATTTTTTTAATGTTTCTTCTTCCTCATGGCCTTTAACACAATACTCAATTTATCCTAATGATATTACACTTCCTTTGAATATATAAGAATATCATATATATATATATATATATGAGGTATCAAAAACTGATCATTATAATGTATAAAAACAATATTAATTAGATCCATAAATATAGTAGGGGAATTGTTATGTCCAAATGGAATAAATATTAATTAAAAATGAGCACACCTCATATAAAATCCTATATTGGGTGTATCCAGATTGGCCCTTAATAGATGATATTGGGAACAAATTTGGATTTTTAAAATATATTAAGCTCTTCATAATTGACCAAAAAGATCAATAATATGAGGTATATGGAATTTTTTATTAATAGTGGTCTTTATGAATTCCCAATAATCAATGGAAATAAACATTGACCCATGTTTATTATTAAAAAAAGAATAGATGTGCCATAGAGTGATTCACTTGGGAGTATGAATCCCATATCAAGGTTCCCCTAGAGTTTTTTCTGTAACTATTTCAAATCAATTTAAGACATTATATATAATGCCTTTAAAATAGGTGTAACACCAGGTATTATTTTTTTTAAAATTTAAAAATCAATATTGAGGGGACAACTAGGCAAGTATTTAGGAAATACATCCTAATATTCATGAACTATATTAATATATTTCATGTTTAGTTTATCCCACATAATTAGTTTAAAATACCCTCATCAACAGGTACTAAGGCCCATAAAATGGTAGTATAGTCTATTAGAGGTTCATATTCATATTTATACATAAATATGACCATATGTTATTTATAAAATCAAATGTGACTTCCCTTCATTATAAAATTAGGTCATAAATATTATATACAAAACCTATAAATTAAAAAGTGGACACTTCCACTTAGAATCCATTTTATCCCATTACAATACTTTTAAAATGAAATAAATTTTCTTCTCATAACAAATCTTCATCATTTTAATATTGAGATTATAATTGTTCTTACTCATCATTAAACCCATTGGAAAACATTTCAAAATAATTAATGAGTGGAAAAATATTAAAGAGGGATATATACAAAGGATTAATCCTACTAGTCTTTTCAAAATCATGTGATAACATAAGAGAGTTTTGTAAACATAATAATGTTTGAGCTCAAATTATTATGTATTTATATATATAGTTAGGATTACTTATCCATTTATTTTTCATGAAACAATTATATGAAATTATTAAAGAGAAATCATAATCATGATGGTTTATAAGAACACATGAGAACCCATGAAAATAATCTTCTTAAAAAGATAACGTTTTACCCTTGATGGGAATAATAATTCCATTAAAAAATTCATTACATGAATTTATTAAATCAAAATCTTTCCTAGAAAATTAATTTTGAAGAATATAAAATTCATGTTAGGGACTTATAATATCATCTTCATAGAATCCTTAAAAATTGAATAACCTACTTAGTTAGTTTCTATATAATTCTTTAGAGAAAGAATAATTTCTTAATGAACTGATGTTCTATATTGGGTGCTTCCATCATCATAAAAACATTATAAGGACTATATAAAAAATAAAACACAAATAATCCCAAATTTTCATCTTGAAATATCATAAATCATTCTATTTAACACATTTTTAGAAGCACTGTCAAGAATCATATAAAAACATGGAAAACGAATTTTTCATTAAAAAATCTTTATACAATAATTATCATCATAAAGTAAATAACATATTATTTTGAAAAAAATATTATCACATGATAAATATTATTCTAAAAGAAAATGATCATGATAGTGGGGAATTGTTGTCCTGTCATATACATTTAAAAAATTCGTTTCACACTTTTGTAAAAAATGTCAAAAAAACATATTGGGAAATTGTAACAATTCTTTCTCTTAAAAACTTCATAATTAAATAAAGTGTTGATTTAAAATAAATTTTAAAATAAATTTATGTATATTATTATCATACTTAATATTTTTTAGATAAAATTTATATTAAAGAAAAATTTCAATACTTTTAAAATGAGTTTTTAATGAAAAATACTAAATGAATTGAAAACATTTGTACGAATGAAATGTTAAAGGAAACAAAATTGAATGGATTTGTAAAAAAATTCATTTTTTATATGAAAATTAAAATAAATATATAACGTAGTTTAGGAACCAAAAAAAAATAAAACTTGTGGTGGAAATAGTTTATGTCTTTAAGATAGGTAATTGAGACTAGAAATCCCTTACCATGATTCTTAATTTTCTCATAGGTTACTTAAATCCTATATAATGAATGTATATTAATTATTTAAATTAATAAATATCTTTTAAATTTTAAATAACTTATCATTAACAGATTTATTTCAATGATAAAATTGATTACATAATTCATTAATTCAATGTGTTGAGTTTTGAAGACGTTTAGTTCATAAAATGAAAACTACTTCAGTATGATTAATGTGTAAAAGGGGAATTATTCCATTGTCACCCAATAAAAATTATGAAATAATTATCCTGATTATATGTTTAATAAAATTTTATAATCATATGTTAATGTTTAATATGAAAACATAATTAAATCACATTGTAATGGTGGTATTCTATTTATACACACAACTCACATTATCATTTTTAATGGGTTCAAGGGTAAGAAGATAAGTAATATATTATATTTACAGAATAAAAATTATGTAATTAATATAATATATATTTATTAAATTCATCATAATAACCATCCTTTTGAGGTGGTGATGAAAAATAGAACCCATCACTTTGTGGATATGGTAGTCTACATGTACACAAAAGCAATGTTTTCATTTCCTATAATATGTAGAATGAGAATGAAAAGGGTTTTAACATAGTCATAATAATATTTTAGTAAACATTAAATACTACAATATTATATAATCTTATATTGAAATTATTTTTATGATATAGACAAATATGTAAATTGACAATTCTTGGTTATTTTGATGAAAATTGTTTAAATAGAAACCTTCGGCAAACACATTAATATTTATAGGTTGATTTTTTGGTTGTAATATGACCTCTTAAAAGTGGGGAGGAAGTGTTAAGAGTGATTTTGTAAGAATTTTTTCAATTTACATGGCTCCTTAATTTTAAGGAATAAAGGATTTGTGGTGTACCTTTATATTTGAGGGGAGTGTAACCCATGGAATTACATAAAGTATTAAATTTATTTAAATTTATTTTGATGTTAAAGTGGATAAAAAATAACAAATTTAATATATATGATGGATATAAGTTTAAATAAAATATTCCCATAAAATTTAAACAAGGTTATGAGAATTTCTAACCCTTATCTCTTAGTTTTAACCACTCGTTAATGATTTTAATGATTATCGTGATAAAAATGTTTCTTTTACAATTTATCAGTTGGTAAAGTGAAAATAAAAGAAAAAGTGGCCCATAAATGGAAAATGATATATAATATCAACCATATACCATTAAATTCACTTATTATAATATATATTTTAATTATAAATCATTTAATAAATTTTTCATTTAACATAAAATAAAATAAAAGTCATTTTCTTGAAAATTCACATAATCTCACTTTTAAAAATATGAATATAGGAATTTAATTCTAATATAAACTTTTATAACATAAATAATACATCATCATTATCTATAAATTTATTGGAACACCATAAAATACCCAAAAATATTACTTTTATAGTCTTTAAAATCAATTACCTAATTTTTCTACTAGTTGCACAAGCACTATGCCAGTGTTGTGTAAGTATTTAAATTAATTATTTCATCACAAAAAATTATAAATAAAGTACCAAATTCAGAATAAAAATATTCATTTTCAAAATAAACACTTATAAATATTCATAACTTGTTTTTATCTTTATTACCAAATATTATAGATATTAAAAGATACAAAAAGATATTTATGAATTTTCAATTATTTAAAAAAATATAATGGTATTTATCAAATAAAAATAGAACCAAAATGAAATATTTTCTAAACATTATAATATAATTTCTAATGAAACTCAAAAAATATATTACATAATTTTGAATGGTGTCTTTAAATCACTTTCCCATTATTTTTTACCATAGTTATCCCAATATAACCTTTACAATGGTGATAGCTTTTACCATGGTAACTATTAATTATTAAAAAAGTTGAAATATTTAAGAGAATGATGAAATTATGATTCCAAATATGGAGTCCATTTTATCAAAATCAATTCATATAAATGGAAAAATTAATTTCAATCTAATCCTACAAAACAATAAAAAATGAGTTCCCAAAAAATGCATTTTAATTATGAAATTGTTTTTATAATAAAATTAAGAATAATTTCCATTATAATGATATTAATTGGATTATATTTAATAATAAAGAAGAAATTAAATTTTAAAAATAATTAAAATTCGAAAAATGGAAAATAAATTAAAATAAACGACAGTTTTCAATAACATTCTTATTTTTCTCAACTTAAAGAAGATCAATTTTTTCATAAAATCCAAAAATTTCACACTAAGCTAAATCTATTATATAAATTTGAACATTTTTTGCATTTTTATCAAATTTAATTTCCAAAATTTATTGGAAAGTTTTATAATATTCTCTCACAAAAATCAATAAAAACTATTTTTAAAAAATTGTGTATTTAATGAATAAAATGAATTTACATAATTTTTTTACAATTATTATTTTTTCATTAATCCATAAATTTTATTGCATAAAACCTTTAGATATATTTTTTATATTGTGTTTATTCCTATTTTTACCACAATTTGAATGGCTAGGATATAACCTCCACACTTAAATAATATATTTTTTGTATATCGTAATTTTCGTAAATATCATTGTTGGATGTTAAAAAATATGTCGAGCCTAGCTTTCTTTTAGAATTGATTTCCAAGATTTTACATTATACCCCTATTAATGAGATTTCATTTACTTAATTTTATATCTTTCTTGATAAAAAGCTTTTAAAACATTTTTTTAAATATTCAATTTCTAGATGTTGAATATATAATGCACAATCAAGAAAAGAAAATATTTTTGAATAATTTAGAAAATACCTTGATTGAAAAACCACATTGTAAAAAGGGATAATAGAACTTACTATAAAAAGGGAAATGTAAATATGAAGGTAATCTTGAATAACAAATAAAAATGTACCCTCATAAGGAGAACATTATTGAGAAGATAAAACTTGTATTTATAATGAAGAACCATTTAATGGATAAAATTATTCTTTTTGAGAAGATAATAGACTATCAATTCAGCAGAAATCATCATAAAAGATAACATATTTATTTCTATGTTTTTTCATAGAGTCGAGGGATATGTTTACCATTCGGAGAGAGAACATGATGAAATATAAAAATTTGATTTCTTTCCATTTAATAATCACAATTCCATACTTTGGTCATGATTCGATCAATTTACACATTGATGTCATTTAATACTCAAAGATGTTGATATTAAAGATGATTTTTTATCCTTGATGAACTAAAATTAAATTCTAATAGACCACAAGATTCATAAAAGGGTAACAAGTTATTCCTCATATTCTTTGAAATTATCCAAAACCAAAAAAGTTAGCACAAGTTAAGATAATATCCTATATGAGTAATCCTTTATATGAAAAAAATATAACAATAATATCTAAATTCTCAATAATAACACCTAAAATTTATCATAAATTAATTGATAAATGACTTACATTAAAATTATTCCAAATATCCATAACCAAGTTGGAAACTCAAAAATCAAAAAATATTTTATCACTTTTCTTATAAGATAAATGTAAAATTAATCTAAAAATAACATATATCACTTATAATGTCAGATAGAAAAAATTATATTCATTTATTATATAGTCTCAAAAAAACTAATATTTTCTTTAAATAACCTAAATTTCCATAAAAAATAATGATATCATATATAAATACAAAATATAATTAAACTTCAATTCCTTAAATAAAAACCCTTCTTAACCTAATGTATTTACATTAACCTTAATCATATAATGTTCCCTAATATAGAAAAATTATTAAAAAATTACTTTAATCTCTTATTCATCAAATAGAATTTAAACTCCATGGTTATGTATATATATGATAAATCATATTTTATCAACATCAAATAACCCTTTTATCCCAATTAACTGTAATAACCTTAACATAAAAGACCATTTTAAATCTATAATTTATCAACACTTATAAACTTATATCTTTAAACTTTAGACTAATTATCCTCCAAATGACCTTTTTATATAGACACATACTAAACCCAAGTGCTGTATTAACATAAATTTCTTCCCAAATACTCTTAATCATCTAAAACCCCCATACATAAAATCAAAAAAATGGTATCTATACCTTTAAAATTATGACCAAACTTGTAAATTTTAAACCATGATGGTATATAAAACTCTAAAAATATATTCACCTAAACAATACTAATGTCTAATGTTATCTAAACGATTACTCTGATACCAACTATATAGATAAGATCATTATTCAACCCATCATCTTGGTTTTCAAATCAATAATTTAATTCATTTCTCTCCCAATTAAATTTTGAGGTTTATAGTTTTATATAATTAGGACATAAATAATACATAAAAAATACACACATAAAAATGTGTACACTTCCACTCAGTACACATTTTTTTCCAGAATTCTATACTTTTAAAATGAAAAATATTTTTTTCATCGAAAATATTTATGATTTTCTACTTGACTGCATCACTATTCATAATTATCATTAATACCTATTATAAATATTTGAATTTGTGGGATAATATGAATAAACATAGTAAGTGATGAATTAAAATGAATAATGAAACCTTTTAGTCCATTTCTAAGTCACAAGATCACATAATAGTGTTCACCGTTAACATAATATAATTTGATCTGAAATAGGTATTTACTTATGCATGAAGTCATATTTAGTTAAAAATTATAGGAACATATAAATTAAAAACACTAATCAAAAGGAATTGTTAGAAAACATTAGAATCTATCAAAAAAAAATTCTCAAAAATGTAAATTTTTACCCTAATAGGTAATAATAATTTCTTACAAAAACATTATAAATTCATATGAAATGAATTTATTTTTCTAAAAAAATTTATTTTAAATAACCCAAAAGTGATGTTGGTGCCTTGGAATGTCATATTCATAGAACCCTTTCCAGAACCCTTATTAATGGAATAACATACTCAGTTAATTTCAATATAATTATATGGAAAATGTAATTATTACCCAAAACATTGGAGTGATATATTGGTCTCACCTATCATTATAAAAAATTTCAAAGGACAATAACATACCTAAACAAATATAATATAGAATTTGTGTTATAAAATCTCATAAATTGTTATATTTAACACATATACAGAATCACTTTTAGCATTTACATAAAAATAAAGAAAAAATCATTTTTCTTTGTAAACTCATTAAAAAAATCCCACTAGAGTAAGAAATGGGATTTTATTTTGAAAAAACATTATAAAATATTGAAAAAAATTATTAATGAATAAATTTTCTAATAATGGTAAATTAAAATGAAGTTGTATACATTGAAAAATATTTCATTCACACTTTTGTAAAAAAAATAACATGTTTTGAAAATGTTTAAAAGTATTATTTTAAAACCTTTATAAAGCTAATAAAATTTTGTTTAAAATTCATTTGAACTTAAATTTTAGTTTTTTAATAACACACCAAAATAATTTTAAAGAACATGGATAGATATTAAATAATTTTAAACTTTTAAAATATTTTTTTAAATAATAATGTCATATGTCTTTAAAAATTTTGAACCAATGAAAAATTGAAAGAAATAACATTGAATGTATTTGAAAAAACATTAATTTTTAAATTAAAATGGAAAAATACATCCATAAAGTATTTTTATAACACAAAAAGGAAAACATGTGGTGAAAAAACCATAATTCTCCAGGAATGGGATTGAGACAAAAAATATCTTACCACAAGTATAACATGTCACATAAATTCCATATATTATTTATAATGAATTTATAATAATTATTTTCATTTTTAAAAATATTATCTTGGTTTATTCAATTATAAAAAATCCTTTTATTTCAATGAAATATTTAAAACATAATCGGTCATGTTAGTGTCAGTTGTTTTAAGGATTTTTAGTTCATAAATTCAAAATAATTTCAATATATTGATCATGGTGAAATAGGTAATTGTTCCATCATCTATATAATAATTATCATTTAATCATTATCATATTAATAAATTATGTACAGTTTTGAAAACATCCATGAATGATAGACTTGAAAAATAATTCACATCGCTTCGCAGAGCGGGTATTCCACACATACGAATAATTGATGTGATCAATTTTTAAATGGTGTAGTGGTATAAAAGGTAAGTAATAAATTATATTTATAGAATCATTATTATTTTATTAATATCAAATGAATTTTTAAAATTATCATAATTATCATCCTTTCTAGGTGCTGATTAAAAATTATAAAAATAACTTCATAGAGGTGGTAGTCTACATGTATGCATAAAAAAGCTTTTCATTTACCATAGGATGGAAAAGAAGATTAAAAAGTGTTATACCATAGTCATAATAATGTATTAGTATAGTAGAGATATTGATGTTATTATTGTAACACCCGAATATTTTATGAAAAATATTCTTTTAATTTCATTAATGTCTTGTGTTGTATGCTACACCAAGATTACCTTGCGCTATACGCAACACCGTATTAGCTTGCAGTATACGCAACACTATTCTTGGATCGTGTTACACACAATTTTGATAATAGTTATTCTACGCAACATTGAGTGTATATATATATATATTCAATGTATAAATGAAATATGGTTGGAATATGTTATACGAAACAACAAAGTATTCTTGCACAGCACGCAACCCTGACTTGGCTTGCATTACACGCAATCACGACCTTCCTCGATAGCGTGTGTTGTACGCAATACCGGGTTTTACTAAACAACGATATATTATTATAATATTATTATGAACTAGCTCTTATGAATAGTATTAACTAAATTTTGAATCTTATAACATTATTATTCGTCTTCACATTTTCTTAAACATGGTATAAAAACAGAATAATTTTTTCGGGTAAAATAAGTATTTTTCAACAAATGCAGTTTTTCCGCCTTTTGATGGTGCACAGACTTTAAATATAGTTTTTTACTTGTTTATAAGTTCAATTTGACAAAATAAAATTCTTATTTGGAATCATGAAATAAAAATTTACTTTGGATAAATTTTCATATCATTCTTGTAACTTTCATATTTTGATTAATAGTAAAAACACGCTATATTTTAATTAAAAACAAATTTTTTCATCGCAATAATTTATATGATTAAATTATAATATTGAAAGGTTTTAAAGTATAAATAGAATATATTTGTACCATTTAATATAATTTATGTCATTATCATTGATTCTACCTAGAATTCGTAGGATAAATCAATTCAATCTTTTGCAATGTTTTAAAGAAAAACTTGTTTTCTTTCGACAACGGGAGTAATTTTAATCTAATTTATGCAACTTTTGTGTATTGAATTTGGAATAATGGATTCCATATTTGGAATCAGTGGATCCAAATTATGTTAAGAAGCTATTTTTTATTTTTGGGAATTATGAATAGTAACTACGCTAAATTTTATTTACCATAGTTAAAGGTAAATCGGGTAATTAAGAGTAAATATAATGTTATAAAATTACCCTAACACATGTCAAAATCCTATTGGATGACTAAAAGTAGACTCATATAACCTAAGGGTCGGATTAGATTCATTTAATGGACTTTTTTCCATGAAAATAATTTAATTATTATTAAAACCAAAGAATGTGACAACATGTCACTTTCTTAAATATTATAAGAATAATAATTTTAATTTAGTGATACACTTCATGAAACTTAGAAAATGAATGGTCTCCAGAAATATAATATAATTATCTACATCATAGGAATTTATTTAGAATTTTTAGGGATTAAATAATTATCATTTATTATGACACAAAGATGATGCAGTAATTGTCTTATTAATGAAATATTGACATAATTGATGTTATAAATACCCAAATAAATTTAATTTAAGACTTTTTATGAATTAAACTAATTTTATAGGTTAATATGACATGTTAGTATTCATTTAATTAACTTTTTTTTCGAAATAATCATTCTGTTATGATTTTCGCAAAAATCAATTACTAAATAGTGTCAAAATTGACATAAAATAGTTTTTAAAAAAAATATTATATTATTAATTGTTATTTTATTCCTAAAAATCTAAGGTTTGGCCAAATGACTTAGATAAGGTTATATATGTTAATAATAAACAACTTGGGGTTCTTTTGGCTTCTTATAGTAAGTTTATTAACCTTATAGTATAAGAACACAAGAAGACGTGGTAAAAGTAAAATTATTTTACTTAATGTTAAATCTACATGATAAGGTTAAAATAGGAACCTAAACTTGTCTAAATTCTATTTTATGAGAGTATTTCGACCCATCCCCACCTTATCTTCGAAATAAATCATTTTTGAGCTATTTAAAACCGAATTTGACTTTATAATAAAATAATAGTTTTAGTTATTCCAAAGGTGCCCCTCTCCTCCCTTATAAAAGGGCACCTCTTCCCCCTCTTCCTCACACCACTTTGAGCCTTCAAGCTCGTCCAACCCCTGACAATTTCTCCTCTCCACTACCCTAGAGACATCCTAGAGGTCCTGGTCTTCTTCAAAGACCAATTTTAGTGCCCTAAAAGAAGGTCTCAAAGAAGCACTTCAAAGATGAGGTAATGTCCGTTACCGATTCTTTCATCTTTATTTCTTCTTCCACTTCTTCTTGTTTAGTTGTTTCATTATGAAGTAATAACATAAGTATCACTCATATACTGATATGTTATTATAAGTATGAAAAAACCCTATTTCACCATCTATCTATCCTACAGAAAAAGAAATCACCGCGCATGCGTACGTACGGAATACCGTCTCCACGCCGTGGTGTAATCTATTTTCCACCACCACCTTACTTGGATGGGTATAATGGTGTAAATAATGAATATATATGACAATTATAAAGTGATATTGATTCTTAAATAGTATACATACACTCCAATACAATTCCACACTCATAGGAACGATATCATCACTCGTGCGTACGTACGGAATACCGTATCCACGATGTGATGTGACTCGTTCTACATGATCTTCATTGAATAATGATTATATAAATGAATTGAATGAATTAATATGATATATATTACAATAATACCATTCTGGAAATGAGGTATCTATGACCTAAAGAGAAGAATAATAATTTATTCGACAAAACACGCATAAGAACAAAAAGTAATAAACACCCGAATAACAAGTAGTAATGAAATATTACTAATAAGAAGCTAAGGATATGACCATAGATGATATCATAATAATAAGTATGATTCTGGAATAAGTCAATAATATTATTTAAATCATTATACAGGAGGTTCGGACACTTACGAAGCAAAACGGACCTAAGGTAAGGGAAAATATAACAATCTCATTTTATCCGAGATTGTTTATACTTTGGTATTTACTGGGGTGTATTTTATCATCCACATCCATGTTTTCTCAATATGTAATATTATTTCCATCCACCTACAATTGTTTAAATCCAATTTTACCCTTCGGTGAGTTTTTAGTAAAAGATAAGAAAGGAATCTTTTGTCGTTTTTCGTACGAGGTACTTTTTGACTTTTTCGACAAAAGTACGAAGAATGTTTTTTTTAACTTATAAGACATGAATGGATTTTTAAAACATTATTTCCAAGAAGCTGACTTTACAAGTTTTCAAGTTTATTTTTAATCAACTTCTTTTAGTTTAAAATTGTATGACATGTTAATAAAGGAAAATGTTTTTGAAGTAGAAAGAATATTTTCCTCAAGAATGGAGTTCAAGTGTTTTATCAAAATTATTTTCCATCTAAGATAATAAAGGGTTCTATTTCTATCCCTATTTTACATTGATTTGAATATCTTGTGATGGAATTATTTTTATGAATTCCTTTATCTTATATGAATTGTTTTATAATGTCACGATGTTTAAGATTCCCATTTTTATTACATGGGTTATGCTGTGATGTATGGTTTATGATTTTGTGGCACACATAAGAATGGAATCATTATGAGATGGGTGGGACCTATATCTCCCTCCAATGCATTGGGTAAAGATTTTATATCTCATGAGATAGACATGGCTGGAACGGTAGGTTATACCGGTTCAGAGAAACAGGATTGAAACGAGGAGTGAACTCGGTTTAGAAAGGGACTTTGTCCACTAAGATAGTCTTGGCAACGAGTCTTGTCTAATAAGAAATGATTCTCTATGATTATGTGTGTATGCCACAAAGTTTAATGTTTTATGTTATGATTATTGGGATTACATTTCACTACTATGATTTATCCCATGTTATGAAATTATGATTTCTTTTGCAGGTTAAGATTTCAAAAAGTTATGTTCTTATGTATATGATGTGATTGATATTTCTTTTGTTTACCCTTACTGAGCATTTAAGCTCACCCTTTTATGTTTTCTTTTCCCCAGGATATAAAGAAAGGTTTTAGGTATAAAAAAAGAAGATCTTTATGGGAGATGTTAAAGATCTTTCACCATGATTAGAAGACTATATTCCGAGTTTCCAAAGACACTAAACTATTACGGTCCTTGTGTGTCTGTGTTTTTGTTATGTACTAAGTATTCCGCAAAAGTAATGTAATGTCCATGTACGTTAAGCTTCGGGTCTCTACAGTTGGTATCAGAGGAAAGGTTTAGTCATCCTTTGGAAACTCGGAGGCAAAAAAGTTAGTGAGATCCCTAGAGATATTTCTAAGGTATGTCTAGGGATGTCCCTAAGGATAAGTATACGTATAGGATATAGTCCTAGAACTACGGTAACGATCATAGAATTTAACCTAAGATGTTAGATATTGAGGATACTACCCCTTTATTATGTTGTTTTCCTTAGCATGATTTTTTCCTCTCACACTATTCTTTTTGGGTTTTAGACGATGGCTGGAACCCGAAGGAACCGTGTTGATCAATGTAATGGACAATGCAATGGTTGTCCTTCTAAAAAAACAAATGTTATGGGAGATGGAGTGAAAAATCTTATTACTATACTTACACAAGCTATGAATCATTCTGGACTTCCAAATGAGAAGAGAAGGGAACAACATTCTATTGAGTCCTTCATGAGGCAACGTCCACCTTCTTTTAGTGGGTCTTCTGATCCACTTGTTGCCGAACAATGGATCAGTACCACTAAAAAGATATTTTCAGTTCTTCAATGTTCTGAACATGATAAAGTCATCTTAGCAGTATATCGTTTGGAAGGTGAAGCTGATCAATGGTGGAATCTTATCAAGAATACGAGGCAAAGAGATGAAATTGAGTCCATGGAATGGGACGAGTTCAAGAACTTATTTTTCAATAAGTACTTCCCTCGTATTCTTCGAACAAAGATGGAGAAGGAGTTTCTTGAACTAAATCAAAAGGATGATGAATCTTTTGGTATATACGATGCGAATTTTACAAGGCTTTCAAGGTATGCATCTGGATTTATCATCCAACCTGAAAGTAAAGTTGATCGATTCTTTAGTGGCTTAAAACCAAATCTTTGAAGGGCATTAGCTATAAGAGACTTTAGTAGCTATGAAGATATTGTGCGTTGTGCTATCAAGGTAGAAATGGATGTTGGTGTTACTTATCCATCTCATAGTTTTGACAAGAAACGAAAGATGGAGTTCAAGGAGAAATCTCAGAATAATGGTGAAAAGAAGATGAATGTTTCCTTATGCTCAAAGTGTGGAAAGAATCATGGTGGATATTGTATTAAAGGGACATGTAAATGTTTCAAATGTGGAAAGGAAGGTCATCGGGCATTTGAATGCCATAATGATGGGAAGAAGATGCCTAATGATGCAAAAAAAGGAAGGGATACACAGAATGAACCTACTACACTTCAATGCTTCAAGTGCAAGGAAATGGGGAATTATGCTAATAAATGACCTAATCCAAGGGTTAGTGATGATCGACATGAGCAACCACTTAAGGCAAAGGACAAAGGGAAGTCACATGCGATCACCATTGGTGATGTTGAATATGACAACGATGTGGTGGAATGATTAAGTGTTTATGTAATGGGATTCCATAATAATGTTGTATATAGTATCGTGGAATATTGGAATATTTATGTTTTGGTCTATTGTGGTTTTCAAAAATTTTATGGCATCAGTAACCATGAAAAGTGATTAAAATATTTTTGGAAAGCAGATGATATGCACATAATGAAGGGATAAAGAGAGTATAATATGTTTGATAGTATTCATGAGATCATGATTGATATAAGGACTAAGTGATATCATGGTTTGAGGATATAAAATTTTGAGGATTTTGGTATGTGGAAAGTGTTAACTTTTATGTGCATTCATGTTTTCACTAAGGTTCATTGGATATTCATTATTCAAGAGAATACATGATTAAGGTATTCACATGTTTGTAATTTGACCAACAAGATATATCCTATGATATATGGGGGATAAATGACGGCATTCACGTGATCATTTTATTTATACTATGATCTTAGACCGAAGTATTTTAGATAAGCCTAAAGATTGGAATGGATTATGTTGGATATAAGTTAGTATTGTTTAAGGATAAAACTTTTTTGATATTGTTGATGGGATGTTATAGTAATATAGCTTTCGAAAAGGGACAACCTGTAGGATGGGCGACAACCCATCACGTCAGACAAGGTTGTGGGAATCGAACCCACAACCAAAGTGCGACTGGCCTTTATCGCCTACCACTGGCCTACAGGAATTCCCTATTTAGTAGAGACTAGTTTTATTATATTAAGCAGTATATGAAGTATAAGTCCATTTTAGGAACCATATATGATTAATCTCACTATAGATGGATTTATGTATTATTTGATAACTTTTCTAACCTTTTGAGACAGATGAAATGACCCATCATTCTATCACATGATCTACTAACACATCACGAATAACAAATTCAACTTCATTTCTTTAAGGGATGAAGTGGAAATTGTTCAATTCACGAACAATAGTGAGATTGTACCAAAATCATGCAAGTATTTATTTTAATTCATCAAATTTAGGGAAATGATATTGAAAACCAAAAAATGTTGTCCTAGTGCTCTTATATCTGATGAATCAGATGGTACCTTAGATCGTCACAAATTTATGGCTTTGTGATTGCTGGCTTTTCCATAGACATGTTCTCTACCACTCTCCATCAGAACATGATGGTTAGATTTCTCTTCCATATCCATATTTTCACCTACGTGGAAACCCAATGATTAGTTTATTTGGGTAACCGTTATGTTTCATACTTTTGTTTTTAAAGATTGGTTTTGGTATTCCTTTTTACGATGTGAGTTTCTATTAAAGAAACTTTTTAATAGTAAACCATTTATAACCCCGACGAATTTTGAGGGAGAAATTCATTTTAAGGGGGGTAGAATGTAACACCCCGAGATTTTATGAAAAATATTCTTTTAATTTCATTAATGTCTTGTATTGTATGCTACACCAAGATTACCTTGCGCTATACGCAACACCGTATTAGCTTGCAGTATACGCAACACTATTCTTGGATCGTGTTACACACAATTTTGATAATAGTTATTCTACGCAACATTGAGTATATATATATATATTCAATGTATAAATGAAATATGGTTGGATTATGTTATACGAAACAACGAAGGATTCTTGCACAACACGTAACCCTGACTTGGCTTGCATTACACGCAATCGCGACCTTCCTCGATAGCCTGTGTTGTACGCAATACCAGGTTTTACTAAACAACGATATATTATTATAATATTATTATGAACTAGCCGTTATGAATAGTATTAACTAAATTTTGAATCTTATAACATTTTTATTCGTCTTCACATTTTCTAAAACATGGTATAAGAACAAAATAATTTTTTCGGGTAAAATAAGTATTTTTCAACAAATGCAGTTTTGCCGCCTTTTGATGGCGCACCCACTTTAAATCTAGTTTTTGACATGTTTATAAGTTCAATTTGAAAAAATAAAATTCTTCTTTGGAATCATGAAATAAAAATTTACTTTGGATAAATTTTCATATCATTCTGGTAACTTTCATATTTTGATGAATAGTAAAAACACGCTATATTTTAATTAAAAACAACTTTTTTCATCGCAATAATTTATATGGTCAAATTATAATATTAAATGGTTTTAAAGTATAAATATAATATATTTTTACCATTTAATATAATTTATGTCATTATCATTGATTCTACCTTGAATTCGTAGTATAAATCAATTCAATCTTTTGTAATGTTTTAAAGAAAAACTCGTTTTATTTCGACAACGAGATTAATTTTAATCTAATTTATGCAACTTTTGTGTATTGAATTTGGAAGAATGGATTCCATATTTGGAATCAGTGGATCCAAATTATGTTAATAAGCTACTTTTTATTTTTGGGAATTATGAATAGTAACTACGGTAAATTTTATTTACCATAGTTAAAGGTAAATCAGGTAATTAAGGGTAAATATAATATTATAAAATTACCCTAACACATGTCAAAATCATATTGGATGACTAAAAGTCGACCCATATCACCTAAGGGTCGGATTAGATTCATTTAATGGACTTTTGTCCATGAAAATAATTTAATTATTATTAAAACCAAAGAATGTGACAAGATGTCACTTTCTTAAATCTTATAAGTATAATAATTTTAATTTAGTGATAAAATTCATGAAACTTCGAAAAATAAATAGTCTCCAGAAAGCTAATATAATTATCTACATCATAGAAATTTATTTATAATTTTTAGGGATTAAATAATTATCATTTATTATGACAAAAAGATGATGCAGTAATTGTCTTATTAATGAAATATTGACATAATTGATGTTATAAATACCCAAATAAATGTAATTTAAGACTTTTTATGAATTAAAATAATTTTATAGGTTAATATGACATGTTATTATTGATTTAATTAACTTTTTTTCGAACTAATCATTCTGTTATGATTTTCAAAAAAATCAATTACTAAATAGTGTCAAAATTGACATAAAATAGTTTTTAAAACAAATATTATATTATTAATTGTTATTTTATTCCTAAAAATATAAGGTTCGGCCACATGACTTAGATAAGGTTATATATATTAATAATAAACAACTTTGTGTTCGTTTGGCTTCTTATAGTAAGTTTATTAACCTTATAGTATAAGAACACAAGAAGACACGGTAAAAGTAAAATTATTTTACTTAATGTTAAATCTAAATGATAAGGTTAAAATAGGAACCTAAACTTGTCTAAATTATATTGGATGAGATTATTTCGACCCATACCCATCTTATCTTCGAAATAAATCAATTTGGAGCTATTTAAAACCGAATTTGTCTTTATAATAAAATAATAGTTTTAGTTATTCCAAAGGTGCCCCTCTCCTCCCTTATAAAAGGGCACCTCCTCCCCCTCTTCCTCACACCACCTTGAGCCTTCAAGATCGGCCAACCCCTGCCAATTTCTCCTCTACACTTCCCTAGAGACATCCTAGAGGTCCTGGTCTTCTTCAAAGACCAATTTTTGTTCCCTAAAAGAATGTCTCAAAGAAGCACTTCAAAGAAGAGGTAATGTCCGTTACCGATTCTTTCATCTTTATTTCTTCTTCCACTTCTTCTTATTTAGTTGTTTCATTATGAAGTAATAACATCAGTATCACTCATATACTGATATGTTATTATAAGTATGAAACAACCCTATTTCACCATCTATCTATCCTACAGAAAAAGAAATCACCGCGCATGCGTACGTACGGAATACCGTCTCCACGCCGTGGTGTAATCTATTTTCCACCACCACCTTACTTGGATGGGTATAATGGTGTAAATAATGACTATATATGACTATTATAAATTGATATTTATTCTGAAATAGTATACATACCCTCCAATACAATTCCACAGTCATAGGAACGATATCATCACTCGTGCGTACGTACGGAATACCGTCTCCACGAAGTGATGCGACTCGTTCTACATGATCTTCATTGCATAATGATTATATAAATGAATGGAATGAATGAAAATGATATATATTACAATAATAACAATCTGGAAATGTGGTATCTATAACCCAAAGAGAAGAATAAGAACTTATTCGACAAAACACGCATAAGAACAAAAAGTAATAAACACCCGAATAACAAGTAGTAATGAAATATTACTAATAAGAAGCTAAGAATATGACCATATATGATATCATAATAATAAGTATTATTCTGGAATAAGTCAATAACATTATTTAAATCATTATACAGGAGTTTCAGACACTTACGAAGCAAAATGAACCTAAGGTAAGGGAAAATATCACAATCTCATTTTATCCGAGATTGTTTATACTTTGGTATTTACTGGGGTGTATTTTGTCATCCACATCCATGTTTCCTCAATATGTAATATTATTTCTATCCACCTAAAATTGTTTAAATCCAATTTTACCCTTCGGTGAGTTTTTAGTAAAAGATAAGAAAGGAATCTTTTGTCGTTTTTCGTACGAGGTACTTTTTGACTTTTCCGACAAAAGTACGAGGAATGTTTTTTTAAACTTATACGACATGAATGGATTTTTAAAACATTATTTCCCAGAAGCTTACTTTACAAGTTTTCAAGTTTATTTTTAATCAACTTATTTTAGTTTAAAATTGTATGACATGTTAAGAAAGGAAAATGTTTTTGAAGTAGAAAGGATATTTTCCTCAAGAATGGAGTTCAAGTGTTTTATCAAATTTATTTTCTATATAAGATAATAAAGGGTTCTGTTTATATCCCTATTTTTACATTTATTTGACTATGTTGTGATGGAATTATTTTTATGAATTCTTTTATCTTATATGAATTGTTTTATGATGTCACAATGTTTAAGATTCCCATTTTTATTACATGGGTTATGTTATGATGTATGGTTTATGATTTTGTGGCACACATAAGAATGGTATCATTATGAGATGGGTGAGACCTATATCTCCCTCCAATGAATTGGGTAAAGATTTGATATCTCATGAGATAGACATGGTTGGAACGGTAGGTTATACCGGTTCAGTGAAACAGGACAGAAACGAGGAGTGAACTCGGTTCAGAAAGGGACTTTGTCCACTAAGATAGTCTTGGCAACGAGTCTTGACTAATAAGAAATGATTCTCTATGATTATGTGTGTATGCCACAAAGTTTCATGTTTTATGTTATGATTATTGGGATTACATTTCACTACTACGATTTATCCCATGTTATGAAATTATGATATCTTTTGCAGGTTAAGATTTCAAAAAGTTATGTTCTTATGTATATGATGTGATTGATATTTCTTTTGTTTACCCTTACTGAGCATTTCAGCTCACCCTTTTATGTTTTCTTTTCCCCAGGATATAAAGAAAGGTTTTAGTTATAAAAAATAAGATCTTTATGTGAGATGTTGAAGATCTTTCACCACGATTAGAAGACTATATTCCGAGTTTCCAAAGACACTAAACTATTACAGTCCTTGTGTGTGTGTGTTTTTGTTATGTACTAAGTATTCCTCAAAAGTAATGTAATTTCCATGTACGTTAAGCTTCAGGTCTCTACAATTATATAATCATGTTTTAATAGGATTTAATGTAGGTAGAATAAGTAGTAAAAATAAAATAATTTGTTAAGAAAATTACCTCCTCTATTGAAGAACACTTTAGATTTACACCTCTTGTAACACCCCAACCCAAACTTCCCAATTCAGTCCATATTACTACATGGACTCATGAATGTATCCCCATAAAAAATTGTTTTTTAACTAGCTTCTAGGGTCTCAACACTATCAGTTGGGAGACAATAACCTCAGTATCAATAAAAACAATATTAACACAAGATAACACAAAAGAATAAATAAGAAATGCTTTAACAAATGACATTGAAACTATATGAAGTCATACAAAATTATAATCCAAGGAATCATCGAAACATTAGTCAAACCATATTATGTGTAAAAAAAATATGTATATAAAACTCCATGAATTCCTTATGGAGTCCATCGAAATACCTTCTCTAAAAACTATGCTTCGTCTCTTTTCTCCGTATCAATGGGGACTGGAAAATTACTATATCCCTAATCATATACTCTGCACATTTATTGATATTCCCATTTAGAGTGTGAGTAGAAAACTAGTAGGAAACCAACGATGCATCCTTAACATGAGTACACATTCATAAGAGTGTATATCAAGATAATAAATTAGCACACAAGATACATTATAAAATCATGTACTGAGATATCATGTGCTAAGCAAGATTCCACAAACACCTAAACGTATCTTCTTCAACTCTATACTATAATCATTGTCATAATAGAATTTGTGAACAAAATTCGTCTACAAGGTCACCAAAACTACCAGAAAACCACCATATATATAATAAGCCTTGTATGAAGACACCAGAACATTATGACTTATCTCTCACATGGTTTAAGATATAGGGTCATCATATAGTGACACTAACTTATGTCAGGATACTTGTCCACCATATCTCAAAATTTTGTATCAGGTCATGTAATAAAAGATCATAATTTACCATTGATTCCTGATACAGTAGATCTCATAAGAATGTCATTCCCCAAGGATATGCCACAAGGATATCATGCCTAATTTTAACATAGTACTGGCATCATGGTATATGAAATATCTAAACATGATCTACATTTAGATCCATTTAACCATGATGGGTCCACCTATCACTTTGGTGCCATGCATAGAAATATAGTATAACATATACAAACACATAATAAAGTAAAATTTTCATTTCATACAGAGGTAAAAAATAGCATATCAATTTTGATAAATGGTAGCTAAACATACACACATGCGATCAAACTGAAACATTGGTCTCATGAGTTAGACCCACACAAAAATACGATCATACTAAATGTAATATCATGGGATACACATGCATGAACTTGGGATAAAACCCAAACATTGTCTAAATCATATAAACTCACAATGTCATATCATCCTTAGTATTATATGCATGGACTATACATGGTAAACAATTTCCTACCTTAAGTGTGTTAACATCAATGTTAAGGTTTATTGAGAGCATCATCACTCAGATAGCCCCACATAACAACTAGAAAAGGTTTATATGATAATACTTCCTACATATGATGCCAATTAAAAATGATATTTTTCTATAATTAGACTCAATAATAAAAAACCTTGGTGTAAAATAATCAAATACCCAATTTATAACACTTTAAATGGAAGAATTTGAGTCCAGTCGATGAAGGAAGAAATTAATCAATGTTGGAAAACGAAAATGGAGAATAGTTGAAGATTATATGGTTTTTATTGAACACTAAAAACCTCTATATTATATATTTTAATTATTAAAAGTGGGGTGAATGATAAAAAATGCATTCAAGACACCTCATTTATGTTTCACATTTTTACCCTTTGAAATAGACAACATCCAAAATGATTAGAAATAGTTTCATCCATTTCAAAATGCACACAACTACCATCATGAAGACTACCATGGTCATGGTTTTCCTAACACCTCATCCAATATGTCCATCCCCCAGTGTGTGATTCCAAGACCCAAGAATTTTTCCTTCACTATAACCTCCACCACTGGAGTGGCGAGGTTTACCAAGCCACAACCTATAGGATCTTCCACAACACTCCATGTAAATAGAAACACCCTTTTCACATCGTTTACCCCATGGCTGAGAGTCAACAAGAACCACCACATACTTCACCACAACTATGGTGTATACCATTTTTGACAATGGAGTTTTGGAATTCCTCTAATAGTTACTAAAATATAACTAGTATTTATGCAAACATGGATCAAATGAGAAAACTAAATAAAAAGACAGAAAGATGAATTAACACATTGAAACAAAAATTATAAGAATTTAATATACCCCCCTCTTGGGATTATCATTCTTGAGAAGTCTCCATAGTGGTCCTTCTTAGGAAATATAGTCTGATGATCCTAAACATCGGACTCCCACTCCCATGTTTCATTTCAGATATGTCTATTATTCTATATGACATGAAAATGTGGTATTTTATTCCCAATAATACATCATGGCTTTGGTCTAAAATTCCCCATAGGTCATCCTCTAAATATGTATCTAGTTCCAAATCAGTGTAATCACATTAGATAACATATGCATGACCCGAAATGTACCTGTAATGTTGAGGAATGTGGATCAAACGATTCATGACTCAATAATGTTGAGTGGGGTTTCATAATTATGGAATTTCCATGGTATATTCAGTGATCTCAATCTGTCTCAAAACCCATGGATCATTCTTCCATGAATTCCATAAATGGAAATTCCCCAACTGAGGTGACAACTGAAAGAACACCTATTATCCAATAGAGAACTCTGAAGGCAATCTCTTCCGGTTGGCATACAATTTTCTCTTTCTTTACGAGGTAATAAATGACTTCTGGATCAACTACATTCTACCATTGGTCACCTGCACCATACACGTTCTAAGAAATATTACCTCACTTGCCTTGTTTAAACAAAAATATGAGGAGTGTGATCATATATAGATATCCTCAAAAGGTTACATATAAATTTAATCCTGGAAACTACATTTGATAACAACATCCACCTAGGATAGACACTCATCCTATACTCCAACGAAGCCCATGATGAATTGCATAAGATTATCCTCAATGATCTAAATCATCCTATATGACTTCCCATCAGTTTATAGATGATATTTTTTACTTAGTTTGAAATGAGTCTCAAAAACCTTTAGAAAACCAATCCAAAACTATAATATAAAATTTTAATCCCAATACAATAAGATAATGGAAGGAACTCCCAGATGTCATAAAATCACCCTAACATATATCTTTCCCGCCTAAAAAAAGGCAGGTCTCTTAGATGAAAAAGTTATTTTCTAATTTTTTTAACTGAAACCTAGCACCATATCATTATCAAATCTCAATATGGTTATAGGTAGACCCATAAAAAAGTTTATCATCACCTATTACAACATTCACAACGACTGCATAAGTGTCTGAATAAAACCATCAATATTATGATGATAAATCTCTACTCTATGACATACAAGGAATTGAAAAACCTTTCTGAAGATGTCCTACCTCATTCTCAAATACCTTAATTGACATCGAATTGCATGCAACATATTCTTTATCCTGGATTAAATTCCTACTTTTTAACTCGAGAGTATCACATCATCTATTTTCCAATAAAATCTGAAACTTCTACTCTCCCATGGATGTAGATCACATTTTTTCACATAAGGAACACACTAGAACAAAATCACCCCCTTCCATAGTCCATAGTTTCTTATAGAACCACACACTCTGGATTTGACTCTTGTCACACTTTCACATGGTCCACCATGGATGACCTGATAACCAAAGGTGAACATATCATCAAACCATGAACCCCTTATCCATTCAAAATACAGTTAGAATTCAATCATATCATATTCCATTCCTTATATGAATTTATCTCTCCAAAATTATGCATCTATGATGTTTTTTAAATAGAGAATATATAATTTAATTACCCATTCCCATAGAATAGACCATCTCTAGGATGAATATATTTAGATACTCCAACCAATGCCTGCTCCTTATGTTTATATTCTATTGATAGAATATATATTAGAGTCGTTTGTGGTCATTAAGAGCCATACGCTGCTAAATTTTCCATCTCCATAAAAATTTTCACAAATAATTACATGGGGAATATTAGTAATGTGTATATCCAATACCAGGATATGGATATATCCAAATCACGGTCATCATAAATCTTTCCTTCAACTCATGGAAGGCCTCCTCAAAAATATCTTTTCCCTCAAAATTCACTATCTTCATTTTGAGCCTTATCAAAGGAGAATTAAAATGGGGTAATCCCCATGTGAATCATCTATAGTATAAAACCAAACCACATAAGCATTGGATCTAAAAAACATTCCATAGATGAGTGCATGAAAACATTAGTTCTACCATATCTGGATCGATATAAATTCCCAAATCATAAATTTCATGCATAAGAACCAAAATTATAGAATTTAAAAGTGACACTTCAACAATTTGGTGTAAAGAAGGATTTTGCAACATTTACTCAATACAATATCAAGGTGTCTGAAATGAATTTATGATGTCCAAGAGTATGTGAGGACATCATCAATAATAACCGGAATGAAGGATTGTAAATGCATATAGAAGATCTCATTCAGGAGATCCATTAATACTACTGGAACGTTTTTCATCAAAAAAGGCATTACATGATACTCAGAAATTTTGTATCAACTCTTAAACATAGTATTAGTAATATCCTCTAATATTAAACAAAACACGTGGTATCCTGACTATATGTAAATGCTGGACAAACACCTGGCCCCCTGAAACTGGTCAAACAAGTCATTGATTGTTGAAAATGGGTATTGATTCTTCATAATAAAAAATTTTAGATTATTTTAGTATAAATAATATAGGACTATGATACAACATATTTGAGAATAATACCATATCATTCTATTCAAATGTGGTCAGTCTGATAAAACCTTTTACCTTCCAATCCTTGAGCTTCACCTTGAGTTCTTTCAATTGATATGGTTCCATATGATATGGGGGAATAAAATATTTGAATCTCTCTTAGAATGAGTTCAATTTCATTGTCAATTAATCTATATAGATTGATTCTTTAAATATTGTCTAGAAAATCATCCTAATAATGGTCCACTAGTTGTGGAAAGGAAAAGGGTACTACTGGATCCATTGCAAGAGCTATTCCTTCTACTTGTATTATAATGGATCTAATCTTCCATAGATATGGTCCCATTCTTCTTTCAACAACATCTAATTTAGTGGTTGACAAAAACGACTCCCATTAGGTCAAGAAAATGAAAAATGAAACTTAAATTTGATGATTTTTCCTTGATAACTAGTAAACCAATCCATTCCAAATATCTCAGCGAAGATATTCATATCTAAGATTATTAAATATCAAAGTTGTCTATAGAAAAAAACTAAAGGATATCCTAGAAATCAATGAAGTTGATCCACTGTATTTTGAAATGTAGTGATAAGTGATAGAAACTATAATAATAAATTCACCATTAATTCAATACCCATTTTTTTGATAATATAATCAAATTGAAAGAACCACTGCAAAAAATAATGGTATAAAGAGAAGTGGTGAATAATAATGTACCTTGAATGATCATTGATCCCTCTTCACATTCAATCAGAACTTGATGCACTATATATACTCATACCACCTCATATATATATTTCCATATCCCTTATATTAATTAAACTTTTGATTCAATGTAGCACCCTAATTTTTTTTAAATGAAAAAAAGTTCAGTAGTGTATATGACACACAACACCAATAGTAAAAAACATGATTGTTTAAATATGACCATTATAAACATTCTGTTAAATAGGAGGGTACAAAAATTATTAACTTATTTAGGAAATATATACTAAGATATTATGAAATATAAATGTATTGACAAATTTTTAGGAAATAATCACTCAATTTTTAATTAAGGCATTTTATTCATATAAACACATATTTTCTTCAAGAATTATTTTAATAATTTTATGTGATAATGTTATAAATAAATTCTAAAACTTTTAGAAAAGATATTTTATAATATTAACATTATTTTTTGAATCATAATATCAAAATTATAATAGGGAAATATTTTGGAATTTTTTTAAATGGTCAATTTCTCTTTGAATAGTGAAAAATACTATCTTTTAAAATACGATCATTTATTTTTTTTAATAAATTAAGTAATTTATAAAGTCCCATTAAATTTTCAATTTTGTCACAAAGTTACATATGAATTTTTTTTATAAATAATATTATTAATTAAATTTTAAGATTCAATTTTCATGATTTTGGTATATGTGTATCTTTTCTTTAAAAATACTATTTCCTAAAAAAACATTTTATGTCCATTAAGTTAATCCATTTTAAATAATTAAAATAACCCCAAATAATGAATAATTTAAAATAAATATATATTATATAGAAATTTATATTAAGTGAAATTAATAGAGTTATTTTTACTACTCATAGAGTCAATATATTTCCATTTATTTCCAGAAAAACTATTTTTTATGAAAAACTAATTTTCATTGCAATTTACAGATTTAATTTTAAATTAAATTATCCCACTTATATGATTTTAATTTTATAAAATTAAATAAATATTTTTAATATTAATAAATAAAATTATTTAATAAGTTCAATATAATTTTTGGTTATAATTTACAGTAAAAATAGTAAAAAATAATTATCACGTTTATGTTTAAAATCTGGTTTTGTGCGTTACATGCGCAAGTGTTAGAATATGTCTTCCACACACATAGAATTTATATTTTACAAATTTAGTTTTATATTTATTATATGGGGGTCTAAATTATACAATAATCTTAATTTTATATTTAGTTTTAAGGGGTATACTATCTAGGTAAAAAATGGTTTCCATGGGGAAAACAAAAATGGTAAAAGTGAGTAACCATAGAGGTAAAGGGAATTATATGTTTAAAAATTATTCTTTCTGAATTAATGAGGTGTTTATAAACCTTATCTTCCCCCAAATCCACTATTTATCAATTTTTTTGGATCTTGGATTATGAGTGACTTCCCATTAATGAATATTTTCGGGTATTTACAAAAATGTCACTCCTTCAGCTTATAAAAGGGAACCTCATACCCTCTTATAATAATATATAAAAATGTTTTTAAATCTTAAAATACCTACAAATATAACTTCATAATTTCCCTTACATATTTCTAGAGGACATTTTTTGTATAAATCCCTTATATGAAGTCTTTTGGTGAAAATATAAAAAGGTTTCCCAAAAAGGTTGTATCGTTAGTAGTTATATTTTTTGTTTTATTTCTTAATCCACCTTTATAAAACATAATTTATTATCGGTGATATAATAACATTATCATATTCTATATACTGAGATATTATTATTTTAATGGAATAACTTACATTCATCTCCTCCTTTATCAAATGGGGAATGAAACCATAGTTTATGTGTATGGAGTAATATCACCTCACAAACCAATGTAATTCCTTATTCATCATCACCTATGATGTATATTAATAATTATGGATATATTATATACATATACATATATATATATATATATGATATTTATGAAATATTTATCTTTCTCTAAATATAAAATATCATATATTTTCTTACCATACCATTTATTAAAAAATGATAGTGTTATTCATGCGTACGTGTGGATTACCACTTCTTTGAAGTGATGTGATTTGTTTTTCATTGGCTAGTCACATGGGTTGTGTATAACGGTTTTTTAAATGAATAATATGATATAATTATTATTATATAAATATATAATAACACTTACTAATAGAGAAACTTTATATGTATATTTTAATAAAATAATGATTAATTATTGATGTTTTAGAATGATAAAACTCATGTATTTAAATGTGTTACTAAAATAATGGGAAATTTGGAATATAGATTGAAAATGAGAAAAATTGTGAAAATTTCATAATTCTGGATTTCTGACGGATTTTTACATCAATGGTATTTTGGTCATTTCATTAAAAATATAATTCCAAATCGAGTGATTTTGCTTAAATCCTTGTTTTATTTCATTAAAATTTTTCTTTTACACCAATGGATGATTCCTTTATCTAGAGGCCTTAAAAAATCAATGAAGTTGAAAAATTTTATGGGTTAACCGCATAGACCCCACTATCGTAACATAATCCCATCTCAGCCTAAACACCTACAGAGAAGGTTATTACACCTATAATTGAATGAGGAAAAATTGGTTCATTAATATAATTAATTTTAGGGTGTTTTGAAGTAATTAATGTCACCTTTGGGTGTTATAATTTTGACGGAAGCGTTTTGAAACTTTTATAAAAAACAGTAACAGTCAATGAAAAATTCATAACTCCAACATCCGTTTGTAAAATGATATGAAAATTTGAAAGGATATGGAGAAATAAATATGGAATATCTTTTATGAATGATACCATTCTAAAATCATCACTTAAATGGTTCGAAAATGTAACATATTTTTTGAGGATATACTCTACATATAAAAGGAGAGGAGCTCCAACATCTCAAATCATTCCATTCCACTCTATCTCATTTGAGAAACCAAGTAGAAGATCTACAACAAATGAGGATGGCTGAAAATATTCCCCATTTCTTATTCTTCATGTTTTAATTTTCTTTATTTTAGTTTGATTTTCAATTGTAATTTAAATTTTAGGTTTATTAATCCATGCATTTTTGTTTCGCTATCCATCCCATAATTATTTTTTCTCAATTATCATATTTTAATTATAAGTTTTATTATCATTATTATTATAATTAATGTTAATAGTGATAATATTATTAATAATAATATTATCAATATTATCATTACTATATTTATAAGATTCTTATTTGAAAACTATTTTAATTTCTCCCTCTCTACTTATTCATAATTCATTTTCTTAATTATAATACGGAAAATATAAATTAATATTATTATTATTATTTAAAAATCATTATTAGTTATTTATTATTCTTATCTATTTTTCTCTCCTCCTATCCATCCACCATTGTGATCAGTTACTCTTAGAAATGAGAGGATAACCCCAAGGCTTGGACCAGGTGGAGGTTAAGGAGTACATGAGTTTTATTTAATGATTATTTTATGTTTGTGGTAGATTTGAGTTGTATGGTGTGGTGAGGAAAATTTCACTAATGTGGTGATGGCCCCCAATGACATGTAACGTAAAAAATATTTAGTCAGATAAAGAATTGTGATTCAAATGTGATATTTCATGATTGGATTATAGAACTAAAATCAACATATAAAAGAGAATAATAATTGAACCTAAATATAAAACCTAAAACTATGTTCTTTCTTCAACAACTCATTATGTTTTAACTGGATGATAGTTTATATTTTTAAATAATCAAAAACCCAAATTTTTTTTCATTTTTATCATTAGATAATAATAACAATAAAAAGAGATAGTTTAGATGATATAGAAGAAATATGTGAACCAAATTGAAAGGATTCTCAAGAGATACGACCCTGGTCATCCACTTTGTTGCACTAGAAAAAATATAATTGCTTTCATCCATGCCCCATGATAGGTTTGTGTCAAAACTAGCATCATTATCGGGGAGTAAATTGGTTCTTTACTTTATGTTTTCTATTTTCAAATTTTAGATTATTTTCATTATTTTTCAAAAACCCTATAAAAAATTATTTTTTCGACGGTGTATTCAAATTAAAATTAGAATTTGTGGAACAGTTACTCATAGGTGCAAGAAAATAAAACATACTACAATGAAGAGGCCCTACAATGAAGGGATGGTGCTCGATTGATAATTGTTAAACATAATCAAAGAGGCATATCAACATGGATATCATAATAATATTTGATGGAAATGGAAGATGAGATCCAAACTGATATACAATGATTCAAGTCTAAGAAGAAAGTGCCGATTTTCTTTCCTAATTTCACTGAAGAAATCTGAGAATTTGAGTCCTAACATGAGTTGGAGGATCACGACTACCTACCTCCATCAAGTGATAATAAAATCCAAGAGGCTCACTCAATCAAAGAAGAGATCCAAGACGAACCAACTCAGGGAGATGATACATTCTTAAAATATAACTAATTTAATTTTTTTGAAACTACTTTTAGTGCTAATCTCAAATATTTTGAATTTTCTGAATCAGATGATTCATATTATTCCCTAGATGGTTGAGAGGAAAAATAAATTTCACCTATTGAGGAAAACCTGGAGCTCTCTAAAGACATTGAGTATCTTCTTGGGGAATCCAATGAAGAGATACTGGTGGATCTTCCTGAAGAACTAGAGACACATGATTCTACACATGGGAAGAAACTATTAGAAGGACAATAAGATGTTTACCAAGTAAAAACAAAGGTGGATGATGTTCCACAATTCATCATGCCCTAACCATGGAATATGCACCATATTGTGAAGGAGAATACCTAGTTTTCTATATATGGAATTCTACTCAATAAGAATAAATTGGGTAATGCTGGGAAAATCTACATGTGGTGGTTCAAGTTAAATAATGCCCATCCACCATCTGATTTTGGATAACAACTGGTATTGTCCTTAGTAGGAATAAAAAAATTCAGGGCCCACTTAGGGGATTTTACCAAAATTTATCTTTACATACTTATATAATAATTTAGATTCCATTTTCATTTCCAAGGAAGTAGTGGAGTGTTCAACCCCTGCATCATATCTTTTTGATCAATAATGGCTTGAACCTGGTTCTTAATTGAGTTGGTTTACTTTTATAGGTTCATGGTGGTAGAAGGAATCATCAAACAATAGAAGACAAGGACTAAGATTCATGGGAAGGGGAGTTCATTTTCATTGTTTAACATTTAAAATCCTTAATTTTTTCGGTCCAAATCATGTTTTTGAGCTTTTAGTATAATAATTTCATTCCCACACTTGAATTAATGCTTTACATGACTTATCTAGGATACATGAGTTTCTTAGGAATCCATTTAATCTATGTTTTATAATTTAATGTTAATGAAATTGAATGATTAAAATGGAGAATTTAATTTTTAAAAGCAATGCATCGATATTAAAATGAGGACTCATGATTTTAAAGAGTTAATTGATTCATGTAAATGAAATTCATCAACCATTTTTTTCAACCATTGATTTTATGAAATGCATGCTAATTTATCTGTTATTATTAATTATGTCTTAAGTGATTGTCCCAAATCATATGTCTCATTCATAAGGGCATTTCTACGCCAAATATTTCATATTTTATATTTATAATATTTCTTGAGTGATCTTGGGACATGTCACCTACCAGAACTTTTATTGAAACTTGTCAAATACATGACTATACAAAAACACATTTTAAATGATTGATACATCTTTCCAAAATCCAATATCTATAAAATACCACATTTACATTAATAATTATTTTATCCCATAGGGACCATGAAGGAACGTTATAGGGATGAGCCATGTTTCTGAATATTTTATCCATTTCTACCCTACTCTTGGTATTTGCATTATATTTTAAAGTTGAAGTGCACGGGGAAAGGGAATCTTGGTGGAATGGATGATATATATTGTAAGGAATAAGTGTGGGGGTGATATTTTTGTAATTTTAAAATGTTGTGGAATCATTAATTTTCTCTATATTTTTCCCTTGTTGAATAAAAAAAGAAAAAAATAAAAAAAAAGAAAATAGAAAAAAAATAAAAAAAGTGTTGTGATTTGGGAAAACAAAAAATCACCATTTTCCAGACCAATGACCTTCTAATAGTATGTGGTTAGGTGATGGATGTGATGTTTCATCTAATTATGACATTAAAAAAGGAAAAAACACAAATCAAGAGGGGGCATAAGTCATTAATTAAGCATATTTGATAATAACCTTTACATTGAGTTTTGGGGAAGTGGGTGTTTCTACGTTTAAGGGGATAATTTCATTACAATTTTTGATATCATGGATTTTACTTAAGAGATAAACCTCCTCCTTTAGAGTTAATTTTTAATGAATCAAATCCTACCAACCTTAAGCCACAAATTCAATTTAACCTTTATTCTAAGTCCCCATGATTTTATGTGTTTTTTTCGATACAAAGTGGAGAAAGCATTTCATTTAAAAGACAATAGATAAGGAGCATGTTTCCATGATATGATCATAAGTATACATGATTTATATCATGAGTTATGAGAGAAAAGATATAAAAGTGAGGTAGATCATGATTTGGCATGTTTAATGATAATGAACTGAGGAGCTTGAATGAATTAAAGGATAAGTTCTATCATTTTTCATTGGGAAAAAGTAAAATATGCGATTTATTTGTTTCTCTGAAAAAAGAGAAATAAAATCAATATTTTATGTGTATTTTTGAATGTTTTATTTGGAATTGAAAATTGTTCGATTATATTAGATTGAAATTTGAATATTGATAACATTGGTCCCCTCTGATTTTCAATGTTGAGATTTTATGCTTGAGGGAAATCATGGTTTAAGTATGGGGGTATTTGATAGATAAACTTTATGTTCATATTTCCAATGAAATAATGATTATGTTTTTATGTTTTAAATAATGAAACCTGTTTATTTGATTGTTTTATTAAAATAAAGGGCAATTTGGATTATAAAATGAAAATGAGGAAAATTATGAAAGTACTTAATTCTAAATTTTTGAAAAAAAATTATGACATTGGTATTTTAGAAATTTCATTAGAAATATAATTCCAAATTTATAGATTCTTTTGTTAATCCTTATTTTATTTCTTTTTATAGAACAAGGGTTGATTCAAGCATCTAGAGGCCTTAAAAATCAATGATTTTGAATAATTTTCTAGCCGAACAACATAGACACCACCGCCATTATGAAACACCATCTCAGACTACCCACCTCCAATGGTGGTTATTCTACCTAGTATAGAAAAAGTAAAAATAAGCGCATTTCAAAAATTAATTTGAGGGAGTTCTAATGTAATTAAGTTTTACATTGGATGTTATACTTTTGAAAGAAGTTTCCTAAAACCTTTATCTAGAAAAAGTAAAATTCAATTAAAAATTCCAAACTCTTACTTCCAGTGGAAAAATGAGATGAAAATTTGAGATGAGATTTCCAAGAAAATGGGGAATTTTTTTTGAAGGGGACCACGTGTGAATCATCAAGTTAATGGTTAAAAAAGGAAATATTTTTTGGAGGACCGATTCTGCCTATAAAAGGCGAGAAGCTCCTAACTCTCAAATAATTTCATTCCACTCCATCTCATTTGAGGAACCAAAGAGGAGATATAGACTAAGGGAGTCCATCCAAAAAACTTACCCATTTTTTCTTTTTCATTTTTACCTTTCATTATTTTAGTGTTATTTTCAATTGAAATTTTAATTATAATTTTATTAATCCAAGAATTTGTGTTTCTCCATCCATCCCATAATTTATTTCTCAATTATCTTATTTTAATTTTATATTTTATTATAATTATTATTAGTGTTAATATTAATAATCTTATTAATATTAATATTAATATTATTATAATTATTATAATTATCACATTATTATTTTAATCAATTTTTAATTTTATCCCTCTCTCTTTTTTCAAAAAATATTTTCTTAATTATAATGGTAATAATATTAATTAATAATAATATTAATAGTTTAAAAATCATTAAAATTATTTATTCTTCTTCTATCTCTCTCTTTCCTCTCTTAATCTATCTCCTCCCATCCATCCACCACTGTGATAACTTACTCTCATAAATGAGAGATAACCCCCAAGGCTTTGCCTAGGGGGAGGTCAAGGAGTTCATGGGTTTTCTTTTATATTTATTTTAGGTTTGTGGTAGATTTGTGTAACATGCTTGGGTGAGACGAATGTCCCCGATGGGTGACGACCCCTAATGACATGTAACATAAACAATTACTATTTAAGAAATAAATGGTGATTTAAATGTAATATTTCATGTTTGGATTATCAAAGTTGAATTTATATATAAATGATAATAATGATTAAACCTAAGACTAAACCACAAAACCATGTTTTTATTCTTTAACTCATTCTATTTTCCTTGCATGATATTTTATATTTTGAAATAATCAAAAACCCAAAAACATTTTCATTTTTTTCATTAGATAATAAAAACAACAAATAGATATTTTTTTGGTGATATAGAATTTGTATGTGAATCCATATGAAAGACACCCCAAGAAATACGACCTTGGTAAGCCCCTACGCTGCACTTGAAAAATATATAATTTCTTTTGCCCATGCCCCATTAGAGGCATGCATCAAAACTAGCATCATTTCTAGGGAGATAATCAATTGTTACATTACATTTTCTATTTTCAAATCTCAGATAGTTTTTATTAATTAAAAACCCATAAAAATTTATTTTTTCCATACTGTATTCAAATTAAAATTATGAAGCACAGAACAATTAATCATAGGTGTAGGAAGATGAAACATACTACACTGAGGATTCCCTCCAACAAAGGGCCTTTTCTCTAATGATAATGATCAAATAGAATCAAAGAGGCATAATAATATCGATCTTATAAGAATATATGATGGAAATAGTCAATGAGAACCAAACAAATATACAAATATTCATGGCCAGGAAGAAAGTGATGCTTTTATTTCAGGATTTCACTAAAGAAATCCAAGAATTAGTGAAAAAAATAAATTTGGAGGAACCCAACTACCTACGTCTATCCAGTGATAATCAACTCCAAGAGGAAATTTCCATTAAAGAAGAGATTCAAGCCAAACCACCTCTGGTAGATGATAAATTTTTTAATTAAAACCCATTAAGTTTTTTAGAAACTAATTTGAATACTACTCCCAATTATTTTGAATTTTATGAATTAGATGAATATTATTATTCCCTAGAGGATGAAGATGAAAAATAAATTACAACTGTTGAGGAACACCTAGATCACCCTGAAGAGATTTAGTGTCTACTAGAGGAATCCCATGAAGATATGCCACTATATCTTCTTAAAGAACCATAGACACATATTTCTTTACATTGGGAGAAACCACTGGAAGAATAATAAGATGTCTCACAAGTTTCAACAATAGAGGAGGAGGTTCCGTACTTTATCTTACCTCAACCATTGAAGGTCAATCACATTACAAAGGGGGAAGACATAGTTTATTCTATAAATGGAATCCTCCTCAACAAAAAATAGATAAGGGGATTCTTGGAAAATCCACATGTGTTTGTTTATGTCAAATAATCCCCATCCACCATCTTATTTTCGATACCTTCTGGTACTACCTTCTAGATGCAGTAAAAATTCATGGCCCACTTAGGGGATCTTACTAAGATTTATCATTACATGCATTCTAGGAATTTATATTTCAATATAATTTCCTAGGAAGTGGTGTAGTGTGCATCCCCTCCCTCATATCTTTTTAGGATTTAATGACATGATACTTGTTCTTAATTGATTTTTTTTCTTTTATAGGTTCATGATGGAAGAAGGAAACCTCAAACAGTAGAAAGGAATGACTAAGCTTAATGAGAAAGGGAATTAATTTTTATTGTTTAACTTTTAAACTTCTTACATTTTTTTGGTCCAAAATATGTTTTAGAGATATAAATATAATAATTACATGCCCACACTTGAATTAATGCTTTAAATGACTTATATAGGAGTCATGATTTTTACAATAATTGAGTGATTCCGTGTTTTAAAATTAAATTTTAATGATATTGAATCTGTAAAATGGTGAATTGAATTTTTAAAATTGATGATTGGATTTTAATGTGAAGGAACATGATTTGAAGGAATTAATTGATTAACATAAATGAAATTCCCCAACCAATTTTTCATGCTTTTATTTTCTAAAATTCATGTGAATTGATATGTTATTATTAATGATGCTTCAACTGATTTTTCCAAATGATATGTCTCATCCCCAAGATTACTATAGACCAAATATTTCCAATTATCTTGAGAAAATTTCTTGAGTGATCTTGAGACATGTGACCTACCAGAACTTATATTGAAACTTTTCAAATGTATGACTATACAAAAACACATTTAAAATGATTTAGTCATATTTTGAAAATCTATTATCCTTAAAATACAACATTTACAACAATCCTTCTTTTATCCCATAGATAACATGAGTCAACTTTATAAGGATGAGCTATTTTCAGCCATTTTTATCCATTCCTACCCAAATTATGATATTTTCATGATATTTTAAAGATTGATGTGTGGGTGTAAAGGGTATGATGGTGGAATAGATGATATACATTGTAATAAAGAAGTGTGGGTGTGATATTGTGGGAATTGTAACTGGTTGTGGAATCATTCATTGCAGTATATTGTTTTTACTCTCATAAATAAAAAAATAAAAAATGAAAAAGGACAAAAAAGGGTTGTGATATGGGAAAACCAAAAATCACAATTTTTTAGATAGAAGATCATTTTATTTTATATGTTTAGGTGATTTATTTGATGTTTTAACTAATCATAACATTTGAAAAATGGAAAAAAATAAAAAAAAATCAAGGGGGTTCACAAGTCATTCATTATGATTATTTGAACAGAACCCTTACTTTGAGTTTTGGGGATGTTTTTATTACTACTTTTAAGGGGATAATTTCATTAAAATTTTGGATATCATTTATTTTACTAAAGAGATAATCCTTTTCCATGAGAATTACTTTTTAATGCAACAAATTCTACCAACCTTAATCCTTTGATTCATTTGAACCTTTATGGAAAGTCCTCATGATTTTATCTGTATTTTTGACTTGAAAATGTGAAAAAAGTATTTCATTTACAATACTATGTATAAGGAGCATTTTCTCATGATACGAGCATAACTATACTCGATTTGTATGATGAGTAATCAAAACAAATATTGAAAATTTAGGTATATCATGATTTGGCGTGTTTAATAATAATGAATTGAGGAGCTTGAATGAATAAATGGAGATGTTCCATAATTTTTCAATGTGGAAAAGTAAAATACATGAATTATTTGTTTCTTTGAAAATATAAGAAATAGAATTGATAATTTATATGGATTTTTGAATTTTTGATTTGACAGTGATTTTTTTTGATTATATTGCATTGAAATTTGTATAATGATAAAGTTATGGCCCTTATGTTTTTCAATTTTTAGATTTTATAGCTGAGGAAAAACATGATTTATGTGTGGGGGTATTTGACAGAGAAAATTTATATATATATATATATATTTAATCAAATAATGATGAATTTTTCATGTTTTTAAATGATAAAATCCATGTATTTATAAGTTTTATTAAAATAATGGGAAATTTGGATTATAAAATGAAAATTAGAAAAATTGTGAAAAGTGCTTAATTTTGGATTTTTGATATATTTTTTACGTCAAGGGTATTTTGGAAATTTTATTAAAACCATAATTCCAAATTATGATTTTTTTCAGAAATGTTTATTTTATTTCCTTCAACTTTTTCTGCTCGACCAGGGGTTGATTCCAACATCTATAGGCCTTAAATATAATTGAATTTGATGAATTTTATGGGCGGATAACTTGGACCCCCCATAGTAATAGAAGCCTATATTTGCCTAAACACCTCCATTAGAGGTGATTCCAGCATGAATATAATAATGACACATAGATTCATTTATAAAATTAATTTGAGGGAGTTTTCAATTAATTTAGGTTTCAATTGGGTGTTATACTTTTTAAGTAAGATTCATGGAACCTTCATCCACAAAATGTACCAGTAAATTAAAAATTCAAAACTCCTACATAAAGAGGCCAAATGAGAAGAAATATTGAGAGGTGATGCCCATGAAAACTAGGAGAAAATTTTATGAATCAGACTAGGTTTTAATCTTCATGTTAATGTTTCAAAAATGTAACATATTTTGAAGGAAAAATTTTTCTTATAAAATGTGAGGTGCTTCTACCCCTCAAATCATTCCATTTGACTCTATATCATTAGAGGCATCTAAGAGGAGATCTCTACCAAGTGAGGCTAGCCGCACATATTTTTCTTCTCTTTTTTTTAATGTTTCTACTTATTTTTTTTTATTTTATTTTCAATTGTAATTTTAATTTTAGTTTTTTTAATCTATGCATTTATGTTTCTCCATCTATCCTATAATTATTTTTTCTCAATTATCTAATTTTAATTATAAGTTATATTATCATTATTATTAGTAATAATAATAATAATATAATAATAATAATAATAATATCCTTATTATAATTATCACATTCTTTTTTTGTAACTATTTTATTTTCTCCCTCTCTCATTTTTCAAAAACTATTTTCTTAATTATAATGACAATAATTTTAATTAATACTAATATTATTATTTTAATAATCATTAAAAGTTCTTTATACGAGTTCTATCTATCTATCATCTCTCTATCCTCCAATCCATCCACCATTGTGATCACTTACTCTCAGAAATGAGAGACTAACCCTGAGGATTTCCCTAGAGGGAGGTTTAGGAGTTCACGAGTTTTTTAATGTTTATTTTATTTTTTTAGTAGATTTGAGTTTCATGCTTTTGTGAGCGGAATTTCACCTATGTAGTGACTTCCCTTAATGACATGAATTTTAATCTATTTCTATTATGGAAATGAAAAGTGATTCAAAATTGATATTTCATGTCTGGATTATCAAACTGAAATCAACAGATAAAGAAGAATAATGATTGAATTGGAGACTAAACCCTGAAATGATGTACTTTAATCATAAACTAATTTGGTTTGCATTGCATAATATTTTATATTTTTAAATAATAAAAAAACCCAAAAACATTATCATTGTTTTCATTAGATAATAATAACAACAAAAATATATATTTTAGGTGATATTGAAGATGTGAACCAAATTGAAAGGCTTCTCAAGAGAGATGTCATTGGTCAGCCATTGTGTTGTACTAGGAAAAATATAATTACTTTTTTCCATGCCCCACAATAGGAGTGTGTCAAAACTAGCATCATTGTTGAGGAGATAATCATTTTTTTAATTGACTTTTTCTATTTTAAAATTTTAGATATTTTTCATTATTTTTCAAGAAAAACCAAAAAAGTTTTTTTTTCAAGATCTATTAAAATTCAAATTATTATGCATGGAATAGTTACTCATATGTGTAAGAAGAAGAAACATACTACATTGAAGAGGCCGTCTAATGAAGATATGATGCTCTAATGATAATGATAAAATATAATCAAAGAGGAATAGAAACATGGATCTCACAAAAATATTTTACGGCAATGGTTGATGAGCACTAAACCGATATACAAAGATTCAAGGAAAAGAAAAAAGTGCAGCTGGTCTTTCTAGATTTCACTGATGAAATACAAGAAGATGAGGCCAGATTCAAGGTGGATGAGCACAACTACCACCCTCCATACATTGATAATCAACTCCAATAGTAATTTTCCATTAAACAAGAGATTCAAGCTGAAACACATTAGGCTGATAATACATTCTTGAACTCAAACTCATTTAATTTTATTGAAACTACTTTGAGTACTACTCCTAATTATTTTTAATTTTATAAATTTTAAGAATCTTATTATTCCCGACAGGATGAAGAAGAAAAAGTGATTGAACCTTTTGAGGAACACCTAGAGATCCTTGAAGACACTAAGTATCTACTAGAGGAATCCTATGAAGAGATACTAGTGGATCATCCTGAAGAACTAGGGACACATGCTCCATCACTTCGGGAGCAGCCAATGGAAGGAGCACAAGATGTTTCCCAAGCAGCAATAAAGGAGGATGAGGTTCCATACTTTACCCTACCAAAACCATGGAAGATATATTATATTTCGAAGGGGGAATACCTAGTTTAATATATTCATGGAATCCTATTCAATAAGAATAAATAAGGGGAAGCTAAGAAAATCTACATGTGGTGGTTCAAGTCAAATAATCCCCATCCACCATCTTATTTTGGATAATAGATGATATTTCCCTCCGAAGGTAGTAAAATTCAGGGTCCACTTCTGGCATCGTACCATGATTTATCATTACATGCTTTATAAAAATTTATATTTCTATTTCATTTCCAAGGATGTATTGTAGTGTGCACCCCCTACCTCATTACTTTTTGAGAATTAATGACATGGTCCTTGTTCTTAATCGAGTTTTTTTCTTTTATATGTTCAAGATGGAAGAAGGATACCTCAAATAGTATAAGAATAGGACTAAGCTTCTTGGGAAGGGGAGTTGATATTAATTTTTTGACTTTTAAAATACCAAATTGTTTTGGTCTAAAACATGTTTTGATCATTAAGGATACAAATTTCATGCCCTCACTTGAATTAATGCTTTACATTACATATCTAGGAGACTTTAGTTTCTTAGGAATCCAGTGATTCCATGTTTTAAAATTAAATGTTAATGAAATTTAATGAGTAAAATAGAGAATTTAAATTTTAAAAGTGAAGAATGAATATTAAAATGGGGACTCAAGATTTGAATGAATTAATTGATTCATGTAAATGAAATTCCCCAACCATTTTTTCATGCATTGATTTTTTGAAATTCATGTGAACTTATCTGTCTTTATTAATCATGATTTGAGTGATTGTCCCAAATCATATGTATCAAACCTAAGAGTATTTCTAGACCCAATATTTCATATTTTATTATGAGAATATTTCTTGAGTGATCTTGGTACATGTCACCTGCCAAAACATGTATTGAAACTTGTAAAAGCTATGAATTAAAAAAAAACCTGTTTAAAATGATTGATGCATATTTTTAAAACCACTTATCCTTAAAATACTTCCTTTACATAAATTATTATTTAACCCATAGAGACCATGAATGAACTTTATATGTATGATCAAATTTTCAATCCATTTTTATCTATTCTTACCCCACTCTTGGTATTTTCTTGATATTTTAATGTTGAACCGTAGGGACAAATGGAATCACAGTGTAATAGATGATATACATTATAAGGAAGAAGTGTGGGGGTGATATTGTGGGAATTGTAAAAGGATGTAGAATCATTAATTGTACTTTGTTTTCCCCCATATTTAATAAGAAAATGAAAAAAAGAACAAAAATAGAAGAAAAAAAAGAAATTGGTTGTGATTTGGGAAAACAAAAGATGACATTTTCTAAAAAATGATCTTAAAATATTATGTGGTTAGGTTATGGATGTGATGTATCATATAATCAGAACTTTTAAAAAAGAAAAAAAATACAAAAAAAATCATGAGGGTGAATAAGTCATTCATGTTTCTTATTTGATCATAACCATTACATTGGATTTTAGGGAAGTGGTTGTTCCTACTTTTAAGGGGTGAATTTCACTACACTTCTTGATATCATGCATTATACATAAGAGATAAATCTCCTCATTGAGAATTAATTTTTTATGAATCAAAACCTATTAACCTAAAGTGTTATAGTTAGTTGAATCGTTATTGCAAGTTCTCATGATTTTATGTGTCTTTTGTCTTTACAAAGTAGATAAAGTAGTTCATTTACAAGACTATGGGAAAGGACCATGATTTCATGATATGATAATAATTATACTTGATTTATATAATGAGTTATGAGAGATAATATTGTAAATTGAATTTAATATTGGACATTTAATATTATTTGATTATATTTCATTGAAATTTGAATATTGAAAACATTGGGCCCCTCAAATTTTCGAAGTTGAGAATTTATGTATGAGGACAAGAAAGGTTTATGTATGGGGGTATTTGATAGAGAAAATTTATGTGTATATTTTTAATCAAATAATGAGGAATTGTTGATATTTTTAAATGATAACACCCATGTATTTAAATTTTTTCTTAAAATAATGGGCAATTTGGATTAATGTACGAAAATGAGAAAAATTGTGAATAGTGCCTTACTCTGGATTTTTTATAGATATTTATATCAATGGTATTATGGTAATTTGATTAATAATATAATTCCAAATAAGGATATATATTTTTTAAATCCTTACTTTATTCCTTCAACTTTTTATTCTAGACCTGGGGCTGATTCGAGCATATATAGGCCTTAAAAAATTAATGAATTTGAAGTTTTTTTGGGCGTACAGTGTGGACCCCACCACCATAATAGGATCCCATCTTGGAATAAACACCTATAATGTAGGTTATTCTTCCTTTAATAGAACAAGTACACATAGGTGCATTTAGAAAATAAATTTGACAGAGTTTTGAAGTCATTAAGTCTCCATTGAATGATATACCTTTGAAGGAATCTTCCTAGAACCTTCATGCAGAAAACGCAACCATCAATTAAAAAATCACAACTCCTTCATCCGATGGCCAAATGTGCCAAAATTTTCAGAGGATATGCATAATAAAATGGGGAACAACATTAATGAATGACAACTAATGTGAATCATCAATTTAATTGGTCAAAAATGTGAAAACACTTGGAGGAAACGGTATTCCTATAAAAGGAGAGGATCTCTTATATCTCAAACCCTTCCATTCCACTCCATCCCATTCGAGGCACCAAAGAGAATATCTCCATTGAGGTAGTCCAGTCGCAAATCTTCCCCTTTTCTACTTTTTCACTTTTTTACTTTTCTTTATATTTTTTTATTATCAATTGTAATTTAGAATTTTTATTAATCCATGCATTTGTGTTTCTCCATCCACCACATAATTATTTTTTCACAATTATCTCATTTTAATTATAAGTTTTACTACCATTATTATTAGTAATAATAATAATATTATTATTATTATTATTATTATTATCATTATTTTATTTATCACATTCTTATTTTAAAACTATTTTATTTTATCCCTCTCTCATTTTTCAAAAACTATTATCTTATTTATAATGATAAAAATATTAATTAGTATAATTATTATTTTAAAAATCATTATAAATTATTTATTCTTATTCTGTATCTCTCTCTCCTCCCATCTATCCACCATAGTGATCACATACTCTCGTAAATGAGAGACTAAACTAGATACTTGACTAGGGGGTTAAAGTGTTCATGAGTTTTCATTAATGTTTATTTTAAGTTTATGATATATTTTAGTAGCTTCATTTGGTGAGGCTAATGTCCCATATTTGGTTATAGTCCCCAATGACATGTAGCTTAAAAAATTTATATTCTGGAAAATAATATTGATTCAAAGGTGGGTTATCATGTTTATATTATCAAACTGAAATCAACATATGAAAGAGAATAATGATTGATCCCAAGAATAATCCCCAAAACCAAGTTCTTTCTTCATCAACTCATTATTTTTTCATTTCATGATATTTTATATTTTTAATTAACAAAAAACCCAATAATATTGTCATTATTTACATTAGAAAATAAAAACAAAAAAAGAGATAGTTTAGGTGATATATAATAAGTAAGTGAACCAAATTGAAAGGATCCTAAAGAGAGACAATCTTGGTCAGACACTATGCTACACTAGGAAAAATATAATTGATTTTTCCAGGCCCAATGAATGGTGTACGTTACTTACCTTCTTTTCCTAGCGACCTTGAAAAAATTGGAATGTTATGCAAGAATATATATGGCCTACTATCTCCATGATTATTTCATAATATATTTTTCATGACCATACTTAAAGTATGTTTTTAGATGTATATTTTAGGTATAAAAATTTTAAATATTTCATGGTTAATTTTCTATAGATAATGGAATAATGACCTATATGACCATAGTCACCCCACCGATGTCATTTTGGAGACATTAGTAGAATATCATTTAATCATCCAACGTGTAAGAAATTAAATAACTATTTGAATATGACATGGTAAAAAATAAAATAAATGGAAAAATTATATTTAGTAAGGTTATTAAGAATATAATTAATTAAAAAAATTTTATTACTTAGGAAGATAAGGATAGCATGTGATGAGTTGGGTTTGAGGTAATGGATCTTTCTAAACCACTTTTTCATCCAGTTATGACTATTCTCTCTCTAACTAACATTATCTATCATGTTAATTTTATAGAATGATGGTAAATTATGTATATATGTCACCCATATATAAACCTATATTATTCCATATTTTTTGGTGGGATAATTTATACCTTACAATCATATGTCAATTTCACTCTTTAAGAAATCTCTTGTGATTTTGATATGAGGGAAAATTTTGCAACTCATTTCCCTTATATGGGTAATTATTATGTTCCTTTATTATAATTGATTTCTTTTTTGGAACACATAATAAAGAACGTATTATGGTGGGAAGGAACAAATATCACTCTAATGAATTGGTTAAATATTTGGTCTCACTAGACGTTAGGTATGGATTAGCGGGTAAACCTAATCCACTGTGGGGCTTTATCGCCTTATAATATTGTCTTGGAAGTTATCCTTGACATATGATTATGATTTTTTTGGTATTTAAACCATATTTACTATGTTTTTAAGGACTTATTATACTATTTTATTTATCATATTGTCTGATGTGATAACTCATGAGTCTTCTCTGTTGTAAAATCATGTTATACTTTTGACTTACATGTTATGTTTCGTTATAATGTTTTTTCCATTTTTTAGAATTTTTAGCTCACCACATTTTCCATATATTCCCTTTGTTATCCGATGATGTTTTAGATGATCATTGGATTTAGGAACTTATTTCAGTAATTCAAATAAAGTCATTTTTTTAGTCACACTTTGACCTGACCTGTCATGAAAGTTTATTTTTTTATTATAAAACTCTTTTATGGAAAAAGTGGGATACCTACATGTATTCTTGAGAGAATCAAACATCAAAACATATGAGAAAGTTTTTTAAGGACAATATAAACTAAGCATATGCATCTTACCTATGTAATTTCCATGAAATATCTCATACCTTTTTAACCAGAACTTCATTGATGGAAACTTCAAATTGATCGGTGACCTTGTCGCACCCCTGTAGGAACTCTTCCACTATTATCTTCTTAGAATTGAAGCCTCTGGCCAAGATTAAATGTTTCTTGATTATCAAATCTTCTTGCTTCATGGTTAACTCCACCTAAAATGATCTCTAATTTTTCCTCTTTGCATCCTCCTTATACGCTTGAATTATAATGCACTTCTCTAACACCTCTTTCTTGGAGTGTATGAGAAGATACCATGAATTTTCAACAATATTTGACTCAATAGCCTGCAACGATCCATATATATTAATTAATAGAGCTTACCCAATGTCAGCCTCATTTTTTGATGACCCGTGAACCATAGTTAGAGGGATATCAGGATCCATAACATTTTCCCAGAGCTGAGAATCTTTTTCCATACCGTCTTACTTCCCCTGAGCTTGATCTTAAGAGAAGCAATATTCAATTATTCTACACCTACTCATAGTTTTCAGGATTCCCTACTACATTTATTCAATTTTAGCAGATTCGTCATCCATTACATTGGGACCTTATTTTTTAGTTGACCTTATCACCATAGAACTTGGAAGATATCAATAATCCATGAGACCTTTTTATTTCCCCCTCTTGCTCACAATGAAACTACCCAATTCCCTGTTCTCTATATGTCCCTTTTTTCTACATGGGATGTGGAGCGTTCTTCCTCCCTTTGAGTTGTCCTTTGAATGTTTTCCATACCTCTCTACACCCCCAACTCTGGACATAAGAAACACACTAATCCCATTGGCTCCTGATCATGAGTATCAGAATCCATCCCATCAAAGCAATTGTTAATGTCAATTAGAGACAAGGTCAACCTCTGATTTTACCTTCCCCCATCATTCACCCACTGACCCAATTTTCATAGTAGCTATTTTATCTGGAAATTAATCCCCTTGTTGTTCACTGCTTCTAGCCCATGTCCAATCTGAGAAACATCTACGTACAAAGTCATAAAAGACTCAGATTTTAGGGGATTAGTGTTACCTATAATCCCTAACCTTAGAATAGCATTTTCTGCCAGTTTACATCTTGACAAGTCATTCCTCAACCTATTGAAAATATCATTCGCCTTAGGATTATTCGGCCTTACCTCCTTATGGAAATTATTATCTAATGGATCCATACTATTCAAATGGTTCACCGAGGGGGCCTCTAGAACATGATATTGTTCAATATGCCAATTCCCGGGTCCCCAATGAAAATATCGGTAGGAATGTCCTAAGAGGTTATAGACAGACAAAAACTTAGTCTAGGATTCAAAAACAACCTCCTATTTCCAATTAACTTCTTTACAAGAAACGATCTAGACCCACTCCACTGATGGTCTTGAATCCCCGACTTTAACACAAATTCATTGTGAGATTGGGTGGAACAGATAATTAGTCCAACTATAAGAGCACATAAATCATCCTACCATGTTCCCTATCATGCGTAAAATGGGGGTATTTTGGAAGGGAAACAAAAGGTTGGGAAACCATACCTACATCACCATAATTGGAGTATCATGCTCCATGTATAAGTTTAATGACTAGAGGAAGAGATAAAAGGGGAAAATTTTGCATACTCTTGGGGTTCTAGATTGAGAACAGATCAAATGTTCTTCAAATTCAAGGAGAACTGTTATGTGTCATCTGTCGAGGAGACAAATGAATGAACAGTACTGAAGACCCCAAGATCCAAAAATGTACCTATCGAATGAGTCGACCGATTTTATCGACTGAATGAATCCACCAAATTTAGATGATGAAGAGATAAAGCCTCTATAATATCTGAAGTTGATAGAGAAAGTTGTGTAGATCCATTATAAAGATCTGGAACCATGGGGCTTAGATTGATAGAAGGGAATGAAGGATGGTAATCCGGGTTAGAAAAGGGGAGTAAAGGACTTGGATGGGTTGAAGGGACAAGAATTTCATTTAATAATATGTTTAAAAACGTATTGGTTCACTATAGTTTTTATCGAAGGATTGTCTAGTTATTTTCAGGGATTATGAATTGAGTAATTTATCAATAACCCCAGGGATAAGTATAAGTATTGGAAAATATAATTGAATTTTGGTGAACTATAATTAGAGTGGATTCTATGAAATGACATCCCTATGTAGATACTACATAGTGATGTAGATCTAGAATAGTTTTTCTAAGGGGTAATAACCCTAAAAAGGAAACATTGGGCATTGAATGGATCATCACCTAGTGAATGAAAAAAGGACTCACAACACACCAAATTTTACTCCCTGAGGGGATGTTATTTGGAAAACTCACAAACAATTTAACATTAATTATGAAGAACTTGAATGTATTATTATGTTAGAAAACCTAATAGTAAATGTTACCATGTATTACCAAGATTTGAACCTAGAGAATCATAAGTACAGATATACTTATCATTTATATGTTTATTTTTATAATTTTATAACATTCCCCTGTATATGTAAATGTATCTTCATATTCTATTTTCATTTTTTAGTTAATGTTATAAAATTGGGGAAACCATTAAAAAATACAATTTGATAGGCAATTTGATGATTTCCCTAGTGATATATCTAATCTTAGGGGAGACGGTTTTGAGAACTTCATGGAAGTACTAGATCAACAAACTCATGTTATCAAGAATAACTTGAAGCATGTGTAACTTGATCCACCTCCTAAAAAAGAATATTTAGTTGATTATTTTTTATGATACATGAAACCTACAATTTGTGGATATTCTCATCCCCTTATCATGAAAAAATGGAATGAATGCAATTAAATGGTCTTCTATTTACTTCAATGCTCTGAGAAATAGAAAGCTTCAGTCACTGTTCATCATATTGGGGTTGAAGCTGATTAATGGTGGACACTAATCAAGAACAAAAAGTGTATAGAGATTATTTATTCTAAGAAATAAAGAAACTTCAAGAAAATACTTATCAATAAATATTAGCCCCAAAATGTCCATCTTAAAATGGATATGGAGTTTCTTGGATAGAATGAAAAGGAATACGATACTATCAGGGAATATGAGCAAAGTTTCACGAGGATTTCATAGTATTTCATTGTCTTTGTGATTAATATTGAAAATATTTAGCACTATTCCTTTATTGGGTGAAATCCGAGTCTAGGAAAATAATTAGTGTTTCTGTACTTTGACTACTATGAATAGATTGTTCATTATTTCCACAAATATGAGATATAGATCATTAAATCATAGTGGACTTCTGGGTATAGAGATAAAAAGCATGAAATGATGTTTATTTTGGACAATAAATGTTTGAAACCCAACATTACACTAATCAAAATTACTGGAAGAATCATAAATAAATTTATATATACAGAAGTAGGTGATTTCTTAAATTTTGAAAAGAGGGGAAAAAGGCCAATCGGTGTTGAAGGGAAAAGAAGAACCCCACTAAAGAAAAAGATTGTAAGAATGTTAAAATAAATTCTCTGATCTTAGTGCAATGATTCAACTACATGGAACATAGGAATTATTGAAGCTCATTCCCTAAGTTAATGTTTGTCAAAGATAATCAATGATTACAACCTCTATGGTCTATAGATTATTGAATGATATATGTTATCACTAATACTAATGTGGACTCTTAAAATGGTGTGATGATAGGTAAACTAGTTATTAATTTAGAAATAGGAAACTTGATTTTTGATTCTAGTAATATGTTTTATTTCATAACATTTATGGTTACTAGAACTATTAAAACACAACCTAAAAACATGGGGGTTGAGTAATCTGTGATATATATAAATGGATAAATTGTTCTATCCCAAGTATTAAACTCCTCCCAAGTCATTGTTTGTGGACTGAATTTTTGTTTAAATATTGTATTATTTCCTTTTTTGAAGTTTGATACTATTTTGGAAATGTATTTTTTATTCTTATATTAATCTAGAATCATTGTTTAGGGGATCGAGATCACTCATTACATCGAATGTCTTCATTCAATTATGTATAAGTATCCAGAGGAGGTTTAGTAACCCCTAGAATATTTTATTTAATAATGTATATTATTTTCATATGGGAATGTATATGTATTAAAAATGATTTATTTATATGATATAATCGTTCTCTAATACATTACCATTGTGAGGTATTATACTGATGTATCCCCAGAATATTTTCTTAGTCTTCCTCATGACTTAGAGGTTGAGTTCTCAATTGATGTTATAACTGGATATTTATCTATATCTAAGACTCCTTATAGATTTGAAACCATTTTTTAAGATATAAATAATAATATAAAAGATAATATTTAAAAGGTTTTTATATACACCATTGCTTTACCATGGGGCATGTCGGTCCTCTGTCAAAATGAAGGACGGGTCAGTGTGCCTCTGTATCAATTATCTTGAAGTCGCTAAAATCATGATAATTAAAAAGTATCATGTTCTATGGATAGATGATTTGTTTAATAATCTATATGGTCCCCAATATTTCTCTAAGAAGGACCTTTAGTATGCACATCACCAATTAAGGGTGAAGAGGGAAGATATCACAAAAACCCACCATTTGAACATGGTATACATGAACTTTAGACTCACTAATTCTCCAAAAATATTTATAGACTTATTGAGCTAAGTGAATAGACATTAGTTCAATTTTTTGTATTCATTATATATAATATTACAATATATACGAAAATCAAGGTGGATCATGAGGAGCATTTGAATACTATGATAAATACTTTGTGAAAAGGAGAAGCTATATTAAATTTTTAGTAAATTTGAGTTTTGGATGAAGGAAGTATCTTTCTTAGAAAATGTTATCAATAATAAAGGGATATCTGTGGTGTAACAAGCCAGGATTTTCATACACGGATATTATAATATTTTAGTTGAGTATTCATCACATTACAAAAGTAAATTACCATGCTCTATAGTTGTTTAGTGTATTTGGAAACTTGAAACACAATATTCTAACTTGGTGAATGATTATCAATGCTTCACTCAAAGATCTTACTATATAGTACTCCTTCTAAAAACATTTCTTCATAACATGGGGAATTAAAACATATGAATGGGTGAGCCCATATGCTCAATAGGGGTAAATAAATGAGACACATAAACATAACATGAACACTGGGGTATAAAAACATGATAATATCATTTTTAGATCGTACACTTCATATAAAAGGTCAAATACCTAAGTCATGGAAAAAATATTGGGAGATCATAAAAAATGAATAAAAAAGGAATCAGAGAGAATAATTTGTGTTTGCATAAGATAGGTATAAGACATGGAATTGTGGAAAACACATAAACATATGAAATGATTTCCATAGTAGTCAAGGATCACTACTGAGACCATATTAGTGGAATAGGTTTACACCCCAAACCTTCTTAGTAGTCAAGTTCTACTCCTAACACCATTTTCATAGTCAAGTTTCACTCTTAAAATGATCTTAGTAGTCAAGGTTCACTTACAAGACCATCTTAGTGGACAAAGTCCCTTTCTAAACCAGGTTCCCTCCCCATTCCACCAATGTCTATCTCATGAGATATAAATATTTACCCAATGAATTGGAGCACTATCTAGGAACACCCATCATGTGATTTATAACGATACCACCTTGTGATATCTGAGCCATCCCATCGTATATGTTGTAATTATCACGAACCAGCCCAAGTCGACCCTGAACCGGTCAACTAGGCTAGCCCGTGAAAAGTCGTGAGAGGCATTCCCGATCCTATCGTGATGGAGAAAATCACCGAGGGAATCAATAGAGTACATAAGGGAATGATTTGACCCAAATAAAAACTATCAAATAATCAATGGAATGAAATGGGAAGCCCAAAATACATTTATATTAAAATTGAACTGAACATTATTTGTACAAGAAACTGAAAGTATAACTAAACTAAAAACTCAACTGACCAAACCAAATAACCAAATAAATCCATGTGACCCCTCTGGTAACTCTCCAACACAATGATCACATGTCACCCAAGAAGATCGATCACAAGCTAAAAACTGCACAAGGGCTAAAAATAGAAGAAGACTATAGGAGTGAGTATTAAAACTCAGTAGGTTTGCCCGATATTATATTCCCATTGAAAATATTTCAAAATAAAAGACAAATAAATTTCAAGTTTTAAATACAAGATATAAGGGAATGTTTTCCATATTAGTTCCTTTTTTATAAATATATTACCAGAAAAAAATCATGTATGTTTTATTAACAAGAATGCCAGTAAAAATTTTCAAAGAGGCGAAACTTAAAAATTAAAAACGTTTTCAAGAGGACTGATTTAAAGAATCTAAACTTTTAAATAAATAACACACACTACTGAATTTACCAACCAAACACACCGTATGCCGACGGTGAGTACAAAATAGCCAATGAGCACAAGTCACAGGAACACCCCTAGACACTAGTTAGTTGTGAGCCCAAGGTACCCCGTATCTTAGTGAAAGTAACCATAATAAGTATCCATTATCAGGCACATGAGCCACTAGTATGCAGAATACCCATAACCTAGTGATCCCCCAACATCATCATAATCATAGTTTAGTTAGTGTTGTCATTGTCAAACGTGCTATGTGAAACATGGGCCATACCCCACGGGACCACTAGCATACTAGTGTACGCCCGCCCACCTAGATACATGGGATTCCATTTAGTGATAAATAAGGTTACACATATTATAAAATACACATTGAACATAAAAAATCCATTCCCAAACCATAAAAACAAAAACAACCCTCAAACTTACTTCACATTTCTTTCACGAATCAATAAACCACTAATTTATTTTGTAAAACAATTTCAAGGAGTGCATTGAGGCTTTGCACATAAAATTCATTCAAAAACACTCTTTTAAGTATAAACACACAACAATACCATACCCAAACATATTTGGAAGCCCTAAAAACATTTAATAAAATAATTTCATGGACTATAAAACAATCCCAATTGACACAAAATTGTATATACATGTAAAACACTCAATCTTCATTTTCAGGAAAGGACAAACATGACTTTAAAATTTTTATCAAAACTATCATTTGACAATGTTATGAATTTAAATTTTATTAAGGAGTTTTATACACACCATTTACAAAAAAAAATCCAAATTCTTAAATCCCTTGAAACACTCAGCCTATATATTCAAAACACAACCATTTTCATAAGGATGTGAAACGAGCCATTTTCCAGCAACTCGGGCCAAAACATGTTGAAAACCAAAACCCATTTGTTTGTAAAACCAAATCCAAATTGAAAAACCATAAAATTATCCCAAAATAATTTTTTTCATGATTAAAATGTATTTATAAATCCAAACCAATCATTTTAAATTGCACTAGACACATAAATGTCAGCCAAACAATTTACCGAACACCCAAGATGCACTCTTTAACAAAAAAACTTATTTTAAGCACTTAAAAAGGGATAAAATAACATTTTCATTCCATAAATTTATTCAATCTACTGAAAAATATTCAAAATACAATAAAGCAAGCGCAAAATCTCATGGAATAATTTATTAAATAAGAGGAGTGCACATTTATACCAAAATAACTATATTTTTAACAAAATAAGGCATAAAACATCATTTACACAAAAAACAATTAAAACTATGGTTTCACAACAGCACATATAATGTAAATAAGGTTATAAAATCATGATAATGATGAAACATAAATGATAAAAGCTTGTGGAAGGGATATCCTACCTCAAATCCTTGGCGTAATGGAAACACACACCCAATATCACCATATGAGGGTTTACAAACCCTAAAACTATGACGACCTGCCCCAAAAAAACAAAAAACCACCTAAAAAATTATTGTATATCAGAACACTAGGTTTATCATGACTATTGTATACTATAAAACTATGAAATAATGAAATGAGGAAGAAGATGGAGGAGAAAGAAGAAAGAATCTCTCCTTCTCAAATAGAAAACTATTCTTCATCCATTAGATATGCATGATTAGAGATAAGGTAATGGCATGAAAATTATTGGAGAGTATCCTATGGTCTTGAATAACTTGAGAAAGAAGATTTTTGTGAAAAAGATTACAAATGTAATGTTTTATGGATGAATGAATTTACATTCTCAATTCTGGGAAATTTGAGGAAACCTGAGAACTTTCTCCCAAATATGCTTTTCAAATGAGCTCCAAAGAGGTATAATAGATAATGGTGGTGATGATAGGTATTTTGGATTCTATTGGGAGGTAGAATCACTACAAAATATTAAAAACCGAAATGATAAAAAATAAACAAATTATTGTTTAAAACTAGAAATGGGCCGGTGGGCTGGCCCATTACATAAATAAGTAACCACAATTCACCATGATTATGAATTATTTAGGGGTCCAAAAGGATATGATGGTTTTAATATGTTAGTGGAGGATATGAAAGAATTTTAATGGTGGAAAATGTAGAAAAATAAAGGAGTTATAAAAGAAAAAAATTTGGTTTTTAAAACTAGAAATGGGATCACGGTTGGCCCAAATCAGGAAGTGACCACCCTTTCTCAAACAAATCCAAAAAAAACAATGGGGAACCCAAATTTGCGTGATTAGACATATATTGTAGTTAAAAAATCAAAATTAATGTCACCCAACACTTGATAAAAGGATCTATATTTTCAACAAACTAGATCAAAACCTTGACATGAAAAGAGAAAAAAACCGGGTTTGACTATTCTCCCCACCATTAAATATTTCTGCCTGCGAAAAGCCATAATGTTGTTCAACTAACAGAACAACACGTAAGAATTCCTTATCAACATAATCCAGACTCTAATTATTAGGAAATATAATTCACCAACAATGTAACATAATACATTTTACCAAACTAAACAACAACTAACAACCACTTCTGGAGAATCAACCGAAAGATCGAGTCACTACCTCCACAACCAAACCACGAACCCAGTTGTTGGGACTTCTAAAAATGAACCCAACAATCACCCAAACCATATAGAAATCACTAAAAACAAATATTCTAGTGTATTATGTAATGTAATCTCCACCATTAAGAAGCAACTACCATTAGATAAGTTCTTAGGGGGAAAAATCAATGATTCCCATGGTGGTTCTCCCCACCATTATAACCCAACATTCTATGAAAAAAATGAGAATTTAACATTTAATAGAATTGGGAATCACTTATAAAATACAACAAAAAATCTCCCACAACAACTTATATGCCCATGTTAATAGGGTTGCAACATGATCATCTAAACCACCCACTCCCGAACGGAGGGGACAAGAACTCGGCCAAAACATTCAGCACTGATCCAGACCCCCACCACTTAGGGAGGGGAGGGAAGGGGAACCAATAATTAGGGCACTGAAACCACAAAAGAAATAAAGAAACTACCCAACACTCTCCACCAACAAATGGGTAACACTAAGACCACACCCTATTTTTACATGCGGTCCACATATGGACATTGATCAAAACCCACATCCACTAAGGCATATCTATTGACACTATGTGAGGGGTTAGTCCACCACTCTTTCTATGAAAAAGGCAAATTCACATAAATGAGGAGCCAAAATAAAGACATAGAAACAACCATATCAAAATGGTTGAGGCAGGAGCCTGGTCAAGCTTCCCACACCTCTGGAGATTTCCTGACTACGTGAAACACTTCACTCCATTGCCTATGGCTGGAGCCCTGATTCTTGAAGCATTTGTTGCACCGCAGTCAGGGTGTTAAGGATCAAAACACTAAAAAAACCCAGATGCTCAACAAAACACCTTAATATAAATAGAAACTCATAGATACGTATCAAAATTCTGTCTCACTCCAAACGAGGGGCATAATGGACAAAGGAATACAATGAAAAACATCAACATCACTCAACACAACTGCTGTGTCCAAAAGGATTATCACGACCAGGAAGCACTTTAAATTTTTCCCAAATAGCAGTATATTCCAAGAACCAGGCTGAAGCATCATCTGAAGAGGTGGATTTAACATTTTAAATGAATTCATAGGTTGATCAACATGATTTATTTTCAACGGAGAACTATTCATGGCCACATCACAACATCAAACACATCTTTAGTTACCCAATGAACATTACTCCAAAATTGAGCCACCAAGAAGATCTCATCTCAAGTTACAATAATATATGACTAATATATCACAAGGATACTTACTGAATAAATAAATCTTCTAAGAAATAGAAAAACTAGCCACATAACTATTGGTTTATAAACAAAGGCCACAATTTTTAAGCTCAAAACACTTTGAAAAATAAACTAACTTGGTGGATTTCCACATTCACCAATGGTGTTTCATCGAGTCTCACCCACATGAACATTTCCATGCCACGCTAGGCACCCAAAATCCATTCCATATAGGCCATCCTTCCATATATCAATAAAACCATGAATGTGAGCACCCATGAAAACAACAAAGGCTAAAAAACAAAATAATTCAAAATATCATGTACCTTCAAATGGAACACCATCCACTAGGTCAAAAACCCTTTTCATATTTCACAAAAAAACCACACTAAATCAAGAACAATTTTCTTAAAAACATACCCCTTTTCATTTTTAACAACTTTTAAAACAACCAAACTACTCCAAACAACCCCTCTCATTTTCTAAAATTCAGCAAGGTGTCTTTTCATAATCTGATGGTCATTGAGACCAATACCCTTTCTAGGAAAACCCCAACCTCTCAAAACCAATTTCCAAAACCAATTAATCAGATTCAAACACTTTTCAATATCCCAAAATTCCCCATTTAAAACAAATATTCATAATCACATTAAAGTGATTCAAAAATTCAAAGCATTTTATTTCAACAAACCACATGTTTAGATTAGGGAAAATCCAATCCCGTTAAATCATTTCCACATCCTCCCAAAACATTGTTTCACAAAAATAATAAACTTCCAAAAAAATTCTTATATTTAATTTTTGGAAACCCTTTTCCACTTTTCAAAAATCAACCACTCCTTTAAAACTCAATTTTTCAATTCTCACACATGGGTTTTCAAACCAAAAATTCAGAATTCAAGAAAGGTCCAAGAGACCCAAAAAAGGAACTAGTGTCGGTGGGTGACTTGACCATATTGTTGGAGGCCATATGTAAAACACAACACCAACACATAGAGACTTATTAGGACCATGCCCCAGCTCCACATGGCTTTCTAGGACCTACGAGCTCACAGAGGCCATTAGTCAGACTCTCCTTGCAATATCCCAACACCAAACTGTCAATAAGAACCAAATACATTAATAAAACCAAACTTCCCATGGAAACCTGAGGATTAGAATGAGAAAGAGTTTGTGACAATCTTCCCACACTTACTCCTTGAGTCCCAAAAATCCTACCCCATATACCTTGAAATCCCCAAAATAACAAGTATTCTCTAAAAAATGTTCCACTAAGAGCCGAACTCCTTTGATACCATTTTGTCTCAAACCAGCCTGACTCAACCCTGAACCGGTCACCTAGGACAGCCTACGACCTGTCCCAAGAGGCATTCCCAATCCTCTTGGGATGGCGAAAATCACTGAGGGAATCAATAGAGTACAAAATGGAACGATTTCTCCCAAATATAATTTATCATCAAAACAATAGAATGAAATGGATAGCCCAAAATACATTTACATAAAAATTGATCTGAACATTATTTGTACATGAAACTGAAAGTATATCTAAACCAAAAACTCAACTGACCAAACCTGATAACCAAATAAATCCATGTTACCCTTCAAATAACTCTCCAACACAATGATCACACATCTCCCAAGGTGATCGAACTCAAGATGAAACACGAACAAGGGATTAAAACAGAAGAAGACTATAAGCCTGAGTATTAAAACTTAGTATGTTATCCCAATATTCTATTCCCAATGAACAACCTTTAAAATAAAAGAAACAGAAATTTGAAGTTTTAAATACAAAATATAAATGTATGTTTTCCATTTGAGGTAACATGCTATAAGTAAATTACCAGAAAAAAACATTCATGTTTTATAAATAAGAATTCAAGTAACAATGTTCAATGAGGAGCAACTTCAAAATGAAAATAGTTTTCCAGAGGGTTGATTAAAAGAATTTACACTTTTAAATAAGTAAAAAACACTACTGAATTTACCAACCAAACACACCTTATGCCGACGGTGAGTACAAAATAGAAAATGATCACAAGTCACGGGAACACCCCTAGGCACTGGTTAGTTGTGAGCCCTAGGTACCTCGTATCTCGGTGAAAGTAACCAAAATAAATATTTGTTCTCGTGTACAAGAGCCACTAGTAGGGAGCATACCCATAAAATAGTGGGACCCCCAGCAACATCATCATCATAGTTTAGCTATTGTTGTCATCATTAAACATGCTACGTGAAGCAGGGGCCAAACCCCAAGGGATCACTAGCATACTAGTACACGTCCGCCCACCTAGATACTCGGGATTCCCTTTAGTGCTCAATCAAGTATCAAATATTATCAAATACACATTTCACATCAAAATTAAATTTCCAAACCATAAACACACAAACATACCACAAACTTGCTTCACATTTTTATCACGAATCAATAAACCACTAAAAATTTTCGTAAAATAATTTCAAGGTGCATATTAAGGCTTTGCACATAAAACTCATTCAAAAAAACTCTTTTATGTATAAAAACACAATAAAACCATACCCAAAAATATTTTGAAGCCCTAAAACATTTAATAAATTCATTTTATGGACCATAAAACAATCCCAATTGACTTAAAATTTTATATACTTGTAAAACACTCAATCTTCATTTTTTAGGAAAGGCCAAATGCGCCATTATACATTTTCTCAAAACTAACATTTGATGAAGTTATGAATTTCAATTTTATAAGGAGGTGTATATAGGCCATTTATAGTAGAAAACCACATTCACAAATCCCTTGAAACACTGAGGTTACATATTCAAAAACACAACCATTTTCATAAGGATGTGAAATGGGCCGTTTTCCGGCAACCCGGGCTAAAACATATTGAAAACCAAAAACCATTTGTTTGTAAAACCAAATACAAATTGGAAATCCATAAAAGTATCCCGAAATAAATTTTTTCATGCTACCAATGTATTTATAAATCTAGAGAAATAATTTTAAATTGCACTAGACACATAAATGCCAATCGAGCAATTTACCGAACACATGGAATGCACTCTTTAACAAAGCAACATATTTTAAGAAATTACAAAAAGTATAAAATTCCATTTTCATGCCATAAATTTATTCATGATACTGAAAAATATTCAAAATACCATAAACCAAGTGCGAAATCTAATGGAATAATTTATCAAATAAAAGGTGTGCACATTTATACAAAAACAACTATATTTTTAACAAAATAAGGCATAAAACCTCATTCACACACAAATAAATTAAAACCAAGTTTTAAAAGTAGAACATATAATATAAATAAGGTTATAAAAGCATGAGTATGATGAAATATAAATGATAAAGTTTTTTTCAAGGGATATCATACCTCAAATCCTTGGCGTAATGGAAACACACATTCAATATCACCATTTAAGGGTTTATAAACACTAAACCTATGACGACCAGCCCCAAATGAACAAAAACCCCAGAAAAATTAATAGGATAACATAAACCTAGGTCTATCATTACTATTGAAGATTATAAAACCAAGAAATAATGAAAGGAGGAAGAAGTGGGATGAGAAAGGAGAAGAAATCTCACATTTTCAACTAGAATACTCTTCGTCTTCCATTATATCGGCACCCCTAGAGACAAGGGAATGACATGAAACTTCATGGAGAGTCTCCTAAGTTATGGAATAACTAGGGAAATAAGACTTGTGGGAAAAATAGTATTAATGTAATGATTTATGGATGAACGAATTTACCTTCACAATTCAGGGAAATTTTAGGAAACCTGAGAATGTTCTCCCACATATACGTTTCAAATGAGATCCCAAAAGGTAAAATAGTTAATGGGGGTGAGGATAGGTATTTTGGCTTCGGGTGGGAGGTGGAATCACCAAAAAATATTAAGAAAATGAAAAGGATATAAAATAAACAAATTATTGTATGAAAACTGGAAATGGGCCCATGGGTTGGCCCATTACCTAAATAAGTAACCCAAATTCACCATGATTGAGAATTCATAAGGGGTACAAAAGGATATGGTATTTTTAATTTGTCAGTGTAAGAAATGTATGATGTTTAATTGGTGAAAAATGTTGAAAAAAAGGATTTATAAAAGAAACAAATTTGGTTTTTAAAACTACAAATGGGATCACAGTTGGCCCAAATCATGAAGTAACCACCCTTTCTCCAAAAACACTTAAACAAGAAATGGGGAACCCAAATTAGGGTTATTAGACATATATGGTAGTTTAATACTCAAAATTAATCTCACCCAACACCCAAGAAAAGGATAGGTATTTTCAATGAAATGGATCCAAACCATGACATGAAAAGAGAAAGAAACTTGGGTGTGATAGTAATGGTCCTACTCGGTGCTATATGAGCCAACCCATTGTATAAGCTATAATATGTTTACCTGGAACAATCTGGGACATGCCATAATATAATTTGTAACATGATTACTTGTTGCTATCTCTAAAACCCAATCATATAAGCTATAATGGGCTTACCTAGTGCTCTCTGGGCCACCACATCATATAAGTAATGTCAATGATCCACAACATGAATATATTGAAAAGATCTATCATATCATCAAAAATTTTCATAATAACAATTATTATTTTATAACCTTATTCCACCATGGGAAATAAATGTGTTTTATGTCAATCTCTTTGAAACGTGATTAACCCATGGAAAAAATGGGTTTCGTAAGAATCTATTTGGAACAAGATTGTCAGTTAGAAAAGAAACATGTTCCATAAATATCATGCAATCGAAACATATACCATTCAGAGTAAAAATTTGAATTGTTTCATTTGAAGATATTCCCCATAAAACATTAATTATATCAAATTATTTCATCAAATATATAGATGGGTTTTCAAATTTTACATTGAACATTTCTTAAGACAAATAACTTTTTTTTGTAAATGAAATTCATAAAACAATTTCAAAGTCCTTTATTTTGTAAATAATATTAGAAAATTATAAATAAATCATTGAAAATTCATTTAAAAAATTTATTGAGGTAAATATATACTCCTCATTGAATTTTTTAAAAAAAATTAGAACCTTTTGAAAATGCATTTTTTAAAATAACCTTATTAACTTACAAAGTAATATTTGAAAATAATTTAAAACAAAAAAATTAGAATAAATTTATTTTAAAACCAAATTGGAATCTAATAAATTTATATTTAGAAATCATAAAAACATTTATTGAGGAAAATATCATTTTAACTTTGAAAATACATTTTAAAACATAAAACATTTTTAAAACCTTTTTCTTTGAAAATAAGCTTTAATACTTAAAATGGATGCTTTGAAAACAATTTTAGAAACTTTTTAAAACATAAAACATTTTTAAAATTATTTTCATTATAAATTATATTAAAATAACATTAAAAACATTTTTGAAACATTTTTATAAAACATTATATTAAAATAATAAAGATTTCCATTTGAGGGGAGAAATAATGTCTGATTTTATTTAAATCATTTTCATAATTGTATTGAGCACAAAAAGTTGTTTAAATTGCACCATTACAAGAAGATATAATGATTAAATATAGGAGAATTAAATTAATGAGAATTATTTATTTTTATGTCATGATATTTTATCATTGGACACTTAATCGAAGTAATTCTCGATAAATGATGAGATTGTAACATAAAATCTTCACCACATTGATAACATTGAATGATAAAACCTATAAAAACCCTTCTTTTTTATTACACACTTAAACCTGATTTATTACAAAAAAACTTCACTTGATACAACATAGAAGATTTAGTGGTATATTGTCATTGGGGATTAGGAACATTACATAACATCTTAGAACATGAAACACAAAACATCTTTATTGAAAACTTCCTTTACATGACCACTACATTCCCTCGTGCTTAGCATTGCATGAGATAACCTAAGGACATGCATAAGAAAAGGGTGAACTATATAGCCCAGTAAGTGAAAAAACATAGAATAACATGAGGAATACAATACATGTTAGAAAAAAGGCATATCAATGGAGAAAAATAGAAACATGAACGTAAAGGCATGATAAATCATGAAAATCATAACATGGAAATGTGGCAACCACACTTAACATGGAATTAGCATGATCCAAGGCTCATTTCACATGGGGCATGATTAAACCCTCATTGCACATCAAGCACGAGTAAAAACATGTTGCACTTGAATTAGCATGAGTCAATACCTATTGCACAAGGCGTATCATGATAATATACTTTACCAAATGCATTGTAGCGCTATCCGAGCACACCCTTCTTAAACATTTCATTTCATGCATAAGTGTGCCATATGGATCATATAACATGGAATCAACCAACATCACAATTTATTCCACGATTAAGTAATGTGGAATAAATACATGAAAGTACCATTCAATTGGTACATTTTCATAAAGTTTAATACCCTTGATAGAGACATGGGCATGGTATTCAATACACAATGATGTGGGCTTGGAAAAACACAGTGCAATTTCGGTAGTATAACGACGTGACATAAGGATTCAAGAAAATTGTTGAAGAGATATAAAAGGGTGTATCATCATATTTACATGAAATGGAAAGTAATGGGGTCATTTGGATACATGTACCAACAAACGTAATGGAATTTATATGTATAATACAAAAGAATTACTTGGATGTAAAAGAGGAGAGAGAAATCCCTCACCGAATTTCAGTATGGTAACAGGTGTACATGAGAGGCTTTAATGAGATAAAAAGGGGTCTCACAATATCCAAACATAAAGAGGAAATTATTGGGAAGGTGTGAAATCATACCCCAATAGTTGTAATTGAAAAAAAGGGCATACAAACTTAATGAAAATTAGACAAAAAGGAGAAAGGAAGAAATCCCTTACCTGGAAGTGTGATCCCAAAGTCTTGGGAGAGGCTTGAGAGAGGCTTATTGGGATATTTGGGAACCTTGGGAGGATTATAGAGAGAGGAGGTCCGGTGTTGGTCAAACTCCAAAGGCTTTGAGTGAAGAGGAAGTGGGGGCTTGGGTGAGTTTATATAGGAAAGTAGAGGGAATTCTTTATTATTTTGGTTTGGGACACCTCACATTAATGTAATCAATACCTCAAACCAGCCCATATTTTTCCCATGGTTTTTTCCAAATGGTAGTGGAAAAAAATATTTTATAAGGACAATGACCGAACTTCTTAAAATAATAGGGTTACTTACGTGGAGGTGAGTCACACTCTCAATGAAAATAATTTAAAAAGACAAATGTTTTATAAGTCTTGGAGGGTCCACAGAAGCTTTGTAAAAAAATAAAATAAAAATCTAAAATCACATTATTTTAATTCTAAAACATATTTTGGCTGAACATAATTTTTATAGAATTTTATTACCTCACTATTGGGCCATTATCAGGCCATAAAACACATTATATATTTAAACGATATTTAATTTTTATCCAAAAATTCAACTATCTCAAAAAATTATGAAAAATACACCATTGGATAATTTCGACATCCTGATTCCATAAATAATATTTATTTTATCTAAATAATTTTCTAAATATGTTAATTTTCACTTTTAAAATAAAAACCGACATTTATCGAAAATTCACTAGTTTTGAAAAAAACGGCATTCAATGCTTAATAAAAATTATGATTGCATTAATAAAATTATAAGGAGTCTTGGATATTGGTAACAACAAAGGTATAAGTTCAATTGAGAATTCAACATCTCTTATAGGAGGAAGACCAGACAATTCCTCTGGAAACACTTCAACAAATTCCCTCACGATAGGCATGTCCTCTAGGATGGTTTCCTCCTTAGACTCCGTCATCTGAGCCAAATACACATGCTCATAGGGCAGTAATATCCACGCTTGAGATGATGGAGCTAAAGAAGATTCATCTTCCTCCATGCACTTTTAAAGAATCGGGGGTCGATTCTCCACATGGAGAGTGATTTGCCTCTCACGATAATTTATGTTGGCTCTATATAAGGAAAGATAATCCATTCCATGAATTGCACCAAATTCCACCAGAGCGAGTATGACATGGTTCACTGGGAAATTCAATTCACAAATTATGATAGGGGAGGAGTTATATTAATGGGATGCAAAGATTTTCCCATTTTCCATACTCACTGACATCTTTACTTCCATGATTTGTGGTGGGTCTGGGATTATTCTACTAAACTTTTTGGATATAAAAGAATGCGTAGAACCTGATTCAAAATTTACATTTTCTATTCGTGAATGAATAACTAGTGTACCTCTAACTACTTCATTGTTGGAGTTCACTTCAGTAGTAGTGATGGAAAAAAGCTCTCCCTTGGTGCCTTGGAGGTTGTTGGTTGCCTCTGAAATTCCTTGTCTTAGGGAACTGATTTACAAGATGCCCTAGTTCTTTGTAGTTGTAGCAATAAACAACAAAATTAGGTTAGAACAGAGCGTTCCTATCCTCTATTTCAGCCACATGTTTTCTTGTCGGTAGTTAACAACTAGGTGTGCTTCTCTTCCAAACCTAAAGCATTTCATTATCTGCTTCTGGAAATTTTTGGGGTGCTTCTTTCTACACATTTGGAATGTGGAGTGATGGATCTTATTTGAATTGTTGGATTTATCCATCGGACCACCAACATTGAATTCCACCTTACGATTCTTGTCTCCATGATACCCCTGAGATTCTCTGATCTCCATTTCGACCTTGATGGAACATCAGACAATTTCCTCATAGCTGTCGAAGTCACGGATCACTAGTGCTATCCATTGGCTGGGTTTCACCCCACCAAAGAAGCGGTCAACCTTGAATTCAGGGGTAACAACATAGCCGGAGGCATATCTTGCAAGCCTTGTGATGTTTTCCTCAAACGCTCTAACAGATTCATCATCTTTTTGGTTTAGGGCAAGGAAGTCCCTTTCCATATTAAGTTAGAGAGTGCGTGTAATATATTTATCGAAAAACATTTTCCGAATATCCTTCCATTAAAAAGACTCAATCTCTTTCTCAGGCTTCGTATTTTTGATCAATGTCCACCATTGATCAGCTTCACCTTCAATACAATAAGAAGCCATAAGAACCATTTCTAGTTTGGAACATTGAAGGATGGGGAAGATCTTTTCAATGGAGTTAATCCATTTTTTGACGATTGAGGGATTAGACGATCCATTAAATGTAGGAGGTCTTTGTATCATGAAGCTCTCGATAGCTTCTTGTTATTTCTTTGGGGGGGGGGGTGAATGTTCCTCTTGACCCATGTTTCTCTTCAAATCTTGAGTTAACTGAGAGAGAAGTGTGACAAAGTTTGTGATTCCCACTTCCATCAGATTGTGCATCTCATTTTTACAGTCCTCACATTGATCTTCACATCAGTTGTTAGCCTGAGTCCTCATATTATCGGACATTATCTATAATAAAAGGAAAGTTAGGGGTAACACATAAAGGGTAATCCAACGGAAAAACCGATGACTTATAAATAACTTTTATTTCCTTAACTTATGAATCCATAAGCTTCCATATATGCTATCCATGATCTACTTTATAACATATATTCTTTGGGGACTTTTTTTAATTCCCTTAATAAGGGTTCATACTAAGATTATGAATTTACCAAGAATATCCCCTGAGAGTGTCATTACAAAGAGTGCCACAAGGCACTTTTTCGTGCACCAGTTCCCGTTCGAGTCTAGTGCAAAGCGGCATTTTTGGGTTTTACCCCTAGTATACATGTATACCAGAGCCACCTCTACCTGCACGTATCCAAACAGGGATATATTTTCTTGATAAAACACTAACTCAATACTCCCAAATAAAGAGGGATTTTTTTATTACACTTATTCATGTCTCTAAGTCTTTACAAGGGTTTTCTAATCCTAATCCCAAAAATAACTAAACCTATCCTCTGATACCAAATATAACAACCCTTCTTTTTATTACAGACTTAAACCTGATTTATTACATAAAGTCTTAAATTTATACAAATAGAATATCTAGAGGTCTAGTGTCTTCGGGGATTAAGAACATTACATAACATCTTATAACATAAAACACACAACATATTTTTTGAAAACTTCCTTTACATGACCACTACATTCCCTCATACATAGCATTGCATGGGATAACCTGAGGACATGCATAAGAAAAGGGTGAGCTATAAAGCACAGTAAGGGAATAAATGTGGAATAACACGAGGAATAAAATACAAGTTAGACAATAGGCATATAAATTTATCACAATAGAAACATGAACATAAAGTCATGAATAATCATGATAATCATAACAAGGAAACATGGAAACAACACTTAACATGGAATTAGCATGAGCCAAGGCTCATTGCACATAAAGCATGAGTAAACCCTCATTGCACATGAATCATGAGTAAAATATCATTGAACTTGAATTATAATTCTTCAACACCCATTTCACATGACGTATCATGATATTATACTTTACCCAATGCATTGGAGGGCTATCAGGATGCACCCTTCTTAAACATTTCATTTCATGCATTAGTATGACACATCGATCATATAACATGGAATCAATCAACATCATAAGTTATTCCATGATAAGTAATGTGGAATAAATACATTAAAGTAACATTCAATAGTTATATGTGCATAATGGTGAATACCCTTGATAGTGACATGGGTATGGTATTCACTACACAATGATATTGGCTTGAAAAAACACGGTGCAATTTTGGTAGCATAACGGTGTGACATAAGGATTCATGAAAGTAATTGATGAGATAGAAAAGGGTGTCTCATCATATTTACATGAAATTGATAATAAGGGGGTTATATGGATACATGTCCCAACAAACTTAATGAAATTTAGATGCATAATACAAAATAATTATATGGACATAAAAGAGGAGAGAGAAATCCCTCAAAAAATTTTGGCATGGTAACGGGTGTACATGGGAGGTTTTAATGAGAGAGAAAGGGGTATCCCATCATCCAAACATAAAGAGTATAGTATGGGGAGGTGATAAATCATACCCCAAAACTTTTATTTGAAAAAAAGGCATAACAACCAAAATAAAACTAGACAAAAATGAGAAAAGAAGAAATCCCTTACTTGGAAGTGTGATACCAATGGCTTGGGAGAGGCTTGAGAGAGGCTTTTTGGGAGAATGGGGAACCTTGGTAGGATTATAGAGATATGAATGAAGGTTTTGGTCGAAATAAAAATGATTTTAGTGAAGAGGAAGTGGGATCTTGGGTGGGTTTATATAGGAAAGGATAGGGAATTCTTTATTATTTAGGTTTGGGACACCTCACATTAAACTAATCAATACCACAAACCAGAACATGGATTTTGCCCAAAGTATTAACCAAATGGGAGTGGAAAATAATATTTAATAAGTCCAATGGCCTAACTTTTTAAAATAATATGGTTGCTTATGTGGAGGTGAGTCACACTCTCAAGGAAAACAATTTAAAAAGGAAAAATGTATTATAAGTCTTGGAGGGTCCACAAAAGCTTTGTAAAATAAATCAAACAAATATAAAATTACATTATCTTAATGATAAATCATATATTGGATGAATATAATGTTTATATTATTTTATTACTTCACTATTGGGTCATTATGAAGTCATAAAACACATCATATATTTAGATGGTATATAATTTTTACCCAAAAATTCGACTATCTCAAAAAATTATGAAAAATTCCCTGCTGGATAATTTTGACATCCTGATTCCAAAAATAATATTCATTATATCTAAATAATTTTAAAAATATTTTAATTTTTTCGTTTAAAATAAAAACTCACATTTACCGAAAATTCATGGGTATGGACAAAAACAGTTTTCAAACCTTAATAAAAATTACAGCTACATTCATAAAATTATATGATCATTTATATTTAATAAAAAATAAATTAATAATAATATTTCATTAAAATATTATTTAATTCAAAAATCCATTAATTCATTGAAATATATCTCTTAGTTGAATATTAAGTAAAAATACTCTTTGTGCTTTAAAAACTATTTACAAAATAACAATAATGAAATAAATGCACATTGTTTATACAAAAGTAATGTACATTTTCATGGTGCTAGTGTCTTGTTATATAAACCCTTATAACACCTTCATAAGACTGAAGGGTAAGGTGCGCGATGGTGATAGACTCTTAGGGTGGCTCAGATAACATCGCTCGGGTGGTAATCTCTATTAACTTCCGCTTCTCCCGTAGTCGGTTCCGCTCGAGCTTAAAGTGTTCAATCTCAACTTGGGCTTAGTCTAGAGTGAAGCCCAATGACGCAAACTTCTTTTTGAGCTCCAAAAAATGGGCTTCATATGGGGATTGTTTACTGGATGAGGCCATCACATCTTTTTTCTAAGAAAATTGGATTTATTAAAGCCCTATATTTATACTAATCATGTGATCACTGTTCAACTACTATATTAGGAACAATCACAATTCAGAAGGGTATTTTAAAATCCTGAAACATAAAACCAATGAAGTCCACATTTTATATAACCATAATAAGACATTTAATTAGATCAAGTGGAATTTTCATTAATTAAAGTTTGGGTCGTTACAATCTTCCCCTATTAAGAAATTTTAATCACGAAATTTCCTCTTCCCACACTAAAAAAAATCTCGGTGACTTTGCTTCATCACTTCCTCCAATTCCCATGTTGCTTCTTAAAACCTTTATTTTCTCCACAACACCTTGAAGAGGGGCATTGTCTTATATCTTAGAACTTTTTCTCTATGATCTAAGATCTTCATAGTTTTCTCATTGTAAGAAAGATTATTATCCATATATACTACCTCTGGGGAGAGTACATGTGAAGGGTCTCGTATGTAATTTCTTAAGAGGGATACATGAAAAAAAATCATGTACTTTGGCCATGGTAGGTGGAAGTTATAGTCGATAGGCCACAACACCGACACGATCAAGAATCTCGTAGGGGCCAATGTTCTTAGAACTTAACTACCCTTTCTTTCCAAAACTCATGAACTTTTTCCATGGAGATATGCATTGAAATACCATGTCTCCAACTTTAAACTCAAGGGATCGTTAACAGTTATCTACATAACTATTCTGTCGACTCTAGGCTGCCTTGATATGCTGCTGTATTGTTTTCACCTTCTCCACCATTTCTTCAACCATTTCTGGTCCTAGCAGCTTACGCTCACCGACTTCATCCCAGCATGTCTAGGTTCTGCACCTCTTCCCATACGGGGCATCATAAGGTGCCATTAGGATTCTCTATTGAAAACTATTATTGTAGGAGAATTAAAAAAGTGGAAGATGTTGGTCCCACCCGCCTTTGACGTTCATAGAACACACTCTCAACATGTCCTCAAGTGTTTGGAAAGTCTGCTCGGATTGACCATTAGTTTGTGGATGATACGCCGTACTAAAGTTCAGCCCAATATCTAGAGCATGTTGACTACTCTTCCAAAACATAGAGGTGAATCATGGATCTCAATCATATACAATAGATAGTGGTACTCAATGTAACCTTACCACTTCCCTAATATATATCTGTTCCAACTGATCCAATGATAAAGCCTACCGAATTGCAATGAAGTGTGAAGACATGATAAGACGATCCACAACAACCCAGATTGAATTGTTTCCTTTGGATGTATCTGGAAGTCTAGTTATAAAGTCCGTGGTGATGTTCTCCCATTTCCATACTGGTATGGGTAATGGTTGCATCATCCCCTTATACTTCTACCTCTCTACCTTCACTTAATGACACACCAGACACTTTGATGTATACTCAGTGATCTCCTTCTTCATATTATCCCACCAATAATGCTATCAAATATCTCAATACATCTTTGTGTTTCCTAGGTGAATAGGGAAATTTGAACTATGCACATCATCCAAAAGTTCATTCTTCAGCACCAGACTTGATGGAACACATAGTCTTAACCCAAATCTCACAATTCCATCTTCATTAACATTTAACTCCAAGGATTTCACTTTTTTGATAGCTTCCACTCTCTTCTGAATTCCCACATCATCCTTTTGAGCATCCTTTAACCTTTCTAAAATAGAAAGTTGAGAAATCATTTGTGAAAGGATTAAAGATGTTCCGTTCTTCAGGATTCACATGTCCATATTCATCAAATCTAAGAAGATTGTTTCCTTCTCATATCTCATCAATGATAGAATTGCTGGGACCTTTCAACATAGAGAATCTGCCACCCTGTTCAATTTCCAAGGGTGGTAATGTATTGAGCAGTCATAGTCTTTGATTTGATCTAACCATCTTCGTTGGTGCATGTTCAACTCTTTTTGTGTGAATATATATTTGAGGATTTTGTGGTCCGTATATATTTCACAATTCTCCCCAAAGAGATAATACTGCCAAATTTTTAAAGCAAAGATCTCTATAGCCAACTCCAAATCTTGTGTTGGATAATTTTTCTCATGAATGTTCAATGTACTTGAAGGATAGGCAATGAATTTGTCATTTTGCATCAACAAAAAACCCATGCCCTTCTTTGAAGTATTACTGAATATCAAAAAAAGTTCTCCACTTTTGGGCAATGTGAGCACGGGCTCAGTGATAAGCCTCATTTTTAACTCCATGAAGCTTTCTTCGCATTCATCACTCGAAGGAAACTTTACTCCCTTACGAGTTATCTTGGTAAGAGGGTTGGAAAATCATGATAAATTTCTCACAAATTGTCGAAAATATCTAGCTAACCCCAAAAATCTACGGATATCCGTTACCGATGTTGGCCTCGACCATCCCTCAATTGCTATTTTTTGGAGGGATCCATAGATATCCCATTATTTGTGATGAAATGGACCAATAATGAGACATTATACAACCAGAAATCACAATTTCTATACTCTTCATAGAGTTTCTCCTTCCTCAGGGTCTCCAGTACAGTTCTTAGATGCCCCTTAAGATCCTTCTTGGTTTTGGAGTAAATCAGAATATCATCTATAAAGACTACCAAAAATTTGTCAAGGTAATCCCTAAAGACTCTTTTCATCAAGTCAATGATGATTTCTGTGGAATTAGTGAGTACGAAAGGAAATACTAAGAATTCATAGTGCCCATATCTTATACGAAAAGTAGTCTTGGGGATATCTTCCTTCTTCACCCTTACTTGATAATATCCCGACAACAAATCCACCTTGTAGAAGTATTGTGATCCACGTAGCTGATCGAATAGGTCATCAATTCATGCGAGAGGATACTTGTTTTTTATCGTGATTTTTTAAGATCACGATAATCAAAGCAAAGGCGCATTGACCCATCCTTGTTCTTGACGAAGAGGAATGTTTCACCCCATCGTGAAGCACTTGGGCATATAAACCTTTTTCCAGATTGTTCTGTAGTTGTTTCTTCAGATCCTCAAACTCCAAAAAAACCATTCTATATGGAGTCTGAGATATTGTCAATGCCCTAGGTATAAAATCAATTGAGAATTCAACATCCCTTCTAGGACGAAGACCATGAAAGTCCTCAAGAAACACTTCCATAAATTCCCTCACAATAGGCATGTCTTCTAGGATGGTTGACCCCTTAGACTCAATCATTTGATCCAGATATGCATTCTTATAGGGAAGTAATACCCATCATTGAGATTATAGAGCTAAATAATATTCATCTTCCTCCTTTCACTTGTATAGAATCGGGAGTGGATTCTCCACATAGAGCGTGATTTCCCTCTCATAGCAATTTATGTTGGCTCTGTACAAGGAAAGCCAATCTATGCCAAGAATTGCATCAAATTCCACCAGAGGGAGTATGACAAGGTTTTCCAAGAAATTAAGTCCAAATATTATGTAAGGGGAGGATTTATATTCATGGGATGCAATGATTGTCCCATTTTTCGTAGTCACTAACATCGTTACTTCCATGATTTGTGGTGGTGCTGGGAATGTTCTACTAATCTTTTGGGATATAAAAGAATGCATAGAACCGAAATCAAAAAGAATGTTTATTATTCATGAATGAATAACTATTGTACCTGGAACCACTTCATTTTTTGGGTCCACTTCGGCAGTAGTGATGGAAAAATCTCTCCCTTGGTGCCTTGGAGGTTGTTGGTTGCCTCTGAAATTCCTTTTCTTAGGAACTTATTTGCAAGATGCCCGGGTTCGTTGTAGTTGTAGCAATGAACAACACATTGAGGTTCAAACAGAGAATTAAACTACTCTGTTGTAGGCACATGTTTTTCTTGTTGGCAGTTAACTTCTAGGTTCCCTTCTCTTCCACACCAAAAGAATTTCCTCGTCTGCTTAAGGCAATTTCTTGGGTGCTTCTTTCCACACATTTGGCAAGTGGGGTGATGGATCTTCTTAGCACCGTTGGATTTATCCATCAGACTACCATCATTGAAGTCCATCATACTCTTCTTATACCCATGATACCCCTGAGATTCTTCGATCTACATTTCGACCTTGAGGGAACATCCGACAATTTCCTCATAGATGTCGAAGTCAAGGATTACCAGCGCTATCTGTAGGCTAGGTTTCACCCCACCAAAGAAGAGGTCAACCCTACATTCGAGGGTAAAAACAAAGACGAAGGAATATCATGCAAGACTTGTGATGTTTTCCTTGTACACTCTGATAGATTCGTCATCTTTTTATTTTAGGACAAGGCTGTCCCTTTCAATCTTAAGTTAGAGGGTGCATGGAAAATATTTATCAAAAAACATCTTCTGGATATCCTTCCATCCCAACAACCCGATCACTTCCTCAGGCTTCATATTTTTTATCAACGTACACCATTGATCAGGTTCACCTTTTATATGATAATAATCCAGAAGAACCATCTGTTATTCGAAACATTGAATGATGGAGAATATCTTTTAATGGAGTTAATCTATTGTTTAGAGATTGTGGGATTAGAAGATCCATTAAAAGTAGGAGGCCTTTGTCTCATGAAGCTCTCAATAGCGACTTGTTTTTTCTTGGGGGGGGGGGGGGTTGAACGTTCATATTGACCCATGTTTCTTTTTAAAGCTTGAGTTAACTAAGAAGGAATCATGACAATGTTTGTGATTCCTGCTTCCATCAGATTAGGAATCTCATTTGCACAGTCATCACATTGATCTTCATATCGGTTGTTAGCCGAAGTCCTCCTATTACTGACCATTGGCTGGAATAAAAGGAAATTTAAGGGTAACACATAAAGGGTAATCCAAGGTCAAAACCGAGGACTTATAAATAACTTTTATTGCCTTAACTTATGAATCCATAGTCTTCAATCTATGCTATCCATGATCTACTTTCAAACATATATTATTTGGGGTATTTTTTTTATTTCCCTTAAAAAGGGTTCATACTAAGCTTATGTATTTACCAATGAATATCCCCTAAGAGTGTAATAAAAAAGTGTGCCACAATTCATGTTGTCGTGCACTAGTTCTCATTCAAGTCTAGCTCAAAGCAACGTTTTTGGGTTTTACCCCTAGGATACATCTATGCCAGAGCCGCCTCTACCTGCTCGTATCCAGGTAGGGATGCATTTCCCTGAAAAACCACTTACTCAATACTCACAAATACTTAGGTATGTTTTTATAATGCTTATTCTTGCCTCTATGTATTTAATAGGTTTTTCTAATCCTAATCCCAAAAATAATTAAACCTATCCTCTCATACCAACTATAACAAGCCTGCTTTTTATTACACACTTAAACCTGATTTGTTACATAAAATCTTCACCTGATACAACATAGAATATCGAGAGGTCTAGTGTATTTTGGGATTAAGAACATTACATAATATCTTATAACATAAAATAAACAATATATTTTGTGGAAACTTTTTTTACATGACCTCTACATTCCCTCGTACATAGCATTGCATGGGATAACCTGAGGACAAGCAGAAGAAAATGTTGAGCTATAAAGCCCACTAAGTGAATAAACCTGGAATAACATGATGAATACAATACATATTAGAAAATAGGAATATAAATGGATCACAAGAGAAACATGAACATAAAGTCATGATAAATCTTGATAATCATAACATTGAAATGTGGAAACAACTCTTACAATGGAATTAGCATGAGCCAAGGCTCATTGCACATGAAGCATGAGTAAACTCTTATTGAACATGAAGGAATAAAAACTCATTTCACGTGAATTAGAATGCCTCAACACCCATTTCACATGAGGTATCATGATACTATACTTTACCCAATGCATTGGAGTGCTATCAGGGCACCCCCTTCTTAAACATTCCATTTCTGGCATTAGTGTGCCACATGAATCATATAACATGGAATCTATCAACTTCATAAGCTATTCCCTGATTAAGTAATGTGGAATAAATACAGAAAATTACCATTATATAGGTATATGTTAATAAAGGATAATAAACTTGATAGAGACATGGGTATGGTCTTCAATACAAAATGATCTTGGCTTGAAAAAACACGGTGCAATTTCAACAGCATAACGGCGTGACATAAGGATTCATGAAAATAGTTGATGAGATATAAAAGGGTGTATCATCATATTTATATTAAATTCATAGTAAGGGGGTCATATAGATACATGTGACAACAAATTTAATTGAATTTATATGCATAATACAAAATAATTACTTGGATGTAAAAGAGGAGAGAGAAATCTCTCACTGAATTTAAGCATGGTAACAGGTGTACATGGGAGGCTTTAATAAGAGATAAAGTCGTCTCCCATCATCCAAACATAAAGAGTATAGTATGGGGGAGGTGATAAATCATACCCCAACACTTGTAATTGAAAAAAGGGCATAAACATTGAAATAAAATGATACAAAAATTATAAAGGAAGAAATCCCTTACTTGGAAGTGTGATCCCAAAGGCTTGGGAGAGGCTTGAGAGAGGCTTTTTGGGAGGATGGGGCACCTTGGGAGGATTATAGAGAGATGAGGGAATGGGTTGGTTGAACTCCAAAGTCTTTGAGTGAAGAGGAAGTGGGAGCTTGGGTGGGTTTATATAGGAATAGAGAGGGAATTCTTTATTATTTAGGTTTGGGACACCTCACATTAAACTAATCAATACCACAAATCTGACCATGGTTTTTGCCCATGGGTTTTTTCAAAGAGGAGTTTAAGACAATATTTTATAAGTCCAATGACCGATATTCTTAAAATAATAGGGTTTCTTAAATAGAGGTGAGTCACATTGTCAAGGAAAACAATTTAAAAAGACAAAATGTTTTATAAGTCTTGGAGGGTCCACAAAAGCTTTTTATATTAAATAAAACAAATATAAAATCACATTATCTAAATTTTAAAACATATATTGGATGAACATAATTTTTATATTTTTTTATTACTTTACTATTGGGTCATTATGATGTCATAAAACAGATTATATATTTAAACGATATTTAATTTTTACCCAAAAATACAACTATCCCAGAAAATTATGAAAAATTCCCCATTGGGTAATTTCGACATCCTGATTCCAAAAATAATATTTATTATATCTAAATAATTTTAAAAATATGAGAATTTTTACATTAAAAAAACCTGATATTTACCGAATATTCATGGGTTTTGACAAAAACAGATTCCAACCTTAATAAAAATTACAATTTCATTCATAAAATTATATGATCATTGATATTAAAAAAAGTAATTTATTAATAATATTTTATTAAAATATTATTTAATTCAAAAATACATTAATTCATTGAAATAGATTTCCTAGTTGAATATTAACTAAAAATACTATTTGTGCTTTTAAAACTATTTACAACAAAACAATAATAAAATGAATGCACTTTCATTATAAAAAAATTATGTAAATTTTCATAGTTCTAGGGTCTTGTAACATAATCCCCTATAACACCCACATAATACCAAAGGTTAAGGTGTGAGATGGTGACAGACTCTTGGGGTGGCTCAGATAATATCGATCGGGTTGTAATCTCTATTAACTTCCACTTATCCCATAGTTGGTTCCGCTCAAACTTAAAGTGTTCAAGCTCGGCTTGGGATTCGTTAAGAGAAAATCCCAATAATGCCACCTCCTTTATGAGCTCCAAAAAATGGGCTTCATATGGGGAAAGTCTACTGGATGAGGCCATCGCTTCCTTCATCTGAGTAAATTGGATTTGTTAAAGCCCAATATTTATACTAATCATGTGATAACAGTTCAACGACTATATTAGCAATGGTCACAATTCATAATGGTATTTTGAAAACTAGAATCATAAAACCAATGAAGTTCAAATTTTATATACCCATAATAAGACATTTAATTAGATCAAGATGAATTTTCATTAATGAAAGTTTGGGTTGTTATAAAACTCATGAAGGAAGAATAAAAAATGAATATTGAAATATCACATGGGTGAGTAAATTCATGATATTCTATGTTAATGGGTATTTATATACACATTAGTAAATAATATAGTTTCATAATATAAGGCACGTCTCAAAGAAGGTAAATTGAGAAAAAATTCCATTACTGATTTTGTTACTTTTGAATAGTCATCACCAAGAAAGTGAGATCTTAAATTTCATATGAAAATAAAAATAAATTTTTGTATAATCAAAATTAAGTAAATTCATGTGTATTATATACACCACATAGAAGAAAGAAGTGGCGAATATAGCATTTGTCTCAGAAAACTAAAAAAGTGAGAAGAAATCCCTCACCATTAGACTTGACTCTCATCAGAATCATTCAAAAATCCCATATAATAAATATAAGTTTAATATAAATATATAATATAAATATATAAATATATATATAATATCATATATTATTTTCTTATTACCTTTTATTACCCATTTGTTAACAATTTCATGATGAAGTTGCGTTTTTGGTAATAACTCCTTCATTTTTCATATATGTTTTGAATTTTCCATTTTTTCATCTTATATAGATCATTGTACAATCATATATTGAATGTTAAATTTTGTATAAATATAATATATTTTCATTATATATTTATTTATAGTATTCCATTAAATTAGTTGATAGGAAATGGAATGCACTATTCCTTGAGATGGTAAGTCGTACGTAAAGATGAACACTATTTCCATTTTCATATCATATTGAAAGAAAGAATATTAATTGATATATATATATTAATTAAATTATAATTATTATATAATATATATCAGATATTTCAATTATACCTATCCTTAACACATTCCATGTAAAATGTGAACAAATAACATCGCTTCATGCAGTGGTAGTTTTCCACACACACGAACGATGTCATCACATTCTAAAAAAATGAAATGAATGATGGTATATGAAACGTAATAATTAAATAAGAATAAATAAAAATTAAATGTAATATAAATCATATATAATTATAATTTACAATATTATATCCAACCATATTATATGGTAATGGAAAAAAAACGTCATTGGTCTGCGAGGTGGTAGTCCACTATACACACGAATGATGATTCCATAGCCCATTTGATAGATGTGTGTCTGATTTTAGGCTACAAAAATAACATAAAAACATGTAACTATATTTAATATACATATAATATTTTATAAACATGATATAATAATAATATAATGAGAATGAGAAGGGAATAAAAAAAACTTTTGTTGATAAACATTACCTCTTCTTCAGGTATCTTCTTTTCATATGAATCAAAGGGCCACCTTGGTTAGATCTCTACCCGAAGTATGGATTATAGAATGATGGGATGGAATTAGAGAATTTATTTGTATATTAATTTTCCTAACCAATTGGTTTTAAATGTGTGAAGATATGGGGAAGGTGGTGGATTTTTATAAGTGGGAGAGACGACACACTACGAATTTTTGAAATGAATGTTAGGTATACACATATATTTACATAACATAAGGCTCAAATAATGAAAAACATTAGATATATTAATGTTTATGGTCTATATATATCCATAAAATGGCTATTGGATAAGTTTCTAGTTCGTTTTTCCCTTATGTTTAGTTTTTTGTCCCTCATAAACTTATTTTTTACTTAATTACTATGATTAATTTGAAGAGTTTTCACTAATAATTTTTGGAAAAAAATAAATATGAAATTATTATAAATTATAAATTATTATTATTCCAAAAAATAAATCCATTTTTTGAAATTAAACTCATAAAAGTGGAAGAAATTAATTTAATATTATTCCAACACACGGGACGAGACAACAAGTTTGTAAAGTTAAAATGCTCAAAATTTTGAAATAATTTAATTTAAAAATTTCAATATGAAATTGAAAAAATTAGATAAATTGGATTAATATTTTTATGAATTAAATAATTATACGTTAAAAAAATAAAAATTTAATTTAACTATATAAATAATACAAATAATAAGAATGTTTTCGATTAAAATTCCATATTTTTCTATATTCATAAAAAACAATTTTTTTTAATAAAATCCCAAAACTCCACCATAAGATAAATATAATGTTATAATTTTAAAAATTATGTTTATTTTATCATATAAAATTTATAAAAATGTAAAAAATCTGTTTTAAAATAAGTATGTATTTAAAATGTAGTAAAACTGCTTTTGGGAACATACAATTTTTAAACATAAAATTGGATTTATTGTTATCTCTTATCTAAAAATACATAAGATGAATTTTAAATATTTAATTCAATATATTATATGTAATTTTCAAGAAAATAATTCACCAAGAGTGATTTTTTTTAAATTTATTTTGGTAAAACAATTTTATGTACATAATTTGTTTTCTTTAGAAAATGACTTCCTCTATATTGAAAGGTTTTTTATTTTCTTTTTTAATTAATTTTTCCCTAACGTATTAATTATATAAACATGTGTAAACCGTATTTGAATAATTTTGTTAATTCCTTTTATTCCATATATTCCTACTTATGGGTGATAATTCTCATATAAAAATATTTTAACGATATGTCATGTTTCTTTTAATCTCAGTATTGTGTGTGATGAATGCTAAGCTCAGTGTTGCGTGTAATGGAATCTAAACATGGTTTTACTTGAAACACAGGAAAAAATCATGGTTTTTTTTCAAAATATAAAATAATTGTTTCATGTAGAGAAATTTACTCTTGGTGTTCAATATAATGAAATACGAACTTTGTGTAGTGTGCAATGCAAGCCATCCATGAATATTGATTTTATTAGACACAAATTTATAAAAACATGGGGTGTAACATTATACCCACTTAAATTTTATTTCCGCATCAAAATTCATCTTATTCATCGATGTTTGAATACATGGAAGTTCTTTCATAGAAAGATTCATATAAAAATGAATAATAAAACTTACTTTTAAAAAAGAAATTTATGAACATAATGGTTACCTAAAGTATCTCATTGCTAGATTTTCACATAAGATAATATAGGTGGAAAGTGGAAACATAGAAATATTAGAGAAAAATAAAACTGAAATATTGATTGGTTTTGAAAGAGAACAAAATTATGAGAAAGTTGATAATTACCAATCCATAAATCAAATAGTATTGAAAAAGGCCACTAATGTAATAAAAAATGATGATAACCAGAAAAAAAAATTTCAAGACAATTTTTTCTAAATTTGTGAATTTTAATAAGAATATATACTTACTTGATTTAATTCCTTTTCATAAGAACAATCTCATCCATCATTTTTTCCTTAATGAATATTCACATTATCCCGTAATTTATGAAGTAATGGTGAATTTTTTGTTTCTGAAGAACTAATGGATCATAAGATCCCAAAAAATAATGATAAGTAATATTTTCTTTATTTAATTATCATGAATGAAAAATGTATAGAATAGTTTTTCCAGTATGGATAAATTTTCATATGAAAAAATAATACATGAATATCCAAAACCATATTCAAATGTCAACATAAACCATTTAATAAATGGTTAAACTTTTAACCCTTCAAAAAATTAAGAATCCAAAACTTTAGATATAAGATCACTAAATTTCTCAAAATTAGATTCACATTGATCAATGATATATCATATATTAGCTATTGATTTTCACATATCATGAATCTTAATACCTTCATCATCCATTATCGTGAAACATTTTAATAAATAGAATTTATATAAGACTATATTTAAAACATAAAAGTTTATTCATTCCTTACATAGAGAATATATTATTGGATTTATTCATTATATCCAAATATGCTATAATCTCTATACATGATAGTATAAACCACCTTTTCTACAAATCATTACTTAGTTCCAAGGAAATAAGTAGTGTCAAATTTTCTTATTCATATCCAACATCCCTTTTTCCCAATAACATTATCCCAACATCTATAACATATTAAGGGTTATCTTATGCTAATAAAAATATCTATATTACCTTAAATAACTTTTCTTGTATATCAGAACCATTCAATATATTATTTTAAATCCTCAAGGAAAAAATATACTTATTAATCCTTATATATTTCACAATTCATATTACTTTATTGTTGAATCCAAATATATGAAGACTTTAATTATTCCACTTCACCCTTAAACCTTTATACTATATTATTCATCTCATTACTTAATTCTTCTTTCCTTTCATAAGTCATTCATAGTTTCTTTATCATTACCAGTATAACCATTAATCATATAACCTTGAATATAGTTTTTATAAGCTCCCAAAGGAATTGAATTTAGTAATCACCATAATTCTCCATTTGAAACATTCAATAGTTAATAATATCTTATGGAGGCCGTTATTCTCATCCATTATATTTAATGGACATTTTATTTTCACATTGATCTTACTAGCTTTGTGTCCTTCTTTTCCACAATCCAAATGTATCCATGTTCCTTTTAGACAAGATCTTGGGTGTTTTTTCCAACATTCTCAATACAATGGTAACTAAATATTCTTTCCTCTATGGTCTCCATTACCCTAACTCTCATATTACACTTTCCTTGTCTTCTTTGGTGAATTTGAGATTTTTAAGGTAATTTTTATTTTTCATGTTTGGTGAAAACTCATTAGGAATAATCACAACATTCTTTAGTCTAATAATCATACCAATTAGATACTCAATAAAAAATAATCCATTACACACATTACTAACCTAGTTCCTTCTAGTTACCACCATTTACTAAGACAAGAAAGCATAGTGTGAGAAATAAGAATCATACTGGAAAACCAAGTTATCATGAGAATTACTGATAATATGAATAAATCATTATACACTCTTTATTTTAGGGAACCTTAGGTTTATCCTAGGTTATTCATATTCATATTGTGTTTAAATAAACTGTGATTGTTTATAAAGAGTTTGTTAATTTGCAAAGGATATCCTATATGAGTGTAAAAACAAAGTGTACAATAAGTATTGTTTCCGTGCACTAGTTCCTGATCAAGTCTTTCCCAATTTAGTGTATTTATGGTTGTTAACCCTAGGTAAATATATGCAAAATCCACATACAATTCTATTATTTTGAAAGAGTGGTAATTAATTGGAAAATAATATCTCAATTCCTTTCCAAAATTGCATGAGGAAAATAATAGTTTAATATCTTTGGATACATAGATTACAATCTTCAAACTTTTTGAAATATATTAAATGTTTCCCACAATATCTTCTCATTTAGTACTCCTATATAAATCCTTTGTTCATAATCTTGTAAATGTAAACATAAAAAGGGGTGAGATCAGATGCTCAGTAAGGGAAATTAAAGGAGATATGTAAGAATAACATCTATATAAGAGTTTGAAAACAAGATAATAAAATTTTATGATCATAACCTACATATCAAAGATTATATTCATGAGCCATGTCATAAAACAAATTTAGATCATAAGAGATGATTCATAATGGAATCAAAAAGGGTAACCCATGTGAACATAACATAGTTATAAAGCATGGAATTTTGGAAAATAGATAAACATATTATATGATATCCATTGTTGAAAATGCATACTTACAGGGCTATATTAGTGGAATTTGCTAACTCACAAAACCATATTAGTAGTCAAGGATCACTCCCAGGACCATATTAGTAGTCAGGGATCACTCCCAATACTGTCTTAGTAGTTAATATTCACTCCCAAGGCCACATTAGTGGACAAATCACCTTACTATACTCGGTTCACCCCCTTTCCATCCACATCCATCGCATTAAATATATATATATTTACAAAATTAATCGGAGTGAAAAATGGGTTCAAGCATCCTGTAAGCTATAATGAGATCCCTCAAGGCTATATGGGACACCCCATATTATAAGATATGTTGGTATTATACAAATCCATCTAGGCCATCCCATTATATAAGAATTTTCCATGAATCAGAAGATGCATAAAGTAAAAAAGAGAATGCATATAATCATAAAAATAAAAAAAAAATATATTATTTACAAACCAAATTAACCTTTGGAAGAAAAATTGTTTTCATGTAAATCTCTTTGAAACATGACTAACCCATAGAAAATAAATGGGTTTTTAACCATATCTTTGGAACAAGATTGACCTTTGAAAGAGAAACAATCTCTATAATAATCATTCCACAAAAACATAGAACCTTTTGGGTATAATTAGAGTGGTATACTTGGATCATATCACTAGTGAAATATAAAATATATCAAAGGTTTTATACAAAATTGTGGACATGTTTTTGAAATATCGCATAGAACATTTACGGAGAAAAATAACCTTCCATTAAAAATCATTTTCAAGGAAAAATTTAAAATTCCTTTAATTTGAAAACAAACATATAAAGAATGCCATAAAAACTAATTAAAAATATTTATTGTGTAAAATATTATTAAATCTTTGAAAAAAAAATTTTAAAACATAAAACTTTTTGAAAACCATTTTCATTGAAAATAACATTGTTAACATACAATGAAATCTTTGAAAAAAATATAAAACAAAAAAAAAATTCATAATAAATTTTTATAAAAATAACCTTTTAATCTTATAGTGTGATATTTAATAATCATTTAAAAAAATTCTTGAGGAAAATTTCTTTTCGACTTTGAAAATGTGTTCTAAAACATACAACATTTTTAGAACTATTTTCATTGAAAATAACCATGAAAACATATAAATGAATAAAATAAGTCCATTAAAAACACTTTAAAAATAATTATTGAAATAAATTTTCATTGAAAATTATCTTAAAATATAATTTAAAAAATATTGATTTTTTAATTTTTTTTATAAAACACTGTTTTGAAAGAATACAGATATTTGACCAAAGAGAAAAATAATGTTAGATTTTATTTAAAAAAAATATAATTGTATTTAGTACAAAAGAGTGGATAAATGGTACCATTACATGATAATGTCAAGAATAAATGGAGTAGAATAAAATTAATTAGATTTATTGAGAGGTATATCATGATACATGAACATTGGATACATAATCGTACACAATCCTGATAAATGAAGAGATTGTAAGATTAAATATTTTCCTCTTTTAAAACATTGAATCATAAAATACATTAATAAGTAACATAAAATGAAGATTAATATATCATTAGGGTGAGTAAATTCATGATATTCCAAGTCAATGGGTATGTATATACACCTTGTGAAAGAATATAGGTGCATAACATAATGTACATCTCAATGAAGGAAAAATGACAGAAAATTCCCATTCTGATTTGGTAACTTTTAAACTATAATACCCATGAAAGGGAGATACTCAATTGAATATGAAAATTACAATAAACTTTAGTACAATAATTTTTAATTATATTATGGGTAATTTTATACAATATATATAAGAAATAGGTGGTGAATATAAAATTTTTCTAACAAAAGTAAAAAAGTGACATAGAAATCCCTTACCTTAAGTGTTTACCCTCATCATATTCATTCTAGCATCCTGTGTAATAAATATAAGTTTATTTTAAATATACCATAGAACCATATCCATATATATAATATCATATATGATTATTGTATTATATTTTTTTGCGTTTATTAACTATTCCATGTCAATGTTAAGTTTCAGGTAAAAACCACTTAATTTTTCGCACATGTTTTGACTTTTTATTTTAGGTATTCTTATATAGATCATGGTTTCATCCTATAAGGAATGTAGAAAATGATATAAATATTAGAAATATTTATTATATAGGTATTTATAGTTTTCCAAAAAAATTGGTGATTAGAAATGGAATACACCATTTAGGGAGATGGTAGGTCGTACGTGTGCATGAGCGCAATTTCTATTTTTATGTCATATCGAATGAAAGAAATGTAATTGATATATATATATATATTGTCATTAAATATAATATTTAGGAAATATATATCACATGTTTATATTATAAATTTATTTAAAACATTACAGTTAAAACTTGAATAAATAACATCGTTTTGCAAGGTTATAGTTCGCCGTACACACGAACAACGTTATCGTATTCTCAAAAAATGGAAAGCATGAATTTATCTATTTTAAAATATTAATATAATCATAAATACATAATATATATCATATAATTCATATATTAATAGAATTAAAATTAATATTCCCAACCTTAGGAGGTGGTAATGGAAAAATGAATGACTTCAGTTCGCTAGGAAGTAGTCCGTTGTAGCCACGAATGATGATTTAGTGACTCATTTGATGGAATTGTGTGCAATTTTTGGTATTAAAATTAAAATTAAAATATATCATAATAATAAATATAATTATTATATTGTATAATCATGATATTAATATAATTTAGTAGCTTTGAGGGAGAAATAAAAAAAACACATTCATTGATGAACGTCACATATTCTTCAGTTATCCAATTTTTTGAATCAAATTACTTCTTTGGATGGATTTATTTTAAAATTTAGGATTAAAATATTATTTTAGAGAATGGGAGAATTAATTTGGGTTTTTATTGGTTGAATAAATTAGTTTTTATAGTGTTAGAAGAGGGGGATAATTGGGGTCCTTTTATAAGCTGGGGAGAAGAAAAACATGGAATTGTTTGAAAAGAAAGTTAGGTGTACCAATGTATTTTCCTTAAAAAAGATAAAAGAATAAAAAATATATAAATTTTGGGTTAATCTAGAAAAATGTCCTCAAAATGGGTTCTTTAAATGTTTTTATGTCGTGTTGACCTTTATGTTTAATGTTCTGTCCCTTAGTAAATAGTTTTTTTAATAATTTTTGTGATAAAATTTATCTATTTTCACCAATTAATTTGTCAAAAATTTTAGACAGACTTATTATAAATTAGAAATTATTTTTAATAAAGTTATATAATTAATTTTTCAAAATTCCAATCACATAATTTGTATTAATTAATTTAAAAATAATCCCGCAAATGGGACGAGACATCGGGTTTCAAAAGTGAAAATGTTCAAAGGTTTGAATTGTTTTTATATCTAATTAAAATGTGATATTGTCTATAATTACCTGAATTTGATTAATATATGTATAAATTAATTAATTATACTTTCAAATAATTTAATATATTAATTTAATATATAAATAAATAAATCAAAAGGTTTATTTTAAATTAAAATTCAGTATTTTTCACTATTCATAATAAAATTTGTATTTTTTTAAAAAAATATATAAAAAATTATTCAAAATATATTTTTCATGTTATGATTTAAAAAAATAAGTTCATTTTTTCAAATATAATTTAAATAATTTTAAAAAATTAAATTTTAAATTAATGCACCATTAAAAGGTGGTAAAATTATTTTTTAGAAAAATACAGTTTTAAGCGTAAAATTAGATTTATTATTATCTCTAATATAGAACATTAATAAGATTAATATTAAACATTTTGTCGAATATATAATATATAAATTTCTATAAAATAATTCACCAAAAGTTATTTGTTAATTTATTGTGGTAAAACATGTTTTTGTGCATAAAAATAGTTATTGAGAAAATGATTTCCCCTAATTCGAAGGGTTATTATTTCCCATATAATATTTTTCTTATTTTAATTATCAAAAAAAAATTAGGAATCATTTTTTTAAACTCGGTGCTATGTGTAATAGAAGATATGCATGATGTTGCATGCAAAACAATCTAAACATGGTGTTGGATGTAACAAAATAAAAACTCATTGTTGTGTATACTACAATCTAAAATTTTCATTTCATATAGTACACGATTGAGATTATGTTTAATATAAATCAAGACTAACTTGGTGTTACATGTAATTCAATCCATCCAAGAATATTGGTTTAATTGAAAATCAAATCCTTAAAACTGAGGGTGTTACATGTAGAGAATTTCATTTAAAATAAAGTTGAGGAGTGGCCTAGACTTACAACTATAACTAAGATCCATAGTTTCATTTGACTATTTGTTTATTATTGATGATTTGTGACAAAATTATCATGATTTTCAAACCCAATTAAGAAGATTACTCAAATATGGGTAAATATTGATTCGACCTATGAATGAGAAGATGGATTTAATGAGTTGAAAATGAGGGTTATCACTACACTAGTACTCATAGTTCCCTCAAGTGGGTAACATTTTGGGGTATATAGCGACACTTTAGAGAAGGTATCAGGATGTGCACTAATGGGGAATGAAAAAGTGATATCTATGCTGCAAGGCAGTTAAGATATCACAAAATGAACTATCCAATACATGATATAGAGTTTGATGCTGTAATATTTATATCAAAATATGTAAATATTATTTATATGGGGTTATGTTTGAAATATATAAATATCATAAGAGTCATAAATTTATATTTATATAGAAATAAATTAATATGAGCCAACAATTATGGTTATATATAAATAAGGACTATGAATACTCAATTCAATACCATTCTCGAAAGGAAAATAACGTGCAAGTAGATCTAATTAGAATGGATATGAAAATCATACAATTGATTATAATTAATAAGGATCCAATATTTTTAGACATGGAAAGAAGGATGTTGAAATTATGGAGGAAGGATTATCATATTTCCTTTCTCATATTATTTATTGAGAATGCCTTCCTAAGAAGATAAAAGATAATCAAAGAGAATATATTGAAATTCCGAATAAGTTAGATGCTATAAGTGAAATAAAATTATAAGAGATCAAAATTGATGATGAAGGAATTTTAATAATTACATCATGACTATGCGTTCTGTAAAATATCAAGATAAAGAAAGAGGTATTGAATTGTTCACACAGCCTAACCTTCTTCATCATCTAAGTCAGAACAAAGAAGTATCAAGATCTTTGAGAGATCTATTTGTGGGAAAATATGAATAATTCAATCACGAAATATGCATCAATGTTTCTAGTATATAAGAAATTGAAGGATGAAATTAAGAAGTATCGAGGGATGATGAAATAATTTCCCATACCTATATAGAAATAAGAAAACATCACCATGGATTTTGTCAGAGATCTTTTAAAAGGATTCAAGAGGAAATAATTCTATAGGGGTTCTATTTGATTTTTTTCAAATACATCTCAATTATTTTAAATTTGAGAGGACTTCCCAGTTGATCAAATTTCAATGATATACAATAGATATGTGGTGAGACTCTATGGTAAACCACTATTGGTTGTATCTTACTAAGATGTGATATTTATATCTATGTTCTGTAAGATCCTCTAATATGATCTAATTACTAAGTAGAACATCTGTAAAATATATCAACCTAAACTAATGGCCAATCATAGTGGACTATTCAAACATTGGATGGCATGTTGAGATAATTATATATAGACTTCAAGAGTGTATGTGATCAACATCTTCATTTGGTTGAGTTCTCATATAATTATACTGCTTTTACTCAATAATCCAAATAAATCCTTATTATTCCCTTTATGGGTAGAGATATAGAAGTCCCACATGTTGGGATAAGGTTATTAAACATAAGATATTAGGCCCATAAATGTTTATGTAAATGGTAAAAAGGATCATGATAAGTAAATAACACATTGGTGATCATTTGAGTTGACAGAAGAGATATAATAACAATCAATGATGAGACCTGGATGTTAAGGTTAAGGATTATGTATTTCTCCATATATAACCATGTAAGTGGGTCTTTAGATTTGGGAATAAGGGAATGCTAAATCCTAGATACATCAGACCCTTTAGTATTCTTGTTCACATTAGAGTCGTGCCTTAGATAGTAGCACTCCCACAAATCCTTTCTCATGAACATGACATATTCCATGTTCCCATATTAAATAAGTTCACAGTAGATCCATCACATGTTTTGAATTTACAGGTGGTATAGCTGGAAAACTTACTCTATTATTAGGGTAATATAGTAAAGATCTTCGATCCTGGAGATAAATTTCTTTGCAACAAGACAAATCACATAGTCAAATTACTATGGTGTATCGATACATGCAAAAAAGATAAAATGGGAACTAGAGGAAGCCATGAATAAAACGTACCCTAACACTTTTTCACAATAGTGTGTAATAAAAATCTTTCAGGGTGAAAAAAAATGGGGTAGAAGAATTTAACCGCCTTATTTTGTTCAAAAAATAAAAATAAATTTGACAACTTATATGACACACAATACAAATCCTTACAAATCCAAAATTGTGAAATGAGACCATTATAAACAGGACAAGAAATTGGAAGGTATGAATAGTATGAAATAATTTATTATGTATATAAAAAAGTTTTACTCAAGATAAATTTATTTATAAATTATTAAGAAATAATAAAACTATTTCTAATAAAGAAATTCTATTTTTCAAAAAATACATTTTCTTCATAAAAGAGTTTTATTAATCTCTTGAGAAAATATTATTTTTAATTTGTGGGAAATTAGAAATATTATTTTATAAAATGAAAATATTTTTTTAAAAGATAAAATAAAAATTAAATTAGATTATTTTTTTTGGTTTTTCTAAAATGATAGATTTTTCAGTGAATAGTGAAAATTATCAATTTTTTAAATACTGTCATATCCTTTCAGTAAATTAAGAAATTTAAAAGTCCCAATATAATTCATATCTAATAATAAAGTCAGATATGAACCTTTTTATTTTTATTAATCTAATTATATTATTTTTAATCATAAAATTTAATTATTTTAGTAGAATTTTATTTTTAAGCTTAAAAACACAGTTCTCTAAAAACAGTTTTAAATGCTTAAAATTTATCCATATTAATTAATTAAAATCATCCATAATAAGGAAATATTTAAATTAAATTTATAAATCATATACTTATTTATATGAATTTAAACTCATTTAATTGTAATTATTGTTCATAGAGTTAATATAGGATCGTATATTACTTGAAAAAATGCATTCTCTTGGAAAACTGGTTTTCATCACATTTGGCAATTTTAGTTTTTAATTAAATTATTCTAATTATGTAAATTCAATTTTTTAAAATTAATTCAATAATTTTAACTATCATATTTAATATTAGGTTATGAGTACAATTTATTTTTTGGTCATAATAAATAGTAAATAGAGTGATTTTTTATCATGGTTAAAGTTACAATGGGGTTTTTCATGTTATAGGGCCTCGTGTTAATATTAATGTTTGGAATAGATAACATTTTTATTTTTTAAATTGAATTTCATATTTGAAATTAGTGGGTTTAAATTATCTTATAATGATCATTTTATTTTTATTTTTAATATATAAATTACCAAGGTACGAAAAAAATAGTTTCAATAGTGAAAATGAAAATGGTAAAAGTGAGTAACCTTAGAGGTAAATGGAATAAAATATTTAAAACATTGTTTCTTTTTTATTTTCAATGGTTTGGATCGATCTTATGATAACTAAAATCCCATTTTTACCAATTTTTGAGTTACTTTGCTTGAGAGTGACTTCCCATTACTAAAATACCTTAACAAAATGTAGAGTCCTTAATTTGATTATTAAACCATCCCAGTAAGGATTTTACTACAAATCTATTAAGGTTGTCTAAAGAAGAGGTGTTGTTCTTAATTGAGAATTTTTGTTTTATTTATTCTTATTCCACATTAAAACATTATTGAAACATAATGGTTTAATAAATTAATTATATAAAATATAATTATTTTTTATTATTTTAATTTCACAATCCACATCCATATCCCCTTCTATCAAATGGGGAATGTTACCATTCTTTGTGTGTTTGACAGACTATCATGTCACAAACTAAGATAAAGAATTTTCTATCATCACCACTCAATGATGTTTATGATTATGGATTTAATTTATATATATTAAATTGATGATTTATTTGTCATTATAAAAATGTAATATATCATATATTTTCTTACAATTCTATTAATTAAAAAATGATAAGAATGTTTGTGTGTACCTGTAGATTACCACATCCATGTAGTGATGTGATTCTTTTTTCTTTACCACATCACATGGATTTTCTATAGAAGCGTATTAGAAATAAAAATATAATATAATTATCATTTTATGATTATTCAAAAATACTTACCTTCTTTACATAATTATCTTTGAAAAATAGAAATGTTACGAATGCATACGTATAACCTACCATCTCTATGATTGTAACCTTGTTCATTTTTGAACCATATTTAATGGTTGATTTTAAGATTTTTATTGATGTAAAAAATTATATTTATTTACTAATAATTATTATATATATAATTTAATAATGTAATCTTTGACCATATTCATTCTACAAAAGTCATTTTGGACATATGTGTTGAATATCATCAAAACATCCAACGTGAAATCAACTGATTACGTAATTGGATATGACATGCTAACAAATAAAATAAAGAGAACTATAAAATTAAAATAGTATATGAACAATGTAAATAAAATTGAATGTTATTTTTTTATTAATATTATGAATGCACATGATGAGTCATGCTCGAGGTAAGGGATCTCTCTAAACAGGTATTGTCTTTCAGTTAAGACCATTCTCTCTCAAAATCACATTATCTCGTATTTTTAATGAAATGGAATGATTATAAAATATATATATATGTATCTCACATATATAAATACCTTATTTTACCTTCCTTTGATGGGGATATACATTATTTATAATAATATATGAAATGCATTCTCTATGAAATCTCTTCTAATTATGATATAAGGACTGATTATGCATCCCATTTGTGGTTAATTATTATGTTTTTGAATTATGATTGATTTAAATTTTTTGGCACAAATAATCATGATCATATCATGATGGGTGGACCCTATTAGCTCTATAATTAATTTTTTAATGCTTTTATCTCATGAGAGTTTTTGTATAGATCAATGAGTATACCAAATCCACTAGGGGACCCTGTACAGTATGTGATGTTTTCATAGTAGTTAGGCTTAATATAGGATTGTTTCAGGCTTCATGTTATATCCACATTTCCTATGTTTCCATTATCGGATGATTCAGTTTCCATTATGTTTCCCCCATGTAATTACACTCGAGCCTTCTATTTTAGGTTATCATGTTGTACCTTTGACTCACTTGTTATGTTTAGTTATCATGTTTATTCCCTTAATTGGATTTTTAATCTCACCCCTTATAACTATATATTTATAGGTTATACCATGTAGTTTTAGGAACTGTAATGGATTTAAGAGATATACTATTGATATTGTATAAGGAACCACAATTTTTGATAGCGTACAAGATATGCTACATAAGCTTAAAAAAATAACGAAATATAATTATTTAAATGTGGCTGTTATAACCAGGTTGTTAAATTAGAAGAAATTAATATGAATAACTAATTTATGAAATAGATCTAAAGGTTCATGTCAACATGAATTTATTTTTATGTTTTATAAAAAAATCATTCATTTTTTTTCGTAAGGTCATTTGATTCTTCAAAAAACACATCTTTATCAAAAATATATTTTTATTATTTTTATTAGTTAATATTATAATTTATAGAACATAGAATTTTTTTTGAAAAAATTAATTTAAAATTTTAATGAATAATTTTAAAATTATATAAAAATATATTTTTTATTATTTTCTAAAAAATTCTATTTTTCATGGAATAGTAAACACGTGTTTTTTTGAAATCAATATTTCTTTAATGTTTTAACAAGGTAAAATTATGTTACAGATTAATTTTAATTTTTATTTAGTTATTTATAAATTAAAAAAATATAATTATGTGTTTAATTGGATCATATAGTTGAATTGTGTACAAAAATCTTTCTTTATTTAACAAGAGAATTTTTATAAAATACTATTTCTATTCGAGTTTTCACTGTTTAATTTTAAATTACATAATGAGTATTATGTGATTTTCATTTTTAAAAATATATTCTATATTTTTAATTAGTATTTTGAGGTATAAATTTTATAAATATATCCCCTTTATTACCGTACAATTTAAATAGTTAACATTGTAACTTTTATTACCATGGTAAAGGATGCATCAGGTAAATTTGGTGAAAAAATAAAATGAATAGTACCACCAAATGACCCAAAAATTAACTAAATATTATATTATGAATATATATAAACCATAATCTTTCATTTATCTAATTTGTGATTTTTTAGGGCATTTATAGGATCTTTTTAACTATATAGTATTTTATTTAATGAAATTTCCAACTTTTCAGGATCATGTTTTTAATTTAGTGTAATATTTTTAATATGGTGCTACTGAGAGAATGTGCTCAACTATAAATAGTATCATGAAATATAGAATATTTCTGTCCATAATGTACTTGTTTTTAATGTTTATTAAATAATTAATTACATTAAATTCTTTCAAAACACTAATATAATAATTATTTAGTTAATGGATAAATGAAATCAATGATATTTAAAATACTGTAATATATATAATTTGATATAACAATGTGATAAATGAGTTTTATATATGTACATGACATGTTATGGATTTAATATATATATTTTTTAATTTTAAATGTTACCTTGACATTATTAATTTCAAAGTAATGAATAGTTCTAAAATTGACCTTAGGGATATTTTATAGTGAATAATAATTTATTAAAGGATAATTTTCCTAAAAATATTAATTTCATCCATGTGATTCAAAAAATATCTAAAATATCAACCACAATCTAATTATGAGAATTTTATCAATTTATAATATTAATGAGTAAAAATTAATGTTTTTTGGGTAAGAGTTGAAGAGGTTTAAATGGGGTTAAAACCAAAAGATATGGGTAGAAATATAATCAAAATATTTGTAATATGAATTTTATGAAGGTAATTATAAAAAAAATTATATTATATTATAAATAAATAATTTTTTAAGAATTCATAAAATAAAATAAATTTATATTAATTCATTACATTGAGAAATGCCATGAGATCCGCTCCCCTCTATTATAAAAGGGATCTTCTTCTTCTTGTTTAATCACATCACAAAAACTATTTTGATTTTACAATCCCGACCCAAGTCACATAATATATTCTATCCAAAAATTATATATATATTTTTTAGGGATAACACCCATCATAGTGGTCATAAAGAGTTAAATATATGTTGATTTCCAAATTAGAGGTATAAATATTTTCTGAATGTTTTAGACTTATTTATTCTTAAAAATACATCAAACCATCTTAATCCTTTATAAAATGTTACTCCAGTATCCTAAATATACTGATATTTTATTATGTTATTGTAATTAATTAAATAAATATCACATTCCATCAAATTGGAAAATAATATATCATTATTGTTTACCAATGGCTGACTACCACTTTGAGAACTGATGTAATTTGTTTTCCATCTCAATTTCTTAGGACTAGTTATAATGATCGAATTAATGTTTTTTATGATATTCATGACATATTTGTCATTCATAAAATATAATATATCATTTCTTATTTAAATTTTTTAAAATTAATTTGATTTATTTACAATATATGTTAATATGCATATGTTCAATCAAGAGAATACATAACTTCTTAATTTTAGAATTTATAGCTTTTTGATGATGTTTTCAAGAGTTTATCTTGTTTTCCAAGAAACCGATATAGATTTTATTTTTCCTCTATTATTTCTTATAAAAATTTTTATGGAAATATTTTTATAGAAAAGGTGATTTATTGAGTAAGAAAAGTTTTATTTTGAGCCCAAATTTTATTTTGGAAAGGGAAAATTTTTATATGTATTTATGGACTAATGGGATTTTATTTCTTATTTATGTCCCTTTATAGTATTTTTGAGGTCATACAAAATTTTAAAATGTTTTTCATCAGTTTTATGGATGTTTAATAGAAAATAATAAGTCAATTTTAATTTCATTAATATTTGTTATGAATATAAATCATCTTTTATTTTCAAAGGTTCATATTGTGAAAAAATAAATATTGATTATAAGTATCAAAATTTTAATATATGGGAAATTATGTATGTTTTATAACCGAATTATATAAAAATATAAACCTTAACGATCCTTGTGATTTTAAAAATGTGAATTCTAGTTCAAACACCCAAGAATTTGTAATGATGAAGTTTGGGTCCTTATGGTTTGTATCAAAGGAAGCTTCATACAACTTTTATGATTATGATGTTTTATTGTGATATTTTATTATGATTAATTGATATCATCATGAGATTAAAATTCTAAGGATGATCAAAAATTCAATGTATTATAAAACCCATTTTGGATTTATGTTATGAAATTTTATGGTGACTAATTGTATATTTTTAGGAATTTATTTTTAAGGTAATTTTGTTTGTTACATTTTGGGATACAAAATGAAAAAAGGGGGAAATTTAAATCTAAAAACAATATTTAATTTTAAATATATTACTATTATTTTCAGAATTTTATCACATTTCCCCAAATTTTATAGTTATTATTTTAATATAGTTTTTTAAAGGATAACCCACAGGTCAGGTGACAACTCATCAAATTCAGAAAGTCCAAGAGGTTTGAACCCACCACCAAATGGTAAAAGGGTGTAACGCCTACAATTAGACTACATGAAGTCCCAGTTAGTGTGAAATTTTTTTAGTTAAAATTATTTATGGATAGAGAATACATTTATTTATCAGAAAATATGTTTTATCACATATATAAACACGATGAATCAAAAATGATTTGGTGATTAAGTGATTATTTTAATTTTAGAAGGTCACAATAATTGTTGCGTAACATTATAGGAATAAGGTAAATATAATATTTTGGGTTTTTTTAGGACTAATGATTGAAGTATCTTTTAATAACGAGACCTTATAGTGATTCAGGTGATTTATGGAAATGATTATCATATCTTGTAGATTATATGATTATGGAATATACATTTTTGTGTGAGACATAATGAGTGATTTATGTGGTTTTGGGAGATAAATGTTATATTTATCTTGGAAGTATATGTGATCAAATCATTTTTATTTTTCTCTTTCAATATTATTATATAATATTTTTGGGTAATTTTATGGAAATATAATTTTTAACGATCTATTTTGAATCTTGGTTAACAAAACAAAATTTTTAAGGTAAATTAGTTTTTTTAGTATAAATGTTTTTTATTTTTGGTCAATTATCTTATCTTATAAAAATAATTTTAGATTTAGTTAATTTCAAAATAAAATTTGAATATATTGTTATTTTTTTTGGATTTTATGGCCTATTTATATTGATTCCAGTGCATTAAGAATAAAATAATTCATCTTAAATACCAACTTTTTTGGAGAAAAATAAAAAATCATTGTGGAAATTTATTAAAGGATAATTATCCACTTGTAAATTTTATTAATATATTCTATTAGTATATTTGGAAATGAAATTCCTTAAATCTTGGGAAAATATTTTGAAGGAAAAACATTATCTTATCATTTTTTAATTAAAAATCTTTGACCATTTAACCCATTAGAGATTTATGATTTTGAGATGGTTAAATTTCTCAAGAACATATTCTCTATCACCACCAATCAGTCATTGGGATTTTGCTTTCTCTCCTATATAAACATTCTCACTTCCCACTTATATTCTACTACTTGGAAACCTTGTATGTTTTACTCCATATGACTTTCATACATCCATATTCTCTCTTATAAAGTGGGAAATATTATTAATTATTTTTATGTCGTAATATTTCATTAAAGGTATACTAAAAATTCAAATAGTACTTACCAATTAGGATTTAATATTATCAGGATTAAATTTCATAAATTTAGGATATAACATCCCAATATTTTAAATATAAAAAGTATGTTATATAGCGTCTGTGATATGCCACATTGATCTTAAATAAACGAATAAATATGATTTTTTAAATACGACCATTATAATCTCGCCAAAAAGTGGATGGTATTAATTAGAATAAGTGATTTATGAAATCAATATAAGGTTCCTACTCAATATGTATGTATATGTATGAACTTAGAAAATAATAACAGAATTTTTAGTAAAGTAATTTTATTCTTTAAGAAATTATATTATCTTCAAAAATGTGTTTTTCCTTTTTATGAGTGAATATTATAATTTCCCTAAGTTATAAAAAAAATTTTAGAAAATATTAATTTTATTTTTTAATTCATTATGTAAAAATTATCTGAAAATATTTTTTTGATTGTTTTCTTAAAATATTGATCTTTTATGGAATAAAGATAAATAATGATTTTTATTGAAAATTATATTTAAATTTAAATTATTTACATGGTAAATTATGTTTTGGATTAATTAAAATCCCTAATTAGTTAATTGTTTTAAAAAAATAACTATGGTTTCTAATGTTTATTTCATACTTGAATTAAGAGTGAATAAACTTATATTTTAGAAGGGATTTTTTCCAAATATGTGTTTTTTGTTTCTTTTTATTGGTTTAATTTTAAATTAAATTATTATACCTATATGATTTGAATTATTAAGAATGAAATATATATTTGTAATTATTAGGTAAAAATTTATTATATATTTCCCTTTTCATTTTTGAAAATATCCATAGTTAACTTATTTATGTTTATTTTCATGATAAAGTCGAAATTTGATGAATTTTGTTAAAAACTAAAATATAATATCCCTAAAATGCACCAAAAACATTAATAAACATTATTATATTAGTCTAACTCAACTCTAAATATCCAATTGTATAACTTGAGATCTTTTTAGGCCACTTTTTTGAGATTATGACCATTATTTTATTTCATTTAATGAAATGTTAAACATGTCACCCTATGGTTTTTAACAGTTGTAATGTTTTTAATGTAGTGTTGTACTACAAAAGTTATTTGTAAATATAAATGTTCTATACTCATCATGGTAATTTATTTTTAGTTTTTAATGAAGAAATTACAATAAATGCATCCACAACATTGATGCTGCGATTATTTAAATTATAGAAAATTCAAATTAATGATAATTAAAATAATATAATAAATATAATTTCAGATAAATATTATGATCACAGAATTTTATATAATTCCATGAGATCATGGAGATATAACAACACAATGTTTTTATAATTTAAATTTTTTTGTTATATTATTAATGTTAATGTAATGAATAGTTCTCAAAATTGACATAAATGGTATTTTATAGAAAATAATATTTTTTTAAATGATATAAAATTCTTAAAAATATTAAATACATACCATTACTTAGGATAATGTTTATAATATCAATCAAGTTCCATTAATGTGTCATTATAAATTTATTAAAACTACATTGACCCTCAAACTAATAAAATTCTTGTTTTCGCAACCAGAGTTGAAGGGATAAAATTGGGGTTTAAAGCAAAAGTGAATTTTATAAATATGGGAAAAAGATGTATAATATTTTTTTAATAAATTTATTTATAATATAACTCTTCTTATAAACTAAATAAATCCATTTTGATCCTTGTATAATTGAAAATTAATTTATTTTAATATAATATTTTAAGAAATGCCAATAGTGCCCCTCCCCTCTCTTAAGAAAATATCACTTCTTGATCTCATTAAATAATATTTAAAAACCCATTTAATTTAGAAATACCTATAGAAATACTTTCATATTATCTCTCCACCTATTAAAGACTTCTTAGTTTTGGAATAATACCCTTCCTAGTGGTTATAATGTGTCATATAATGGAGGTTTTCCCAAGAAGAGGTATAGTTTTTATCAGTATGGTTTAGTTTTTTTTTCTGTTTAACAACCCTAAAACCATCTTCAACCAAGATAAAATTATAAATAAGTAATAATACATAAACAAAGATGTTATTATTTTATTTTCCGAACCAATATCTATTTCCTCTTTTATCAAATGGGAAATGAATCAATCATTCCTCTATAGGGGGAATTACTACCCCATGAACTAATGTAATTTGTTTTGAACCAATGTGTCTTAAGACTGCTAATAATGATAGAATTAATGTTTATATATGATAATAATTAAATATTTATTGTCATAAAAGTATAATATATCATTTAATTTCTTATCATTCTAAGCATAGAAAAATGATAACATCGTTCGTGTGTGTATGTGGACTACCACCTCCACGAAGTGATATTATTCATTTTTCTTCAACACATCACATGGATTATAAATATTATAATATTTAAAGAAATAATATTATATATATATATATATATATAATATTTTGACCATACTTTAAATACAATATTTAATTATCTTTTTTATATAACGAGCTTTGAAAAACGAAAGCATTTCCTATTCGTGCATATGGCATACCTTCTCTATGATTGTAACATTGTTCATTTTTCATAACCATATGTAATAAGTGCGTTTAAAATTAAAATTTTTGTATAAAAATTAAAATTATGTAATTATAAAAATTATGGAATTATCATATTTTTGACCACAGATTAACAATCGAAGTCCTTTTAGACTTATATACTGAATATTGCCAAAATGTCAGATATTAAATTAAATGAATAAGTAATTTTATATATCATAGAGTTAAATAAAATAAATGAATAATAAACATGAAAAATGTTCTTAATAAATTAGAATGTTATTATAATTATACTGTTAAATAATAAAAAAATACATGATGAGTCAAATTCCTGGAAAAAGACTTTTTTTAAAAAGAATCATTTAATGTTTCCCTTAAAACTATCTATTTTTATTAAATATCCGTATTAGAAAACAAAATTATTTATTCTTTTTTATTATTCATATATTTTTTTTTAAATTCATGTAAACCATGGTTTACTTTTTAAAAATGTTTTGAAAGGATTAATTTTTTCATTTCCCCAATGGGGTACTTTGTGACTTTTCTGACAAAAATAAGAATGGAATGTTTTTAACTTATATGAAATTTGTGTATTTTACCGCCTTCAAGAATTATATTTTTTGTTAATATTCCATGAAATCATAAATTTTTTATTTAAAGTAACTTTTTTCTTTTTTATGTTCATAGTTTTATTTTTAAATAAGTCATATTTCTTATGGAATGTTTTTTTGTTAAAATAATTACTACTTTGGGATTATGTTATAGTTCATTGGAATTAATTATAATGATGGGTGGTTCCACTATAAAAAATATAAATGTGGTTTCATGATTGAAATCTAATTCATTGGTTATTTTTTGATGTTGAACATGATTATTCTCCCATGTGTAACTGCAATGGTTACTCCAAGTATAACCATCAGGGTTATTTCTAATTTAACTGTGAGAGTTATTTAGTGTCTAGATGTGATGGTTACTCCAGAAGTAAGCATGATACAAAAATGATTTCCCAAGTATCCTATATGATGTATTTATTATTTCCATGTTTTAAAAAAAATCTCGTTTTTTCATAAGGATTATTATTTAGTTTATGTTCAAATAAAAGTATATGTTACTTTATAAGGGTAAAAACTATAGATTTCTGAAAAAGTTTTGATGAGTTTATCTTATTTTTCAGAATAACTATATGGATTTTTAATTTTTTGTTAATATTTAATTTGAAATGTTCAATGGAAATAGTTGTGAATAAAAATTTATTTATTGAGTAAGTAAAAAATTTGGGTCAAAATATTTTTTTAATAAGAGAAATTTTTATAAGTTTTGATGGAATAATGGATTATTTCTTTATTTTTATGTCCCTTACTGATCATATTGTGCTCCTAAAAGTTTTAGTTTTTTATAGGGTTTAGATAAGGTTAAATGAAAATGATAAGGCAAGTTAAAAGTAATTAATATTTGTTATTAAATGACATCTAGTTTTGTTTTAAATGATTCATTCGTGAAAAAAAAGATATTAAGTTGAAGTTTATACGTTGTAATATTTTATTTGTGATGTATGAATTATAAAACAATTCTATAAAACACTATATTTGAAAAATTCATAAAATTATTGTAATGTAAATTATAATTTAAAGACACTGGAATATGTAATTATTAAAACCGGGTACCTACAGTTGTTGTCATAGGAGGGTTTGGAAAAAATTTAGGTAAGATGTTTTTGTGAGGTTTTATTAAGAATTATAAATATCATCATGTGTTTATAATTTTTATTTTGATCAAAAATGAATTTCATAGAAACCCCTTTTTCATATTCTTTTATGAAATTTTATGGAAACATATGGTATTTTCTGAAAACATTTATTTATAGGAAACAATGGTTGTTACATTTTTGTAATGAAAAATTAAAAGTATGGGATAAAAATTAGAGTTAAAAAAATTCATTACTGTTGAATATATAATGGAAATTTTATTGATTTTGCCACATTTTTGAGAATTTTATAATTATTATATTAATATATCTTTAGAAAAACGATAAACCAAAGGTTAGGCGACTACCCATCACATATGGAAAGGTCGTGAGGTTTGAACCCACAAATGAAGGGTGACAATGGTGTAGCGCTAAACAGTTGCTTACATGATGTCCTAGATAGTATGAAATTTTCATTTAAGTTAAATAATTTTATGTATGATGAATAACTTGATTTTGGGAACATATATTTTACCATATAGATGACCATTATGATTGGAAAATTATTTTGGGATTTTGTTATTAATTACTTTTTTCAGAAGAATTTCTCTATAATTTTTTTCTTACATTATAAAATTGTGGTAAATGGAATATGATTGGATTTTTTTTTCAGATTAAAGGTTGAATTAGGTTTTATTAATGTGTATTTATAGTGGTTTAGGAGATTTATGGAAATTATTATCATATCATAGTGAGTAGGAAATATACTTTTTGGTGTGTGATATTATGAGTGATTGATATAATCTTGTTATGTAAATATTAAATTTATCTTGGAAGTCTAGTGATTAAATCATATTTATTTTTTAGTTAAAATATTTTTATAGTTTTTTTGGGGATTTATAAGGATAGTAAATTGTTTATTGATATATGTTAAACTTTCTTTATCACTAATATGTTTTGGTGGTTAAATTTGTATTTATTTGTATGATTTTTTACTCATTTTGGGGAATTATATTATCTTGCAATAACTATTTTGGATTTGGTTAATGTCTAGAGATAATAAGAATATATTTTCATTATATTTTGGATTTTTGTGAAACATATACGTTGATTCAGGTGCTTGAGGAATAAAAAAATACAACTCGAGTACACATTGTTGGATAAAAAGATGAGATTATGTTGGGAATTGATTAAATGATGAAATTATACTTTTAATGTATGTTTATTTACATATTCTACTCGTCTATATGGAAATATAATACCCAAACCCAAGTAAATTGATTTTAAAACAAAAAAAATATCTATTTACTTTTTTTACTGAGAAATCAATGGCCTTTTAACCCATCAAAGATTATTGATTTCGTGATAGTTATGTTTGTCATGACTATGTTCTCTATCACTCCCAATAAATCATTTGGAGATAGTTTTATCTTACATATCCACATTTTCACTTTTCAATTATTTTCTTATACTTAGAAACATAATATTTTTACTCTAGATGACCTAAATACATCCCTTTCACTCATATCAAGTGGAAGTTTTATTAATCCATTTGACGACGTGGGATTTCAACAATGGTATTTGGAAAATTAAAACCCTTGTTAAAAAAATAAGATTTAATATTTTGAGGATGAAATTTCATAAGAGGAATGCAGAAACTGTAACAAGGCAGATTTTAAAACGAAATACTAAGTTTGATATCTTACAAGATACACCACATCATGCTTAAATGTACAACTAAATAAGATTATTTAATGTTACCGTTATAATATAGTTTCCAAATTGGATGAGACGAATTCGAATAACTGATTTTTGATATAAATATAAATTTTCAACTCAATTATAATTTATTTGTAATTTTTTTAAAATGATCACAAAAATTTTTAGTAGAGACATTTTATTATTCAATAAAATACACTTTTTTCACAAATGAGTTTTTCTTTTTTTATGAGTGAATATTAAATTTTTTGATGTTTTATAAAATTTATTTGAAAAAAATAATTTAATTTTTGAACTCATCATTCTATAATTATCTTAAAATTAATGCGTGAGAATTTTCTAAAAATATATATTTTATGGAAGGGTGAAAAATTATTTTTTTATTAAAAAATATATTTTATTTTAATATATTGACATGGTTAAATTGTTTTATGTATTAGTTTTTAATTTTAATTTGTTAGTTTTGAATTAATATGATTTAATTATTTTATTTCAAAGTGGGATTATCATTTAATTTAGTAGAAAAACATTTTATATTGAAATGGGAAATTTTCCATTTTTTTTCTATTTCCAGATAAATTTTAAATTTAATTTTAAGGATTTTTTTACTTGAATTTTGAAAAATGGATTTTATATTTAAAATTATAAAGTAATAAATTTTTAAATATTTTTCTTTTATTTATTCCAAATATGAAGATTAAACATAATAATTTTGATTACCTAAGTAGTGGGTAAATAATGTGACTTAGTTCAAAGAATGAAATGATAAGAAGCATCAAATTACCCACACACTAACCTAAATATTGTTGGATTAGTCTATGTCAACTATAATCATCTAAGGTTGGAATTTATGAAATTTTAATGAAGATTAAACACATTAATATTTTTAACATGCTGTTATACATTTTATATTCCATAGTATAAAAATTATTTTGAAATATAAAATATTTGTATTCATTATAGTAATTTCTTTTGATTTTTTATTTAAGAACTAATTATCTTAAATTCTTTCACAACATTGATGAATTAATTAATTAATTAATGGAAACATTAAATAAAAAATATTTGAATTATTATGATAATTATAAATTTATATAAATAATGTGATCACATAATTTTATAGATGTCCATGAAATGTTATAGATATAATTTTTTTTCTAATTTTAGATGTTTTATTAATTTTATTAAAGTCAAATTAATGAATTGTCCTTAAAATTGACATTCTTGATATTTTATAGTAAATAATATTTTATTAATCGATATAAAATTCCTAAAAATACTAAATTCATGCTCAATATTACTATAAGGTTTAAAATACCAACAATATCACATTTATGGGACATTTATCAGTTTATATTAAAAATATAGACCGTCAAAGTGTAAAAATTAATATTGCCATGGTAAGTGTTTATGGTGTTAAATAGGGCCTTAAACCAAAAGACAAGGGTAGAAATATAGTCATAACATGTCTAATATTTATTTTATGGTGGTATTTCGAACATGATATTTAATATATATTATATAAATCACATTAGAGTGATTTATAATGGAAAATTTATTTATGTTAATTTAATACTATAAAAAATTCAAAGCGTTCCCCTCCCATTTGTTTTAAAAGAGATCATTTTCATATCATTTTAAACCATATCAAATATCATTTTCAGAAGATAAATGCCCAAATCACTTAATTTAATATCTCTACCTATTATAGATGTATTGGTTTATTCATAATACCAAAAATAGAGTTTATAATGTGTTACGAAAAGGAGGTTTTCTAAAGAAGATGTATAGTTTTTATTGGCATGTTTAAGTTTCCATTCTTCATCCACATCCCTCAAACCTTCTCAAATAATGATAAATTAATAAATATAGTATCATAAATTTACTGAAACTAGTCTTATAGTCTATCAAATGGGAAAAGAAATCATAGTTCTAGTGTGTGTAGAAAACTACCGCCTCGTGAACTAATGTATTTTTCTTCAATCACCTTTTCTAAAAACTTTTTTTAATGATGGAATTAATGTTTATACATGATATTTAATACAAATTTATAATTATGAAAACATAATATATAATTATTTTTCTTATCATTCCATTCACATAAAAATGATAATGTCATTTGTTTGTACGTGTGGACTAGAACCTCCAAGAATTGAGTTGATTCATTTTTCATCCCCACATCACATGTATGATATATATATAAGTATTTTTAATGAATTTATATGATATATAATATTATTTCTATTTTAGAAAGATAAAATTATATTTTTTTTTCAAAATGAACATTGAAAAAGTAGAACATCGCTCATTCGTACGTATGGCCTACAATATCCATGAATGTAACCAAGTTCATTTTTTATAACACTATTTAAAGGGTTTATTTAATCAAAAAATTGATGTATAAAATTTATAATTATGTCATGACTATTATTCAATATATTATGTAATGATAAACTTTTTATCATAGTCAAACTATCAATGTCATTTTAGAATTATACATTAAAAATCATCAAATCATCTGTTGTGAACATAAATGATTAATTAAAGGTATATAACATTATATTAAATTAAATAAAGGAATAATGAAAACAAAAAAGTTTTTTAAGAAAGTACAAAGTTAACTTGATTGTATTTTTGAGGAAGGTAAATAACATACGTGACTAGTCAGACTCAATGTAAAATGATATATTTTAAAAAAACCTTTTTAAAGTTTCTATCAAAACTCTATATTTTTATTCCATGTACATATTTAATAGATAAATTTGTAAGAATATTATTATTATTATTATGTTATTTTTGAAATTATTTTTTACCCATGTTTTACTTTTGAAAAATAGTTTGAAATTTTTTTTTTCTCATCTTTCAAATGAGGTACTTTGTTTCATTTTGCATAAAAATACTGATGTAATATTTTTCTAACTTATATGGAATGAGAAAATATCCCCACCATAATAAATAATATTAAATTTGATGCTTCCTTTATAATCTAAAAATTTATTTTCAATTTATTTGTTTCCATTTCTACGTGTAGAGTTTTCTTTTTTAAATAAGTGACTTTCCTTGAGGAATGTTTTTATAACCCAAGAAATCATGTATTTAAATAATCTTATAGTTCATTGGAATTATTTTTAATGATGGTTGGTTTTATTGTTAACAAAAGACAGATTTTTTGCGATAGAACTCCAATTCATTAGGCATTTTTATGTTAGAAGTTATCCATGATTACTATTCCATGTGTAAATATATTGGTTACTGTATTTATAACCATGAGGGATATTTCAAATATAACCATGATTGATCATTCATGTATATCATTGAGGGTTAATCTTCTCACACATGGGTTTCTTAATTCTATTTTTTTCTGTTATGGGTTGCCTCTCTGTTAGTTTCTCATGAACTGGGTGTGAAGGGGTTGAATTGTTGGAGTATTATTGTCTTTTATATTTGGTCTACATTATACCCTTGGTATTATTTTGTGTTTTTTTTGAAGAATATAAGTTTTTGGGGTGGACAAGAACTTGATCATGGTTGGCGCAGGGTTAGTAATAATAGTGCACCAACCTTGGAAATCACGCAGTAGGAGATAGAATCTACTGTATGGCCTCCACATGGTCGTGTGCCTCATCCCAGGTAAATGCGTGGATGTATTCCATTGGTAAGAATGCTCTACATGTTACCTGTATGGTTTACCAAATGATTTGGACTTACGATTCAGATCTTCCATCACATTAGAATTTGGGGGTTTTCTTTTCTCTCCCAATGCTTTTACCCCCTTTGTCCCCCTTGCTCGACCCTTATATAATCCGCAAACCTAGGAGTGCCTCCCAACATGTCTTCCTCTTCTTGGGATAGGATTCATGGATGTTTTTGGTGTGGATCCTTCAAGATATTTCATGTCAGCCCTCTTTTCTGTTGTTCTACTCTTATCTTAGGGTTTTCACTATTCTATTTTGGGGTTTCTGGTTTTCTAGTAGGTATGGTGTTTGATTTAGGGTTTTAATCTTGGGTTTTGGTATTGATTCTCTTTGTTAGGGTTTATTCTTACCCCTTCATGGTTCGAGTGAGGTGTAGATGTGATTTCACACCATTTTTCGAAAGGTTCTTCAAGAGAGGTAGGTGGTTCCAAGCCCTAACATTATTAGATGAATTGAATAAGTTTTTTAAGTTTATTAATTTGTTCTATGGAATGATAATGTGGATGAAATGGTGTTTTTGTACTTTTTGGTGAATTTATAGGTTGGAAATAAATTTTGAAATAGGGAATAGATATGTTTTTATGTGTGTTATAATGTAATGTTTATAAAGAGGGTTTTAAGTGTTTTTTGGATGGTGAAAATGTGTTTTAAAATGAAAATGTGGTGTGTGTGTGTTATAATGGGATTTTCAATGGAAAATGGATCATTTTTGGAATGTTATCCTTGTCATGCACTTTTGATTATAAATTGTACATTGCCAAAATAGTGGAAAATATTTTTTAAAAAATGGACTTTAATGTATGTCTAGATTTATAAAGGGGCTTGGCCCATGGCATTGCTCGGTTGTAATTGAGTGTTTTATCATGTTTGTAAAAAATAAAATGTATAAATTGCGTGAGTGATGGAAAATGTATTTAATGTGGGGTTTTGGTGTGAGTAAAATATTTTATAGAAAATGGTGGTTTCCTTGAAATTATTGGCACTCAGTTGTTGTGGTGGTGATATGTGTGATATATGAACATATTTTCAAGAATTATGGAATCCAAGGTATCTAGGTTGGTGGACTAGAACTAGTGCTCGATTGATAGGAAAGGGTATTGTTTCGATTTCACTTACCTGGATAGATGAATACAACACTAACTAAACCATGATGATGATTGATCAGTAGTAAAAAATTTATGTTTCTCCTCTATTGTGGATCATGCATGAGGATGCTAATTATTGTTGTTATTATACCACATTTCACTAAGGTACGATGTTCTAGGGTCCTACTCAAGCTAGATCGATCCTAGGGTTTTTACCCATGGTTCTCTACAATATATGATTTGGTTGCATCCGTTTGCATATAGAAGACCATTTGAGGGTGTGTACTATTTATAAAATTATTTTATATATTAAAGCTAGTGTCTTTGAAATGTTTTTACTTCAAATTGTTTCTATTTAACTATTTTCCTTTTGTTTTTTGATACCAGAGAACTTTTTCTACCCTATGGGGATCAAGAACACCCTTCAGGGCTTGCTGCAGAACAGGTCAGTTGCCAGATCGGATGGTGACCCAAACTAGTTCGTGACAAGTCCAAAAGTATGTATGATATGAAAATGATTCCCCAAGATACATATATTCTTTATTAATTCTAATTATTTTTTTATAGAAATACCATACTTTCATAATGTATGTTATTGAATTATGTTCAAAGGGAAGTATATGTTACTTATTATGGGTGAAAAGTATAACAATGTGAAAACATTATCACGAGTTGATCATGTTTTTTAAGAACCCTTTATTGAAGTTTTTTACTATAAGACTTATTATGAAATGTTTGATCGAAATATTTGGGTCAAAAATGTGATTTATTAAGCAATAAAATATTTATTTTGATCCCAATGATTATTTTGAAAAGGAAATTTTTTATAAGTCTTTTAGACTAATGGTTTCTTTCCTTTTTTATATCTTTTACTAAGTATTTTTTTCTGATCCAACATTTTAATTTTTTTTATATGGTTATATTTTGTGAAAAGAAAAATAAGAAGTAAATTTTTAATGTCATGAATATTTTTATGAAATGAAATCTTGTTTTATTTTAGAAGTTTCATCTTTAAAAAAATGGATATTGAGTACAAGTGTCTAATTTGTTATATATTAGTTTTTAATTATTATTTATGACATAATTATCTAAATATATAAACCAAAATGCTCCTTAGGATTGTTAGAATGTGACTTCTAGTTCAAATACACTAGAATATATAACTCTTAAGGCTTGGTCATTACAGTTGGTGTTAGTTGAGGGTTTGGAAAACTTTCAAGACTAGGATATTTTATTGTGAGGTTTTCATAAGAGTTATAGATATCATCAGGGGGTTATAATTTTAAGTTTGATCACAAGTTCAACATAGTAGAGTTCCCTTTTTTAGTATTTATGTTTTGAAATTTTAATGTGACTAATTGTAATTTTGGAGACATTTATTTTTGAGGTAAATATAGTTGTTACATTTTGGGATGCAAAATGAAAATTAAGAGATAAACATTGAAGTTAATTTTTTTAAAATGTTTAATACATTAATGATATTTTATAGCTTTTATAACATTTATAGGAACTTTATAATGATTATATTAATATAGTTACATAAAAACTTTTAACCACATGTCAGGCAATAACCCATCATATCTAGAAAGGCAGTAAGGTTTGAACCCACAACCAATGGCCATTAAGGATATATCACCTACCATGGGCTTATGTGAAGTCACGATTAACATGAATTTTTTTTGTTAAATTATTTAATTGATAAACAATAATTTCCTATTTTCAACATACATTTTATCTTCTAAATTACTAATATTATTGGAAAAAGATCTGGTTTTTTTAAGTTATTAATGCTATTTCAGATGAAGATCACTATAAGTTTTGGTCAACATTACATAATAATGGTTAAAAGATTATTTTTGTATTTTTATTTAAGGATTAAATTAGTAGGTACCTTTTCATAATATAAATTTGCGGTGATTTTGGTTATTTATGGAAATTATTAGCATATATTAGATATTATCTAATTATGGAATATACTTTTTTTGGTTAGAGAGATTATGAGTGATTGATTTTATTTTGGGAGATAAATATTAATCTTTCTTGGAAGTCTATTTGGTAAAATATTTTATAATTTTGTGTTTCAATCTTAGTCAATGGTATTATTGATAAATATTAAGCATAATTAATTTTTGAATGATCTACCTTGAACTTTGGATGTTACTGTTAAATTTTGGATGCTAAAGTTGTTTTTCTTAGAATGATAGTCTACTCATTTCAGGGCATTATCTTATATTGCACTATCTATTTTGGTTTTTGATAGAGTGTAAATAGTAAAGGAATATATTTTTATCCTTTTATATATTTTTTGACACATAGAAGCTCATTTTATTTCTTCAGACATAAAAATGTCATATTGAATACACATTATTTACAAAAAAATGCGATTTTGGTGGGAATTGATTCAAAGATAAAAATATGATTTTAATGTAAAAATATTTACATATTATATTAGACTAGATAGAAATGTAATTAATCAACTATATGAAAAGGATTTTGAAACATTAAATCTATCCATTTACTTTTATTACAATGAAATAAATGGAATTTTAACGGATTAAAGATTTACTATTTTGTGATGGTTAACATTCTCATGGCCATGTTCTCTATAATTCAATATTAGTCATTAGTAGTTATTTTTCTCTTACATTTAACTTTTTTTACTTGACACATATATACTCATGCTTGGAAACCTAGTATGTGTTACTCCAGATGACCTTTGTACACCCCTTTTCTCTCATATCAAGTGGATGTTCTATTAATCATTTTTTCGATATGGGATTTCAATAAATTTACTTAGAAAAGTTAAACCATGGTTACCAAAGCTGAGTTTAAATAGTGATTATTCAATTTATTTAGGTGGAGGTGGATATAAAATCCTAATATTTTAAAATGAAGCACTATGTTCGATAACGTACACTTTTCATCATATTAATCTTAATGGAAAAACTAAATATGATTACTTCAATTGGACAATTATAACCTAGCTGTAAAATTGTTCATTTTCTTCTTTTTATGGGTGAATGTTATCATTTATAAATTTTTTAGAGTTTATATTTGGAAAAAATGAATATAATTTTGGAATTCATTTTCTCAAAATTTTCTTAAAATGTATTTCTGATAATTTTATGAAAAAAATGATTTTTTAATGAATAGTGAAATATAAATATTCTTATTGAAAATTGTATTTTGTTTTAAATTATTTACAAGGTAAAATACTGTTTTAGTTTTTTTAATTTTTAACTATTTAGGTTTCATTAAAAATACACCAAATATGGTTTTTGAAATGGATTTTATAATTTAATTTAATATAAAAACATTTTTATATTTAAAAAGGAAAATTTTCTAAAAAATATTTTTTCATTGATTTTTTCCTATTTAATTTTAAATTAAATTATAAAAAGTATATGGTTTTGTATTTTGAGAAATTATTCTATATTTTTAATCAGTAGGTAAAATTTTTGTAAGTATGTTTCTTTTATTTTTCAAAAATATGTATAGTAAACTAAGTAATTTTTGTTACCAAGGAAAATGGTAAATTTGTTAATTTAGGTTAAAAAATAAAATGATATGAACCATAAAATGACACAAAAAATTATCTAAATATTATTGGATGAATCTGTCTTGACAATAATCATATGAGTGTCTAATTTTTGACATATTTCAGAAACTTGGATGGGATTATGACTTTTATGGAATTTTATTTAAATAAATATCAAACAAGTCACACTCTTGTTAATAATAAGTGTAATATCATTAATATGGTGTTATCAAGTGGATATGTTATCCTATAGATATTTTTTTTAAATACGAAATATTTATCTTCGATATGGTAATATTTCTTAATTTTTAGTGAAGAAATAATTACATTAAATTCATTCACAATGTTTATATAGTAATTATTTAATTAGAAGAAAAATCAATTAAATGATAATAAAAATATTAAAATAAATATAATATTTGGAAAATAATGTGATGAAACAGTTATATATATGACCATGACATGTTATAGTTTTTATAAAATAGTTTTTTCCCTAATTGTAGATGTTTAATAGATATTATTAAAATCAAAGTAATGTATAGTTCAAAAAATTATCAGTATGATTATTTTATTGTAAAATTTAATTTCTTAAATGATAAAATATTCATAAAAATATTATATTCATCCAAATTATTAGGAAAAGGTTTTAAATATCATACATTTCCTGTTTATTAGTTTTTTTTCTATTTATTGTAATTATATTGACCTTTAATGAGTAAAAATCATGTTGTTGTGGTAAGAGTTAAAGGGATGAAATATGGGTTAAAACCTATAGATAAGGGTAGAAATATACAGAAAACATATCCCATAATTTTTTTATGATTTTCCATCTACCCAAAAATAGTATTATGTTATAAATAACTCACTTTGGGGAAACCAATAATTGAAAATTATTTTTTATTAATTTAATATCATATGAAATGCTCAGGGTTCCCCTCCCCTCCCTTATAAAACAACTTCTTCATATAATTTAATCGTATCTCAAAAACCATTTTTTTCCAAAAATATAGAAACTACCTTCATATAATCTCTAAAAAAAATCTATATATATTTTTTATGCATAATACCTATCATAGAGCTCATAAAGTGTTAAGAAACAAAGTTTTTCCCAAGAAGAGGTATAATATTTATTTATAAGTTTTAGTTATTTAATTCTTTCACATAAAAAAACAAAATTAAACCATGCTAAAATAATAAATAATTTATCCTCCATAAAATTATATGTTATTATTTTGGTTTCATTTCCTATATCAATCTTCTCATATATCAAAGGGGAAATTAATTCACCGTTCGTGTGTACGCTTGACTATCACCTCGCAATCTAATGTAATTCATTTTCCATATCCGCATTTCAATAGTAGTTATTATGATGGAATTAATGTTTATATATGATATTAATTAGATATTTATCCTTATTAGATATAAAATATATCATTTATATTCTAATATTTTAATGCGCAAAATGATAACGTCATTCGTGAGTACCTGTGGACTACCACCTACACAAAGTGATGTGAGTCATTTTTAATTAACAAATCCCATAGATGATATATATAAATATATTTAAAGGGATAATATTATATATATGATATTAGTAATATTAAATAAAGATAAAATAATATTTACCTTCTTTCCAAAATGATCATTGAAAAATTGAAATGTTGTTCTTGCATACATATGGCCTACTGTCTCTATGAATGCAACATGGTCCATTTTTCATAACCATATTTAATGGGTGGATTTTAAAGTATAATTTATTTATAAAAATGATAATTATTTCCTTATTATTATTCTAGAAATGATGGAATTATTTCATTTAGACCATAGTTAAACTCGCGAAGTCATTTTAGACTTATGTGCTAAATATCTCACCAACATCTGATGTGAACTTAAATGATTAAGTAATTGTATATAAAATAGATTTAAATAAAATAAATGTTTAACGAACATGAAAAAAGATCTTAAGAATTTATAAAGTTATCATAACTCTATTGTTCCTGAAGATAAATAATGTACATGACAAGTCAGACTCTAAGTGAGAGATATTATTTTAAAAAGAATTTTTTTGGGTTTCTCTAAAAACACTATATTTTTCTTCCATATCATTATTTTATAAATATATTTGAAGTAATTTATTAATATTTTTCTATGATAATTTAAAATTCATTTCTCACATCATTTTTATTTTTAAAAAATGATTTAATTGTAATTTTTTTTCCATTTTCCAAATGAGGTTCTTTGTTACTTTTCAAACAAAAAATATGGAAGGAATAATTTTCAACATAAATGGAATGAAAATATTTTCCTAAATTCATGACTACTATTATCTTTGAAGATTCCCTTAAAATCATAAATGGTAATTTTCAATTAATTTTTTTTCCTTTCTATGTGGGTAGTTTTTCTAAATTAGTGATTTTCCCCATGGAATGTTTTTTTGATGGAAGAATTCATGTATTATAATTTGGTTTTGGTTATTTAGAATTTTTTAAAATAAAATATGGTTTTTTATAAACCAAATACTATAGGGACTTTTATAGGCCAAAAATACATTAGGTATGTTTATGTTGGGAGTTGACCATGATGGTTCTTCTAAATTTTACTATGGTGGTTTATCCAAATATTACCATGAGGGTTATTTCAAGTATAACCCTAAGGGTTATTTCATGTGTAGTCGTAATTTTTACTCCATAAGTAATTATGATAAGAAAATTATGACTCATGTTACCTATATTATTTATATATTTTTATATTTTTTTAACTAGATCTCTTGTATTCTAATGGTATGCTATTGATTTATGTTCAAAGAAAGTTTTATATTAATTCTTAAGGATGAAATGTATAACTTTTGTGAAAATGTTTTAATTAGTTTACAATGTTTTTCAAGAATCCTAAATGTATTTTTTTCAATCATGATTTCTTATGAAATGTTTTCTGGAAATTCTTTGGCAATTAATTTGATTTATCGGGTAAGAAAATGATTATTTTGATCCAAATGTTAATTAAGAGAAGTATATTTTTTCAGTATTTATTGACTAATGATTTATTTATTTTTTATGTCCCATATTATGGTTTTATTCTCCTCAAAAGATTGAATTTTGTTATATGGTTTAAGGATGGGTAATGGGAATGGAAAAATCCAATTATGTAGTCATGAAGATTAGTTTTGAAAAGAAATACTTTTTTGTTTTAATGGTTTAATATTATGAAAAATTGGATATTGAGAAGAAGTGTCTACTCTATAATATATAATTTGGTTTGTATGATTTATGACATAATTCTATAAAACAAAAACTAAAAATATTAACATGATTGTTAGAATGAGAATTCGAGTTCCAAGACACTAGAATATGTGTTTCTTGAGGATGATTCCTTACATCAGATATCATTTTGGAGATTTAGATAATGTTATTTTATTTAACTCTTACATTGTTGAATCATGAAACTAGTTTTACAAATACACTAGGAGTTTTCAAATATTGTTTTATTGTAATAGTTATTTATGTTAAAAATCATGTAATAATATGAATCAAAAGGCTTGGGTCCCTATAGTAATCTTAATTTTTGGGGAATGAACCTACTGTTGGAGACCCCTGGTAGTCCCATGGGTCAATTATTATATCTGATGTGAGACCCTATTATAAACCATCCTCAATGCCTTTAAGAAGAAGTGATATTGATTACCTATCATACCACAATAATGACACATGATCTGAATCGTTGGAAAAATTTATGAAAATTCCCCCACTATGAAGAGTTGAATCGTTGTGGACCACCTCCTCCAATAAAATGTGATAAAGAACCAGTAATTATCTCTATATGTCAGCCACCAATCTAGAGTGAATACTATTCCTTCGTCATCATATTATCAAAAATATAATTAGAAATTCCACTAATGGGTGAAAGATTACCCATAAACCTATATTCCTCTAGAACCTTCTCAATCATTAGTCATTTTTAACCACCTCCTTATATATCTTCGGGTCAAATATACTGACCTAAAAATCCAATTAGAGCAAGAGAATGATCTCAAAATTCATGGACTTAAATGAATTACTCCTGGATAAGATATGAGCAAAGAAAAGTAACTGTATAAAATTTTATTTGTAAGAAGTCATTTTCATAAAGCCTTACTAAATCCCTAAGAAATATTTATCATAGATTGTGTTTGACATCATAATTAATAAATAAATTAATAAATTATCCTTGAATGACATACAAGTCAAACCTTTGACTCCCACCATGATCCTGAACACCCCACTATATATTAATAGGTCCCTAAAGGATAAAGGAATCTAAATTCATTAAATATTCTTATGGAGTCTCCACTTGATCATATTTTCCCTCAACGACATTTATACAATTATCTTCTAACTAAGGGTGTCAGGTTCTTTGGAATGATGAAGTATGAATGATATTCAATTCATAAAAATAATTGAACATAGTCTTGGAAACTCATTCACCATGAATGTGAGCTACGTGGATGACTCTTGGATGAAATTACCCTTTTTATAGAACCACATGAATGGGAATGAGATAATTCTATTACATATATGCTGGTAGAACTAGAATTTCCACCCCTGTGGGAGTGTTTTGGTATATTCCACCATGTGTTCTAGTCAACCATCTCTGAGGTGGAAGTTTCTAAAATTCTAAATGACCATTTAGATTAACTGTAACAACATTCTTATATCGTTACGAGGTTGACTCATGGGTTTTTCATGGAAAAATATCTAAGGAGGATACTAATAACAAGAGGGAACAACCCTCCAAGTACTAATCATGTCCCTCAGTACCTACAAATTATTCACAATCATAGATTCCAAAAACATAACAACATTCTCATGTTTAACTAATTAATTCCAATATATAAATAAAAATATTAGAGAAGATATAGATAAATATATATTTCACTCAATAATTGACATTGTTCAATAAATTTATTTCAATAACTACAATGTATTGAATAACAATTATTTATATAAAATGTGATTGCACATGCCTTCACATGTTGCATGAACACACCCAAATCCCATAAAAAAGTAATAGAATAATATACTAAATATCAACCTAAAACCAAAAAACCATGTCATTAATAGTAGTTCCAACTACTATAACAATGAGGTTCTTTACAAATACGATGGCTAGAAACACATGAAAACCCCCTACCGAAGTCCAAAACAACCTTACTATTTTCTTCTGTGCACCAAAACAAACTCACGATGAAGGAAAAATTGAAAACCTACATTAATACAATTTTTAACAACCAAACCCAAATCACCTAATCCAAGAAATAGTTCCACTTGGCCCGATTCATGTCTCCCCTTATGCAAGAATTTACTAACTAGAAGAGAGGGATGAGATGCTATTAGTGTAAGGATTATACCCACAACATCACTAGTGAAAATAATTATACACGGTAAAAATGTGGTATAGATAAAGAATGATCATAAAATGACATGAAATGTGTCTCAAGTCGTATATAAAAATAAAATAGGACCCCCAAGATTCAGGTAAAACTAGATGGTTAGTGACAGATGTAGGTAAATAAAACCCCGTGATATCCTTCCAGTGTCCATCTTAATACCACCTCTGAACAACATTGTAATAACCAAGAATTCAATCAATGGAAATTACCTTCTTATAATTATGAGATATAGTATAAATCACAAAAAATAACATATATAACACAAAAAATGTTATAATTGATGTATTAATGAAATAAGATGTTTTTCTAGAAGTTATGGAACCTATACAATTGGAATAGTAACTTGACCTTCGGAATAGTAATATAACCCTTATGAATAATAAACTGGCTAATATAATAGTAAACTAACCAATGAAATTATAATAATTTTTTTTCCATATTATTAATGAAATTATGACCTAAGTATACCATATTATATATAAATAAATTCTTAATAAATGACAATTTAGGTGTCGGTATTTTTGAAACATAAATATTTATTTTCAATTTTTTAATTAATTTAATGATTTAAAGGAATATTTAGTTTTATAAAATATAATCATAAATTAATATTTTGTTGTATTATTATTAGAAGATTATTTTATGAGACATTAATTAATTTTTCAACGCGTTATAAAATGAATTCTAATTTTAAAATCCGTATTTTCCATGTAAATAGTGATTTTAATTAAATAATTATAATTATCATATTTAGAAAGTTATTATCATAAAATGGATTTCATTTATTAATTAAACTATTTGAATAATGGTTATAGAGAATATTTGTATTTTTTCAAAAATACTTGAAATTTTAGTGAATATTAAAATATGATAATTTTGTATAAAAGGTAAATACATGAATTATTGAGTCATAAATGAATTATGACTGATTTACGCCCATGATATCAAACTATAATTCATAATTTTAATATATTTATTGATAATTATCATATTTTGAATATTCTAGGAAAAAATAAACTAATTTATAAAATAAGGAGAAGACACCCCTCTCCTCCCCTATAAATACCACCCCTCACCGCCCCAAATCCTCACTCCTTTCAATATTTGAGAAAAGTCCAAAATATTCCCAATACTCTTTCCAATTCTCTCACTCACATCAAATATTTCATTGTTTAGAAAATATAACAAACGCATTTCTCTATGGATATTCTCAAGGAGGAGAGATCCAAGAGGTTAAATACTCTTTCATTTTCTTTTAATTCATTTTAATGTCATATTATTTTCATATTCTCTCCTCACATGACCTAATAAAAGTGTAATGAAAAATCTAGTGTAATACATATAGTGAAATTTTATTATGTTAATGGAATAATTCATCACCATTTATCATTCCCTCTCCTTTTGTACTAAAAATGAAAGCATCTTCTGTGATGTGTGAATTTATCGCATTTAAGGAGGTAGAAGTTTTCAATTTACATTACCTCATTCATGATTTATCATAAAAAAATTTACATTTAAACCATATAATAATATATTTATTACATCATATTTAATTTTCTATAACCATTTTATATAGATAATATTAATTAATAAAACAAAAATAGTTTGTGATGATTAAAAAAGATCCAAAAAAATCTAATTGATTATCCTTAACATATTATCTAATAAGTCATACTCACCCCAAAATTACCAAATGAATTATATAACCAATTACTATTTTTAATTTTCTTTAATAACCTATAACTTCAATTAGGGACAAATATTTTCATTTTACATGATTTTATGTACATGAATACAATTAAACTCATAATGAAAACCAAGGAAACCAACACTCACGGACAATGAAATTGAATCTCCTAACCCATAAAAAATGACAAAAATTAACTTAATAAAATTATAGTAAATAAAATACATGTATAATAGGTTGTAAATGAATTAATTAAAGGATTTAATCTAATTATAGAGGACATTAAGATCAAGTGTAGAACACATTCAGGCATATGGTGAGGAATTTTATCTGAACCTCCATTTTCTCCTTCAGGATACTCTTTCTTTAACTCTACCCCAATGAAGTTCTTTATTTTTGTGTAATTATTCTCAATTCTATGTATATGTTCAAAAACTCATTTATCTAGATCTGGTAATCCTTATTTTATGGGAAAATGCATGTTTTTAAAAGTTTCCCTTCTTGAATCATCCTGATAAAGATGTTCGATTAAAGGGATCATCCTGATTTTTTTCCAATATATAAGTGAAATCTATAATAAATTGTTATCCATAATTATTTTTTTAAAATCAAAAATTTTATCATGAAAAAAATTATTTGTCCATTTCAGTTTTTATGAAAATAAATAATAAATTTGTGCTTTAGATTTTCTTTAAAATTTTCCTTAAACCTCACTAAAATATATCATTTCTAATGTTTCTTGAACACTTTTTGCATGTTTACACTTAAATTAGGAATAATGTATCATTATATGTTCCTATTTTACATTATTAATGTCTATTTATTATTTAAATTCATTTTATCATGGATTCCATTATGATATTCGATTTTGTTATGCCTTATGACCTGATTATGATACCCAATTGTTTCCATTGGTAATAGTTATGCTTGATTATTTATGTGGAACACATATACATGAACATGTTATGATGGGTGAACCCAGATCATGATCTAATTATTTGGTTAATGTTTAGTCACATGAGACATCATGTTGGGGCAAGAGTGAACATGATTCCCTTAAGGTGATTTTTCTTCCCAAGTGCAATGGTCTTGGAAGGAAACCTTGAATCATTTTTATTTCATGGTATATGTTGTTTCCACAGTTATATGATTCCATGATTATATGTTCCTGTGTTATAAATATTATTATCCTTTATGTTTACTAATTTTCCATTCCTTTAATGTTATCTTGTTATGCTTTCTAACCGATTTTCTTTATTTTATTCCTATTCTTATTCCCTTTCTAGGTTTTTAGCTCATCCCCTGTTCATTTATTTCCTAGGTTATCTCATGAATATGTAAGATAACAATGTATTTTAGGATCTCATTATAGAGATTAAATGAAGTATATTTTAATTTAAGTTTCTCCAAATTGATTTTTTCCCATTTTCTAAAAGAGGGTTTAAGGATAAGCAGGAAACCATACATTTAAAAAAATGGTGGATTCAATTCAAATTACAACTTTAAAAAACATCATCACCAAATCGGTTCCCGTGAATCTCAAGTCAATCACCTTCTTCGAGTTTCACACCTATCACATCGAACATCATTTCCTTTCATCTACTCATCATCACCATGCCATAGTAACCACCAGAATCCTCATCACCATTATCTCCATCTTCACCACTGTTTCACAGAGTTCTATATTATCATACTCACTATCATTGACACTGGTCCGATCCAGTTACACTGTCATTGTCATAGTGAAAACACCGCATCAGTCCACCGGATAATGTTGTAGTTCATCGGGCTGTTGTGAACACAAGCTGAATTGATCCGCAATTTCACGGCAATCAGAACGTTGTCATCCAAAATCCCATCTCCGAATTCATGTCAACACATCACCAAAGTATTAATCCTCTGGGCCTCATCACTATTGTCCTTTGTAACAAAAAAACTTCCATCCAAATGAATGATGATAAGACCTTTGATTCTGAAACATGACACTATCATCACATACCCTGAATCAGCCACTCGATCTACCGCCCCTAAGAACCATGAAAACCGCCTCACTACTCTACCTCTGAGAGATTGCGGGAGTCCCGAATATAGAGTAGATAAACTAAGGAACCGAGACAGGATGAAATTATAGTGAAATATCATATCGAAATCAATGCATCGCTATCGCCATCAACACAACACCTTGAGCAACACTGACATAAAATGAAAGAGACTGAAAACACTGTGAATCACCTATACAGAAATGAAACACCCAAAAACATGAAAACATTACATCGATGAAGGACTGAGTGAGGCATGCTGACAATTTCCGCACCACACATCCCTAAGTCTCTCCATTACCCCCACTCTCGATCCGCCTTGGAGGGGTGTAGCAGAATGAGAGACCAGGGGAGGCTGAAGGCTTCATGCACCAGCACCGTCTGCAGGATAGGTGAAAAGAACTAAATGATGGAAAAAACAGAATACGATCTCTTGATAGAGCATAGAGGTTGCCACCAAAGTCTTAATAATAATAAGGAGAAGGAAGAAGCGAGGGAGAGGGGGAGACAATATCGGATATCCATGAAAAGGCCTCCCCCACTACGATCCACCACCGAGGATAAACCCTATCCCGGGAGAGGAATCAGGGAGACGCCACACAGAGTTATTTAAGTTTCTTTTTTGCAACTTATGTACCTAAAATTCATAAGAATCTAGAATTTTTTATCCTTCATTGAATTTGATGCTTAATAATTCTTAAAATCATGTAATAATATCTGTAAAAGGATAGGGTCTCTATAGTTCATATCAGAAAAAGGTCTAGTTATTTTTGGATATTAGTACTAGATAACATTAGAAAGAATTATAGGGATATTTCTATCATCACGGATAACCTAGATTGAATCTTAGGGTATCAAATGTTAGGATATACTTTTCATTAACCAGTTTATCCATCTATGTTGAGTGTTTTCTTTTTATATGCATATTATATAGGTATTCAAGCCCCTTAATTGGACTTTATTTTTCCCAGTTAATGAATTGAAATATAAGAACCCCTGCCAAAGATCAATGTGGTAGTCAATGTGATAATTTCTCTAATGATATGCCGAATACGATGGGAGAAGGTTCTATAACATTCCGGATAGTACTTTATCGACTAGGTCAAGTTATGTATAATAAATTTAATTTCATGGAACACCCACCTTATACTACGAAATGTAATTTTGTAGTCGAATCCATTTTTTGAAAAAATGCCATCTGTTTTTAGTGCATATTTTGACACCTCATTGCAGAACAATGGATTAACTCCATTTAGAAGATATTCTCTATTCTCTAGTGCTCATAAGAAGTGAAAGTTGTGCTGGTGGTCTATCATTTTGATGGGTAAGTTGATCGGTGGTGGTCACTAATCAAGAACTTGATGCCCAAAGAGGAAATAGATTCGATGGAATGAGATTATTTCTAGAAAATATTTTTTTAATAAATATTTCCCCAGAAACCTCCGTCTAATGATGGAAAGGGAGTTCCTTGGAGTGAAACAAAAAGAAGATGAGTCTTTTGGAGCATATGAGAAAAACTTCTTATGGATTTCAAGATACCCCTTTGGCTTAGTATAAAACACTGAAAGTAAGGGGGATTTCTTGTTTAGAAGATTATATTTGGGTCTATGAAAATCATTGGAATTTTGAGACTTCGATTGTTATGAGGAGATTATCCATTTTCCTTTAAGGTTTAAAAAAAAGATCAAAGACTCTTATTGGTCTTGTGGGAATGTAGAAAAAAAGAGAAAAATGAAGTTTAATATGGGTGGATCAATAGATAAATACCATGATGGAAATAAGATCCAATATCTAATGTGTCAAAAGTGTGGGAAGAATAATTATATAATTTTATTAAAGGGAACTAAGAGATGCTTCAAATGTGGAAGAAATGGGCATATGTCTAATAACTGATGAAGGGATATGATGAATCCCACTAATGCAGAAGATGAAAAGAACATTTAGATTAACACTCATCCATTAGTGAAATGTTTCAACTATAAAAAACATGGTATTTATTCCAACCATTACCCTAAGACAAGGGTTATTAGAGAAAATAAAAAAGAACAACCTCTAAGGAATCATGGAAGGGAATATGATATAACTACTCCTGAGGTAGATACTGAAAATGATAAGTTGATAGGTACATTGGTTATTCATTCTTGAATATAGAACACAATATTTGATTCTTATTCTACACATTCTTTTATATCATTCAGCATTAGTAGAACTATTGAAACACCACCTAAAAATATGATTGCTATATTATCTATGAGAACATAAAATGGTGATATTATTGCATCGAAAGTGTATAACTCATCACTGGATAATGTTTGCAGACATGAATTCTCATAAAATATTGTATTACAACCTTTGGTGGAGTTTGAAGCTATATTGTTCATGGATTGGATATCATTATACAAAGAAAACATCGGTAGTTAGTAATGGGAGATCACTATTCACATCTTGAGGCATCCTCTAATTATATTTATGTGAAGGGAGGAAAATGAATATCCTTTAGAATCATTATCTCAATATTGGAAATTAATTCCTTACGATCAAGAATATCTATCTCAAATTATTGATACAAAGGAGAGAATCATGCATAAAGATATGGGAATTCTGAGCAACTACACAGATGTATTACCCGATGTATCTTTTGGTCTTCCTCCTGATATAGAGGTTGAGCTCTCAATTTATCTTACTCATGGATATTTTACCTTATCAAAGAAACCTTTTATAATGGCCAGTGTTGATATAGAATAACTGAAGAAGATGTAACCAGATATTCTAGGGAAGGGTTTTATATGCCCAAGTGATTCAAAATGGGGTGAGCTGATCTTATTCATAAAAAAGAAGTATGAATCTATGAATCACTTCATTGATTTAGGTGATCACAAAAAAACCATGATAAATAAAAATTATCCCCTTCTAAATAATGATGACTAGTTTGATCAATTACATGGGGCCAAGTGTTTCTCTAAGGTGGAACTTCTTGTTGAGATATCACTAATTAATGGTGAGGAAGGAAGATTTTCCCAAGAATTCCATTCGAACAAGGTATGGACACCATGAGTTCATGTTTATTAACTTTGGACTCACTAATAATCCACCAATTTTCATGGATCTAATGAATGGTGTATTTAGAGATTACCTAGTCTAATTTGTAGTACTCTTTTTTAATGATATTATAATATACTCCAAGATTAAGGGGGAACACAGTGAGCATTTGGATACTACACTGAAGAATTTTTGAAGGGATAAAACTTATGCAATGAATTATTAATGTAATTTATTCATGGAGGAAGTATCCTTATTTGGGATTGTTATCACCAGCAATGGAATATCTATAGACCATTCCAAGAAAAAGGCAACCGAAGAGTGTCCCAAGCCAACATCTATAATTTGTATCCATAGATTACATTTCTTAGTTGGGTTTTACATACATTTTTTGAAGAACATATCAGGAATTGAAAGCCTAATAACCATGTTTAATTGGAAGGGATTAAAGTTATTCTGGACCAGTGAATTTGAAGACTAATTTAAAGAGTTCAAAAAGAGGATATCACTGCACCAATTCTCACGCTATCAATAACAAGGGAACTATATGTGGTTTTAAAATATGCTTCAATGAAGGTGTTATGATGTCTACTAATGAAAAATAATAAAATTATATCCTACACCTCATGGAATTGGAAAATTCATGACCTAAAATATCCCACATATGATCTAGAGTTGGTGACTATGATCGTTACATTGAAAATCTTGTATAATTATCTATATTGGAATAAGTGTGATATATATACTGATTATAAGAGCCTAAAATATATATTCTCATATAAGGACCTTAATATTCTCCAAAATATATGGTTTTTGGTCAAAAAGGATTAAAAATTCTCAATCCACTACCATCCTGGAAAAGAAAAAGATGTGGAGGATTCTCTAAGTAAAGAGGAGTCAACATCTTTGTCAATAATGAGAATTATGATGGATCCATTCTTCTTAGACCTCCAAAGGATAGACATGGTAATCATTAAGAAAGGAAAATCATCAATTCCTTTTCAAATTTTCGGTCAACCATCCACCATAGAGAAAATCATGGATTCTCAATGAAATGATGTGGAAATTCTAAAAAAATGTTGATACTTTCAGAAATGGGAAATCCTAAAAGTTTTAAATGGATGGGGAATGATTCATGAGATTTGGGTCACAACAATGTGTACCATCCAATCTAGAGATACATAACGATATTATGGATGGAACACATTGCTCAACCTTATCCATTCACTTGGGGAGCACAAAGATGTATCAAGATCTCTGAGACAACTATTGATGGGGAAATATGAAGAAGGATATTGTTGATTATAAATCAAAGTACCTATTATGTCAGAAAGTGAAGAATGAATGAAAAAATTATAATGGGATGATGCCACCATTACCCAAAATAACATAGAAGTGGGAAAACATCACCTTGTAATTTGTCACTGGAATTCAGAAGACATCGAGTAAAATTAATTATATATGGATTTTTGTGGATCATCTCACAAAGATATCTCAATTTGTCAGAATTTAAGAGGACTTCTCATGAGAGAAACTTTCGAGGAAATACACCAGAGAAGTGTTAAGGATACATAGAGTACCCCTATAGATTGTATCCGATCGAGATCTGATATTCACTTTGATTTTCAGGAAAATCCTCCTTCATGCACTAAACAGTAATTTAAACATTAGTATAATCAGTCTTCCTCAAACTATTGGCCAATATTAGAGAAATATTCAGACACAAGAAGACATGTTGAGATTATGTTCTGTGGATTTCAAAGGATGTTCTGACCAGTATATTCCTATTTTTGAATTCTATTACCACAATAGTTTCCAATCAATCTTATAAATGGATCCATATGAAGCCCTTTGTGGTAAAAGATGAAGAAAACAATCATGTTGAGATGAAGTCCTTGAACGTAATCTTATATGACCTCTAATGGTCAAAGAAATGGCGGAGATGGTGAAACCCATTTATCAGCACATCAGGGTAGCCCAATATAGACAAAAGAGATATACAAAAAATCATCCACGAGTCCTTGAGTATAAATTTGGTGGCATGGTATTCCTCCAAATATATCTATGGATATGGATCACGAGATATTTGAATAAGGGAAAGGAAATTCCTAGTTACATTGAACCCTTTGATATTATTGATAATGTCAATGTTGTTTCCTATAAACTAGCACTTCCACCACCCATGTCTCTTGTACGCGGTGTATTCCACGTATCCTTCTTAAATATGCGCTTACCAGATCCCACACATGTAATGAATTTATAATGGGTTTAGTTTGAGAATGATCTATCTAAAGAGGAGCTGTCGGTGAAGATATTGTATCATAGTTATAATGTTCTATGCAACCTGATTATTCACCAGGTCAATGTACTATAGTAGAACCATAAGTATAAAGTGGAAAAATAGAAACCATATGAAGTGATGTAGGAGAAGTACACTAACTTGATTTTACCATAGTATATAAAAATAAATTTGGGGGAAAATTTTATAAGCGTTTAAGAATGTAACAAACTATAATTATATATGTGGAAATATACTTCTTATAGTTATTAAATAAACTATAAATCACATAAAAAACATACAGAACAAAATATAATCTGTATAAAATAACAATGAATGAAATAAGAGCTATATCTTGAAGTTAAGAAACCTATACTAATAAAATAGTAACATGACAATTGGAATATTAATATGAACTTTAAGAATATTAAACTAGCTAATAGAATAGTAAATATACAATAAAATTATAAGATAAATTTAGGCATCTTATAAACAAAAAAAAGATATAATTTTACCATAGTATAGATAAATCTATATTTTATCAATGATATATTATGTTTGGGTATTTTAAATACATATAAGTCTATTTATAATTTTATAATTAATATAATGATTTAAAATAAATCTTATTTTCATAAAACAGTTTAAAAGATTAATATTTTGATTTCTAGTGATTATAAGATTATTTTATGATACCTTAATTATTTTTTCAATGTGTTGTAAAATTAGTTATAATTTTAAGATAATAATTTCCCACGTATATGATATTTTTCATTAAAAATAAAATTTAGAATTTTTAGAATTTTTTTTTCATAAAATGATGTTCTTTTTTTGAGTTCTTCACGTCATAAAATGGTGAGGTTGATTTTTTGATTTTTTTAAAAAACAATTCAATTTTTATGAATAGTAAAGTATGATAATTTATGACAAAATCTAAATACATGAATTATTATGTAATAGATGATGTATGGATGATGAAATATCATAATATTTAATTATGAATCATTATTTTAATTTATTTTTGTTAATTCTCAAATTATTCAATGTCATGAAGAAAAATAATAAACTAATGAATAGAATAATGAGATAAATCCCCTCTACAACCCTATAAATACCAAACCCACCACCCCTTATCCTCACACATTTCATGCTTTTAGCCTTGTCCAAATTTAACCCAATACACTTCCCAAGTCTATCCCCCACATCTAAGATTCCTTTGTCTCATTATAAGAAAAAACCCCTTTATCTGTATAGATTCTCAATGAGGATAAATTCAAGAGGTACAAATGAAAACCACATCCGGGGTGTGTATATTTATTGCATTCATGGATGATAAAGTTTTCAATTTCCATTACCTACATAAATAAATATCATAAAAAATTTTGTTGTTAAAAAATTATAATATATGTACTATATCCTATTAAATATCCTAGAACCTTTTTATATACATAATCATAATAATAATTCAAAAGTAGCTTGTGATGATTGGAAAATGGCCAAAATAACCAAAAGTGTTATCACTAACATCTAATCTAATGACTTATACTCACTATGAAATTATAAATTGAATTATATAACAATTTAATCATCTTTATGTTCATTAATAACATACAACTTCAATTATGGACAACCATTATCATTTTATTAGATTTTCTATAGATGTAAACCTGTAAACCGATCATGAAAACCGATGAAATCAACGCTCCTAGAAGATAAAATTGAATCTCATAACCCATCAACAAGTAAAAATGAACATAAAAATTTATAATAAATAAAATAAAATATAATTTTTTTTAATTATTCAATTAATATATTTAATATGATTATATACAACATTAAGATCAAGTACAGAACACCTTAAAACATAAAGTAAGGGATTCTACCAAAACATCCACTTTTCATTCGGTCACTTTTTTTTATCATTACCCCAATTTAATGCTTATTTACATTTTTTTAGTTGTTATACATTATATATATATATATATATTCCAAAATCATTTATCTAGATAAGATCATCCTTATTTGATGGGAAAATAAATATTTGGAAAAGGTTCTATTCTCGAATCTTCCCGGTAAGAAAGTCTAATTAAAGGGAACATCATGATTTATTTCCCATTATCAAGTGAATTCATTAATATATTTTAGTCTACCATTATTTTTCTATAATCATACATTTTTTCAAAAAAATATCTTTTTTCAGTTCATATTTTATGAAAATAAATAATCCTTTTATTCTTTTAATCCCATTTAATAATTTCGTTAAACCGCACTAAAATGTTTCATTTAAAATGTTGCTTAAACACTTTGTTTTACATTTTACTCTTATTTCTAGAGTAAAATATAATTATATCTTCTTATTCTACCATATGAATGTCCATGTATGTTTTAAAACCATTATTTCATGGACACCATTTTGATATTCCTTATTTTATAACTTATAACACGATTATGGTAACTAATTCTATCCATGGGTAAACCTTATGATTGATTCTTTACATGGAACACATATGAAAGAACATGTAATGATGGGTGCACCCAGATAGATCTCCAATTCATTGGGTAATGTTTAGTATCACGAGACATCAAGTTTAGATAGGTTGGGAACATACTTCCATTATGGGACTTTGTCCACCATGTGCAATGATATTGGCACTTATCCTTGACTCATGTTTATTTCATGTTATATGTTGTTTCCATATTTATATGTTTCTGAGATTATATATTCCCTTGTTATATATGTTATTGTTCCTTATCATCATGTCACATAGAATATATGAACATGATCACACTCATGGGACGCTGAGCCACAATAGGTCCACCTATCACTTTGGTACCAATCACAGAACAAAAATATATCATATAACAAACACATCACATAAAAAAAGTTTCATCCCATATATATTAATGCCACAGAATATCTAGAATGTCAAATTGCATCCAAATATACACACATGTGATTAAACTCAAACATGGGTCCCACGGGATACACTTGCACACCCATGAGATCAAACACAAATGTGTTCACACATGCTACGCATTCAAAAGCAAGTGATAAAACTCATGAATTCTATAAATTATAGCACCCCATGATTTTACATGTATTTTATTTGAAAAAAAACTTGATGTAATCAATAACTTTCCCTACACGAATCCTCGATTCTATATGAACAGTGACATGATAAACTATTATAACCTAGCCCATAAATTGGAAGGTATAAATAGTAATAAAAAATTTATTAATAATATTTTTAACTATTTTTATTAATCCAAATATTTTGATAATGGAATAATAAATACGCACTCAATTTTCAGTATATTCATTTTACACTTCAAAACTATATTTTCTTCAAAAATGGGTTTTATGGGATTTTTTCTAATAAAATTATAATTAATTTCTTCCATTTCTCTATTTTTTCTAGGAAATAAATTTCATTTTTAAAACTAGAATTAAAATGTTATTTTCCAATGAATTTTTAGTATTTTTATAAAATGATATATTTCTTTTGTGAATTGTGAAAAATACAATTTTTTTAAAAATATATCATTTATTTCCATCTAAATGTACCATTATATTTGAAATATTATCTTAAAATATCATAAGTAACTTATTAATATAAATATTCCAACTAATTGAAATTTAATCATCATTGTATTTCATTTTTTATAAGTTTTTTTGGGGGCTTAGAAAACATATTTCTAAAAAATAGTTTTATGCGCACAATGCATTTTTATTTTAATAATATAATTTAATAATTATTTATTAATTTATTTAAAAAATAAAAATATTATATATTAAATATAATATTTTTACAACCATTTTATGGTTTTTAAAAGGCATGGAATGGATGTAAATTATGATTTACACTTAAAAATCATTTTTCCAATACTTGTTTTCCTTGAGGTTTGTGCACTAAATTCAAATTAAATTCTACAATTTATAGAGAAATATTTTATTAAAATAGAATAAATATTTTAAATCATCATAATTTATATAATTTAATTGGATTAACTTATATTTTGGTCAATGTGAATAGTAATAATTTGAAATTTTGTTATCATAGTTAAGGATAAAATGGGTCTACTAGTGGGTGAAATAATGTGATAAGGGTAATATTGAAAATAAAATCCATAAAATGATTATTATTTGATAAAATTTCAGAATTTTCTAGTCCTAAATTCTTACCCTTAACCATTTTGAAAAACATTACCTTAAAAGTGTCCTTAATTCATTAGCATATTTTGTGAAATTCCATACATGGCCCTCCCGTCACTTATAAATGAGAACCTATTCTCCTCCCTTATTCACAACATTTGATCCTTATAGATCATCAATTACATTCACAAAACACTCCTATAATTATTTCATTCATCCTATATCTTCTTGTGTTATTTTAAGACCATTCTTTCTTGGTTTAAAGAGTAGGCCAAAGGAGTTCTCTCAGGGAAGAGGTATAGATCTCGACCTAGGTATTTCAATTTTATTCCATATTCTACTACCTCTAAAATTGATATATACATAAAAACATGATGAATATAGTATCATAAATATAAAAATATTTTATTATTATTATTTCACAACCATTTAACACCTCTTCTCAATCCATAGGAAGATTAAAGTATCACTCATGTGTACGTGTGAACTACCGCCTCCTTGTAGCGATACAAATCATTTTACACCACAATAATTCATGGTTGGTTAGTAGGATATATTTAATATTTAAATATTTTATAAATTTTATAATAATTATTATGTAATTATGAATTAATATTTACCATTATTTTCTTTCATCAATCAAAAAAAGGAAATGTCACTAAAGAGTATGTAGAGAATACCATCTCCACGTAGTGGTGTAACTCATTTTTATCTCTACTATATATTAATATTTATAAATAAATATATAAATAATATATATTATATTTATATAGTTTTTTAAAAATTTTGGGATGGATAAAACCCGGTGAAAGTTCACGGACCATTACCACTGAACCAAAATATAGATGAAAAATATTGAATTTAACACATGAAATGATGATGATAAAAAAAGATCATTAATAAATGAGTGAAAGGATGTTATATGTAAATAATGAATTTTCATATGGTTATTATTATGGGTTTTTATATATTTATATAAAAAACAATTTTATTATATAGTATTTTTGAGTGCTAGTGAAGATATAAAAAGCTGAGGTTGGTGTTTAATGTTACAATCTCTTGTTTATTAAGAATTGTTATGATTAAAATTTTCAATGACGAAATATTATGATATATATCTGAAAATTATTATTTTTTTAATCATTTTTAATTTCAAGCGATTTTACATTTTGTATTAATTTTATTCTATACATGTTCTCAATATACAAAAATAATTTATTTAAGAAAAATCGACTATGATTTTCTCTTTGGTCAGAAATTTTTCATTCACATCTACATTTTCATTAAAATGTTTTTTGGGATTTTTTTACTATTATTTTAATATTATTAATATAAATTTTTACACTATATATTAATTCACTTCAAAAGGTCTAAAATGATATTTATTACGATTTTCCAAATGTGGTAATTTTTACATTTAACTAAGATGTGAGAGGAATTTTTATTTTATCATACACTACATGAATATATTTCCTTTCCATCATGAAAAATATATTCATCAAATATTCCTTTATATATTTATTCAAATATTTTAAATGAAAATATTTTTCTTAATTGTTTGGTAAAAAGTTGGACTCTTAATAAGTTGTTTAAAATAAAATTTCTATTTTCCTTAAGAAATGTTCAAGTGATCTTTAAAAGGTTTTTTTATCTATAAGAAAATCATTTGATATTTAATATGATTTACACATGATATGATCCAATTGAACATATTTATTATTTCTGTAAATTGGTTATGATTGTGATGATGAAATAGTTATGAATCCCTTATCACTTACACTAGATATAATTCTATAGTATTTTAAATGTTTTATGATCTTGCAATAAAAATATTTACGGTTTACATTATGAGTTGGGTGGGTATGATTTTATGTCTACATAAAATGAATTGGGTAAAGAAGGATATACAAAGAGATAATAAGGACCAAAATGGGGAGTGAAACCAATTCTATAAGGGGATTTTCCTAATAGATGGTCTTGGCAGTGATCCTTGTCTAAATAAATGATGGAATGGTGAGTGGACCCAATCCACTATGATAGTCTTGGACACAAACCGTGACTAAGTTTACAATATCTATTCTTATGTGTATTCTGAAAACTTATGTACTATGATTATGATATTTTTATATGGATTATGATTAACTATTGATGATTCCACACTCTTATGTCATATACCAATTGAATGAAAAAACCTTATTCCATTGTTCATGATTAATAAAATTTGACTGATTGGGTATGATTATTATAAGTTCTTGATTATGATCACACACCAGTAGGCTTATCATATACTCACTTATGATCATTTATTGATATATCTTATGTTTTCTATTACTAATGTTATGAGATCACCCTTTCATATGATTCCCTTCCCCAGGTTATGGGGAAATGATATAAATATGTTATGACTAAGAATGCTTATAGTTGTGAAGAACTGAATGGGAAAGGATGTAGATCTTTTATGTGCCGGTTATTTTTGTATCCATGTTTCCAAATACACTAAACCATTGTGTTCCTCAGTCATGTATTACGATGAAATGTATTTAATATTTATATAAATTGATGTAATATTTATTTATTAAAAGTATTTTTTGCTAAATTTGGTATCAGAGGAAGGTTTAGTAAATTTGGGAATCTAGGATGAAGAAAATTTATTAAGAACCCTTAGGATAAGCATATGTATTTAAGAACAATATATGTTATTGAAAATGGTGTGTTTTACCTATAGAAATACATCCTCATATTGATATGACAAGTGGATATGTATTTTTCATAGATTCATCTGGAGGTGATAGCTCCAAAAAGAGTTTTCAAGTATACATCAACCGTAATTTTTTACACAATGAATCGGACTTTATTTATCACCTTTTTTGGAACTCATTGTGATGTTCTTAGGTTAATTCTAATTTTCATTAAGAGACATTATGAAGGATTTTAATTGATAAAGACCATGTATTACCCAGTTTAAAACAAAGGTATCATAATATAAAAAGATGGTGTCATTATTTTGACATTCTATTAATGATTTCTTTACTGAAAACCCAAATTAACGATACTTTATTGTAATTCAAACAATATTGGTTTTAGAATGATATTGAATATAGGATGAAGATGATGAGGTGGTGATAGTTACAATCAAATATTAGATTATCTTACATGAGCTTAGTCATGTCAATTAATATATATCGAAAAACATTTCAAGGAATGTTATTTTATATTCTAGATGATAAGATGTTGAAACAATGATAAGAACTCATAACATAAAAATATCACATATCAAGTCTTTGAATCTTCCTCACTTTATGTTTGTGGGAATTTTCTTCCCATAAATACTATCATTCTTCCACTAGTTGAATTTGATTTAAATTGGGGCATGTATTGGAAAAATTATAAAAATCCAATATCAATTTACAATGATGAGATGTCACATTGGATATTCTGAACCATCCTATGATTATATATCAGTGCCAAGATAAATGTGAACTTACATTGGAAATTATATAATTTTGTTGGTTCTTTATTCCTATTAAAATTAGGTATTTATCCCTGATAGTAGGGGAGAAACCCAATATCAATTATCTACCTATTTTATGAGAGTTTATTGATATATATAATAGTATCACTACCTTACTACAAATCATGAAGTTGAGTTTTCATTATTTGAAATATATGGTGCTATAACAATTTCAAAGGCTTTATATAGAATGGATCTAATTTAGTTACAAGAATAAATGAAGAAACTCAATGAAAATATTTATAAGGGATTAATTTGGACAAGTGTGTCACCATGGGGTAAACCTGTACATTTTTTATAGAGAATCTTATATCCCTGGGAATCCATATTGTTTATCGGGAACATAACAAGATCACGATAATGAAAAAGTATCTGGTTTCTCACATTGATTACTTTTTTGGATCAATTATGAGAATATGAATTCTTTTTATACATTGATATTATTTATATATACTGTTAGTTGTGGGTCAAAAAAAATATAACCAATAAAACACCTCATTTGATCTTTGGGCACTGTGAATATATAGTGATTCCAATTGTTTTTACTAATTTTCCCTCTATCATCACTAATTTCACGAATAGGGTCATTAGAGATCACTATGATCTATTCTCAGTAGTCATTATAGATCATATTATTATATATTCTAATAAAAATGGATAACATCAAGATCAAAATCATATTGTAATGAAGACACTAATGAAGGATAAGTTTTTTTGAAAAATCATTAATGTATAAATTTTAGATATAGAATTTTTAGTTTTTATTTCATATAATCTTCAGAGAGGGAATATCGGGGATCCATCAATGGACGGAGTTATTGAACATTGGCCAAGACCAACCACTATGACTAATGTAAATAGTTTTTTTTCTGGATGAATATTATCAGTGCATTATGGAGGTTTATCACATTTATCTAATCCATTAACCATGTTGACTATGAAGTGATTTTAGATCCTTTATACTGATGAATGTGAAGAAAATTCCATGTAAATAAATATAATTTTATTTAATGAACCTACAATCAAACTACCCTATAATGGAAAAGGGTTTTTTATTTATAGTAATGCATAAAATACTGATTAGTGTTTGTTCTTATGTATAATGATATGGAGAATCATATACCTTATTCTAATTAAATTATAAAGAGACAAATTATCCATCTCATGATTTAAAGTTAGAATTAATAATATTTTCATTAATGATTTGGATCCTCCATCTTTATAGAGAAATGTGTGACATATATAATGATTATAAAAGTATAATGATATATATTCACACAAAATATTTGAATATATGCAATAAAATATGTTTGTGGTTAATTGAAGAAGAAAATATCTCAATATATAAATGTTCTAGGAAATTTAAAATAGTGGAAGATGATTTGAGTCAAAAGGGTAATGTTATCTTATCAATGATGATGATAGAAAAGATCCAATATTTATTGATTTTTAATGTATGGACATGGTAATATTGATGGATGGGTAGTAATATTTTCTTTCTCAAATTCTTCTTCAAACTTGTATCCATGTAAAGACTAAATTGTCTATAAAGGTGGATGTGGAGCAACCAAATAAGTGAGAAATATTCAAGAGTTTAACCTTGATTGTAATGGAATGATATGTTTCAGGAAAAGATATGTATTCCATCATTATCAGACCTAAAAAGGAACTATTATAATAAACTTATAGATCATCATTTTCTATTGATCTAGGAAGTACGAAGATGTTCAATGATCTGAATGAGTATTTGTGATGGGGAAACATGAAGAGAGATATTACATATTATACATATTAGTGCTTTATATGTTACCAAGTTAATTCTGAGGCATAATGATCTAACAGTATATTTTAACCATTACGTATTCCAAAATGGAAATTGTAATAAATCACCATAGAATTAAAAAAATCCTTGAACACACACAACCTAATTTGATATTGGAATCATACAAATTATATTTATGGATTTAAAAATAAATAAGGTGACCCAATTTACACCATCCAAAACAAACAATATCAAAAGGAAACATTGGATAACATTAATTATCATGGATTATTTTGGTTTAGAGTTTTAGAGAATTTGGAAAAACTCTTACATAAAAAATACCCTATAATAAAAGAGTGTGTATTTGTCACTATACCCATATTTTCATTTTAAATATTCGGTGATAAAAATCATCCAAATTAAACCATTTTATATATAATTAACAAAAAAACATACTTGATAACCTTGGGAAAAGGAAAAATAAGAATGGTAAACTTATGAAATAAAAATGTAATGTGATTAGTGAGAATGAGAAGCACATAAGTGTATGTTGACATAATTAGAGTTCATGATCATAGAATGATAATAGTTATACCTATTAATACATGTATTATTAATCATGTAAACATGACATAATGTAATGACCCATAGTTTTTGAATGATAATTATTTCATGAAAATGAGTGTTATACTATTTTTTACTCAAAAAAACTATATCTCTTTTATTACGAAGTGATTATAATTTGAAATGTGACCATTTTGTTTTGATGATTATATTATCCTTTGTAAATTATGACCATTGGAAAATATTATCATTGGAAACTATACTCATAGTAATAGTTTTATGGTTATAATTATTGTTTATAGGTAGAAATGAAAAATTATAATTTAGATAGAAAGGAGAAACGATTGCCTCAACTGGTAGAGTCATGCCATATAAAGCCCATTTTTTAGAGCTTGGGAGGGAGGTAGTTTCACTTAGCTCATCTCTCAACCATGCCCAAGACTATCTTTAACAAATTTAGCTTGAACGCAATCCTTTATGGAAGAAGTTCATGTTAGTGGAATGTGGCACTCAGGCGATGTTATTTGAGCCACCCCAAGAATCTATAGTCATCGGACACCTTAGCCTTAAGTCACATTCAAGTAGTATAAGGGGTTATGCATCTAGGCCCTGGTTACATAAAATGTAATCCCTTTTTATAAATAATTTTCTCCAAAAATTCTCTTTTAAGAATAGTGTTTGGAAAAATCATTTTTGGAAGAAAATTACACTTTTCAAAAAGGTATAAATTATTAAAATATATTATGTTATTATTTACAATAATTATTTTAATAAAATAGTATGATAAAATAGTATAATTTAATTAGAAATGATAAAATAATTTTATTTTTTTCAAGTGTCATAAATTTTACTATATATATTCGATCCTCAATAATTTTTAATAAAAATGAATTAATATACTTAAAAGTAAAAAATTTCATATTTAGATAATTATTATGATAAAATAATATCATTTTTGAAATCATCACATAAAAATTATGTTATGGTGAATTTATGAATAATTTATTTTTGTTCATGATTAGTAAAAATATATTTCAGTTTTTCAGTATGACTAATGACATCATAATTATGCAATAATTATTTAATAATTAATTAACCCTAATAACTGAAAAAATATTTTATTTTATTAATATCAAGTATTTTAATATATTTTATTCAATTTCTAAATGTATAATTTACTTTTCAAATTCAAAAATGAAAACATTAAATTTAAAAAAGTTATTTTGTGTAAACTTTAATTTTCAATTCCAATATTAGTAATATAAAATTCTGGGCAACAAATATGAATTAAAATAACAAAAAGAGTGTCCCAATTTTCCAGCACCATGGGAGAGACCATGTGTTTTCATTTACAACTACCTATGTGTCCATAACCTATAATTCGAAATTAAAAAACAATTCCCCCATTTTTTTAAATACTCACCCATTTCTCCATTTCCGTCCACTCGTAATTCTTCCATCACAAATCTATGATCTTTTTACCTCCCAAGAAGTCCTATAAAGTTTTCCTCAATAACTCATGGTCTCGATTCTTAGGTTTTTGGAACTACACTTCAAGGTAAGGGAAATCTCAACTTCTCTTTTCCTTTCAAGTTGCCTTGTAATGAGGAATACCTATCAAATTTAAAATATAATTTATTCTATCCAATTAATATTATCCCTTCGCTGTATTAAGAGTATTTTATTAATAGGAGAACCTTGTCCCCTTTATTTTTACCCTTTTCTAAAACCATGTTCCATACCCATTATGTTAAAGATATTAATTCACAAAATTTCTATCTACTCTTTAAGAAATTATCTACTATTTGATTTGTGTGAACACTCAAAACTCTATATTTTCCAAGGGAATACATTGAGGTATTAAAAGTATTATTTTATATTATGGTATTAACATATATAAAACCATCATTCTATTTCTATGGTTTAAAAATGACATAATTATCTTGTCTTTAAGAACTTCATAAAACACAATAATTTTTATATGAAACCCATTTTATTAATTTCCCATATGTAATTTATGATATGATTTATTATTACCTTTGTGTATCACATTAAAATTTATACATTCAAAGGTAACACTTTGAATGTTCTTCAATATGTTGGATAAATAATTTTTTGTCTAGATATGCATGTTTTCTGATACCTTGGTGAATAACCTTGGTAATTATTCTGAAACCTCAGTGAAAAACCTTGGTGATGTTATTATGAATGTATCATTTAAATATTATAGCCCAATATACATTTTATGATTAATTTTCATTTTTTATCATGAAATTATACTTTTTTCCTTTCCTCAGGCCTTTATGTCTCAAATTTTTATTGAAATATCTCATGGTCACATGTAAATTGTTTCCCTTCCTTTCCCTTATTAGGCCTTATTCCCACCCTTTCACTTGATGTATATCCTGAGGTTATAAGTTTCCGTAAATGTACATAGGATAATCTTTGGATAAATTATCTCTACTGGATTTGATGAATTTTTTAATTTTTCACGTATTATGTATTTTTTCAAAAAACTAATCATTAAAATATCCTCTTTATTTAATCATGTAAAAGAAAAGTTATTTAATAAAATGTTAGGATGACATTGTTGGTATCAAAGGGAAATTTAGTTATTTTTGGGAATTATGATTTGAAACATTTAAGTATAACCCAATAGAAATTTTCAAATATCTGAAAAAACCTGGTATTTTTATGAAATATTAAATATGTGGTTTCCAAGAAAAGAAATCCTTGTCATGATATGAAAAAGTTGATGTGGCTTTGGTATAAATGTATCTAGGAATAAAACCCAAAAACACCAATTTGATCTAGACTCAAACGAGAACTTGTGCATGAATATGTGGCTTGATTCACTCTTATTTTGACACACTCTTGGGATATGTTTTGTTAATCACACTCCTTTTAAGATTCATTACAAAGGATTTATAGAAAATGTAATTGTCTTTTAAAGAATAACATATTTTGGCATGATGTTTTAAGAAATAAAATTCACATTGAATAATATTATTAATAAATAAAACTCATTTCTCACTAAGGTTTTAGTCCTTTATGAAATGACAAAAAATAAGAGAAACTATGTAAATTGTGACCGTAGTGGACTAGGCACTGACGAACCTCAAATGGATTTAAAAATATTAAACATCATGAGAATGATAAATCAAATCACCTGATTTATGAGCAATAACTTGAATTGAAAGCAAGAATCCAAGAAGGGAGATTGAAGCTATGAAGTGGGAAGAGTTACGAGGAACCTTTTTCAAAAACTATTTCCCTAATTCAATGTGAATGAAAATGTAGAAGGAATTAATAGAGTTAAAGAAGATGGAAAATAAATATGTTGGATGCTATGAGATGAACTTTACAAGGCTATCTCAATAAACCTCTATCTTTTCCATGGATGCTAATGGAAATGTTGATATATTCCTTGGTGTACTAAGACACCATCAATGAAAGAATCCTTCCAAGTTGATACTATGTCGTATATGAGGAGATAATGCAAAGTGATATGATGTTTGAACAAGATTTCAGAGAGATTGAATTGTTCCATAGATCGAATGAAAATAAGTGATCAATAGAGCCATGATTAGGGAGTAACTTCAATAACACAAGAGGAATAATGTTTGAGAATCTTTCCACAAGTAGTAAGTGTGGAAAGAATAATTCATGGAACATCTTTCTTAGGAGCGAGAAATGATACAAGTGTGGAATAGATGGCTATATTTGTTGGAACTATCATAGTTAGTTGAACCCTAAACTTCTCAACACTAACGAAAAAGGAAAAATCATGGAAGACCAACCTGAAGTCCAGTGATTAGTGTGTGGATAACTTGAGAAATTTTCAAATTACAATCAAAATATTACAATAATGTATTGGAATCGCCATAAACCTCAGCATAACCTTGGGGATCAAGGTCAGGATTTTTGTATTATAAAAAGATGAAGTTGATCATCCAAATGATGTGGTGGCATGTACTCTCATTATTCACTCAAAGCTATCATGTGCATTGTTTGATTTTGGTTCAAATAATTCCTTTAATTCCTCCATGTTTTCAATGAATACAGAATTAATACCTAAAATAATAGATGTATAGTTATCAATCCAAAATCCATGAGGGATTATCCAAACATTAATAGTGTATAAAAACTCAGGTATTGTCTTTGGAGAGCACAATATCAATTAAAATATAGAAGTCATTACCATACTAAAATTGAACACTGTAATAGGGATGGACTGGATCATAAATTATAACAATAAAATCCAATGAAGAAAAAAGTAAATCTCTATATTCAGGAATAAAAATCAGCAATTGTTTTCAAATGAGTGATATCAGAACTTAAGATTTGTCTAAAAGCACCTCATATAGCCTTCTCAATGGAAATGATTGGTGAAAATGATGAAGGAAATGAAAGTATGTGAATAGACAATTCCCCCATCATTTAGGAATACATTAATGTATTTCATGAGGAGTTACCTGGACCACCACCATAAAAAGAGGTAGTTTTATCCATTGAACACATTACTGGATCCAAGACGATATCAAAGACCCCATATAGACTAGAAAATGTGGAGTTTGAGGAATTAAAGAAACAAATTAAAGATATTTTGTAGAATGGGTTTATCTGACTATGAGTGTCTTCTTGGAGAGAACATATTCTATTTGTGAAGAATAATAATGGATCATTGCAAACATGAATTTATTATGAAGGACTTTATGGTATCACAATGATTAAAAAGTACAATCTTATAAGGATTAATGATTTATTTTACCTGCTTCATGGGGATCGATTCTTCTTTAAGATTGATCTTTAGTCTGGTTATCATCAATTAAGGGTGAATAATTAAGGTATTCTAAATATTGTCTTCCAATCAATATATGAGCATTATGAGTTTGTTTTTATGCCCTTCTTCTTGACTAATTCTTATGCAATATTTATGTATTTGATGAATAGAGCCTTTAAGGACTACCTTGATAACATTTTGAATGTTTTTATTAATGATATTCATATATATTTTGAAAACCCATGAGGATCATGATGATAATATAAGGGATATATGTCAAACATTGAGTAAGGGGATGCTATTTTTAAAGTTCAAAAAATTTGAATTTTGGTTAAAGAAAATTCTTTCTTGGGGAACATTGAAACCTATGAAGGAATATCAGTTAATTCTTCAAAGACAAAGGTTTTATAATAGTGGGATCATCCTACAACATTAATAATGATTAACAGTTTCCTTGGTTTAGTAGGATATTATTGGTGTGTTGTGATAAAAATTTCATGAATTTCTAATCCACGAACCAATTCAACTCAAAAAGGGTCCAAATTTTTCTAGAAAAAGGTGTGTGATGAATGCTTCAAAGATCTATAGAAGATATTTATTACTATACCCATGTTTTCACTACCCTCTATCAAATAATTATTTTTTTTATTTTTAGTGATGCATATCATAAAGTCATTTAGTGAATCCTCAAGACAAATTTCATGGTAATTCCTTATGTAATTATATAGCTAAATCCTCATGAGCATAATTGTCATATGAATGACCCGGAGTTGACTATTGTTATTTTCTCTTTGAACATATGGAGGATTGATCTTTATGTAGATAAATGTAATATATATATAGGAAAAAGAGTTTGAAGTATATTTTCACACAAAAGGATTTGAACATGATACGAAGGAGATGGTTGGAACTTTTTAATGACTAAAATTGTTCAATTAATTATCATCATAAAAGAGAAAATTCCACGATTCATTAAGTTTAAAGCATCCAATTGTGTTAGAAATGATTAAGAATCAAAGAGATCCTTCTATCAAACACCTAGTAGAACTAGACATGAGAATCGTAAGCGAAGTGAAATCATTAACCCTATATCAAATGATTTCTCAACAATCATTACTAGATAATATCATGAAATATCAAAGATAATATCCTTTGTTACAAAAGAAGGTAGTGTTTCTAAAGAGTGGGATGTTTTCTATGTTCAATATTGATCATGAAGTTGTAAGGAAAATTCATAGAAGGCCATGTGTTCGATTTATTATGGATATAATGAAGGAGATGATGGATTAAGATCATCGCTCCAAATTCTCTTTACATCATAGAAGCACTAAATGTATTAGGACACCCGTGATCATTATTGGTGTAAAAACATGAAAAGGGAGTTTTCTGAATATACTAATATTTTCATAGTTTGTCAACAAGTGAAGGAAGAGAGACAGCTTTCTAAATTAGTATTGCAACCATTAGCCATACCAGCATGGAAGTAGGAAAATATCACCAAAGAATTTGTCACTAGTATCCGAAGAACATTCGAAGGAAACAATGAAATATGGTTTATAGTTGATCATCTCACCAAGACTTCCCCTTTCATCACCATTAAAGAATATTTCTCCCCTGAACAACTTTCCAAGATTTACATGAAGGATATGGTGAGTTTTCATGGGGTACTACTCACTATATATTCTGAATATGACCAATGGTTTAATTCAAAATTCTGGAGAGGGATTCAACATGTTATGGGTACCTAATTGAATTTCAGCATGACCTATCACCCAAAAATTTATGAATAATTAAAAAGGTCTACTTATACAAATGAGGATATGATGAGAAGATGATAAAGTGAATATAATAGCGGATGCGATCAACATCTCCCATTAGTTGAGTTCATATATGACAAAAGATTCCATTCGATTATTTAAATGGAACCCTATAGAGATCTCCATTGGAAGAAATTTAGAACTCTAATTTTTTGGGTGAAGTTTGTGAAATAAAGCTTCTTCAGCATGATATTCTACTAGAGATTATAGAAAAGGGTCATGTTATCCAATAATATATAAATGCTACATAGATTTGGTGAAGATCTATGTAGAGAACCGTTTAAGGGGCATAGAGATTGATGTTTGTAGAAAAGTCTTCCATAACATTTCACCATGGAAAAGAGTCATGTAGTTTGGGAAGAAATATAATATTAATCCTTGGTATATTGGCCGCTATGAAATCCTTGATCACATAGAAGCAATGGTCTATTGGTTAGAACTTCCACCAAACCTATATTTCGTTCATGATATATTCCACATATCTCTCTTGAGGAATTAAATTATTGATCCTTCACATGTACTGAATGCAGAGGTGGTACAACTAGAACATGACCTCTCTTATAAGGAACAGCCGATGGAGGTCTTGGACTGTAGAGTCAAGGTTCTATGAAATAAGGACACACACATCATCAATATGTTATAGAGGAACCAATAATATGAATAAGATATATGAGAACCATACAAGATAATGAGACATAAGTACCCACACTTTTTATCAACTAAGATGATGGGTTGAAATTTTAGCGGTGAAATTTCTAAAGGGGAGACTGTAACGACCCAAACATTTTGAATGATATTTGTTTCCAAAAAATGCATGTCATATTATTTTTTACTCAACCAAAATATTTCTATATAATAATGTTTGAGTATAATTTGAAACATGACCATCAGTTTTGGACCATTTTATGACCATTGGTCAATTATTACACTTGGTCAATTGTGACCGTTTGAAAATATACTCTTAATAGTAATTTGAACATTATAATTAATTAGAAATGAAAAACGATAATTAATGAAAAAAATCAGAAATGATAGCCTCAACCAGTAGATATATGATGTATGAAGAACATTTTTTAGATCTTGGGAGGGAGGTAGCATCACTGGGCATTTCTTTTGACCAAGTCCATGTTGAGCTTTAACAAATGAAGCTTGAATGAAATTGTGTAAGAGAGAAGTTCAAGTTTGTGGAAATTACCCATTGAGTGATGTTAGCTGATCCACCCCATTAATCTATCACCATCACACACCATACCCTTTGTTCATATGCATATGTTATTAGGGGTTATGTATTGAATCTCGAGTTATTTAAAACATAATTCATTTATATAAATAGAATTTTTATTTTATCAATTCTGTTTTAATAATAGCTTTTGATAAATTGATTATTTGGGAAAAATTTATGTCTTAAGAAGATATAAATTATTATAATTAACTAAGTTATTATTAATAATGTTTATTTTATTGAAATAGTATTATAAAATCACTCTTATTTAATTATTAATGATAAAATAATTTTATTTTTTTCATGTGTCGAAAATTTTACAATGAATTTTTAATTCTCTATTATTCAAAATATTTTTTTCTATATTTAAAATTTAAAAGTTTTATATTTAGAGAATTATTATTTTTAAATAAATATTATTTATTCAATCATAATGATAGAATTAGGTTGGGGTGAATTTATGATAATAGACTAAAATAACCTAAATGGTGTCCTAGGTGTCCAATTCCAAGGGAAAATACCATGTGAATTCCCATGGTTCAACATTTATCACTACTTAGTTGTCTAAGACCGTTATTTAGAAATTAATAAGCAAATACAACAATTTTTCTACAAATAACTACCCATTTTACCATTTCCTTTTACTCAAACTTCATCCAATAGGAAGATATGATAATTTTATCCCCAAAGGATTTCTCCCAAGGTGTCTTCAATCCCTCAAGGTCATGATCCTCATGTTTTAGTAACAACTCTTCACGATATGAGAAATCTGAACTTATCTTTTCCTTCCAAGTTCCCTTATTATGTGGTATATGTTTAAAATTTCCAAAATAATTTCTTGAGTCTAATTTATTTTATCCCTTTACTATAAAAAGTGTCTTTTAATAGTGGGATACCATTGTCCCATGTCTTTTTAACCGTTTATAACCATTTTCATACTTGTTTTGCGGCCGATTTTTCATATAACAAATTTTCACTTATCTTCAAGAAATTACCTATTATTTTATTAATGTGAATAACAAAATGAATTCTTTTCCAAATTTATTCACCAAGAGGTAAGATAATTTACCTGATTCTGATATTTACATATATATATATATATATATCTTAATGTACTTATTTATATTCATATCCACTAATATAACAGTTAGATTATAATAGTTAAATTTTTAACAGGTTGTTAACACTCGATGTTGAACTTCTAATATGCTATCAAAAAATTATTTATTTTAAAAAATATTTTTGAGTTAAGAAATATGGTTTCAAAATCCAAAAAAATATATATTCCATATTGCTATTTGGGTTGTAGTTGATCTATTTATGAATCCTTCAAACATCATTACTATCAAAGATCATTTCTCTCAACTAACAATCCATTTTATACATTGAAGAAGTGTTAAGGTTAAATGGGGTACCACATTAATTTTTATCATATTAGTAATCTAGGATTTCCTTGATGTTTTGTATTATTATTCAAAATGATATATATACATATTTGTGTTTCAATACTTCTTACCATGATCAGATAGATGGTCAGTCTGAGAGGACTATTCAAAACATGGAGGATATATTGATATCTTGTCAACGAGATGTAAATGGTTTTTGTGATCAAATAATTATACTAGTAGGGTTTTTATAGAATATTATATTTCACTAGAGCTATCATATGGATCCTTATGATTCCCTATATTTAATGAAGTGTTGAACCAGAATATAATTTGATAAAGTTAGGGAAGTAAAACTTTTGGGACCTAAGATAGTTGATGAATTGAAAGATATTATTAGATCCATTTAGTAGCACATCAAGGAATTTTAGAGTTGAGAGAAGATTTATGTTGATAATTATTGATTATATTTGGAATTCTATGTTTTTGAGAAGGATTTTCTTTGAATTTATCAATTGAAGAAGGTTATGATATTTAAAATGTAATAATATATTACCCCATTTTAGGTATTTCTTAACTCATTTTTTTATTTCCCTATACCCATATGTTTATTTATTGAACTTCCATAATGGATATATTTTTTTAGGATAAGGACCAAAAGCCGAGGATACATGTTTGTTTGAATTAATGGAGTCTAGGTTTTAATGTGTCAGTAGGGATATCTGTTGTGGTGTTTGAGATGCGGTGTGGAGATTCTTAACTACACCGCAGACCATTAGGCTATGCCGTGGGGGAGATAGTGGATGGTTTTCACATATAATACCAATTTTGAAATAACTACACAATAGAGGTAAGGCTGTAGTATACATCCACTGGTGATGCCTTCTGATGTAACTCCCAATGTGGGAATAGCTATGGTGTGGGAACTAGATGCAACATAGATATTTTTATAGAAATTATCAAATAATGTATAGATATAATGTGATGTTTGGGATATGCCTTTTACCATTTTTATGGTTAAATATAATATTTTTAAATAAAAACATTGGTTTCAGGAGTCCGATTAAATAGGGGTGGCTGTCATGTGGCCTTGTGTGGTTGCACCTTGGCATGTATATATTCATCAATTATTTTTTGTAGACATGGGTGTTGCGGTATGGTAGGTTTTATCGGGGAAATAAATTCACAATAGATATTTTATATTCCTTTTCTCCCACTTTATTCTCATATGAGCCTTTTCCTTTTATGGTATCCTAAGAGACTTTTTAGCCCCTCATAACTCATATATCCTCAGGTCGACGCTCTAATGGATGCATAAGATTAATCTTTGGTAAGAGATATCTCATCAATGGGAAATCATATTTTTTATTTTCTCACCTCCATAGAGTCTAATATATAATCACACTATTGATGTACCTAATATACATTTTGATGTAACTTGAATCAAGGATTCAATAGCTGATCTTCTATGCAATTGTTCTTTGTTGTCGGATATCATTATTGGTGTTGAGTTGATGTGATCTCATGATTAATGATAGGTGGTTCCATGTTATTCTCCCATAAAATTTAAACCATAAATTAATTAATTGAATTGAAATGTGTTTTTAAATGAGTTAAAAATGAGGATTTGAGATTACTTGTGGTTGATTTTTAGAATGGAATGGAGATTGTGAAAACCCTCCAAATTTAACAGTATTTAAAATATTGGGGGGGTGTAAGGAAATTCATGGATTGATTTTTAAAATTGATTTAACATGCTTCAAATTGAAATATGATTTTAAAATGAATAAATTGAGGAAATTCAATGACTAGTTTTTTGAAATTATGCTGGTATTTTTAAGGATAAAATTCAGAAATTGTATTTTCAAATGATTTGGTATGATTGACTTACACATGATTGATGGATTGATTGATAGAAGGATATGTGATCATGGTTAGTTAGTGGATACATCGGACAATCCCTATAGGATCTGACTCCATAACAATAGATTTATGATTACCACACTAACATAATATTACCACGTCCTGATTTTATTCCCGAAGAGGAGTTGTGTCTTGATGGTTTCAATCATGGGAAATGTGCACACATTGAGGCAAGGTCACTAATGAGTAGTGTGTTGACCATATTACCAGAAACTTACTTACCAGAGCTCTTGATATATGGTGCTATGATATGATTTATTTTAGGATTACATGCTATTGATTTATAGAACCGTATTATTCACACCAACTAATTTAAATATATATAATACATAAAAACATCATTTAATCTAGTTTTGATATATTTTCCTTATTTTTGATTATGAATGCATGTTTTTATGAAAATATTTGAATTTTAGGACATGAATTTTTTTATTTAAATTTAGATATGAATTAGTTTAATTGTTATAGAATTGATTATAGAACACTTAGTGATAACTTTCTATGATTTATAGGTCACCCCTAGGATTTCCTTCATAAATTTTTAGATTATCATATTCCAGGTTTAAGAAAGGGGAATGGTCCCCTTGATGGTTTTGCACGATCTTATTATTTGGGACACAAAGTTATGGAGGTAATAGGTGGCTATGTGATCAACCTATTTCATAGAATATGTCTGAGTTTTTAACTTGATAGACAATATGCATTTTGAAAATGTACTATTTGTGTACAGCTTCACATGTTTAATTCTGGTACTTCCCCCATTTAGTGTGTTGATCATACATACTTATATATTTTATATAGCATATTATTTTTATAAAAGCTTTTGCACATGATTCTTGTGTGATGCTAGGGGATTATATCCAGACCATGGGGATTGGGAAATCCCTTCGCACCATGCTAGAGCCAGATCATGTATAAGGGTACGGAGTTATCTGGGCAATTTTGTGACCATGCAGTATTGGAGGTGATATTTTTTATCTTTCCATAATTTCACTATGATGTTTGGGTTAACTTAGTATACATTAGTTATAATTTATGGTACATATGAGGTATTTTTGAGAAACTTTCGACCCAACTATCATCATAACATGTCTTAATTTATCATGGGTACTTATGAAAAGTGTATTTGAAAATTTTACTGATCTAATTTATATAATTTCACTTCTTCTATTCTGAGTGTATTGAAAACCTATTATTGAATTCTAATTGATGGAATTGTTATCCCTATATCTCTTATTTTAGTTTTTGATCTATTTATCATTGTTGATGCTTTCAATGTGGTCTGTAAATATTGTGTAGGATCATGAAATTGAGAAGAAATTTGGGTAGGTTGCATGAAGAATGTACGTTTTAACCAGAAAATGAAAATCCTCTAGTTTACTTGACTCATGTTGAGATTTTGGTATGCACCTTCCATGCTTTGGGAGAAGTAACATTACCTAATCCCATTCAGTCTACGATAGTGGAACCATGAAGGGATGAATATAGAGACCGTAAACAAGAGATTCTTCAATAGAAAAAATCTTTTTTTCAAGGGTTCTAATTATCCTTAAGAGGCCAATGATTATATGAAAATAGTAAGATGCATGTTGAGTTCTTGGAAATACCTGATTCGATTATTGTCTAATGTGCTACTTTTAAGATTGAGGGGACTAGTAGTTGATGGCATGACTTGATGGTGATATAAAAAAAGAATGAGCTATTGGATTTTAAGGAATTAAGATTTTTTTCACTAATTAGCTCTATCAATACTTTATAGAACTATTGAAGTCCATGGGGACTCTCAAACTCTAGTAGGATGATCAGTCCATGATTCTATTTCTTGTGTATCTTGATTAGTTTTTTCAATATGTTTTCTCTAATGAGAATATAAGGGATCAAAGTGTCCTGATGGGTCTCCAAACATATATCTGGTAACTAGTTTTCCCATTGAATATTACTTCTTAATCTCACATACTAGGTAGAGAGTTGATGTTTAAATTGATCTGGGTGGAAATATAGGGTTGATGGGAGTTCCATTTTCTCCTAGTGGATGTTTCATGAGTTACCTTAAAGGAAAAAAGGAATCGTTAGGTGTATCAGGGTGGTTCTTGATAGATGGAATTATATAGACCTCCTTTAATTATTAGAAGTTTCCCTTTATATTTTTTAGTGTGGTAAGGTTGGGCATTAAAAATAGGGTTTCACTAAGGCACCAATGTTCTATAGGTTGTGTGGTATCTCAAGACACTAATTGGTGATTTTTGGTTTATTTTATGATATGTGAAACTTCATGGGATCATTAACACCTATGACTACAACAATTTAATAAGATGCTTTAAGGACTATGAGGTTCTAGCAGTATGAATTCAAAACTAAGCTTCTTCACATAGTAGAAGAGTCTCTAGAGGAAACTAGCATGGGTTCAGTGATTGTGGGTGGTACCATCACTATATATTCCAAATTTGTGATTACTTTATATGATACCAGTACATTTCACTCTTTTACATTGATCCATTTTGTGAAAATTATAAATCTTATAATAAATATTTTTTCTTATTTTTTGGATATTTTTACACCCCTCAAAAATAAGAGAGAGTCAGATCTATAGTGTCCTACTTATGCATTATCATTATTAGAGATTGTTCTTATTTGGATTTTGTGGGTTATTTATGTGAAATATATTGATTTCATATTTGGGATGAATTTGTGGATTTCTTATAAGGCATGGATTGACTACAATCATTGATGGGTCTCCTTTTCTATAACTGATGGGGTGTGTTATGTCTTTTGGGGAGAATGGGAACCAAGGTCTAATAGAGCCAGAGCATATTTTTTTTGTGTTGGGAACTGTGATATCGATTTTATTATTACGAATTGGAGAGAAAATATTGTAGTAATGATTTATTTCTAGTTCTTGTCAAGGTTGTTGTCATTTTTTCCTTCAGTTTTCTCTAGTTTTCCCTCAATAAGAGAGGTGGAGTATTCTATTGATTTATTACCAAGTACTCAACACATTTATATTTTTTCACTCTATATGTCACTAGAAGGGATGAAATGTTTGAAGGCTCATATATATTATTTTCAATATATTGTATTTTTACACATGAGTGTATCATCTTGGAAAATATATTTTATCTTTGAAAAAAATGTTGATGGATCAGTTAACATAATTATTGATTATTAAAAACTCATTTGAGTCATTATAATCAATAAATATCTATTACCTATATTAAATGAAAACTTGGATTCATTGAAATTTGTGAAGGGGTACTCAATGGTTTATCAGTGATTTGGTCATCACCAATTGAGAATAAATGAGTTTTAAATTCAAAAGAAAACCTTAAGTAGTAGCTATGGACATTATGAGTATTATTTTATGAAATTTGGCTTAAACGGAGCTCCTTAATTTTTTATGGCTTGGATGATAATGATATTTCATGTGTATCTTTACTCCTTTATAGTGGAATTTGTAAAAAAACTAATTTAGTATCATACTATGGGGGACGATGTCATTAATTTTAGAGTAGTTTAGAAACCTTGAGAAATTATTTAATTAATGTGAATTTTTTGAAATGTAATTTATGATCTCAAGGAGTTATGTTATTGGGAAATGTGGTCTAGGAATATTGTATTTCAGTTGAACATGAGATGGTGAAATATAGTATAAAAGGATAGAAAGAGCATAATGTATTCCAGATACAGAGCTTCTTTTTCTTGACAATATATTACTGTAGATTCGTCAGGGATTTTTAAAATTTTTGATAATTTTATGACCTCTCTCACTATAAAAGTATTTATTTTTGGGATGAAAAATTTCATAGTTTTTTTGTTGAGATGAAACAATATTATACTTCTACACTGGTGTTGACTCTTCTTATGGATACACAAGGTTATGTGGTATTCTATGAAACATCATTTTTGGGTTTTGGTTGTGTCCATATATAGGTGATCATGTGGTAGTATATAGTTATAGATATACCATAGGCCACACTTGAAGTATTGTTTGATGCAAGATCATGATCTCAGATGTGATGATTTATCTTAATAGTTGGAGGGAAAACATTTTGTGAAAGTTCGACCATTTATTCGGACAAAAATTGATTGAGTTTTATATCCTATAAATTATATTTTAATATCCAATAGATTCATTGGGGGGGTACTTTCAAAATTTTTATTTTGACATTGGCTACACCCCTAGTAAATGGAATGTCATTACTGATGCATTAAACAAGAAACATCTAACCTAGACTATGAAAGAGTCATAATAAGAGTGGAATCTGATAGATCTATTTTCTTAGTTTCATTTTGGAGTCTAGTAGAATGTGATTTTGGTTGTTCTGGTGAGCATGCAATTGACCTCCTCTATTCTCAAGAGGACTCTTGGGTTATAGTATCTTGATGATGGATTATATGGAATTTGGGACTCTATTTTTTATAGGGAGACCATTGTTGAGTGTTCATTTTATTTTGAGGGTGTCCTATGTTTTATGAAATGTTATTTTGTTCCTTTTCTTCTAATATATGTTTAGATATGGGACTACTATAGTACCTAGTGGGTGATGCACTCGAGTACCAAAAATATGCTCTATGATAAAATGTGATGATTATGACGGCTAGGTATGAGATGATACCTTGTTGAATATTTATTGAATTCTTATACCTTTTAATAGGTTAATACTGAGCACCAGAGAACTTATGGTTTTCGTCAACCACTTCCTCGGTCGTTTTGACTATGGGATGAAATTTCTATTGACATTGTGGTTTGGTTTCTACTTACCCCTCGCTGAAAGAATGTGACATGGGTTGTGATCTATAGGATGACTAAATGTGATCTATTATTACCCATTCAAGATAAAAAAATTTCTGAAGAATTGGGACATGTCTACATGAATGAAGTTTTCATGTTTTATGGAATTCCATATTATATAGTATCTAATAGGGATCCCTATAAATACCCATGCCTGATCTACCACACGCATCCATTATAAATGTTGTGTTTTTTATAAAAGGGGCATAATAAATACACAAAATTTGAATTGCATATCTGGATCTTTTACTAGTCTAGATTTTAGAGGATTGGAGACAAACCATACAACTTTATTGTACAAATTAAAAGAAATAAAAAGAAATGAAAAGAAAAGGAAAGAAAATAAATGAAAAGAAAAGAAAAAACTCTAAATGTTCTAAATAATTAATCGTAGCAGATGCCACCGACAACTCCACCTGAAGAATATGATTTAAAAATATGGGATGATCCTTGGATATTACCAGTAAGGGGATTTGAAACAACTAATAAATTCTTTGAAAAAAATAAATTTATAGAATTTGAAATAGATTTTCATAATACATGAATTCATTTGTAAAACCAGTGTTTCAGAAAATAATTATAACTAAAAAATGTTGGGAATTCTCCTTCGAAAATCATAATTTTCTAGTGTTTCATTCATGATAGTTGTAATTCCATATTAAAATTAATAATATAAGGTCACTATTCATATCTAATACTTATGGGTTCACTCCCCAAAAGTCACATAACTCACTAATTCCCATTTCCTGATACATTTTCCATAGACCCACCTTTCTCAATACTAACTCAAATATTTAAAATATACATAAATATTAATATTTTATTTAAATGAAAATAATCATTCTTATCACATGTCGTCAAAGCTTTCTCAAGAGTTTCTAAAGAAAATTTTCAAAGAATTCCCAGGCTTAAAATAATTTTCCTTTTTATAATTCATAAGTAAAATTATTAATAGATTTCTTACATAATCAATACCATGAATTTATGAATGAATAAAGCATTAATTTAAAAAATTTTGTAAATTTCAAATCACAAGTGTTAATAAGTATAAATAAAAAACATTCACATAATGTTATAAAGGAATCATTTTAAATCAATGATTTTGACCATGAGTAAATTTAAAATAATGTCTTTTACATGATCTTTATAAGAATTTTAGTCCATATTCATACATGAATTATTTTCACTTTGAAATTATGCATTAATCGATTAATATGCCAATATATATAGACATATATATATACAAAATTTTAATTTCATGGAAAAATTTACTGAAAAGAGAATATAACCTATATAATTATAAATTAAAGATCACATGTCACACATAAAATTATAAGAGAATCATCTATGCATGGAAATTATTATATGCAGATGCAATGACCTTAAATATAAAATGATCACATTCTATGCATACTTTTTTAGATACATGATTGAAACATTATAAAATTTATAAACATTTCAATATCTTTTTAAACACAACAACAAGGATGATATTATTTTAAATCATGAAAAACATATCCACATTAATACAGATAAATTAAATATGATTAGCTATGTAGTTAGTAAAATACTTTTATATGTCTGAATAAATTATTTACATATACTCATTTATGTACAACCTAAATTATGTAACATTAAAGTGGAAGGAATTCATTTTGAAATGAAACCTTGATACGTAAATATATCCATATTTAGAAAGGATTAAAATATAGTTTTAATAAAATTTTAAAAATTTATATAATTACATAAATAATTTTATAACACCATCAGGTAGTAAAACATTTTTTTAATAAAAATAGTTCCTTAAAATAATACTTCTAAAACATTTTGATAAAAATGAATGAAATATCTCTTAAAAATAAACAGTTAAACAATTTTACTATTGTAATGTGATTTTCAAAGTAACAATTTGATTCATAAAATTATTCTCCCTTTCACTAAAATTTCAAAACATAAACAGAAATCAAAACAGTAAAATGATCCCTTAAATTATTAATAATTATAATTGAAAATAAATTTAATAACACCCTACTATGAAAATATGCACATAATAGAAAATACTCCTTAAGTATATTAATATGAAATTATAAATTTTGAATAATGGAATAAAATCAAGATTAGTAATATTGGTAAATGAAAATCGGATATTGAAAATAATATGAGTATGTACCTACATAATTGAAGAGTGTGAAAATGAAATATCTATGTATTTTAAAACAGAATTAATTCCTTAAAAACATAATTAAATGATTTCCATCATGAATTATAATAAATTATTACAATATCACCCTTACAGAATTATGAATAATAAATAACCAATAACAAGTGAATAATATTAACACAACCATTTCTATAAAATTTGGAATGAAAAGAAACCCCCTAAATGAACATCAAACCATAGTTTCAATCCTATTACTGTGCAACACACACACACACACCCTCTCCTAGAATGATACACTGGTTTTTCCCATTTCAATTGCACAATGAAAACTTTTAAAGTAAATTTTACCACTATGTGTCCATCAAAACTTACACAGTTTTCAAAGCAATATGGGTATACATTTTTAGATAGTAAAATACTAACATATTCAATATGAAACATTGATAGGTTCATCCTAGATAGAATCTTTCACAACAGAAATGACATAAATAATTTAAAAATAAATGTTCACATACTCAATATTAAATTACCAACACAAGACATATGGACAACAACAAAAAACCCAAAAAAATCAATCTTTTCATAGTCAAAAAAAATCCAAGACACACAATGGTGTTTCTTAGTGATGTGAGTTTCCATAAACAACACCTATATCAAATTCATTAAAGTGAGTTGGTATAAAAAAATTTCTATAACAATGCAAGACACACAACAATCCAGTTGGTTGAAATGTCTATAACAACATTTGATAATAAAGTCCATGATTCTGGAAAACTGAAATCCACAGACATCCAAGTTAAACAAAATAAAAAATCAGACACCTACAACAAGGAAAACAAAACCTACCTCTGATCTGGACAAACTATATCCTTAATAACGCACAACCCTTCAGAAACCCTCAATAGAGACTGAAACCCTGACTGCGGAATGAAACCCGATGGTTTTTCTCAGTTCATCGACAACATGACTCATTCGAACTCCTCACCTAAAGAATAACCTTGATCAATCCATCCATATACTACTGCACTCAACCTCGTCCTCCCTTATAGCGGCTTCAAGGAGGTCCCCATATTATTCTCGGCCTTGACTCGATACCGTTATCCTCAAATTGAGACATGCATGTCGACACCTCACGCCCCTAATCAATATACACTTGTTTCTTTTTCTTTTTTTATTTGTTTTCATGTCATATATATAAATATAAATATATATCTATATCATTAATTATTATTACTTATTATTATATATATATATACATATATGAAATATGTTTTTTATAAAAAAAACATAACATTAAAAATTATTAATTTTATTTAATCATGCTCTGTAATTGAAAACTAATTATAATTTCATATATATATATATATATCATATTTTGAAAATAAAAAATTATAAAATAATTAATTACAATCCGATATAATTTTTCATTATTTCAAATAATCATACTTATCATAATTTAGTATATTCATCAAAATAAGTAGATGCTTATTTATCTAAAAATATTTTATTAAAAAAAATTTGATTAAAATAAATTTTGTTATTAAAATTCCTTTATTTTTGTAAAAAACAATCAAAAACATATATTCAAATCAAAATATACTTTTACACAAATTAATTATATAGAATATATTTTTTAGAAAATAATTTGAAAACCAGAAATTATAATTAATTAAAAGTATTATAATTAATTTATATTCAAATTAATTAAAACCCTTAATTTCATTTAATATTTTTAAATAAATGCATATTAAAAATATTATGAGTTGCTTTAATTATAAAATAATCCATTTAATAACATATATATTTTTATAAAATTGTGATTGAATATCTTGGATGTCACAATATTTGTTTCACGGGATACCATGAATATTTGATCATGTCATATCATTTATATTTTTATGGCCAGATAAATAAAACTATACATTTTTTTGAGTTCATTCTATATACTCGTGTTATTGAATTTTCTGGATCTTGTGATGACCATTTCCATTTTCTTTAGTTCATTTTTAACAATATTTACCATTACATTATTATAATGGATCCTTTTGAGACCTTGTGTGAATATACTTGTAGATCTTCTCTGAGTTTTTTAGTGATTAGATAATGTTTAATGGTTGGGAAAAGTTTGGAGTAAGAGACGACAAAGTGGATTTAGTTGATTCATTAGTGGATGTTGATGGAACATGGCCAGTGTAAATCCTAAGGTTTCATTTTTCAGTAGCCATTATAAATTTTTGTTTGTGATAAGGTTTATTTGAGAGTTTCACCTCAGTTGGGTAACTAATGTATTGGAAGATAAGGATATATTATTCTGAGGTTTTTTGATCCATTTGATATTTTTGAGAGAGTGGGGAATGTATCATACCTTTTGGAACTTACAATACATTAGACACCAATTCCCAACATGATTGATGTATTACAGATCCGAAAGAATCTTTCCAACCCATCTCATTTTTTGATATGGGAGGATATTGATGTTGATCTTGATTTACCAGTTAGGCTTTTGGGGCTCGCAGCAGAAGCCTGTGGGCCGAGGATTTTAAAATTTTCATCGGAATGATGACATAACTTGTCGTCGTCGATGATCCGAGCCATGGAGAGGTCCGAGGATCTCGTGTAAATTATTAGGGGCACAAAACTAAAATTAAAACGTAACCGTTTAAAATCTAAAGATTCGGTCGACTGCAACTAGTTGATGGTGATCATCGCTTGAAGGATCAAAGCAGGATCCCTCTAGATCATCTGCACATGCTCCAAAAATCTTCTAGAACATTGATCATCAAACTATGGGTGCTAGTGAGACGATCTGACGATGCTTTCGATATCCCAACAATCACTGCTTCGAGATGCCTATGATGCCAAAGAGAGATCATGATCCGAGCATCTCGGATCGAGAGCTTCACTCTCTAGAGAGTGGGAGGAGAGAGATGCTCTGGATTTCACTCCATGAAATGAGTGAATAGTGATTTGCACACAAAACAGAGAGAACCTCCTCTCTTATATATAGAGACATTGGTAAATACCCGGTAGGGTTCCCCGGCCCCCGTTTATTTCAATGATCACTAAATAATTAATTTTGGTGAACTTAACTGTGCCAATATTATTTAATTTTTTTATCACACACTTGTAATATATATGAAAAATATTACGTGATAAAAACTTAGTCATTTACCTCGACACACTATCCTGCTAAATATTAAACGAACCTTGAATATTAAAATAATATTCATTAGGTTAATATTTTTTTTCATATTTACTAAACTTGTAAATACATTAAATAAATTCAATCTCAATTATTCATAACATGAATAATAATGAATTTATTTAATTCATCAGTGATCGATAACTTGGAAAACACGCGGACCCCCATGGTGGGGCCCACTATGTCTGTATGCCTATTCAACTGAACATGGCGGATTCTTGAATATACTATTGCGTGTGACCCTCTCGGCCCTTATCTCGATAGCAGTGAACAAAATCCATAGACCAAGAGAAATATCTAGATACCCATCATGGCTCCTAAACAGATAAGTATAGTCATAGAAACGACTACCATCCTACGAACACTGATAGTGTACTATAACCTCTTTTTCATTAAATATCTAATAAACCAGGACACACTCTTATGTCATTGTCCTTATATTGCATTATTATTTTTTGATCTATCTAGATGGATTTTTCTTTCTACTACATTTTCCAAAGACTTATTAAGGTGGCGCTATCCGGATCAACCAGGCCTGAGATATAAAATTTCCTGAACATGGAAGTGACAAATCCTTTCTTGACTATTCTACCAATGTCATACTACCATCGACTCACCCAACACAAACTACCTTGCCCCGGCATCACTGTCGTGGTTTTCGTCCTGCATCAAAGTACCTAATCAAATGATATACATTGGTAATAGTCTCAAGTCATGAGATCAAAACACATGTCTGTAGATAGGAACAACCAATGGCACCCAAAACATGTGGTGTTTTTATTTGTCGGTCTGTCCTCATGATCCCACTACTAGATATCACAATGTGCGAACTTCTTGAAAATATATTTCAATGATTATGAGCCCCTAACACCTGATAGTTATAAATCTATTATGTCCAGTCATTAAGATGTATCTAGACTATATAACATATATTTACGATCAATGTCATTGTATCTCGAGGTTCTCATTATAGACGGAGATCTTATATAACCTCATGAAATGACAATTAAACTTTGGACATTACCATTATTATAGTGGATGCAGAAAAGTCTGCACTATAATGGTAAGATATCATCATTCATATCTATTTGAACACATGATATGGTAATCCAAAGTACAACATAGTTGGGTCTAGGGAACCCACTATTTCAACACTCCCATTTGCACTAGAGCCAACATGATAACTAAACTTGTTAGCTACTCAAATGATAAATACCATGCTTCTACTGAGTAATGGATTTAACTATTGGGCCTGCCATGTTTTGGCCACATGGAATATTTTGTATATGCGACTTCATCAGCTTGAGTAAAATTTCTCAAGATATGGTATCCCTGAGTATATTACTTTTCTCCATTGTCATAACTTAACAACTTGGCTAGTAAGAATATCATAATTCTCATTATGATAATAAATTTCTCACTAGGTGTAAATCCAAGAACTGGAACAAATCGTAGCAATTAAAAACATCTTCTTAGCTGCCTTAGAAGCTTCAACTTACTCTGTATTTGTAGGTATGGCTACCACCAGCTATTATGATCTTGACTCGCTCATCTCATATTCCTAACTATGACACTAGATCAAATTAATGTATGGAATACTAGTTTTTGTCCCACAAAAAACTAGTATACCTTCCTCTCCATATTCCAGGTACATATCATTTGTACTTTCCAAAATACAAGATGATAGTTCTGACTTCATCACTTGCAGTGCTCTTGGAAATAATAGATATTGGCCTATAATAAATTATATCATGGAAATATCGATTATTGTACATAATATGGAATATGTGATTCATTTTTCACTGAAGAATATGGTATCAATTCACAACATTAATCTCTACCCATGCTCCCAACATGTTAACCTATAGGGATTAATCCATGTGACATTGGAAACAATCCTGAACATGAATTGTTTCAACTTGTATTTTTCAATACAATGTCACTATATGTACGAGATTGACTAGGACCAAGAAACCTAAGGATCCACCTCAGTAGATCATGTTCCCTAGAACTTAGGTTTCTACATTAAGTCAATCATTGGAGAATTTCTTTTATTATAGTCTTATCTAACAGTAAGACCAAGATTTGTTTTCCATATTTTGTCTAACATATTTCATTTGGAAAACATTGGAACTCCCACTAACCTTTGGTATACACAAGGAAAAGATTCATTTATAATGAATTCTCTATGATCTTGTTGCTTACTTTAATACAGAATTATATTTTAGTAACATTCAACCCTTATTGGCATCATTTGATGTCATCATCTCTTTATGGTTGCATCGTATATACGCCATCCACGAAAGATGATCTTGACATCCAATGACCAATAAAATGATCATAGAAGTTCAGTTATGACAAGTAAAATTTTAATAGATTTAGGCCTACCGACTTGGTATAACCAATCATGCCTTATTGTTACCATACTTGTACCATCTAGGTAACATTTCATTTCAATACCCACCGCGACATTCAATTTATAAGCCCCTTTTCAATTTGATACATGGAATCCATTGTTAAATTTGTGTTGATCTTATCAATCTTTGATTGTTTCCATATACTGCTTACTTTTAGGATTTATTATTCTTAATGAATAGTTTATCACCGGCCACAGTGAATATAAAACCATTACCATGGTTTCATTATTCATAAGCATTATGTGTCTCTGGAACATGCCTATTCCAGATTTACTTGTGGAACTTATTCCTTATGCCAACCATTTGTGTATCTCGATCATTGAAAAGGTCCAAGTCAATTCTTCTCCCACTATCTCTAATAGAGATGTGCACCCTTATATAGAAATGTATTCTAATACATGACGACATCTTTTCTATCTTAAGTATTTAGGTAATATCTTAAGTAACTGCTAGTATAATTACCTCAAATGCAAAATGTTTTTAACTTGATGCATGTTTGTTTAAATCCTAACAAACACTTTTCATATAAACATGTCCTATGGCATAATGTATTTTCCATCATACTATGACTCATATGATATCCATTTGTCATTTTAGTTGGAATATTGGTTATCGGTTTAAGCCATTATTTGCAAAGCACATCGGGAAATATAATGGATGTTTCTACAGGTTGTAACATTGACACAAATTACATCATAACTTTGATGTATAAAATGTGTGTTTAGGAATTCCTCCATGCTACATTTTTTTTATCAATGTTAATATATAAAACTCGTCATTGATTCTCCTTATAAAAATCAATATGGTGACGTAGATGAGATAACATGCGTTTATGAATTACTCCATGCTACATTATCATGATCGATGATTGTTTGGTCAAGATATTCTTCAGCATCCCGATCCGAAGCTACTCATTTCTTTTTACCAAACATATACTTCACTGGTATATTCCATAATGACTTAAATGAAACTTATGAAGTATCTTTACCTCAAGCTCTCCTTTGGAATAGTTCACACTCTCTTGTTGAACTAATCCTCGGTTGCTTTGTGGTATACCTTTATTGCTAAAGGATTATTTGTCTAAACTATGGATGTCAATAATACTAAAGGCGTTTAGCTATGAAGAGCCTAAATACCATACTGGGTATATAGTTGAATTCCACTTTTAGTTTTACCTGACAAAGAATCACATTGTGTAACACCCCAAGAATTCATAGTGTGTTATTTCTTCAAAATAATTCAATAACTTGCACTACACGCAACACCGAGTTCAAGCGCACCATGACTTACCAAACAAGCCGTTCAAAAAATTTTATGAATAGTATTAACTAAATTTTAAACTTTATATAATCCTTATAATTTTAGAATCCATATTATGAGTTTCTTAGACATAATGTAAGAACAAATTCATCTTCAGTATTATAGTTTTACCAACTTTTAATAGTGAACCCTTTTTAAATAAAATATTTTAAACTTTTTGACTAAATGGGGACATCAAAAAAATTTAAAATAAAACATCCCAAGCTTCCACGGTACGCTTTCCTTTGAATAAAACAGTAGCGTGTGTTGTACGCAACTTCGAGTTTTAACACACACCACAACCGATCAAACTAGCCGTTATGAATAGTAATACTTAATTTTTTGAAATTATATATATTTTATATTTCAAAATGGACTTCATTTTTGGATTCCGAATATCAAATTTAGCCTAAGGTGAAATTTTGGTACTTTTCGGATAACTTTCATATTTTGATGAATAGTAAAAATTACTAAATTTTAATTAAAAACAACTTTTTTAATCAAAATAATTAATAGTGATAAATTATGAATTTGAGTGGTTTTAAAGTATATTTAGAATATATTTTTTCCATTTAATATAATTTTGGTCATTGGACATAATTTTACAATTACACCGAACATAAACAAGTGTCAATATTTTGATAGTTATTATCTCTTAAAAACACGCTTTTTGTTTTGACAGCGGGAATTAATTTTAAATTAATTTCTGCCACTTCTGTGTTTTGAATTTAGAAAAATGGATTCCATATTTGGAATCAGGATGTTCAAATTGTGTAAATAGGTAACTTTTATTTTTAGACATTTTGAATAATTACTGCGGTAAATATTTTATTTACCATGGTTAAGGGTAAATCCGGTAAATAAGGGTTAAAAAATAATATTATAATAATACTAAATTACCCTAAAACGTGTCTTAACACTATTGGTTGATACATGGTCGACCATGGGCATCTTTGGGTCAATTTTGGGACCCCATTGATCCACTTGTAAGTGATAATGACACTTTATTTTAATTAAGTTAAAATGAATACAAAAATGGCATAAGCTTACATCTTTTAAAAGAACAATTTTTACATAGGGTTATACATGTTGGATTTTCGATTATAAATATTCATTAGAAAGATAAAAAGATTTCCTACATAATGATATTTTATTTATAATTTTTAGACATCAAATAATTTAAATTATTAATGACACAATAATGATGCAATGTTTACCTCATTAATAAATCATTTAAATAAATAAGATTATAATGATTAAAATATTATATAAAACCTGTCCAATTCTTATTGGTTGATGTTATTTAGAATATGAGTCATCTTATCTTCGACCTCAATGATTTTTGGACCATTATAAACCGAATATAATTATATTATAAAGTAATACTTTCACTCTTTCCTAAAGAGCCCCTCCTCTCCCTTATAAAAGGAGACCACTTATACTCATTCCTCACACCTCTCAAGCCACTTGGCTCGTCCAAACTCTGCCCAACTAAGCTCCCCACATCCCTCTACTCCTCCTTGAAGTTTCCCCTTAGGCAGAAAGCATTTCAAGAAGTCCTTTGGTTCCAACCAAAGTGAGTTACCTAAATTAAAGGTAACATTTTCTCTTAAATTATTTTCAATTATTTTGCTTCTCCAACCCCCAAAATCTTTTTATTTCCTTTCTTTTGTAACAACACCAGTATCCACAATATACTATTATGTTGTTATAAGAATGATTCAAACTACACATTCACACAACTCCATCTAATGGATGATGAACATAATGTTTCTGTGGATGGAAAACTAACGCCTCACGAAACGATGATTGTTCAAATACATCTTACCGCCTCTCATGGTGGCCATTAGGATGGAACTGTAATTAAATATGATATTAATGATATATATTTTATATATAAGCTTCTGTAATTCCATTTTATTTGATACAATTATTCGTTTCATGTTGTATATACATACGATAATTTCATTTGAGGAAGTGCGGACTACCGCCCCCTTAAAATGATATGACTCGTTCATACCACACATGGAACGTATAAAGGATGGTGTTAATGAACTTAAGTAACATATATAAAATATTATATTTTACTGGAATAGTAATATACATATGTATCATTTGGATTTGATTCTTTTAAAATAAAAATTAAATGGAAGTAGCGTTCGTGCGTACGTACGGACTACCGTCTCCACGAACGCGATGCGATTCATTCTCCATCGTATCCATTCAAGTATAATTATCATTTGATGATTTAAAAATGATGTTTAAGGACTTTATACCATTCTGGATTTGAATAATATACAACCTATCCTTTACAAACATGTCTTACGTAACAAAACATACAAAAGCAAACAAGTAAATTCACACCCGAAACAACGACAATACTAAGATATTATTAACAAATCAATGTTAAAAGATCATATATGATATCATATTAAAGTAACTGATTCTTGTATTATTCAATAACAATTATTTCACCATTATACAGGAGGTAAACCTACCATCTACCAAGGAAAAAGTACAAAGTAAGGGATTCTCTTATCTCACTTTCAATTCCGTGAGATTTCCATTGTTCGCCACTAAATTATTGAAAGTGGTGTATTGTGTACGGCCATTTGATATATATTATCATGATTCTCTTTATATTCATGCTATTCTGTAAATCATTTGGTGGTTATTAACTTTTTGCCATACGACTCAGTCGATTAACGTGGTAAGGGGTTTTCATCTCACTCCTTATTCCCGTGAGATTCATGCCATATAGCCACCATTACCTTTTGTGTGGTGTATGTACTGCCCATAATTATATTCTTTGTGTAATACAATCTAATTTATGTGTATTTACATATTCATTGTATGATACCTCTTTCATGGGTTTTATGTTTCATAAGTTACCAAATTGGTAAGGGTTATTTCACAATCTCTTCATTATCCGAGGTTGTTTATACGTAATAATCTACTGGGATTTCTTTATCATCCACATCCATGTTTCTTCGAAATGTATTTCAAAACATATTTATTATTTACAAGAATATGGGTTAAATTAATTTATACCCTTCTTTGACTTTTTGTAAGAGGTTTATAAAGGAATCTTTCCGTCATTTTCAAAACAAGGTCCTTTTTAACCTTTTCGACAGAATTACGATAAGAATGTTTTTTTAACTTATACGGCAGGTGCGGTTATTTTCCGCCGTTATAAAATCGTCAAAGATTTCCTTACAAGCTTACAAGAATATTTTCAAGAAAATGTTTTATTTTATATGGCTCTTAAATGATTTCAAAAATAGAAAGAGATATTTCTCTAAAAAGTGTTTTTATTTCATCTATGTCAACATCCTTTAATGGATTTTACGCTTATTTGAAGTTGATTTATTATAATACAAAACTTCTATATTGTATTGAAGGTTTTGTGATATGTTTGACTGTGGATGTGCTATTTTATACCATTCATAGTTTATGGTGAAACTATTGACATTTCATATGCTAGTTTTAATCCGAATGTTTATGTTATATTTCAAACTTTTCTTCAGATGAATGTGCTAAACAAGTATGTTCCGGGTTGGGGACCGGTAAAAGTAAGCCCTCCAGGTTGGGGACTGGTTAAAGTAAGCCCTCCAGGTTAGGGACTGGTAAAAGTATGCCCTCCGGGTTGGTGTCCGGTTATTAGAGGCACTCCGGGTTGGTGTCCGGTTATTAGAGGCACTCCGGGTTGGTGTCCGGTTATTAGAGGCACTCCGGGTTGGGTTCCGGTTAGAAGTAACCCCTAGGTATTGGGATGAGGCCTAGACAATGAAATTAACGTTTGACATTATGCATTCCAACATTATGAAAGTGGTTATTGATTTTTGCATGTGATTATTCGATTAGTAGAATATCCATGTGAATAATTAAATGGAATTATTTCATTTTATTTATGCCATACCATGTTGAAAGATCATATTTAAAAGGCTTTTGTTTTAGTTATACATTGCCTTAAATGTTTATTCTTTCCGCTATATTGTTATCCTTACTGGGCATTTGAGCTCACCCCTTTTCTATGTTTTATTTTTCCCAGGATGTGAAGAAGTAAGTTATGAATGACCTGCAGGGATTTTATGAGGGGTTAATAGTGTGGATTGTGGAAACATTATGTTGTTGTAGTAGTTTTTCATTTTATGATGTAATGTAAAACTTATGAATATATCTAGTGTTTCCAAGGCTACTAAACCAATCGGTCTTTCGAGATTTGATCTTTCTTGTGATCATGCCAATGTTATGTAATAATGCACCGACTCTGGGTAACTGGGGTCGGGGCGTTACAGTTGGTATCAGAGGAAGTTTAGTACAAACCTTGGAAGCTCGATTTAGGTAAACTCTGATTAGAGAACGTAGACCTAAGATGAACTTTGAGGATTAGTATAGAAGAACTTCCTAGAATTTTGGTATTGTAGAGATTTTGTGAGTTTTCTGAGCAATACATCCCTGTCTGGATACGAGCAGGTAGAGGCGGCTCTGGCACAGATGTACCTAGGGGTAAAACCCGAAAACACCACTTTGAGCTAGACTCGAACGGGAACTGGTGCACGACAACGGGCCTTGCTGCACTCTTGGTTACGACACTCCCGGGGGATATGCTTAGGATAACTCTCATTTTCTTTACAAATCATTTTGAAGGGATTATGAGTATATACTTTCTCAAAGAAAACATTCTTATGATTATGGATTATATCCATAAATAGTTCAATTTATGTTAAGTGTTTTATAAGTATGGGATTATGTATTTTGATTCATAAACTGATCTAGTGTATGCCATTGTTTAGAAATGGTGCCCAGTAGAAGAAATGAGAACTCCAGATATGCACATGATCCAAAGAGAAGGAAGGATCATATCTTTCATGGTCTTAAGCTAGAATTTATAAGAGGAATAGTCTCCCATTTATTATCATCATGTGAAGAAATAATATCATGTGTTGATATGATAAGTAAAGAGTTTACTGAGTCCTATGGCTTTGAAGGGAAGCAAGAGAAGAAAAGGATGGAAGAGAGAAAGATGGATAAAGGGATGAGGGAAAAGAAGAATTTTTCCATATGTGGTAACTGTGGAAAAAAACACCCTGGAACTTGCCTGAAAGGAATGGGAGTTTGTTATAAGTGTGGAGGAAAAGGGCACAAAGTACATGACTGCAAGGGTAAGAAAATGGTTTCAAATGTACAATGCTTCATTTGAAAGGAGTTTGGACACTACACAAACCTATGTCCCAGTCATCAGACTATGCCGCAAATGATTCTATTGGATAATAATCAAGTTATGATACTACCACAGATAAAGAGGAATGATTAGAGTTATTATGTTGATTATATCAATGGAGTGTTGTATCAACAATGTACTTGTTATAATAATTATGGAGTATATAAGGATTGTACTGCAGTACTATTTCATTAAGGACTTGAGATTGTGTGGAACAAAGAAAAGTGACTCAATAGCAGGATAAATTATTGGAAAATATATGGTTGAGAGAATGATAAACCATAATATAGTTCTGATACCGAGGTACTGATTTTGGAATAATACATGATTGCTTTGGATAAATTGTATTGGATATTCTTGACTACCTTGGAACTGATTAATGATTTGTATATTCCATAATTGTTGGGGTTTAAAATATTTTTGGATTGATGAAGTATATCCAGCATTCTATATGGAATAAGGAAGCATGAATGTAATCAATAAGGAATATGGTAATTTAGGATGTTTCAGTGTATTAAAAGAATACCTGATGAAGGTATTCATATGCTATTACAGGGTAAAAAGGATCTACATTATATTTACCTTCCTTATAAATGTTGGACTGTGAGTTTGGACAGAAGTATTTTGGATAGTTCTAGTTTGGATTATTTTGGATTGCCATAAAAGGACAACCCGAAGGTCGGGCGGCAACCTGTCGCGTCCGGCAAGGCTGCGAGACTTGAACCCGCAACCAAAGGGCGACAAGGGGGTATCACCTACCACTATCCCACGAGATGTCCTGGATTAAATAAAGTATTTTTTTAAAAGATCTGGTAGATGAATTATAAATTCGTTTATTTTGGAACCCTCTATGAATAGTATAAATAGAATTTTTTTTTACGAGTGAATGATGAGTTTTGGTAGAAATTTATTAATGGATAAAACTCTAATTATAAACTAAGTATATCTCCTTAGCCAATCTCATAAATAAATTCCTCATCATTAATAAAAGGAACTTAGAACAAAAATGTTGTCCTAGATGGTACCTTAAATCATCACTAATTTATGGCTTTGGGATTGTTGGCCTTTTCATAGCCATGTTCTCTACCACTCTCCATCAGATAATTGATGGTTAGATTTCTCCTCCATATCCATATTTTCCTACATGGAACCCTAGTATGTGTTATTTTCAGTAATCTTCATACTTTCCACTCTTTATTTTAAATAGAGGCCTCATTAATTCATTTTTCGATGTGGGATTTCAACTAAGATATTTTGAAATGTCAAAAATGTGTGATCCCAATACCCTATATTTTGTTGAACCGATGGTACTTCAAATCATCATAGATTGATGAGTTTAAGGACCTCAATTTTATACTTGTTTGTGATTGATGACCTCAACCACTACCTATAAATATTTACGTTTTTCCTCCAATTATATGTCTCTAATTGCCACCAATGTTCTCCTAATCGAGATCATAATTTGGTGGTGACCCTTTCATTTCTCTTTTCCTCATATTAAGACTAAATTTTAGTAAACCAATTTCCGATGTGGGTTTTCCCACAAATATATTTTCTATTTTCAAACTTTTATTTTCGAAGAACAATTTCAAATTGCGAGGACGCAATTTATTGAAGGAGGGGAGAATGTAACACCCCAAGAATTCATAGTGTGTTATTTCTTCAAAATAATTCAATAACATGCACTACACGCAACACCGAGTTCAAGCGCACCATGACTTACCAAACAAGCCGTTCAAAAAAGGTTATGAATAGTATTAACTAAATTTTAAACTTTATATAATCCTTATAATTTTAGAATCCATATTATGAGTTTCTTAGACATAATGTAAGAACAAATTCATCTTCAGTATTATAGTTTTACCAACTTTTAATAGTGAACCCTTTTTAAATAAAATATTTTAAACTTTTTGACTAAATGGGGACATCAAAAAAATTTAAAATAAAACATCCCAAGCTTCCACGGTACGCTTTCCTTTGAATAAAACAGTAGCGTGTGTTGTACGCAACTTCGAGTTTTAACACACACCACAACCGATCAAACTAGCCGTTATGAATAGTAATACTTAATTTTTTGAAATTATATATATTTTATATTTCAAAATGGACTTCATTTTTGGATTCCGAATATCAAATTTAGCCTAAGGTGAAATTTTGGTACTTTTCGGATAACTTTCATATTTTGATGAATAGTAAAAATTACTAAATTTTAATTAAAAACAACTTTTTTAATCAAAATAATTAATAGTGATAAATTATGAATTTGAGTGGTTTTAAAGTATATTTAGAATATATTTTTTCCATTTAATATAATTTTGGTCATTGGACATAATTTTACAATTACACCGAACATAAACAAGTGTCAATATTTTGATAGTTATTATCTCTTAAAAACACGCTTTTTGTTTTGACAGCGGGAATTAATTTTAAATTAATTTCTGCCACTTCTGTGTTTTGAATTTAGAAAAATGGATTCCATATTTGGAATCAGGATGTTCAAATTGTGTAAATAGGTAACTTTTATTTTTAGACATTTTGAATAATTACTGCGGTAAATATTTTATTTACCATGGTTAAGGGTAAATCCGGTAAATAAGGGTTAAAAAATAATATTATAATAATACTAAATTACCCTAAAACGTGTCTTAACACTATTGGTTGATACATGGTCGACCATGGGCATCTTTGGGTCAATTTTGGGACCCCATTGATCCACTTGTAAGTGATAATGACACTTTATTTTAATTAAGTTAAAATGAATACAAAAATGGCATAAGCTTACATCTTTTAAAAGAACAATTTTTACATAGGGTTATACATGTTGGATTTTCGATTATAAATATTCATTAGAAAGATAAAAAGATTTCATACATAATGATATTTTATTTATAATTTTTAGACATCAAATAATTTAAATTATTAATGACACAATAATGATGCAATGTTTACCTCATTAATAAATCATTTAAATAAATAAGATTATAATGATTAAAATATTATCTAAAACCTGTCCAATTCTTATTGGTTGATGTTATTTAGAATATGAGTCATCTTATCTTCGACCTCAATGATTTTTGGACCATTATAAACCGAATATAATTATATTATAAAGTAATACTTTCACTCTTTCCTAAAGAGCCCCTCCTCTCCCTTATAAAAGGAGACCACTTCTACTCATTCCTCACACCTCTCAAGCCACTTGGCTCGTCCAAACTCTGCCCAACTAAGCTCCCCACATTCCTCTACTCCTCCTTGAAGTTTCCCCTTAGGCAGAAAGCATTTCAAGAAGTCCTTTGGTTCCAACCAAAGTGAGTTACCTAAATTAAAGGTAACATTTTCTCTTAAATTATTTTCAATTATTTTGCTTCTCCAACCCCCAAAATCTTTTTATTTCCTTTCTTTTGTAACAACACCAGTATCCACAATATACAAGGATGTTGTTATATGAATGATTCAAACTACACATTCACACAACTCCATCTAATGGATGATGAACATAATGTTTCTGTGGATGGCAAACTAATTCCTCACGAAACGATGATTGTTCAAATACATCTTACCGCCTCTCATGGTGGCCATTAGGATGGCACTGTAATTAAATATGATATTAATGATATATATTTTATATATAAGCTTCTGTAATTCCATTTTATTTGATACAATTATTCGTTTCATGTTGTATATACATACGATAATTTCATTTGAGGAAGTGTGGACTACCGCCCCCTTAAAATGATATGACTCGTTCATACCACACATGGAACATATAAAGGATGGTGTTAATGAACTTAAGTAACATATATAAAATATTATATTTTACTGGAATAGTAATATACATATGTATCATTTGGATTCGATTTTTTAAAATAAAAATTAAATGGAAGTAGCGTTCGTGCGTACGTACGGACTACCGTCTCCACGAACGCGATGAGATTCATTCTCCATCGTATCCATTCAAGTATAATTATCATTTGATGATTTAAAAATGATGTTTAAGGAATTTATACCATTCTGGATTTTAATAATATACAACCTATCCTTTACAAACATGTCTTACGTAACAAAACATACAAAAGCAAACAAGTAAGTTCACACCCGAAACAACGACAATACTAAGATATTATTAACAATTCAATGTTAAAAGATCATATATGATATCATATTAAAGTAACTGATTCTTGTATTATTCAATAACAATTATTTCACCATTATACAGGAGGTAAACCTACCATCGACCAAGGAAAAAGTACAAAGTAAGGGATTCTCTTATCTCACTTTCAATTCCGTGAGATTTCCATTGTTCGCCACTAAATTATTGAAAGTGGTGTATTGTGTACGTCCATTTGATATATATTGTCATGATTCTCTTTATATTCATGTTATTCTGTAAATCATTTGGTGGTTATTAACTTTTTTCCATAAGACTCAGTCGATTAACGTGGTAAGGGGTTTTCATCTCACTCCTTATTCCCGTGAGATTCATGCCATATTGCCACCATTACCTTTTGTGTGGTGTATGTACTGCCCATAATTATATTCTTTGTGTAATACACTCTAATTTATGTGTATTTACATATTCATTGTATGATACCTCTTTCATGGGTTTTATGTTTCATAAGTTACCAAATTGGTAAGGGTTATTTCACAATCTCTTCATTATCCGAGGTTGTTTATACGTAATAATCTACTGGGATTTCTTTATCATCCACATCCATGTTTCTTCGAAATGTATTTCAAAACATATTTATTATTTACAAGAATATGGGTTAAATTAATTTATACCCTTGTTTGACTTTTTGTAAGAGGTTTATAAAGGAATCTTTCCGTCATTTTCAAAACAAGGTCCTTTTTAACCTTTTCGACAGAATTACGATAAGAATGTTTTTTTAACTTATATGGCGGGTGCGGTTATTTTCCGCCGTTATAAAATCGTCAAAGCTTTCCTTACAAGCTTACAAGAATATTTTCAAGAAAATGTTTTATTTTATATGGCTCTTAAATGATTTCAAAAATAGAAAGAGATATTTCTCTAAAAAGTGTTTTTATTTCATCTATGTCAACATCCTTTAATGGATTTTATGCTTATTTGAAGTTGATTTATTATAATACAAAACTTATATATTGTATTGAAGGTTTTGTGATATGTTTGACTGTGGATGTGCTATTTTATACCATTCATAGTTTATGGTGAAACTATTGACATTTCATATGCTAGTTTTAATCCGAATGTTTATGTTATATTTCAAACTTTTCTTCAGATGAATGTGCTAAACAAGTATGTTCCGGGTTGGGGACCGGTAAAAGTAAGCCCTCCAGGTTGGGGACTGGTTAAAGTAAGCCCTCCAGGTTAGGGACTGGTAAAAGTATGCCCTCCGGGTTGGTGTCCGGTTATTAGAGGCACTCCGGGTTGGTGTCCGGTTATTAGAGGCACTCCGGGTTGGTGTCCGGTTATTAGAGGCACTCCGGGTTGGGTTCCGGTTAGAAGTAACCCCTAGGTCTTGGGATGAGGCCTAGACAATGAAATTAACGTTTGACATTATGAATTCCAACATTATGAAAGTGGTTATTGATTTTTGCATGTGATTATTCGATTAGTAGAATATACATGTGAATAATTAAATGGCATTATTTCATTTTATTTATGCCATACCATGTTGAAAGATCATATTTAAAAGGCTTTTGTTTTAGTTATACATTGCCTTAAATGTTTATTCTTTCCGCTATATTGTTATCCTTACTGGGCATTTGAGCTCACCCCTTTTCTATGTTTTATTTTTCCCAGGATGTGAAGAAGTAAGTTATGAATGACCTGCAGGGATTTTATGAGGGGTTAATAGTGTGGATTGTGGAAACATTATGTTGTTGTAGTAGTTTTTCATTTTATGATGTAATGTAAAACTTATGAATATATCTAGTGTTTCCAAGGCTACTAAACCAATCGGTCTTTCGAGATTTGATCTTTCTTGTGATCATGCCAATGTTATGTAATAATGCACCGACTCTGGGTAACTGGGGTCGGGGCGTTACACATTGCCACAACTGGGTAGGTCTTACATTTTAATTCATTATGTATTGTCATTGACTCAAGTAGCAGTGAACTATTTGTTGAGTAGGTTACCAGAAAAAACATTCACTCAAAAACATCAAATAATTTCTCATCTTGTCCAAATAGGCACATGAGAAAAAAAAATTGGTTATACTCCACAACTTGTTCAATTTGAATCAATCACTTGGCAGTTAGAAGTTATGTGTTTCTCACTGCTGACTTAGAAATCAACCTTTCTCAACTGCTTGGAGAAGACTCTCTTCTTCTAGTAATATTTCCTTACTTACATGCTTGTTTTATTTCAATACATATATGTGAAAATCATATGTTATTTTAATACCCAAGACGTATGTGAGATAACAATACTTTTATTTGATGAATATTAGCTGAACAAGAAGCAGGTACTTGCTTCTAGTATTTCAGTTTTTAAACATCCATGAATTTATTTCAATATGTGATGCATATAAACTCCTGTTAAATAACTAACCACTTTTAATTGAAGGACATGAAGAGGTTGCCTTTGGCGTAAACTTCCATAACCTTTTTCTCCTTTTCATTCAATGTATTCACCATAAGAATAAAATATGGCATTATCTCCAATATTCTTATTACTAGGCGAATGTTTACCTTGAAGCGCTAACTCTAAACCGTTTGTTTGTACCTTTAAATGAAACTAGAGTAATTGAGTGTAAAGGTATATGAATGGGATGACATGAAATATTGTGAACTGTCTTTCACTTGACACAAACCGAGAGCAACCATCACATTCAAATCTTGCTTCACATTCTCCTCAAAAGGATCTTGGAGATTAGACTACATGTAACATCATCCATGTCTTGATGTAGTGACCACAACTGACATCAGACTTTGATGATAGCATTATGACAGATCCATCATATGCTTAACTCATGAGTCTCCTATAAGAAGTTTTACACCCTCTCCTCTTAAGGTGTCATAACAGGTTGGGACATAAGCACCTTGAATTTTTGTTATGGTAGTAATGTGTGTGTGCGGCTATACTACTCTTTGGAAATTCATGCTTAGTTTAGACATTAACATTTTCAAATATTTATTGCAGTTTTATTGTGGTATTTCTTTTCATTATCTAAAAATATAATTTAACAGATTTTACTATTATGTGATTACCAGTTTAGACATAATTGATTAATTTAATCCTTAAATGTTTCCCACTAATTTTTCAAAATCTTGGAACCCTCTGTACTAGAATCGAAATACCCTTGATTATTTTAGTGGAAAGGATCCCTGAACCTCCCTCATAGTCTACATTTTATGGCTACACCACTACTCAGAGGGTCCAAGGTAGGCTTTTGGTTGGCCAACCACATTAACTCACGGTTCCTTGGGCTATTGAGTGATGTCTCAGCTTAAAAAATCATTTACTGATTTACTCAATGCTTGTCTCTAAAATTACAACAAGCTAGCTAAGGATATTTCATTGCTGAAATTTTAGTTAAGTTGACCCACCAAAGGAATAAGAACTCCCCGATAGTAAGAGGCACACTAAGCTAAGGCATGACTGGCACCTCAAACAGCCGGTTTTGTTCAAACTTGAATGATAGAAGGCCGTTTGTGACTTAATATTTTCCATGAGGGTTTTATTGGTTTTCTCTCTTTACAAATGTGATCCATTTCTATTAAACTTGTTCAACTATGTTGTCGTGATCACAACTGATCTTTAATAGAAAAACATATGCCGCTTCTTTATGCATTTTTTATGTATTATTTTATGTATTTTTCTCACTGTTCTAAAATGAATAAAATAATAAATAAACGCATAAAGGAAAACTACTACCCAACTAGTCTTGAGTATCTAAACGACCTAAGCGCATCGTACCAGAGTCGGAGCATGACTCTTGAGGCAGGTTTCCCCTTGTTGTGTATGTTTACTTCACTTCTGGAGTAACGCCACGTGTTGGTGCGGTCGTCGTCATGTCTTGGAGTACCACCTCGTCTTGGTAGAATCCACATGTCGTCTTACACAGTCGTGCACCGCCTCATCTTGGTGGGGTCCACATCACTTACTGTCTTCATCTGAAGTACAAAGATACTCACGCACAGGCGAGGGGAACTCCGGTGTAAATGTATAAAAGTGGGTTGGACATAGAAGTCTTTATACATTTTAACCGAAAAAATAAATATGATACACAAACCATCTATTTAATTAATTACAATCATTAAACGCATTTAAATAATAAATTAAACAATTAATTAAATGTAACATACAAGGGTCAATACTCAAGACCAGTAGACGGGTAAAATGAAGCACAATAAAAATTAAAATAAAATAATTAAGTACGATGGTTTATTTAATAAAATTAAATGAATTAATAAATTCAAATAGTTTAATTAATCATTAGTCCAATAATTAATTTAATATTAACGCGAAAATAAAATTAATTGAACTTAATTCAATTTAATAACTAAATTTAATTGATTTAATCAAGGTATTAAATTTATTTATTTTCAATCACAATTAATATATTAAGTAATTTAATTTAATTCTGTAATTAAATTAATTAATTATATTAATTGAGATTAATACTCGGGTCTCGAAACCTTGCTCTGACTCGTTGCGGATCGTGCTAAACCTGCGCAGACCTGTAACGGGTCGGGCATAGCTCGTGCTTGGTTTAACATGGTCAGGCAGGTCTTCCCAGTCCGAAACTTGATCGGAAAGATCTCTCTATTCCTGTTTCGAGACAAACCAAACCCCGTAAAAACACGTCAGGGTTACCTACAACTGGGTCCATCGTTGGGAGGGAGGCGGAGAGTCGTGCCTGCAGTGGTCTATTGTGGCGGGCTATGTGACAATGGAGACCAGGTGCATGGCGTCCGAGAAGCTACAGATGAGCCACAGTGGAGCAGGACCGTGCACGGCAGGTGCCAGCGCGAGCGGTCATGGTGGTGGGGACTGCATTGGTTGGTTCAGTCCTGGGAAGGGGGGTGGCGGACAGTGCAGCGGGAGGCAGGTTCCTGGGGTGTGGTGGGTGGTGGTGTCCAAGATGGGATGATGGAGCACGGTACTATGAGGAAGAGTTTGTGGTTGCCCGCTTGCCACTAAGCTTCAGAGGGAGGTGACCGTGATGCGGGGTGCGGTCGAGGCGGCCCTTCGGCGCTGCAGTGCGTCGTGCGGGGAAGAGCGGGCGGCCGGGGGAGGAGCAGGTGGCGGGCCAAACCGTCTGTGCAGCGGTTCTGCATGAAGCCTATCGGGGGGCATCGTCCTCTTATGCGGCATCCCTAGGGGGACCAGCCAAGAGTACGCTGACCCCTGGTTTCCCTTTTTTTTGCTTTCCCTGCTTGACCCGCTGCCCCCATTTCATTTTTTAAACCACCGCCCAACCCCCTTTTCTAAAGTCTTCTTCCACCCCTTTTGAGTCAAGTCACCCAAAAAAATTCTAAAGGCTAACTAATAGCGTTTCATTTTATGTATAATAAATTTATTATAATAAAATATAATTTATTATTATTATATTATTAAAATAATATTATTACATATTATTATAATAATAAAATTAATATTCAAATTACTAAATTATAAAATTTATGATTTTCACAATTTAATTTATTTTTGATGAACCGATTGACACTTAATTGGTTCACCAAGATGAAATAAAATTAGAAACCGAGATGAAACCACACCTTTGATCCAATCTGAAAAATTAAACTAGCCATAACTTTCCTGTTAGAGATCGGATCGACGCACAGTTTGAATTGATGAGATAGCCTTTGAACCCTCTACATAAATTTATGCAAAATAATTTTATTTGGCTCAAAAAATTTTCTGATCCCTCTGATACCACTGTTAGGTTTCTGGGGCTCACAGTGGAAGCCGATGGGCCAAGGATGTTAAAATTTTCATTGGCGGGATGATGGAACATATCGTCGCTGATGATCTGAGCCCTGGAAGGGTCTGAGGATCTTCTGTAAATTATAAGGATCACAAAATTAAAATGAAAATGTACCTGTTTCAAATCTGAATCCGTGGTTTACTGCTACTAGTTCATGGTGGTCGTCTCTTAAAGGATCTAAATCAGGATCCCTCTAGATCATCCACACGTGCTCAAAAAATCCGCTAGAATGTCGATCGTCAAAATCCAGGTGCTACCGCAGTGATCTGACGATGCTTTCGACATCCCGACAATCACCACATTAGGATGCCTACGATGCTGAAGTGATATCATAATCTAAGAATCTTGGATCGAGAGATTCTCTCTCTAGAGAGTGGGAGGAGAGAGAGGATCTGGATTTCACTCTATGAAATGAGTGAATAGTGATTTGCACACCAAATAGAGAGAGCCTCCTCTCATAGTTGTAGAGACGTTGATAAATACCCTGTAGGGTTCCCTGGCCCTAGTTTATTTCAACATTCACTAAATAAATAATTTTGATGAACTTAACTGCACCAATATTATTTATTATTTTTATCATATACTTGTAATATATATAAAATATATTACGTGATAAAATCCGAGTCATTTAACTCGACTCACTATCCCGCTTATTATTAAATGAACCTTGAATATTAAAATAATATTCATTTGGTTAATATTTTTTTCTTATTTACTATACTTGTATGTACATTAAATAAATTCAATCCCAATTATTCATAACTTGAATAATAATGAATTTATTTAATTCATCAGTGATTGATAACTTGGACAACACTCGAACCCCTGTGGTGGGTCCCACTATGTCCATATGCCTATTTTACTGAACATGAAGGATCTTGAATACACTACTGTGTGTGACCCTCTAGGACCTTATCTCGATAGCAGTGAACAAAATCCACAAACCAAGAGCCAAGTCTAGAAACCCATCATGGCCCCTAAAGAGATAAGGATAGTCATAGAAATGACTAACATCCTATGAACACTGACTGTGTACTATAATCTCTTTCTCATTAAATATATCATAAAGCTGGACACACTGTTGTGTTATTGTCTTTATCTTGCTTTATTATTTGTTGATCTCTCTTGATGGATTTGCCTTTCTACTACTTTGGCCAAAGACTTATGAAGGAAACACCATCCCGATCAACCAGGCTTGAGATATACAACTTCCTGATCATGGAAGTGACAAATCCTTTCTTGACCATTCAACCAATGTCATACCACCAACGACGCACCCATCACAAACTACATCTCCACGACATCACTACCATGGTTTTTGTCTTGCATCAAAGTACGTAATCAAATGATATACATTGGTAATGGTCTCACGTCAAGAGACCAATAAACATGTCCGTAGATAGGAACAACCAATGACACCCAAAACATGTGGTGTTCCTATTCGAGGGTTTGTTCCCATGATCTCACTACTAGAGATCACCATATATGGACTTCATGAGATGAAGTCTCAATGCTTATGAGCCCCCAACACCAGATTGTTAGACATCTACTCTGTCCAGTTAGTAAGATGTATCTAGAATATAGAACATATATTTAAGATCAATTTCATTGTATCTCAAGGTTCTCATTATAGCATGGGATCTGCTATAACCTCTTGACATGACAATTAACCTTTGGAAATTACCATTATTATAGTGGACGCAGAAAAGTCTGCACTATAATGGTAAGATATCATCATGCATATTAAACTGTAGACATGATATGGTAATCAAATGTACAACATAGTTAGGTCTAGGGAACCCACTATTTCAACATTACCATGATCGAGCATCCAATTGGGATTTTTTATTCTGTGATAATGTTTCTTTAGAAAAACATAATACCATTGGTCTTTGTGGTATGATATCATGGGTTTGATTCACATTAGAAGTGGGAGTGTGAGGAAATAATGAGAGAGTAGTGGATTCATCTTAATGATATGTAATCTTATTGATAGCCTTTATATGGAAAGAAAGTAATTATTTTGGGGAGTTTTTAACAATCCTTTACCCTCTTTCATTTATTTTTTAACTCTTGTTTCATTTCCATTTCCCATTCGGGTGAATTTTGGAATCTTCAAGGATATCAATATTTTGATTTGGAAAATGACCTAATGTTTGGGGATGTAGGTATGTTTGAATATAGGGGTTTTAGGTTTAAATATTTCTATAGGGATCTAAACCATGGTGTAGGGGTTTGGACATCGAGAGTCCCAGCTACGACGTGGGCTATCCAGCTACAACATGGAGGCGATGGAGGCTAAGTTTCATCGACATATCCAATTTTAGGATTGTTTCATTATTGAGGGATGTTTGTGCTATGTATCCCAGGATGGTGCATTTTGGTGCTACTACCTATTTTGGAATAACAGTAGTGTGGAACCAGATGTAGTGTGGAGATTATTAGATCCACTTTCAAATTAAGTAGGTCTATGATGTGATGTTTGGGATATGTTGTATACCCTCATGCATGTAATGTTTTTCTATAATAATCTATATCGTGGTTTTCAAAGGGAGGTTGACTAGGGTGGCTATAATGTGGTCCGGTGTGGTTGTGTTGTGGCCGAGCTATTTTCAACCTTTCTATGTTATGGACATGGGGGATGCGGTGTGGTCAGTGCTATTGCAGACTTAAATACCCGATATCTCTTTTATATTTCTCTTCTCACACTTTATTCCGATTTATTTTTTTTCTTTTGAGGGTGCCAAAGAGATTCGTTATCTCATATTTACTCCTTTTTTCTTAGATCAATGCTTTAGTGGAATTTTTTAATCTCTCATCAATAAGAGATCTATCCTCGATGGGAAAACCTCTATTTTTTATTTCATCCCAAATTAGAGAGTGATATATCATCACATTATTTATAGATCTAATATTTTTTTGAAGGTTCTTGATTCGAGGTTTCATTCCTTGATCTACTACACAATTTTTATTTTTTGGAGGATCCCTTTATAAAATTTCACTTGATTTTATCACATGATTAAAGTTGAGTGGCTCCATATAATTTTCCAAAATTTTTTACCTTAAATTGAATTGAATGATGTTATAAATGATTTTAAAACCTTAATTTAAGATTACTTATCGATGATTTTGAAAATGGAATGAATATTTTTAATAACCCATAATTTTAATGAAATTTAAATTATTGAGGGGGGGGGGGTTAAAAAATTGATGGATTGATTTGTAAAATATATTTTATGATATGATTTGGTCTGGATTAAATAAAAACATTATTTGGAAATTCAATAATTAATAATAAAATAAGATTTTTTTTTAAATTATAAAGTCTTGTTGAAATAATATTGTGGGAAACTATATTTTGAATTAATTCGAAACGATTCATATTCCCATCATTGATTTATTGATTTAAGCACATGTGAGCCTAGATAGTTAGAGGAAAATTATGGCAGGAACTTCATGATTTGACCACCTAACACTATATTTATAATTAATAAATATATATAAACATACTAAGACATGATGTTTTTTCCAATGGAGAGTTGATCCCCAAATGGTTTAGTTTTTTGATGTATACAAAAATGATTCAAGATCACTGATTAAAAGTTTGAGAATATTATTACTAGAAAATGACATACTGTAGGGATTCATACATGGTTCTATGATATAAAATATTTGATGGATAGATTCCAGTGATTTATAGAGCTATTTTATTCATTCCAACAAATTTATTTAAATTTTTATTTAATCCATTTTTCATATATTTTCCTTATTTTTTATTATGAATTAATGTTTGGTTCAAAAAACTGTGAATCTGATGCCATGATTTATTTTAATTATATGGAAATAAGTATTGGTTTACATATTATGGAATTTATTATTTAGCACTTGTTAAGGAAAAAATGGGAATTATAGATCACGCTATAACTTTTACTTTAGGTTATTAAAGATAGTCAAATTCTATGTTCTAGAAAATGGAAACACCCACTTGTGGTGGTGGATATTCTTGATCTTTGGGACTAATACTGATAAAATAGAATGATGGAGATAGGATCCACCTATTAAAAGGTATATTTTTATGTTTTTATCATAGAAGACATTATGCCTTTTTTATTATGTATTATTTTATTACTACATTACCTTTTTGATTCTATTATTTTATTACTTTTTAGTATTTATTATACCAATTTTCATCTTGTTTTATTCCATATTATTGTGGAAAAATAATTCCCTTTTGATTCTTGTGTAATTCAAGGTGCCTGTCACCCACCCGTGGGGATCGTGAACGCACATCAGACTATGCTTGACCCGGATTAGTCACTATTGTATGAGGTTATCAAGGATAATTAATACCATGGAAAGAAGAGATATCTAAACCCTATTTATATTGGTACCATTGAGATTCTTGATTGGTTAGGTCATATATTTTATCTTTTGGCACTCACACAAATCTCTCTCAAGTTCCCAATTTGTTCCATGTGTCTCTCCTGAGGAGTTACATTCCTTATCCTTCACATTTATTGAGCTCATTAGTTATGCCACTAGAGAATTAACGTTCCAATGAATAAAAACTAGTAGATACTTTTTATTAAAGATATAATATTTTATTGAGCTTGAATAACCAACTGTTTAAAGTTCCATAAAGTGGAAAAAATTAAATGAAGCTAAATGGGAACCTGAGGCTATGATAGATAAGAGATATCATCGTTTTTTATACTAGAGTAATTTAATTTCAATTGTAAAATTCATTTTAACTGAGTTTTAATGTAACTCCAAATGATTTCATATGTAGTTCCATTGAAATTAAACATGAAGTATTTGATAGGTTCCCTTACACACAACCACAAGTCTATATAAACTTTTATATAATAAACCATTATAAAATAGATATTAAGATGGATGGAATGGATAGTAGTAAACAATATATTAAAAATATTTATGATGTTTTTTATTTATTTATATTTATTTATTAATTTATAATAAATTTGTACTCAATGTTTAGTAAATCCATTTTACACTTCAAAAATAAGATCTCTTCAAAAACGTTTTTATAAAAAAATTCATTTCAAATATATAATTAATTTATAATTTTTTTCTATTTTATATTATTTGAAATAAATATCAATTATAAATTCTATGTGTCAATATTATATTTGGTTGAGTTTTTAGGAATTAATGAAATTTTTTTACAGTTAATAATGAAAATACTATTTTTTGTTAAAATTATTATTTCCTCTGAAGTAATAGTCCCATTTTGTTTTTAATTTAACCATAATGTGAAATTTTTCTACATTAAATATAAGTAATAATTTTAATTACAAAAGAATCATTATTACACATTATTTTGGTACTATTAATTGTTGAGCATAGAATCACATGTATCTAAAATACATTTATTCATGAAATGCATTTTTATCTTAAAAATATAATTTAATCCCTATTTATGAATGGTTTGGTTGAATTTTAGATATTAAATATTCAATATAATATTTTAAAAATAATTTTATGCTTTTAAAAAATCAAGGAATATAAGTAAACTATGGTTTACGCTTTAATATTCTTTTATCAAAAACGGATTTTCATTGTAGTTCTGATGTGTAATTAAAATCAGATTCTTTCAATTATAAATATTGAGTTTGTAAAATGGATAAGATATTTTTAATCAGAATAATATTTATAATTTAATAATGTAAAATTAATTCTTAGTTATTGTGAATAATTAAACCATTTTTTTATCATGGTTAGGGTTAAAATGTGTTCATTAGGGGTTAAAGCATGATATAAGTGTAGGATTTCCACCCTGAACATATAAAATTATTGTTGACTTAATATGTTTCAAACCTATGTTATCCTACCTTCAAATAATTTTCCATTTGGATCCAAATTCTAATGGAGGTGGCCTCAAATTATTTTTATCTGGTATAAAACTCCATGTGTGTACCTCCCCTCACTTATTAAAGTGAAGATCATCCCCTCCGTTATTAACACCACGTTGGCCTTAAATATTGGATAATCCATAATAAAAATACTTTCTATAATCCTTTTATTTATGCATGTTAGTATGGAAATATTTTAATACTAATCCTTCATGGCATAAGGGGTAAACCAAAAGAGGACTCCCAAAGAATAGGTATAGATCTTAACTAAGATATATTGATTTTATTCTTTCTTTTAAATCCTATGAACTTATTGTAAGAAAAAACAAAATTATAAATAAAATATCATAAATATACTGAGATTTGATTATTATGATTTATACACCATTTACTACCACTTATTATTCCAATGAGAGATGAAAGTAACACTCGTTCATAAATGTGGACCACCACCTCCACATAGCAATACAACTCATTTTACAACACCCTCAGTCATGGTAGGTTACTATGGTAGAATAATTTTTTATATAATATATTTCTGTTATAATAAAGATTAAGTGAAGATTGTGAAATATTTACATTTCTTTTAATCAATCCATCGAAAAGTGGAAACATAACAAGTGCCTATGAATGGACTACCATCTCAACTTATTAATTTAATGTTATTCTTATCACCGTAATATATGAATAGTTATAAATAGGTATATGTATTGAATATATATGATGTTTATATAATTATTTAAAATTTCGAGATAAATAAACCATGGTATAAGTGCATGGACCATAACCAATAAACCAAAACATACATGAAAAATGTAGTAGTTCACACCCAAAATAATGATGACAATGATAGATTCTTGTTAAACAAGTGATTGAATATTATAATAAAATAATATATGGTTTCATGTTTATTAACATTTTTTATAAAATAATTATACAAAATTTAAATTTTTTATATGGGTGGTTGGAGTTATAACAAAGCAAGAAAAACATGAGGTTATAGTTATATGCTATAATCTCATTTTTTCTGAAATTTTTTATTATTAAATTTTTGGATGATGGAATTTTAGAACCTATCCCTCCCATGTATTATTTATTTTATTATCCAAATTATTTTTCATTATATTTCATGTATTAATTTCTTTTTACTCACTTTAGGTACTCATGTGACTAAAATTATGTTTTAGAAGGAAACCGACCATGTTTTTCTCTTCGGTTGGGACTGTTTTCTCCAATGTACCTAAATTTTTTAAATTGATATCAAATATATTTTAAATATTAAAAAATATTATTTTATTTCATTTTTTAATATATTTAAATTGACATACAATTTTTAAAATCAATTTTCTTATTATTTTCCAAAATGGTATTTTTGAATTTTACAGAAAATGTGAAATAATTTTTTTGACATATAACAAATGAATGGATTTCCACACCATTATGAATTAAATTTTATTTAAAAATTCATTTATAAATTAAATTTTTATTTTAAAACTTTTTTCCCCTTAATAATTAGGAAAATTTTTATTCTAAATAAGTGATTTAAAATTAAATGGATATTTTCCTCATGAAATGTTCTAATGATATATTGATGGTATTTTTATCAATAACAAAATACATTGATGTTTATAAAGATTTAATGTGTTTATAATCCAAATTTACCAAAATTATTAGTCATTTGGATTGTTTATAATTATGATGATGACATTTTTATGAAATCTATATCCTTTCCATGAGATATGACTCAATGATATGATTAATGTTTTATAATCTTATGGAACATATATGTATGTTTTTCATTATGAGATGAGTTGGATGAGAATAATATATCACTCAAATGAATTGTATAGAAAATGGTATCTCATGAGATAATAAGTAACAAAATGGGGATTGAACCCAGTTTATTTAGGGACTTTTTCTAATAAGATAGTGTTGGGAATGAACCTTGACCTAGGAAATAATAGAATATGGTGAAAACTCAATCCACTTTGACAGTCTTGTATGTGATCCTTGAATATATAAATGGTTTTATATACTCATTTTTTGTCCAAAAACATACTTATAATTATATGATATTTTTTCAAAGATCATGTTTGCTTATTTTTTATTCCGAAATCTTATGTCTTATGTTGTATTTTTGAAAAAACGTTATTTATTATTTCATGATTGGAGACCATTGAATTTTTGGGTGTGGATGTTATATGTCTTGATAATATTCTCAAAGCCTTATGATTTTATTATTCCCTCTTATGATCATTTATTAATATTCAATGTTTACATCTATTATGCATCTGAGCATACCCTTTCTTATGTTTCCCATCACTAGGTTATGGAAAATGTTTTTAAGTCTGTTATATATAATAAAATTGATTGTTTTGATGAACTAAAGGGGAAATTATTTATATTATTATTGTACTAGTTGTTTATGTATCCATGTTTTCAAAGACAATAGACTTATGTAGCCCTTGGGCATGTATTATTGTCAAATTTATATCATATTCATCTAAAATGAGAAATATTTGTGTATGGAATGTATGGGTCACTATATAACATATGTAATCATAAAATTTAAGACCCATATGACAATTTTATAAATTGAAACTACATGATACAATAATTCATACCTCAATAATGTCAATGTAAACATCATGGTTTATCAAGAGAGTCATCCCCTAAGCCACTTCTTCATCCCATTCATAAAAAGTTTCCATGCCAAGAGTTCCTGGAACAGACTCCAACAAAAACTGATATGGCTCTAGAATGAGATTCAATAAGACTAGGTAAAGGGTTAGAATAATCAAATACCCAATTTCAAACAATCCTAACGAAATAAATTTAATTCTAATTGAATTAAGTAGAAATTCTTTTCCCTTAGATAATGGAGGTAGAAAAGATGTGAGGATTCCATGGTTCTGATTCTATAAGAAGATTCTCCTTTATCGATGGTTTGATTACTCTATAATTATACAACAAATTGGAGTCAATTATAATGATTCAATCAAGGTGTTAACTTCATTAAGGAAGATCACTTGAATACTTTACCTAAAATTATTGGAATTTCATCTAGAATGTCCCTCAATCAAAGGAATCAAAAAGGATAGGGGAATTAATTTATAATTATATTGAATAATGAACTTAAAACAACATTAAAGAAACCTAATTTATGATTAATGAATTTACACTTTGAAATAGATGAGATCCATGTAGATCAGTGATTGTTTCATCCATTTTAATATATACAAGACTGCCACATGGAATTCTACCAAGACCAAAATGATTTTGAAGAACCTAATAAACATGAGTAGTTACTTCAATGTTTTGAAAAGACTGAGGTCATTTCCCTAACATTTACTCCAATTTGGGTTTGGTGAGGTCATCCATGTCGTGGAACATTTTAGTTGGGATAATTTTCTATAACCATGGCCACACACTTTACATACCATTCTCCCTTGCGCATTTTACATAGGACTCACCGGGGAATAACATGACCTACCCCCTGAACATGGTGTAGCCTGTTTTTGGTTAGAGAGTCTCCAAATACATAAAAACAATACTAAAGTATGAAAAGTAATTAACTAAACATTTATCAACCCCAAAACTTAAAGAAAAATATCGAATCAAGGGTGAACATATTAGATACACAATTCCAAAAAAATCAAACCTTCATATGTATAGGTTGTTATTTTGGTGAGACTTTGATCTTTAAGAAGTGGGGAGGAATGTTGAGAATTGAATTGGTCAGAGAATTGTTCATTAAAATAACTCATAATGCTTTAAGAGCGGTGGTATAGTGTCCTATTATATGTGAAGGGAGGGGAACTATATTAATTACTTAAAGTATTAAATTAATAAAAATTAATTTTCACTATTAATGTGGACCCAAATTGATATATTCAAAATATATGATGGGTATAGGTCCAAATTTCCTTAAAAATTATAATTTGGGAAATTTTTTCTCATACTTTAACCCCTATCTGTTAGCTTTATCCCCTCGTTATCCCTTTAATAAATACTCTGATAATATGTTTTTTAATTTTTATGTGTTAATAAAGTTACAATGAATGGAAACATGGCACATCAATTTAAATATTATGGAATTATCGACCATATCCCCTTCAATTTTACAAAAAAAAGTAATTTTGTTAATTTAAATCATTAAATAAATTATTATTTATAATAAAATACCATTAAATCTATTTTGGAATTAGTCACATAATTTTACATTAAAAAAATTAATATAGTAATGTAATTATAATATATAGTTTTAAAATATAAATAATAAATTATAAAATTTCAAAAACATTTAAGGGACACCACTATATAGCTAACAAATACAACATTTATAGTTCTTAAACCCATTTAATATATTTATCTACTATTTAAAAAGCACTGTATTGGACTTCAATATGTAGTTAAGGTAATTATATAACTACTAAAATTTAAAAATAATATCCCATAATGTTTTTACTCATCTTTAAAAGAAAATTTATGAACTGTTCAATTTTTTTACCCCTATCACAAAACATTATTGCTAATAAAAGTAAGGGATAGATATTTTGAGACATTACTTTATGTAAAATATTATAAAGTTATCTTTTATGGATAAATGGAAGAAAAATTTTATATTTTAAAATATTTAAAATAGGTGGTCAAAATAAACTCATAAAATCGATTTAGTGATTGTGTTAGGGTGATTTTAAATATTTTTCACATTAGTTTTGGCCTATGTTAGCCTAATTATCCTTTACTATAGTGATGTATTTTCACAATGGTTACTATTAATTATGAACAGATTTTAATTTGATCTATATACCAAATATTTACAAAATTATTAAAATTTTGGAATATTTTTTTTGAAATTCAATTCTAATAAGTGATTGATTGTTTTTAAATAAAGCCTCAAAACTCGAGGAAAAATGGTAATCTAAAAAATGAATTTTATGCATAAAAATGTTTTTATATCAAAATTTAGCATAATATAGAATCCAATTAAATAACTTAAATTATATTTTATAAAATTTATCCAATGAAATTATAAAATCAATTTAATATAAAATGAGACTTCATAAATTATTTAAATGAAAATGAAATTTTCTATAAAATCAATATTTTCCCCAATTCATGGAAAAGTTAATCGTGTCTAAAAAATATTAAATTTTCCTCCAAAGATAAATTTGATATGATGTATTCATAAATTATATCATTTTTATCAAATAAAATTTATATATGTGGTATATATTAATTATAACAATCACTGATAAATGTAAATAAAAATCATTTTTGAAGAAAACTAAATTTTGAAGCAGAAAATGTCTTTATAGAAAAACATAGTAATTATTTATTATGAATTAATTAATATATTTTCATCATATAAATAATTTATAATTTTTTTAAATTATTTAAATCCTATCCATACTGTCAATTTAATTACTATGTTATAATGGGCACATTTAAATAATAAATTTTATGTAATATTCTTATTTAAAAAATGTTTCGTGTTTCCAATTAAGAAATATTTTGACTATAGTATTCTATTAAAATAAATAATTAGGGTGTTATAATCAATAAAAGATTAACACAAAAATCAAATAGAAAAAAATGAAATATTTATAGGAAGTACATCCCCACAAACCTATAATGGAGAGGAGCTACTGACTTGAGATGTGATCATTATTCCATTATGTGTTTTATTTCCAATTCAACATATAATCATTGATGTGGTAAATGATACCATTATACAATTACTTAGATATCAAAAAATCATTAGGTCTAGAATAAAATAAGGCATTTTCATTTCTGGAGTGGACAGTATGTGTACCTTTCACCACTTCGTTCTTGTGATCCATTTTATAAGTTGTAAGCACTTGGTATTTAATTTTGTCTCTTGTATTAAGCAGTTTCTGAAAATAATTTTTTTTCATTATCATATAGATTCATTATTTTTTTTGTAATGTCTATACTTATTGAAATTATATCATTGGAGTGTTGATGGAACATTCCATTGTTGTTTATATCCATTCATTTTATTAATTGATCTATTGAAATTAGTTCAGCTTTATTTCACACACTTATAACATTTACCAAACACTATAAGGAAAATTATCCCATGCTTACTACAACACTTCTATCGTAAAATAAGATTAATTTAATGTTCTATATGTGATTTATAAATATAATTTAATGAAAAATTAATCATTACCTTGTTATCCCCATAACTATGAGAATAATAACAGTATCAATTATCTATTTCTAGATTGAGAGAAGATAAACAAATTTCTCCAAATCTATAAAATTTTCTTATATCCAATGACAATCATATAATTATTCTTAAGACACTAAATAATATTTCAAATTTTATTATAGGTTTGATGATGTAACCTGAAGCATAAATTACATTTTTAGAGAAATTTTATTCATATGTACTAATTTATTCATCATCCCTTTAATTTAGTTCATTTAAACCCTCTCAATATTATTTTGAATACATCAATCAAAATATATATTGAAAAATCTCATATTAAAATATTCCCATGTGATAGAGTCAATGTTATCATCATGCATCATATTCTCAATAAGATTCATCCATTGATAATATTCAAATTAAAAATGGTAGATAAAAAAAATTCTCATGGTCTGAGAACTAAATAATAGATAAAATATTTTCTAGCACATCAATAAATTTCTCTATAATAGGGGGATCATAGGAACCATTGAATGATAGTGGACATTGATTTATAAAATAAAAAAGGGTGAGCTACAACTTTCTTATGGTGTTTATATGTTTAACACGATTCATATAACAATTCATATCTTGAGAGATTTGGGAAAGAATAGATAAAATATTTCTATTCTCCTTTACCATTTTATTTGGTTTCCCAGGGGGATGGTCTCTACATTAGCTGTCTCATTTATAGTTCACAATATTCTTATTAGTTATAATAATTGAGTAAAACCAAAATTATTAATGTGAGTATCAACCAAAAATTATTATATATTGAAATCATATAATTAAAAAGATAATTATTATATTGTTAAATATTTTGATACATTCATTCAACCCATGACACTTTATGTTGATTTGATATCACTATAGAATATCTTATGTTTTCATATATTATATCCTCTCATTATTCATAATTTTTTATTAAGAAAATTAGAATTTTCAAAAATATTTCCCCATCAAGTGTCAAAGAAGGTGTTAATTTTTAGCTCTTTTTTATGACCAAGGTGAACATCGAGTCAATAACCAGACAACGTTTTCATGGTTATTACCCCATGGTGTATCTCTGCTAGAGTCTACCTGCACTTATTTATATCCAGACTGATATTTTATTACTGGAAATTACATAATTTAAAATTAACTAAAACACAGGGATATTATCTTAAACATATAATTATATCAAGTTTTTCACAAATGGATTTCTATTCATAATCTCAAAAAATAAACAAACCCATATTTGATACCATCAATGGTAATCCAATCATTACAGACATAAATATTACATCATTTTAGATTAATATTTAATTAATATCGTAATAATATATGTTGTAGAATAATAAATGTTTAGTGTCATTTGGGACTATATATATAATCAACTTAATTGATGAATGATCATCAATAACTTCCTAAAATTTCAAATCACTTAGTACCATTTATAGACATAGTCGACCAAAAAAAATTCTTAAAATAATAAAGAAATTAAAACATATAAAAGGGTGTGATTAGATTCCTTATAAGTGTAAAAATATGATATATTAATAAATTATCAAAAGTGATAATAAGATAACTATAAGATTTTGAGAAAATTAAAATAACTTAAAAAAGTCATATATAATCAATAAAATTTCATTAATCATGAATCATTATTATAAAAAAAATAAAAGAGTAGAAAGATTACTAGATCATCAATAATTAATCCTGATCTATGGGAACATATCTTTATCATAAATCCAAAGTTTATATCATACACAAAAGCGCATAAAATCACTAATTTATTTAGGGTCTCTTCTAAGTATATCATAGTGGAAAAGTAAAATAGTTGATTATGTTGCTCCCCATTCCATTATTTCTTTAAACAAGGTTCACTATGAATACTATCATAGTGGACCGAGTCTCAAATAAACGAGTTTCACTAGCTATTTCATTCCATATTATCTACTGAGTTATCAATATTTAGCCAATCCATTGAAGGGTAATGGAATTTTGGACCCACCCATCTCATAATAAAAACAATAGATATGTGTAAAAAAAGATAACAAATACATTTATCATTTTATCAAATCATAAATCATGGAAGAGAAACAAAAATCATAAACATTTTTTCATAACCTAAGAGTAATACATCCAGAGAATGTAAGTGGAAGGTATCGTAACAAAATTCCATATTTCATCTTATCTTAACTAACCCATGGGAAACCAATGAGTTTAATAATATAGTCAAAAAATATTATCATAAGACATCCAGATAAATAAATAGGATTTTATCATTAAAACATATCCCCATTAAATCATAACAATCATTAAAGTATGAATTCATAGATGAAAAATAACATTTAAAATGCATTTCATCATTTCTTTGAAGATATGTAAAACATCATATTAATTTAGTTTCGTAAAAAACTAAAAATTTCATGAATACTGGAAAAATATTTTCTTTTATAACAAACTTGGAGATATATAAAATAATTTTGGAGAATATAAAAATCTTAATGGTGAGTAAATCCATTCTTTAGTTAAATATTAAAATAAATAATCATTTCAAACTTCCAAAAAAAGTCATAAATATCTGATCCAAAAAAATTATAAAAACTACAAGTTTTGACAATAAAAAATAAAATTAAATATTGTTGAAGAATAATTAATGATTACATTAGATGTCATAAAATAAGTTTCTTTTATTTTTTAAATAATATGGAGATGAAGGAAAATGATTATCAATCCAAAATGAATTATTAAACATGGACTTATTTAATAGGTTTTCTCCATCATATTAACTAGTAATGAGAGGAGAATGAATGAAACACATTTAAATTAAAATAATAACCATTTAAGGAAAAATATTTTTGGTTTTGAATATAAGTTCAATATAGTTTCACTTAATTTATATTTTAGACTTATAACCCTTAAAATAAATGAGATTGTAATACAGACCCTTACTGATTTGGTAACACTCCAATCAAAAACCCCATTAAAGAAATAACTTCAAATAGAACCTTAAATAGTATTAATAAGATTGTATTCATGATTTAATTTATTAAATGTGTAATATTTTCATCACAATATCATAAATATGTGCATAACATGAATTTTATATCAATGAGATTATATGTTGATAAAGAACCCTATCCTCAAGTCCCATCTTTCATAAAATGTGTTCAAACTTATTGTATAATAAATATTGATTTATTATAAATATATTAAATAAACCTATTAATATAGATTATTCTTTTTAATTCTCTTTTAATTTCCAATTACTATTTTATTAAAAATTTATCATCTAAATCATTATTCATGTGAAAAATGTTTTATTTTCCATTAGTGTTTTAGTTTGATGGTTCTTGTTCCTAAACCTTTGCCATTTTTAATAATCTTACAATCTTAAACATTTCATATCTATTATATTTATTAATTATATACTACGTTATAATCATTTATATATGTTGGTTATGAAAAATGAATTACTTCACTTCATGGAGATGATGGTCTGTACGTACGCATGAGTGATATTTTCACATTTTGATTGCTGGAAATAAATAATGTTACGTAAAATTAATGTTCATATAATCATAATTATATAATATATATAATATATAGTCATTTAATTTATCATTATTTCCATCCATGTAAAATTTAAATGAAAATGAAGCATATCACTTCATGGAGGTGGTAGTCCTCACTTACGCATGAGTGACATTATCATTTTATAATTGTTTGGAATGACATAGGAATAGGATAAAAAATAAAAAATAATAATATTAGTATAGTGATGTTTTTTATTCCATCATGTTAAGATAGTTATATAACTTTTGGAGGATGTTTAACAAGTAAGAAACATAAAAATTTTCATATTACAACAATTAACTCTTCCTCAATTATCCTTAATTAAAGATCCCATTAATGATTATTGTAATGCCCTTTTGGTAAGAAAAAACGTCAATGTATTGTATATGTATTTTGGGAGATTATTTGGGTGAATATTTTTCATGCTAAAGGTTTCAGGTAGTGTGGATAAGAGAGGAGACAAGGTTTATACATTTAGAATAACTTCATTATATAGATAATGGTAAATGATGTAATTGTTCAATCATATATAAAATAATTATCATTAAATAATTATCATATTAATACATGAAAAACAAATTTTGAATCATCCATTAATGGAGGACATGAAAAATGAATCATGTCGCTTCTCGGAGGTGGTATTTCACATTGACACACACATGAAATTATCAATTTTTAATTTGTAGAAGGGTAAAAAGGTAAGTAATAAATAATATTTATTGAATAATAAGTTTTCCATGAATATCATTTTTATTAATTAAAACTAACATAATACCCATCTTTGATAGTTTTCAATGAAAAATGATATACATCACTTTAGGGAGGTGGATGTTTACTTGTATGAATGAATATAGTTTTTGTTCCCTAAAGGATAAAAAATAAGATTAAAAAGGGTTAAACAGAAGTTATTATAACATTTTAAGAGAGTGGGGATATTGTTGTTATTTTATCATCATTATTTGGGATGATTTGAAGGAGGTGGAAGAATAAGAAAAGTGAAAATGTTTAGTTATGGAAATTACCTACTCTTTTTAAGACCACCTTTGATTTCCTCATTATGTAACAACCCAAACTAAATCATTGAATTATAGCTAGAGTTATCCACGGAATCATGATTGTCTCCACATATGAAGTTTGTTGTTGACATTCAGTAAGGTTTTAAACACATTTTGTTCACAGAATATTCTACTAGTGTTAGTAAACAAAATAAAACAACATAACACTAAAAAATAAATAAGAAATTCTTTAAGAAATGACATTTAATGTATCTAAAGTAAAAAATGAAAAAAAACAAGGACCCTCCAAGTGGAAGGTCAAAATAGAGTACGAGTAAGGCAAATATGTATGTAAATCACTATGACATCCCTTCAGTGTCCATCCTGATACAACCTTCAAACACAATGCTTTAGCTCTTAGCTCCCTATCATTGGGGCTTGTCCATTTCCTATATCATTGATCATTAAATGTTCACATGCATTAAGTGTCCCATATAGGGTTTGATTATAATCCCAGTAGGACATAACCAATTCATCCTTAATATGAGTTCACATTCATAAGAGTGTATGTTAGGATAATAAGTAGACACACAAGGAATATCATAAAATCATGTTGTGAGTGGTCTTCCATTAACCAAGATACCACACACCCCTAGCCATAATGTTATGTTTTATCTCTCTTCTGGGTCAAGACACAAGTCCACTATATTGAAACACTACCTCAGGTTAGGGCATATGTCCATTATATCCCGATATTGTGTCTCAAGTCAGGTCACTAAAGAACATCATTCACTATTGTTTCCTCATGATCTATATCACATTATACCATCATTCCCCCATATGAGGACACAAGAAAATCATGACCCATTTTCCAAATCGGTCAGGTCATCATGCCACATGAAATTTCTAATCATACTTCCCATATGGGGCCAAAATCCATGAAAGGTCCACTAGTCACTCTGGTATGATGGATAAAACAAAAATATAACATATACCAAAATACATAATATGTGAATATTTTCATCTTATATAGAGTTAAAAAAGATATAAAATCAATAACGAAAAAAAGTATCTAAACATACAGGCTTGTGATCAAACTCAAACTGAGGTCTTATGAGCTAGAAACACACGAATATTCGATCAAACATGAATGTGGTATCATGGGAAACAGACACATACATGTGTGATCAAACATGAGCATGGTCTAAATCATATAAACACACTATTTAATATCATCCTTACAATTATAAACATAGTCTCTACATGATAAGGAACTTACTGCCTAAAGAACAATAACATCAACATCAAGGTTCATTAAGAGAATCATCACCCAAAAAACATTCACACACCAACTGGAATAAGTATGAATTCATAGACTTCCTATAACAATTTCCAATAAAAAAATTATATTTTTATACAATGAGATTGAAGTTGAAAACACCAAGGGGAATTATAATCATATACTCAATGTCAAACACCCTGAAAGGAAGAATTCGAATCCAATTTGGGATGGAGGAAATCTGTTACTCTTGAATAATAAAAAAGGAGAGGTGAATAGTATATGGTTTCTGTTGAGAAATTAACCCCAATATTCTATGGTTTTATTCTTCAAAAAACATTATGAAATTGGGAGTTTAGGATAATGAATCCCTTATGTTTGTAGCCTCATCAAGGAAGTTCATATAATTGATTTCCCTAAAACACTAAAAACATTAACCTGAAATTCATCCCATTTGATGTAATCATTAAGGAGGGGAGTTTCAAATTATTAATAGAGTGAATAATCCATATAAAAACCCAATAAAACACCTCATTTATTTTGAACACATTTACCTTTTAAAATTTAACAGGTCAACAATGTTTGGAAATAGATTCAACCATTAAAAGATGCATATGATTTCCACAATTATCTCTATATCCTGCAAAATAGATAGTCCCCATGGATTTCTTGAATAAACCAGTAATGTTTTCTCTAAAACAACCTCCTCCGTTGTATTTTGAGCTTTTCAAATCCACGAACCACAAGAAATTCCCCAGGAGTCATGTCTATGGACACATAATATCCCTATCATTTTCCCACATGATAAAGACTCATCATGGACCACCATGGCCACAACACAAAAATGGTTTTCCCATTTTTGATAAAGGAGTCTTAGAATACCTCTAAAATCAAGTCAAAGCTCCTAACTATTTACCAAAAAAAGGATCAACACAAGAAAACAAATGATAAGATGGAAAAAGGGTCTACATATTAGAAAAAAAAGTTAAGAGATTTTATAATCTCACCCTATATGTATTCTAATCTTTTAGAAGTTTCTCTAGTGGTATTTCTTGAATGATAATAGGCCACCAAGCTTGAAAATCAATCTCTCACTCCCATGATTCCTTGTAGATCTATCCATGAGATTATTTTAAATGAAAAATTGTGACCTTATTCCTCAGAAACACCTTCCCACTATGGTTTAAGATCCACCCCATTTTATCCTCAAAATATTTATTTAATTCCCACTCAAAATCCCCACATTCAATCACATGCGCATGACTAGGAATGTACCTATGAAGCTGGAAAATGTTGAACATGTGATTCATTTCTCAATAATATGAAGGGAGGTCTCATCATTAATACACTTGCATGTTAGGTTTTGTGATCCCAAAATATCCCAAAAACCATGTATCCATATTCCCTTGATTCTATAAATAGTTATTCCCCAATAGAGGTGACACCCTTATAAAAACATAGTCACCAATGGAGAAATAGAATGGTTGTATCATCTGGTCGACATACAATTATTTCCTGGTCTAAGAGGTAATCAACTACTTTCTATTCAACTACATTATTTATGAGGTCTCCTACACCATACTCATTCTGTCAGCTACTACCTCACAAGCATCACTCCAACCAAAGGGTGAGAATTATGACATTCAATAGAGAGATTAAGAAAGATCCATTTGAAAATAATCCTAGAAACAATTGTTGTTAAAAAAATCCTCTAATTATAAATAGTCATCTGATACTGTAATGAGGTCTATGATGCATTCTGTAAGAATATCCTCAAGTTTTTGAATTATCCTCTCAGACTATCTAAAATTATTAAGATGATATGTTGTTATGAAGTTCAAATGATTCACCAAAAACTTTAGAAATACAATCTAAAACCACAATGTAAAATATGAGTCCCAATCTAATTCAATACTGTAAGGCACTCCATATAGTTTTAAAATCACCCTTACATATATACATTTTCCAATCCATCAACATGATGAGTCTCTTAGATATAAACGAAATTTTATACATTAGTTATAATAAAAATATCACCAAAATGAAGTCATGACTCCTCAAGGCCCTGGTTACACCCATCATAAAGCCCATTTTCACCTCATCCCACTTTTAAAATTACACTATAAGTGGATGAATCAACTGACTGGGATGTTGATTCTATACCATTACTATCTAGTAGGAAATTCATTACAAAATCATACAAATTATTTCCTTCTTCTTTCTTGGATACCAAAACACTTTTCAAATCCCATGGTACATCTTCTTTGATCCTAGATGCACTAGACACTGTCTATTTTAAGTGTATGTCATCAAATTTCCCCTCAACAAATACGGAACTAGTAGTCTCCCATGGGTGGAAATTAAATAATTATTATCTAAGGAAAAACCCAGAACAAAATCATCCCCATATATAGTTTATGCATTCTATTATCACCATGTACTAAATATTTGACACATGTCTCTCTATCACATGGTCCAACAAATATGAGATGATAAGCAAAGCTAAATATATCCTCACATTAATATCCATTAATGAATCCAAAACTCTCTTATACCTTAATGAAAACATATTTCATTACATCAGTGAAAGATTATTTCATTGATCTTGTATCTTAGACCTTTTTTAATGAGAGAATCTATAGTGAAATTACCCTTTCCCAGAGCATAGGCCTTCTCAATGTTGAATGTCAATAGATACTCCACCCAATGAATATGCCTCAAGTTTAAATGAAATTAATATAAAATTTATTAGATGATATCATTGTCTATGTAAATAAAAACCTTGTCATTGAAGTGTTATTTTTTCCAACACTTCATTCCATGGAAAGAAACCAAAAACTCTAATTCAGGGATTTGGTAATTCCAATCATGTGGTCAAAGATGGCATGGGAAATAAAATATTAACTAGACCATCTCTGTTAAAATTTCCCTCAAAATATCACATGATGAATTGATGTAATGTTTTATCCAATCCCATGATATTTAAATATAAAAATTATTTTTTTTCAATCGTCTAATCATCTCTAGGAAGAACTCTACATGAAGATTCGTCCAGTCAAAATTTACTCCCTTATTTGTGAGCCTTGTCATGGGAGATTCCAAATGGGATAAGTCATATATATACCATATATAATACCCACCTAATCTAAGGGAAAACCTTATCTAAAACACATTCCATTGACATGTGCAAGATTCCGCCATTTCTACCTTCCCAAGGTTGATATAAATTCCCAAATCTGAAATTACTTGTTGAAGGAAGAACACCTACAGAATCAAAAAGTAACAGTTTGGTATAAAGATGATGTTATCAAATTTTACTCAATACATTCTCAAGGTTTCTAGAATTCATTTTTGTGGGTCATGAGTAAGTGAGGATAATTTAAATAATTACCACAATAAAGGATTCAATATATGTAGGAAATATCCCATTCATGAGAGACATTAACACTAAGGGAACTGTTTCCACCCAAAATGGAATAACTTGATATTAATATAGTTTATATATACTACTAAAAGTATCTTAGAAATATCATCCTCTTTGACCAAAAATAGATGGAATCTAGACTATTAGTGAACTTGGACATCCACCACAACATCTGCAAGTAGTCAAAGAAGTCATCAATCCTTGAAAAGTGGTATCGATTATTCATAGTCACCTAGTTTAGCTTCCTGTACTATAAAAAAATAGAATACTACCAACTAAATTCTTTAAGAGAAAAACTAGATAACACTATAGAAATGTTATCAATCTGATAAAAACGTTCACCTCCAAATAAATGAAATTAACCTTGAGTTCCTTCAATGGATTTGTCTACAAACGATATGAGGGAATCAATATAGGTTGCACTCCAATAATGAGTTTAATATTAATTTCATTTTCTCTCCATGGAGGGAGGAATAAAAAATTGTTCAAAAAGAAATCCTATTAAGGTTACTCGATAGGAGGAATGGAAAAGGATACTACTAGAACCATCACATGATCCAATACTGATTCTTTCACTAGAATATCTCTAATAAGGTTTAGCTATGGTATCCTTCTCCTTTCTCTAACATCCCATTCTCTGGTCAAAAAAATATTACCCCCCTTGGCCAATGTAATTTATACACATATTTTTGTTACTAAAAACCAGTATACCCATCTATTCCAAATATCACATTGATGCTGATCATCTTAAGAATCATGAAATCTCACATATGTCGATAGCCAAACACAACTACAGAATTACTTGGACATCTCTGAATATGTCCCACTTTTTTTCCAGAGGGTGTAATAAGTGGTAGAAAATCTTAATTTATATTGAATATACAGTCATTCCTATAAGAATTTTGAAAATATAATCAAATAGGAGGCACCATTATAAAAAAGTGTGTTATAAAGAGTAGAGTTGATCACGAATGTACCTTGAATGGTCGATAGTCCCTATCCACAATCAGTCAAAACATGGTCCATTATATATACTCAAAATTAAGTATCTCTATGGATATATCCTAGGTATTCCTAATTCTCCAATATCATTATTACAATATATGTTTAAAAAAAATATAATTATGTTTTGTAGCATATATGAAACACACCACCAAGCTTAACCAAATAATGATTATATAAATATGGAAATTTTAAACTAGGCATTAAATTTGATGTTATGAACATGATTAATTTTATTATGAATTATATACTATTTTCATACATAATATAATTGTATGGATAAATTCTTAGAAAATAAGTGCTTAATTTTTAATAATGGAATTTTATTATTAAAAAAACACATATTCTTCGAAAATAATTTTTATTAATTTTGGAAAAATATCATTAATTATTTATAGAAAATTTATAAATGGTATTTTATAAAGATTACATCATATTAAAATACTAATATGATAATTATATTATGGTAAATTGTTTTGATTTGTCTGAATTGATTTATCTTTTAGTGAATAATCAAAATTACTAATTTTTTGAATACTATCATTTATTTTTCATAAAATATATTAATTTAAAAGTCACATTAAATTTTTTATTTGGAAATAAATATACATATGAAACATAAAATATATAATTATCCTATTAATTCTTATAAATAATTAATTTTCATGATTTTGGTATAAGTTTATTTTTATTCATAAACGCCTAGTTTTTATGTTCATAAAATTTATCCATTTTAATTAAATTTAAAACCCCTAGATAGGGAAATAATTAAATTAAATTTTAACGTTATATTTTAATTTACATTATTTATAATTCATATAATTATGATTACTAGTCATAGAGTAAATATAATATAACATGTTTCCTAAAAAATGTATTTCCATGAAAAACCGCTTTTCCTCACATTTTTTGGGTTTAATTTCATGTTAAATTATTCCACATATATGAATTTAATTTGATAAAATGGATTAAATATTTTTAATCAAAATAAATAACATTATTTAATGAGTTAAACATTATTTTTGGTTGAAATAAATGGAAAAACATTAAAAATTAATTCCTACGCCTATTTATAAAATGTGGTTTTGTGCATAAAATGTTCTTGGGTTAGAAATAATTTTACAAACAAATATTATTTTTAATTGATAAATAGTATTTAATATTTATAATATGGGGTTACAAATTATCAGATAATAATCTTTTTTTATTCATAAATTATTAATTACCTAAGTAAAAAGAAAGTTACAATGTTGAAAACTATAATGGTAAATGTTATCAATATTAGAGGTAACTGGAATAACTAGTTTAAAAAATTATTATTTTTTTGTTTTTGGGGATTTTATAAACCTTATATTCCCTAAAATATATTATTTATCTATTTATGTTCCATTTTTTGAGAGTGAATTCCCATTGTTGAGTAGTTTTGTGTATTTAAAAAATGTCACTCCTCACCTATAAAAGTGAACTTTATATCATATTCTCTTCACATAAAAAATTCAATTTTATTCAACTAATACCTAAAAAATTCCTTCCACACTCCCCATCCCATGTCATAGAGGCCATTTTTTATTATAAAAAACTCATAAGAGGGCATTCAATGTAAGCCTAAAGGGGCTGCCCAGAGAAGAGGTGCCATTATAAACAGAGGCTTTTTCATTATTTCTTCTCCCACATACATAAAATTAAATTCCACCATGCTGATATAAAAACATCTAATTCTAAAATATACTAATATTTTGTTAATTTAATCGATTAACCTATACACTTATCCCCTTCCATCAACTGTGGAACAAACCCATCGTTAGTGTGTACGACGAACAACCCCTTGTGAACTGATGTAATTCATTATCCATAATCGCCTCTAAAATATATTTCTAATGATGGATTTAATTTATATATATATATTAATATATATATTCGAAATTAATTATATATTTTTGTTTCTATAAATATTATATATAATAAATTTTCTTTCTATTCCATTCATTGAAAAATAATAATATCGCTTGTGTGTATATGTGGATTACCAATTCAATGAAGCGATGTGATACGTTTTTGATTTCTGAATCGCATGGATATTTTATAAAAGTATCTTTAAAAGAATAATGTGATATAATTATAATTATTTAATTATATAATAATAATTATATTCTTTTCAATAGGACATTTGACCATATTCTTCTTATTGAAGTCATTTTGGAAATATGAGCAGACTAGAAACAAAATGTATGATGTGATGTCAATTATTTATTTAATAGAATATGAAATGTTAGTAAATAATTTAAATGAATAATAAGATTGAAAAATATTATTAATAAATTAAGTAAATAATTAGAGTTTTTATTTTGTAATATATAGAATGAAGGTATTGAGTCATTATCAAGGTAATGGATCTCTCTCAACCACCATTTTCATTGTGTTAGGACCATTATCTCTATAGCTCAAATTCTCTATCTATCCTTATAATTTTGTGGAATTATTATAAATTATGTACATATGAATAATATATATATATATATATATATATATATTACATTCTACTATCTATGATGTGGTGATACATACCATATAAACATATCTAAATTTCTTTCATTAAGAAATCTATTCTAATTTTGATATGATAAAAAATTATTCTACCCATTTTCCTTCCATGGGTAATTATTTTGTTTATTAATTATTATTGATTTAAATTTTTAGAACACATAATCCTGAAAATATTATTATTGGTATACCTAGATATCACACATAATGGAATGGGTATTATTTTTTATTTATGAGATGTTATATATGGATCAGGGAGTAAACCTTATCAACCATGGGACTCTTTCACCAAGTAATGTTGTCTTTCCCGTTAACCTCAACTTAGGATTATTCCTTGTTTTTTTCTTCTATATTTCCTATGTTTCCATGATCTTATGATACCATGTTTTTTATGTTATGCTACAATTTTATAACTCATGATCCATCTCTTTTATGATATCATGTTATACTTTTCACAAATATATAATGTCTACATATCATGTTGATTAAATTTCTAGGAATTTATAGGTCCCCACTTTTGGATAGGTATTCCCTAGGTTATTCTATTACTATTTAGAAGATATAAGGATTTATGAACTCATTATATAGATTAAAATTATTTCGTTTTAATTTAGTCAAATATTAATGTTTCACAAAGCAAGTCTTCCAAAGAAATAGGGCCTTTCAAATATTATTATTAATGGATATTTATGGTTAATACCTTGTAATAATATGTGTAAAAAGGACTGTATGACTATATTTGGTATCAACGGATGACTGGGTAGTTTTTTGGAATTAAGACAAGACTACATTAGTGAGATCCCAAGGGATAATTATATTTATTGACAATTATAATGGAATTTCAGTTAAGTTTAGTGAGAGTGGCTTCCAGGAAATTAAATCCTTGTCTGGTTACTGACATTTTATGTGGCTATAAAAAATTTGAACACAGGGGTAATAAGACTGAAAAGGGAACATGTGGAATTAAATTGATCGTCACCTGGTGCACCATAATAAGGCCTTGGGGGACTCATAATTTGACACACTTAGGAGTTGTTCTATGAAAAATTCATAAACTCTTTACAATCCATTATGAAGGAATTGAATGTATTTTCATATTAGAAAAACTAATAAGAAATATAATCAAGGATATCCCAAATTGAATCATAGACACTCATTGGTCCAGATATATGTATCATATCTAAAATTTTCCTTCTATTTTTATTTGATTCTCTTTTTTATGTTAATGTATAGTCATAATTTTTTATTCCTTTTAGTTAATGTTTGGAAATATGAGAAAACATAACAACAACAAAATGTGATAGGCAATGTGCTATTTTCACTAATGATTTGTCTAAATTTATGTGATTGGGGGATAATAACATCATAGAAGTAATGGCTCACCTAAATCTTGTTATGAATAATAACTTAAAACATTAATAATTTACCCCTCTTAATAAAACGAATGTTATAATTTAGTATTTTACATGTCCAAGGGTTACTAGATTTAGTATATCTAACTATCCCTTAATCAACTATAAATGGATTAAATACATTGAAAATATATTCTATATCTACTAATTCTAGATGTAACAGAATGTTGTGTCAGAATTTTATCGCATTAAGGGGTGATGTGATCAGTGATGGAAACTACTAATAAAAACAAATCCTATAGAAGATATTGATTCAATGGAATGTGGGGAATTCAAGAAAATATATCTCAATATATGTTTTCCCTAAGCTCCCCATCAAAAAATGAAGAGGGTGTTTGTCGTATTAAATAAAATAGAATGTTAGTCTATCAAAATATATGATGAAAAACCCACATAGATTTCTTAGTATGCCTCCATCATTATGATCAACATCAAATGTAAGGTGGACTACTTCGTTAGTGGGATAAATATAAGACTATGAAAAGAGTATGAAATTTGGGAATTTGAAATATCGGAATATATTTTTCACTAATTACTCAAAGTTGATATGGATATTGGGGACTCTTAGCAGTCTTGTGGTTTTGGAGATATAAAGAATAAAATGGAGTTTTCTTTGGGAGGATCATTGGATAAATACCTTGGTGGAAAGAAAAATCAACACCCCATTTTTAAAAAGTGTGGGAAGAAGAGTCCTAGAAATGTTCTAAAGGGAACCAAGAGAAGTTTCAAATGTGGAGAAAAGGTAATTAGGCATATAATAGACTAACCTCGGTCAACCAAACCATACAGTAGATCTATATTTATAATAACCCTTATCTTTATTTCACACTTAAAAATGATTTATTACATATAATTTTCACTTGATACAACATATAATATTGATATGTCTAGTTTATTTGGGTCTTGGGAACATTACATAACAACATACAACATAAAACACAACATCTTTATTGAAAAAATCTTTTACATGACCTCAACATTCCTCTGTACATAGCATTGCATGGGATTACCTGAGGACATTTATAAGAAAAGTCTGAGCTATAAATCCCAGTAAGGGAGTAAAAAAGGCATAAAAAGAAGAATATAGTACATTGTAGGATATAAGAATACCAATGGAACACAAAAGAAACATGTTCATAAATTCCTGATTTTGCATGATTATAACAACACAAGAATGTGGTGACAACATTTAACATGATATTAGCATGAGCCAAGGCTCATTGCACATGATCGAGTTTAAACTCTTTCGGAGTCCTGTTAGGGATATGTGGTCTTCTGAAAAACATAATGTTTGGGGTTGGGGTGTGTTCATATGCAAGGTGATAATGACTTTTACAATTTCTCTAAGTAGCATAGGACACATGATAATTAGTATTCAACCCATGACCTTGGACTCACATCTTTTATTTATGCATTTATGATTTTTTGTAATTATCTTTTTAGATAAGAGAATACTATGTATTCTGACCATAAGATATTGAGTTATATCATCTCTCAAAATGGTTTGAACACCCACTAGACCTATTGGGTGGATCACCTGAAATATTTTTATTCCACTATATCATATACCCTAGGGTGAGGGAATTTTGTTAATGATATGTTTACTAGGAAAAATCTAACACAATATGTTAATGAATCATCCGAAGAGTGGAACATGGGGGCTCTTTTTTCACAGTTTAACTTAGGTGGTCATTAAATAGGGATTGGGGTTATCATGGATGTATTTCATTGGACCTCCACTCTTCTCTATATTATTCTCCATATAAATTATCTTTAAGGTTAGTTTCATGGTATTTGAAAATCTCTTTTTGATTGGGAGACCATTTCTGAGGGTTCACTCTCCACGGAGGGTATTCTATGTTTTTTGTAATTGTTTCTTTTGTTTTTGTTTTTACCTATGAGGAATGATGTGGTGGCGTATTTCCATAATACATAGTGAGATGTGGACTAGCGGACTAGGAATATGTTGTAACGCCCCAACCCCAGTTACCCAAAGTCAGTGCATTTCTACATAATATTTTCATGATCAAAGAGATCATGTCCTGAAAGACCTATTATTTTAGTAGCCTTTTAAGTACTAGATACATACATATATTTTACATTACATTATTAAAAGTAAAAACAAAAAAAATGTGTCCCCTTTGAACACACTCATATTCCATAGCCTATTCCTACAAGTTAATCGCAAAATATTTCTTCACATCTTGGGAAAAATAAAATATAAGAAATGGGTGAGTTCAGATGCTCAGTAAGGATAAAAATATAGCATAAACTATCACAAATAAGCATAAACATATAAGGTAATTTAATAAAACAAAAAACTTTTAAACATAAAATTCATCATAATAAGGAATATATAAATAAAATAATACCCTTTACTTATTCATATAAATATTGTACTAGTCGAATAATAACATGTAATATTAATAGATAATTTCATAATGATGGAATACACAATGTCAGAAATTATAACCACATAGAAAAGGCCTCATGCCAAGTCTAAAAATAAGATTTTGTAAAATCCTTGTACCAAGAGCCTATTTTGTCTCATGAGACATACCGATGTATCAAGGATCTATAGCGGGCTCCCCCTGTCACTTTCTAAGTCCAATGCATTCCTCATATGAAAAGATTGAAAGATAACATAACCATTCATATTAAAACTAGCATACAAAATGTTAATACGTTAACCATACACCATGAATGGTATAAAAATAACAAATCCATAGTCAAACAGATCACAAAACCTTCAATACAATTTGAATTATTGTATCATAATAAATGAACTTCAAACAAGTGTAAAAATCTATCAAAGTATGATGACATAGATGAAATAAAAACTATTTGAGAGATATATCTCTTTCTATTTTGAAATATTTTAATATACACATAATTATAAAAGAAAAAATTTATTTTGAAAATATTATTATAAGATTGTAAATTATTCTTAAAAGGTATTATAATGGCGGAAAATAGATTCACTCACCATATATGTTAAAAAAACATTCTTACCTTAATTTTTCGAAAAGGTTATAATGTAACTTGTTTGGAAAATGACAGAATGATTCATTTCAAAACATTTTATAAAAATTAAAACAGGGGAATAAATGAATTTAACCCATATCCTAGGAAATAGTAAAAATGTTTTCAAATACATTTTTATGAAACACATATGTGGATGATAAAGAATACCCAATATATACTTACGAATAAACAACCTCAGATAAATAAAGAGATTGTAAAATTAACCCTTACATTGTAATTTTCCTTGGTCAAGGGAAAAATAAAGATTTTGTATAATAGTTAAATCATTGTTATTAAATTATACAAGAACCATATACATAAATATTATATCAAATAGGATCTTCTAATATTGCTTTGTTTATAATATTTCAGTAGTATCATTATTTTGGCTGTTAACTGATTCATTTTTCTTTATATGTTTTGTTATGTAAGTCATGTTTTTTATGGATAGGATGTATTTTTTTATATCTAGAATGATATTATGTATTTAAACATTATTTTTATTAATAAAATGAAAATTATTCTTGAATCATTACAATGGGGAATGAATCTCATCACGTTCATGGAGACGGTAACCCGTACGTACACACGAGCAACAATATCATTCTATATATGGTTAAATATTATGTAATTGGATGGTGTATCATATATATATAGTCATTAAAATATTAAATTTACTATTTAAATCGATTATACTCATTATTATACCCATCTAAATAATGAAGGGTTGAATAACAAACTACACTATGATGTGGAGACGGTAAGTCATACGTACGCAGGTATGCTGACTTTGTCATTCATAGGATGGATAGAATAATGAATATAGTTGTACCATATTTATAATAACATAAAATTATGTATAAGGTACTGTATTTATTATTTTGGTATGGAGACAACAACGAAAGAGGATGTGGAAGAAGAAAAGAACATTGAAAGAGGTGATGAATTTATTACCACTTCTTCGGGTGTTTCTTTTTGATTTGATCAAAAGGGATCCTTAGGTTGTCTTTGTAATAAAATTAAGGACTATATGTTGAATTGAGGGTAGTTTTGAGGATATTTGAGTATATTTTGTTTGATCCAAATGGCTTTGGAGGTATGAAATTAAGAGAAGGGGAAGTGCCCTTTTATAAGAGATGTGAGGGTCACTTTAAGAAAATATTGAAATATTATTTTATTATACAATAATATTCGGATTATAATGGTTACAAAAGGATTTATTTCAAGGATAAGGTGGGTATGGGCCGAAAGACACTCAACCAATTGGTTTTTGTTATGTTTATTTCACCATATTAACCATATCATTTAGATTTAACTCATAGTTAAATAGATTAACTTTTACCATGTATTCTGGTATTATTTTAATAAATGGTTAATAAAAATACTATAAAGAGCCAAGAGAAACTAAAGTGGTTAATTATTGATATATATTACCTTATATAAGTACTTCGTATGAACCTTATTTTTTTAGAAATATTCTATCAATTAATAATATATTATTTTTTTATACACATTTATGTCAATTTTGACACTATTTACTATTTGGTTTTTTTGAAAGTCATAACAACATTATCATTTTGATGAATATTTATTTAATCAACCCTAACATGTCATATTAACCTATAAAATTCGTTCAATACATAAAAAACTCAATTTACAATTATTTTAATATTTATAATATCAATTATTTTAACCTTACAATAATAAGGTAATTACTGCATCATTATTGTGTCATAAATAAATTTAATTATTAAATTATAAAAATTATAAATAAAATAAAAATATGTATTAATTATATTTGTCTTTATATTTAATATTTAAAGTTGAATTTATATTATTTTTAACCCTATATTAATAATGTTTTACTTATTAAAATTTGAATTTAACACTTTTAACTGTTCTTTAAATAAAATAATATTGAATGTCCTAATATTATCCAAATAGAAAAAATGGATAATATTTTATTCATTAGGGTGCTTTTATTCGAAATACACGTATCCAAAAGAAATAGGACATGAGTTAGGGTAATTATAATATCATTTTTACCTTTAGTTGTCATATTTACTTTTAACCGTTATAAATAAAAATCAAAAGTTACTACTCAAAAAAAATTAATTTTGTAATATTGAACCACATTTTACTTACTGATGTCAACCATAACTCTCGGATTTTTGAAATTCAATTTACAAAAATGGTTAAATTATGTTTTATTCAAATTTTCAAATATGCCAAAAAGGTGGGTAAAAGACGTTAAAAATTTCAATAAAATTTTATACATCTAATTAAATTATAAAATGACTCCAATGAATTAAATTGAACTTATATAGGTATTATGTATCTATTTTGTCGTAAAATATATTTAAATAAAATACATAATTATTTAAATAAAAATTCGGTTTTAAACAATGACGTAGTGTTCTTCATTATTTATCAAAATTGATTGTTTTCAGAAAAATACAAAAAATTCACCCTAAAATAATTTTGATATTCCATATTCAAAAATAATTTCTAGTTTACCAAAATTATAAACATAGAAGTTTCATTAATTAATTTAAAATTAATTCCCGTTGTCAAAACCAGAAAGTGGGATTTTGAGAACTATGAACTATCAACTGATTGATATGTGTTTATATCCAAATAAAATATAAAACTAACTCTAATGACCAATATTGGATTAAATGATAAAAATATAATCTAATTATAATTTAAAACCATTAAAATTTTTAATTTACCAATATAAAATATTTTTATTATAAAAGTTGTTTTCAATTAAAATTTAGTATTTTTCAGTATTCATCAAAATATGAAAGTTATCAGAAAAACACCAAAAATTTATTAAAGATAAATTTCTATATCCAGCGTCTAAAGAATAAGTTTTTTTTATCAAACTGAATATTTTAGTGTCAATTATTGGATTTTAAAAAATGATTTTCCATTAAAAGGCTGTAAAATTGTATTTTTTGAAAAATACTTTCTTTATGTATAAAATTTAATTTGCTATTATATTATGTCTAAAAAACACATTAAATGGATGTTAAAATTATATAGAGTATATAAAATTCAAAATTTAGTTAATACTATTCATGACCGCTTTTTAATGGCTAGTTTGGTAAGTCATGATGTGCTCGAACTCAGTGTTGTGTCTAGCGCAAGCTATTGAATTACTTTAAAGAGATAAAATGCTATGAATTACTAAGGTGTTACATTCTACTATCCTTCTATAAATTGCATCATCGCAATTTGAAATTTTTCGTCAAAAATAAAAGTTTAAAAATTGAAAATACCTTTGTGTAAAACCCAAATCACAAATAGGGTTATTAAAATTTAGTCTTCATACGAGGGTAAGTGAAATAAAAACATCGCCGCAAAATTATTATCTCAAATAAGAGGACATTGGTGTAAATTAGAGGCACATAATTGTAGAAAAATGTAAATATTTATAGGTAGTTATTGAGGTCATCAATCCCAAACAACTGAACAATAAATGGGATATTGATGGCCTCAAATCCATAAATCTATGATGATTTAAATATCATCTGTTCAACAAAACATAAGGTATTAGGATAACACATTTTTGGTTTTATGACCCCTTCCCTAAAGCTTAAGAATTAATTTCATCATAGAAAAAGAGAAAAAAATTGCTTGAAATGTAGTGTTCCATACTTCAACTAACTTCCACCACAAACTCATCTTTCACTCCAAAAGATAATAGAATTCAAAAATATTCTATTTATCCTGATATTATTGGGTTCCAAAAATAATTAATTTATAATTAATCTACCAGACCATAAAAAAAATAAAATTACAGTATACAAACCTATACATCACATAGGCTAGTTGTTGGTGATGCACTTTTATCGCCCTTTGGTTGAGAGTTCAAGTCTCGTGGCCTTGTCGGACGAAACTGGTTGTCACCCTACCTCCGGGTTTTCCTTTTTATAACAGTCAAAAAATAATACTATGAAATGTTTTAACCTTAAACAATAGTATCCAATGTCCAACTTAATTCATTCCAACCTTTATACTTATCCAAAATACTTATGTCCAAAGTCAAAGTACAAAATTTATAAAGAAGGTAAACATAATGAATATCTCTTTTACCACGTAATAACATGTGAATAAAATCATCATGTATTCTCTTAAAACATGGTAAACCCCTTAATTACCATAAAACCTTATGGATTTCATTCATTCTCTTTATTCCTTGTTGAATATTGGATATACTCCTTCTATCCAAAAATGTTGTAAACTCCAACAATGATTGAATAAAAAATTATTCATTAGTTTCAAGGTAGCCAAGAATATAGAATATAATTTATCCAAATCAATCATATCTTATTCCAAAATCATTACCTCAGTTCTAGAATAAAATTGAGGGTTTTATTTTTTAAAACCAAATATTTTACAAAATGATTAACTTGAAACTGTGTCACTTTACTTGGTACCGTACAATCTCAAATCCTAAATTAAATAGTACTATAGTACAATCCTTATATACTCTATAATTATTATAACTTGTGCATTATTAATAAAATACTCAAATGACAAAATTATTTAATAACAACATAAGATCACTAATCATTCCACTTCATCTATGGTAGTATCATAACTTAATTATTATCCAATAGCATTATTTGTGGTATACTCTTTTGATTGGGAAATTTATTCATGTAGTATCTCAACTCCTTGTAGATGAAGCATTTTATATTGGAAACATTTTTATTAGCCTTCCTATAATGAGCATGTTAGCCTTTTTCTCCCCACACATAACAAACTCTCATTCCTTTCATGCACTTCCCAGGGTGATTCTTTCCATAGTTATAACATATGGGGAAATCCTTCTTTCCCTTCTTCCCTTTATCCATATTTCTCTCTATCATCCTCTTCTTCTCCGTCTTCACATCAAAGCCATATGACTTAGATAATTATTTACTTATCTTATTAACAAATGAAACTATTTATTCATATGATGAAAATATGTGGGAGACTATTTCTCTTCTAAATGTTGGCATATGACCATGAAAGATATGATCCTTCTTACTCTTTGGATCATGCATAATGTTGGAGTTCACATTCCTTCTAATGGTCACCTTTTCAAAATTACGAAATACACTAGGTTAGATCATATCATAATGTATAGTCCAAATACTATAAAAATTCTTAGCATTAGTTGAATATTTACATACATTTAGTCACATAATCATAACATTGGTTTGTTTATGGACATATTTACTCATAAATCCTTAAAAATGGTTTGAAAATAAAATGTGATTTATCTTAAGCATATCACATGGAAGTGTCGTAACCAAGAGTGCTGCAAGGCCCATTGTCATATACCAGGATACCCCGGGTCATGCCCAAAATTCCTTGTCAGAATTTTCACTCCTAGGTACATCTGTTCAAGAGCCGCCTATAACCACTCATATCCAGACAGGTTTTTATTTCTTGGAAAACTTACAAAATCTCTACATTTATTTTTTAGGAAGTTCTTTTATACTTATCCTCAATTTTATCTTAGGTTAATGTTCTCTGATCTGATTTGTTTGTAAATCCGATTTCTAAGGTTTGTACTAAACATTGTCTGATACCAACTGTAATTACCCAACCCCTATTACACAGATTCGGTGCATTATTACATAACATTGACATGATCACAAGATACAATGTCCCGAAAGACCAAATACTTTAGTATCTTTGGATGTACTAGACACATACATAAGTTTTACATTACCTTATGAAATGGGAAAACAAAATATTTTGTCCTCTTTGAACACACTAATATCCCTTATCCTATTATTACAAGTTAATCGTAATATAATTCTTTGCATCCAAGGAAAAATAAAACATGAGAAAGGGCTGAGATCAGATGCTCAGTATGGATAACAATATAACAAAAACTATCATAAATAAGCATAAAAATTTAAGCAAATGTAATAAAACACAAGACTTTTAAACTTAAACTTCATCATAATATAGAAAAGATAAATCAAATACCTCCATTTTCTTATTCACATGGATATTCTTCTAGCTGAATAATCAAATGTAATATCAATACACAATTTCATAATGATGGACTGCATAATGTCAGACATTATAACCATATAGTTAATGCCTTGTGACAATACTACAAATATGATTTTTAAGGCCTTGTTCTAAGACAAAATGTTGTCTCATGAGACCTACTAATGCTTCACGGATCTATATCAGGCTCCACCCATCACATAATATATCCAATTCATTCCTCATATGAAAATGTTGAAACATTACATAAACAGTCGTATTAAAACTAGCATACAAAATGTTAATACTTTAACTATTAACCATAATTCATATAAAAATGACACATCCATAGTCAAAAAGATCAAAAAACCTTCAATGCAATATGAATGATTGTATCATTATAAATCAACCTCAAACTACTGTAAAAACCCATCAAAGGATGTTGACCTAGATGAAATCAAAACTATTTCAGAGAAATATCTCTTTCTATTTTGAAATCATTTAAAAGTCACGTAATTATAAAAGAAACCATTTATTTTGAAAATATTATTTTAATATTTTAATGGATGCTTCGAAGTACTTATAATGGCAGAATATAGTCACACCCTCTGTATAAGTTAAAAAAACATTCTTACCTTAATTTGTCAAAAAAGGTCATAAAGTACATTGTTTGGAAAATGATAGAAAGATTCCATTAAAAATATTTTATAAAAATAAAAACAAGGGTATAAATTACATTAAATCATATCCTAGGAAATTTTAAAAAATTTTTGAAATACATTTTTATGAAACACGGGTGTGGATGATAAAGAAGTCACAGTAGATACTTACGAATAAACTACCTCGGATAAATAAAGATATTGTAAAATCAACCCTTACTTTGTACTTTTCCCTGATAGAGGGAATGTTAACCTATGGTATAATAGTTAAATAATTGTTATTAAATTATACAAGATCCATATACATAAATATGATATAATATATGATCTTCTAATATTTCTTTGATAATAATATTTTAGTAGTATCATTGTTTTGGTTGTTAACTGATTTGTTTTCCTTTACATGTTTTGTTAAGTAAGTCATTTTTCTTATGGATATGATGTATTTAATTTTATCCAAAATTATATTAAGTTAATAAAAATTATTTTTAATCATAAAATAAAAATTATTCGTGAATGATTACTTTGGGGAATGAATCTCATCATGTTCGTGGAGACGGTAATCCGTACGTATGCACGAGCGACAATATCATTCTATTGATGGTGAAATAATATGTAATTGAATGGTATATAATATATACATAATCATTAACATGTTATTTTTATTATTTAAATCAATTATACTCCTAATTATTCCCATAAAAATAATGTAGTGTTGAATAACAAATGACACCACGACGTGGAGACAGTAAGCCATACGTTCACACGTATGGTGACTTTTTCATTCATAGGATGGATATAATTATGAATATGGTTGTAACATATTTATAATAACATCACAGTATGTAAAAGTTATTTGATTTATTATTTTTTTATGGAAACCACAAAGATATAGGGAGTGGATAAAGAAACAAACATTGAAAGAGTTGATGAAATTATTTCCTCTTATTCGGGTGCTTCCTATTTATTTGATAAAAAGTGTTCCTTAAGTAGGATTTTTGATAAAATTAAGGCCTATAGGATTATGTGAGGGTATTTGGGAGGATATTTGATCGGGTTTTGGAAAATCCAAATGGATTTGCTGGTGAAAAAGTAAGAGAAGGGGAAGTAACTTTTTATAAGAGAGGTGACAGTCACATTATAAAAAACATGAAATATAATTTATTATACAATAATATTCGGTTTATAATGTCTCAAGAGAGATTTAATTTTCTGATAATGTGGGTATGGGTCGAAAAACTCTCAACCAATAGGTTTTATATAGGTTTCTATCACCATATTAACCTTATCTTTTAGATTTAACTCTTAGTTAAATAGTTTAATTTTTAAAATGTATTCTTGTATTATTATATTTAATGGTTAATAAACTTACTATAAAAAGCCAAGAGATCCCCAAGTGGTTAATTATTGATATATATAACCTTATATATGTCTTTTTTCTGAACCTTAGATTTGTAGGAATATTTTATAAATTAATAATATAGTATTTTTTTTAACCTCATTTATGTCAATTTTGACACTATATAGTATTTCATTTTTATGAAAGTCATAAAAACATTATCATTCCAAAAAAATATATTTAATCAACCCTAACAGGTCATATTAACCTAGAAAATTCGTGTAATACATAAAAATTCTCAATTTAAAATTTATTTAATATATATAATATCAATTATTTTAATCTTTCAATAATAAGGTAATTACTGCATCATCATTGTGTCATAAATAAATTTAATTTTTTAATGTATAAAAATTATAAATATAGTAAAAGTATTTGGGAAATCTTTTTATATTTCTATGTAATATTTATAGTTGAATTTATCTTATGTATTACCCTATATTAAAAATGTTTTAGTTATTAAAATTTGAATTTAACACTTTTAACTATTCTTTAAATAAAAAAATAATAAATGTCCAAATCTAATCCAAGAGGACCAAAAGGATAATATTTAATTCCTAAGGTTTATTTTGGTCGAAATAAAATTATCCAATTGAATTTAGACATGTTTTAGGAGAATTATAGTTTCATTTGTACCATTAATTACCCCATTTAATTTTAACCGTGGTAAATAAAATTCTAATGTAACAATTCCCCAAAAATTATTTTCATCCCATTGAACCAAATTTGACATAATGATGTCAAATGTGTGTCTCAAATTTTTTATATTAAATTCATAGAAGCGGTAAAATTACATTTTATGGAAATTTGTAAATGTGCCTAGATGGTGGGTAAGAGACGTTAAAAAGTTCATTAAAATTTTATACATATAATTTTAATATAAAATAACTCCAATGAATTACATTGAATTTATAGAGTTATTATGTATCTATTTCGACTAAAAATAAATTTAAATAAAATAAATAATTATTTAAATAAAAAGTAAGTTTTAAAGAATAATGCAGTGTTTTTCGTTATTCATCAAAAATGGAATGTTTTTGGAAAAATTCCAATACTTTACCCTAAGATAATTTTTATAATCCAAATTCAAAAATGATGTCTATTTTACCCAATTCAAAAAATAGATGTTTCATTAATTAATTTAAAATTAATTCCTATTGTTAAAACAAAAAATTGTTTTTTGAGAAGTGAAAACTATCAAAAGATTGATATGTGTTTATGTCCAATTTAATAGTAAAATTACTTCCAAGGACCAAAATTTTGATGAATGAAAAAACTATAATCTAATTATACTTCAAAACTATTCGATTGTATAATTTAACACTATAATTTATATTGATTTAAAAATTTGTTTTCAATTAAAATTTAGTATTTTTCACTATTCATCAAAATATGAAAGTTATCAGAAAAACACCAAAAATTTATCAAAAGAATTTTTTTTCAACATCTAAAGAAGAAGTTTATTTTTTAAAATTTAATATATTGGTTTCAAATACTGGATTTAAGAAAACGTGTTCACCATTAAAAGACGGTAAAATCATATTTTTTGAAAAATACTTCCTTTATCTGAGAAATTGAATTTTTTATTATATTATGTCTAAGAAACACATAATATGGATCTTAAAATTATATGGAGTATATAAAATTCAAAATTTAGTTAATTCTATTGATAACCGGTTTTTTGAATGGCTAGTTTGGTAAGTCGTGGTGCGCTCGAACAAGGTATTGCGTATAGTGCGAGCAATTGATTTATTTTAAAGATATAATGTGTTATGAAATTCTAAGGTGTTACAGTTGTTCTGTGAAATTCAGTTTTGATTCATATAGACATGAATGATATGAGATATTACTGGCTTTCTCACTTATTTTCACACTATACAACGGGTTAAGGATGAGCATAAGAAGCCTTTACAATTTATTTAGCCAATTCCAGATCAAAATTGTTGAAGGGGCTATATTTATATGGACATTGTCATTGGGTTTCCATGTACCCAAATAAAGATCAATGTGATATGGGTTGTGATCGGTTGACTGAAAAAATCATTTTACTTTATACCCATTAATGCTACTACCAAGTTTGAGGAGTTGGTAAATCCCTATGTGAGAGTGATAATTTATATTCACATTGTTTTATCTATTATAAAATATAATTGGGATCCATGTTTTACTTATAACTTTTGGATAGGCCTATTGAAGGCATTGGGTTCTCATATTCATTTGAGTATGGAATACCATCCATAGATAGATAGATGGAAAGAGATGGATATACAGATTCATGAGGAAATTCTTTGTGCCTACCTCCTCATCTTTGTATGTGCCTTGGATGTCCATTTGGAACTGGATGATATTTCATATAAAAATAACTACCAATCCACCATTCGAATGTCTCATTTTGAGGACCTATATTGGAAAACTTTTAAATATCCCTTTTTTCTATCAGAGAATATTGAAAGCTTGTTAGTTTAAATGAGATTGGTTCATGAGATGAAAAAATTATTTAGTTGGTTTGTTAAAGAATATTGAAATAAAAGTGATTGTATAAATCCTATGCTGATTATTGTTATAGACCGTTGGAGTTTTTATTTGGTGATTAGTTATTCCTGAATGTTTCATCTTGTTTTAGCCATCGATGGATTGGGACGAAAGGGAATCTTGGTCATCATTTTTGGGACCTTTTTAGGCTAATAATTATATGGGGAGAGTGGATTATCTTTTGTACTTTAATAATATTTGCATTCAATACATAACATTTTCCATGAATCTAAACTTAAAAATTTTATTTCTGATCCATTTCATGTTTTGTGAGGGTTTGATCTTCATGTTGAGCCTTATTTACCCATTACTAAGAATATAATAAGGATAGTTGATTTCAATACCAAGGTACATTGTGGGTTAATGTTGTATTTGGTATATATTCTATAGAATTTTAGTTCTAAATCTCAAGATAAATGGGGGATAGAAGAACTTATGGGAGACTGGTGACCTCATGTTTTATATATATATAATTCATGATAGGATTACTGGGGATAGATTGTTTCTATGGTGGGGAGGTTGTAACATGATGTTACATGTCTTCAGGTACTCCATGACCCCCATATTTATCATTCTTTGGTTGTTCTTGTCTTGGTATGTTTTTGGTGGAAGTTTTAAAATTTTATAAATTTATTGGTTGTGTATATTGGGCACCTGATTTTCCAAAATCATTCACCTACTTAGTGAAAATCATGAAACCTTAGGTAGTGGGGGTTCACACGATTGGATAATGGTATGAGAAATAGTGCAGCCACCAAGTATAAACCATGAAATCTAGCATAAGGGTGTATTTTTAGGGAAGATGATAATTATATCTATGTAGGTCTTCCAATATAAATGTGATGATGGTGTTTTTATTCCATATATTCTATTAAAAATACATGAGTCCTCATTTATTCTCCCACTCGACCCCAAATTAGGATATTATGAATTCCTAATTCTAGGAGGCCCCCAAGAATAGTTTTTATCCTCAAAATCATTCATAGGTGGATCAAAGCATTTATTATCTTGGTCATTCCTCCATCGATAAGGGATTATTCATTCATTATTTTTCTCCTGATCTCTCTTTCATTCCTCTGTTGGGTTTGTTAGACCATCACATGTTTGATGGATCTAAATTCCATTTTTTTCAAGCATCTAGGATGGTTTTTTAGATCTCCATTTCTATTTTTCATTATTAGTAAATCATTAAACATGTTTTGATATTTTAAATAATGATTTAAAATAATGTAGTTGTGTTTGATATTCACCATTTAATTAAACATTGATTTCCTTGATTTCATTTAAACTTATTCCAACTTAATTATGAAATCCCACTAATATGTGAATTAGAAATTTGATTTTATTTTTTAGGGAATATTTAGATATCACATACATTAATATGGAAATGAAATTATATCATATTTATAAATGGTTTGAAATTTTGAAATTTTTTGAGGATATATTTAATTAAAATGGGGTGCATGAAAACTAAGGATTGGTTTCATTTTCATATAGAATGACACGATGAATTTTTTTTAGAAAGTGAATAGGAATATTGAAAATGAATGGTGAGAAATTGAACTATGAATTATGATTGATTTTAAGTGAAATGATTTCCCCCTTTTCATATTTTCAATTAAATGAGCACATGAAAGCCTTTGTAGTTACTGGGTTATTTAGGAAAGGCACAGTAAGATGATATTTCCCAAGAAATGTATTGATGGGGTAAAACTCTAAAAAAGATATAGTTAGGAAGACCATATTCCATATTGAACATTGATAAGTCATATTCATCCTGAGCCTGAGGGACATGCCTATACATATTCCATGATCAATGATATAAGAGTGTCTGACTCCTCTATCTAGATTCTAGCATACAATAAGGTCAATAAACATGGTTCTTATTCTCACTATTTTGATTATAAACTTTCTTAATTGTAAAATTTATTTACTCATCTCACTTTATTTTGTAAACTATTTCATATAAAAGAATTAATTAATCTATTTTATGAAACATTTTCCAATATTTTGAAATGAAAGTCCTATTTTGTTTTAAATGTTCAATTGTATTTACACTCTATTTTTTATTTAAAATTTAATTATTGATGTGGTTTATTATTATGAAATGTTATTATGTATCACATGGTGATACCCTATTGGTATTATTATCTCACACACTACCTATATCTTCAGGATTTATAGATTTTCATCATCCCAGACTGAGAAAAGGAAAAGAATCTCTAGGAGGTGTTGGATGTTCTTGAAACATTTTCAAGGATTTATTTTACTCTTTTGATTTTTTTCATCTCAAACATTGATTACATTGATGATATTGTATTTTGGGTTTGATATAACATTGATGGTTCTAGTACTGTCTCTTTTGGAGTTTAGATTTTGATCATACTGATATATATCTTTATCTTCCATTGATTATGTCAAAAAATTTCCCACTTTTATCTTCTATGATTCCATGTTCTAATCACTAACCCACAGGGATTATGAATTCCCTTTAGGGAGTTTTAGGATCATCATTGTTATCAAAGTACCATGGTAATATAGTTGGTTCATGATAGTTACATTCAATGTTTTGAATCAATATGTGATAGTATAATTGCTTGAAGATGATCCTAAACATTATATGGAAATGACTTCCATAATATGGGGTTCACTACCAGTTCATAGGGGTGAATTATATTATATGGCTTCAAAGAAACCAAAACATTGATGGTATCCCTAGTATAATATTGTTTGATTATGACTTTCTAAAATAGTTTCATATCCTTCCACCAAATGGTGATGTTGTGTTTTAAATGATACTAGTTTCTAGTGATACACCTATTTCAATGAATCTATATAGGGAAGACCATATTGAGTTAGATGTATTGAGTAAAAAACTCTACAGTGTATAGATGATATTTTGGATTTATCATGGTGAGATTAATTCTGTTTAATGATTTATCTTCATTGATTATATTATTTGTGAATGGTAAAGAAGGAGTACATACCCAAGACCACATTCATTATGAGGTGTAGTCATTATTAATTTATATAATTCCATTTTGACTTATTGATTCTCATCCTATGTTAATTTATTTAATTAATAGTGTCTTTAGATATTATCATGATCATTTTGAGGTAGTATTTATAGATGATATTCTAATATATTTGAATATCCTTGAAGATCATGGTCAACATTTGATTGTTTTGTTGAAGATCATGTGGATGAAGATGATACATGTAAAATTTACCATTATTTAATTTTGGTAGAAAAAACACTCATTCATAGGCCATATAATATCATGTGAGCATATATTGGTTGAACCTAAAATGGAGTACATTGTTTATAAAATTACAAGACATTCAATGTTAATTGATATACATAGTTCTCTTGGTATAGAAACACAATACAAGTGTTTTGTGAAACAATTCCAACAACTAGGTATCCGTGTTCTTTTTAGTATATTAATGTGAGGAGAATTTCAATGAACTGAAAAGAATATTGGATAGTGTTCCTATGCTTACATAGACTCGTAGTAGAGAAGGTTTTTTGATATATAAATAATGAATTGGGATGAATCGTCATATATAATGATATAGTGGGATATTAGTCTTCCATTCAAATGAACCTTCAAGAAAAAAGTGACACATCTCATGATATGGTGATATAAACATTATTTTCTAAAGTGACTATATGAAGGAATTATCTATATATTCAAATGTGTGATATATATATATATATATACTTTCAATAAAATAAAAAATTATATATTTATCAGTAAATAAATGAATTTAAAACATATAATACTCTTGGAGTTGATCAATGATTATAAATACTCAATACCAACCAATACATGGAAGGAGAAAATGGGATATAATTCTATTAGTTAGAAATACCTTATTTTTATTCAACAATCAAGATTGATAGACAATCTCAATTTATGGATTCCAGGAACATGGATCCTATCATATTAAGAAAAGGATAAAGATCATTTATTAATTATATTTATGGTCAACTATCCATCCCTAAGTGGAATATTAAGTCATGTAAGGAATATTTTTAATTATATTAGAGTATGAGGAATGTTCTTGATTTCAGCACTAATGTAGTGACCTAAAATTTTATAAATAAAATTCCACATGTGATTTAAATTAAATTTATTTTTATATATTATGGTTATAGAAAACACATGGACTTATTTGTTTTTATTATATTATTTAATATTTAAATGAAAATTGATCATCATTACCATTGATAAAATATCCATTGAATCGTGATCACATAATTAGTATAAATATTGGTTTTTAAAAAATCCATTTGACAGAGATAAAGGAACTGAAGGTCTCAACCTATATAATTGTACCATATGAGGCCCATTTATTGGAGCTTCTAAGGGAGATTATATGACTATGATTTTACCTTTCCCAAGTCCAAGCTTAGATCTAACAAACTAATCATGATAAAGAATCATTTATAGTAAAACTTCAAGGACATTGAGATTGTGGATCAAAACATGTACACTGAACTAGCCCATGAAAGACGTAGCGTCACACACCTTACTCATAAGTCATTTTTTGATTTATTGAAATTATATGTATCAATACCATAATAAAATTAATGTTCATATTTTATTTTAAATGGAATAATTTTTATATTTTCTTCTTATTATTATGTTATAAATGACATTCATTTTCATATAATAAAACAATAATTTTGTTAGTATCCAACATTTATTAAGACACCTATTTTGATGAATTAATGGATTTTATAAATAATTAATATTTCAATAAAATATTATTAACAAATAAATTTTATTAAATATAAATCATCATGTTTTTTAAGACGTAAAATCTATTTTTTTATAAGGGTTTGAAAACCATAATTATAAAAAAAATCTAAGTAATTCTTAGTAAATGGAGTTTATTATTTTAATGGATAAAATTAAAATATTTAGAAAATTATTTTTATAAAATTAATATTATTTTTTGAATAAAAATGTAAAAAATTAACCAATGGTGAATTTATCGTAATTTATGAGAAAATCAAATTTTTATGTAAAAAATTAAATACCATCTAAATAAAATATATTTATTACAACATAATAATGAACAAAAATTGATGTAATAAGTACTATAAATTTTATGGCCCCATCCTTAAAACATTACTTAATATTGATTTAAATCCAAAATTAACATTGAGAATCTTTTCAGGTTAATAATTTTTTAGAATTAGGCCATAACAATTACATTACATCTCAAATATTACAAATTAGACACTTCTAATCACTATAAATTTTTTTCAGAAAATAAAAAATCTTAATAGAAAACAAGAATTATTTTCATGATATAAATCTTCTTGAATTATTTCATTCTATTACCCTTCCTTATACACTATGAAAAACATTTAAAAAACATGGGATGAGCATAAAAAGATCAGTAAGGGTAATAAAATAATGAAAGAAAACATTAGTCCATCAATACATTCAAATCATAAGCTCTTTAACATTACTCATGAAATAATACGATTTATGAATAACACATAAAAATTTTAAATAATAAAGTTAACTTATGGAATCCATATCATACTTAAATTATAGCTTTCACAACTACATAGTGAGTTATGTTTGGAATTCCCATCATAGTATATTCCTTAAATCTCTTAGGAGAAACCTTAAAATTTTACCTCCATTACGTTCCCCAATTCATTAGAGAGTTATCCCAGGCTCACCCACCCTAGGTTTATCACATAACCATCCATATACGTAAAAAATGCCCAAGAACCATGTCATAATCATAACACATGAACAAGAATAAAGGAAAGAAAAAATTTCCACATTGCAATCACAATATAACATTTCAATATATCGACATAATCAATCAATTCTCAAAACCATTTTCAATACCAATATATGTAGAAAGAGTATATGGTATTTATTTTCCTTTTTAAAACATTAAGGATTGTTAGGGAAGCCAAATATTAAGTAATGCACATGGTGGTGGAAAGGTCATTGCGTCATTTAGTATAAATATTTGCAGAAAAAATATCCCCTTTGAATGAAATTAAAATTCAAAGGTGTTTATTATACAACGTATAAAATAAATTCATGTATAAAAGGAAGTATGCCTCAATGAAATGATATTGAGACGAAGTCCCATACAAAGATAATTTTAGAAATAAAATAGATCAATTATGTGTATTCACTATAGGTACACATAAGTAATTTAAAAATACAAGATAGTACATAAAATTTTATTTCTAAAATAATCATAGATTTACATAATCATAAAGTATAATATTAACCCAATTAATGGAAATTGGGATAGAAGTTACCTTTCAAAAATTTAGCAGCTTGACGACATCACTTAAAAATTAAAAAAAAATAGTTGATGTGAGATAAAAGTGTATCTCAACATATGGAAATAAAATTTAAAACAATAAAAATATTTAATAACATATCCCAAAATAATAAAATCGAAATTAAAATACATAATATAAAATAATTCTTTGACTAAAAGACGAGGGTGAAAAGTTATCTTACCTTGTGTATGACTTGTCTTGTTCATTCATTATCTCTATGAATGATAAAAATAAGTTAATTATAATTTCTACTGAACCTTTTTAATGTTTATTATTTCTTTTATATCACTTATTACCCTACTATAAAAATCATATAATTATTCAATTTCATATCGGTCTTTTGGTCGATGTTCGGTACTTGATTTCAAAATGAACTTGTTATAATTAAAAATTGTCCATGTTGTCAAAATTCCATTATCTCCATAACAATATTAATTATTTAAATATAATATATATCCATTATATAAGTATTTAGATCCATTATATATGTATTTTATAATAGTTCATGAAATTTAGATATAAGAAAATGAAATGTGTCATTCATGGAGACGGTAAGTCGTACGTACGCATGAATGCTACTTTCATTTCTTTTTTAAAATTTTTAAGGACTGAAAACTAAATGATACAAAGGTATATTATAATTCCATTATAATATCTAAGTTATATATGTTACATAAGTTCATTAATTCTATCCTTTATAGGTTTCATGTTTAGCGTTAATGAGTCATATAACTTTGAGGGGGCGGTAGTCCGCACTTCCTCAAATGAAATTATCATATTAATAAAACATGGAAATAAAAAAGGTATATTCTAAATGATAATTATAGAAAAATAGATATATAATAAATATAATAAATATCATATATAATTACAGTTCCATCACAATGGCCGCCATAAGAGGTCGTAGGAGAAATCGAACAATCATTGTTTCGTGAGGCAGTAGTTCGCCGTCCACAGAAATAGTATGTTCTAAATCTATTAGATAGAGGTGTGTGTAAGTGTAGTTTGAATCCTTATCATAAATAAACCTAGTTTATTGAAGATATTGGGTTTGTTATGTAATAAAATATTAATAATAGAATAGCGAGTGAAGAAGTATAACAATGGAATGTAATTTTAGAGAAGTCGCTAACTCTTAAAACTTGTAACTCTATTCGATTTGAACCAAAAAGATTTCATGAATTGACTTATACCTAAGGGAAAGATTCTTGGAGGAAGAGAGAGATTTTTGGAGATTATGTGATTAGAGTTTGGTCGATCCAATGGTCTTTAGAGGTGTGATTATATGGGTTGGTCTAAATGTACTATTTAGAAGAGTCTAGAAATATTATTTTATTATAATTTTATATTCAGGTTATAAAGGATAAAAAGTTATTTAAGTAGAATATATGATTATTATGGATCAAAATCCTCTAATATAATTTATTTTAGACAAGTTTAAGTCATAAAATTAACCTTATCTTTTAGATTTAACCTTTAGTTAACTAATATAACTTTTAGTATGTCATCATGTATATTCATACTATATGGTTAATATATTAACAATAAAATGACAAGAGTCCCAAATATGGATCACTAGTGAAATTTTTAACATCATATATGTCATTTTTTAGAATCATAGATTTTTAGGATTACTTTATCATTTTATAATATAGTATTTATTTTAAAAACTCATTTATGTAAATATATAAACTATTAATATCAAGACTTTTAAAAACTATATAAAGACATGATTATATAGAAAAAAATACATTAATTCAAATATAGAAAGTTATAATCATCTATAAAATTCGTTTACGGCCTAAATATTTTCAAAATAAATTTATTTTAATATTTATAATCTTATTTATTTAAATCTTTCATTAATATGTTAATCACTACATCACCATTGTGTCATAAATAATTTTATATACATGATGTCTAAAAATTATAGAAAAAATACAATGATATAGAAAATCATTTTATCTATCTAATTATTATTTATAGTAAAAAAATCACTTATATTAGCCCATATAAAAAAATTTACTAAAATATATATGTTTATGTTACATTTTCCTTTAAATTAATTTTTATAAAATTTCATTATCACTACAAGTGGCTCCATGGGGTCCCAAAATCGTCCAAAGGATACCCATGGTCGGATATGTTTAATACAATATGGTTAGGACATGTGTTAAGGAAATTTAATATTATTATAATATTATTTGTTTACCCTTATTTTACAGATTTAACCTTTAACCATGATAAATAAAATATTTACTGAAGTTACTATTCATAATGTATAAAAATAAAAGTTACCTATTTACAAAATTTGAACCTCCTGATTCAAAATATGGAATACATTTTTCCAAATTTAATATACATATGTTTCAGAAATTTATTTAAATTTAATACCTGTTGTCAAAACAAAAAAGCGTGTTTTTAAGAAGTATTAACTAACAAAAGATTTACATTTATTTTTGTGCAATTTCAAAGTGAAATTACTTACAATGACCAACATCGGAATAAATTTTAAAAATATATCCCAATTAAATTTTAAATCCAATTAATAAGAGAATCTAACCATATAAATAAATCAAATGAAAATATAGTTTTGAATTAAAATGCAGTATTTTCACTATTCATTAAAAAATGTACTTTATCAGAAAAATAACAAAAAATTACCCAAATTAAATTTTGAAATCCCCCTTATAAAGAAGAAATTTTCTTTCCAATGGAACATATAGATGTGACAAAAACTAGATTTAAAAAATGGTTCTCCATCCAAAGGCTGTAAATTGACCTTTTAAAGAATATTAGAGTATTTTATGATTAAAATCGGTTTAATTCTTATTTTAAGCCTCTAAAATTTATTGGATAAAAGTAAAAACATTTAAATATCATGTGTAATCATATTGTAGATATTTATGTCAATTTCATCCAATATAATGGCTAGGAATTAACTATGATTTAAAATAATAATATTATTATATCATTTTTTGGTATAACTCAATGTTGTATGCAACATAAGATTTCAAAGAAACCTATTGTTGCGTGTCGAGTACGCTATCTAAAGAAGCATCCCATTTAATGTCAAATTAATATTTTATTCATAAGTTTTAATAGAAATAAAAAATTATTATTCTATAAATACTTTTGTTGTTACATGCTTCCCCCTTTTGGAAATTGAATCCTCACAATTTTTAAATTGGGCTCAGAAACATCATTAAATGTACCACATCATAAAGGAGTCAATAAAACAATCACTATAAAAGGTAGATGGAGAATTAAAAAGGTCACTTTAAAAAACCCATACTAGGATTCCTTGTATGAAAGCATGGATATTGAAGATAAACTATGTGTGAGGTTCTGATGGAGAGTGATAGAAAACATGATCAAGAGAAAGTTTACAAAATGAAAACCAAAAACATGTGAGGGATTAAATGGTCATTGTTTTCCCAGTAGGAAAATTAAATGGACAATGTTTTTTTAAGTTCCTTTTCATAAATTTGAGGAATCATTTTACTACATAGAATAAGAACATACAGAAATATACTTACCTTTCATGTAGAGTTTCATCCTTTAATATATATCTACCACAAAATTTTCTTTTCTCAAAATGTTTAATATTCAAGATGACCTGGTCACACATAAAGTGCTATAATCAAATTCTAGATAATCACATAATCCAAAAAATATGAACAATATATTTCACCTGTCTTTAGTCATTAACGAAAACGAAAATGGTTAGTACGAGATGAGATGATCCCCAAAAAGGAGAATACGTTATAAAAAAATGAATACTACTCTTAATCACCAAAATTGAACAATAAATACTAAAATATCAACAAATTCCACTCAATACACAATTTTCCTCAAAATTATTCAAAAAAAGCCAAACTAAGATTGAAATCCAAAATTCCAATGGATTTGATCACATAGTTTTCCCCAAAAACATTAACACTTAACTCCAAATAACATCAACTACTCTTAAAGTCTCATAATAAAAAAAATTTAACCTAATCACATATTATTTATAATAAGTTAATCATTTCCATAAATAACCCAAATCACCATATATCTTCAAAAAAATATAAATTCTTCCAAAATAAAATTTCATCCATTACTACACAAATGAGATACCATAGTATTCTATTTCCCTTAAGCATATATATTTTTCCCAAAAGAGAGAATGTCTTCCCAAATAACCGTTATCACTTAATCAACAAATAATTTTCTTAGACTAAGGACATCCATTTGATAAAATATAAGTTCCGAAAATAAACGAATTATTTTTCAATAATATAATTTTACTAAAAATAATAAGTCATACTAACCAAGGAATTCTCGTAGTCTAGTGGTAGGTGAATAAATCGCATTCTCACTTTGGTTTGGGTTTGATTCTCATAGCATTGTCAGATGTTATGGGTGGTCCCATGGTCTGCGTGTTGTACTTTTTCAAAAATAGTATAACTATAATAACATTAAAAAAGATATAAAATCCTTAAAAATATCCATAACCTATTTTGACCTCAAAGGTTATTTCATACCTCACATTTTGCATCCCAAAAACTAATAACCCATAATTACCTCAAAAAAAGTTCACTTGAACCACTAAGGTTATCCATTATGTCCACCCAAGAAGAGATAATTCTTTCTTTAATAACATTTTAACATATCAAACCTTAGGTTTACACATAATAAGAAAAGTCTTCCAAAGTAATCCAATCACTAATACATTTAAACATGTCATCATCCATAAATCTAACATAACTCTTCAATTTCGGAAATGTAAAAATCATAATCATCAAACATTATTCATGATCATTTATACATTTTATTCTTCTTATTATTTTATACTTATTTACTATAAACAAAATCATCCATAATGTACTATGATATCAGTAATGTCAAAACATGAGCTAAGAAATAATCCATTCCTTCCATTGGGCATTGTCAGTTTCCTCATCCTCAATTAGAATGGCATTAGGTATGGGTAAACATATATTTTTATAGTTATGGTTATCCCATTCCCAAACCTTCTTTGTAGGACAATGATTTTTATAATTACCATGCACACCACATTTTAAAAATTCAATTGATCCCTTAGAAATAACTTCTTTCCCATTCCTTGAGTCAACTAGATTATTCCTCTTTCTAGGGTAGGTTATTACTTTGTGGCCTTCATTACTAAATTTGAAACATATTGTCATCCATTTGAATCATTTTCTAGGTTTTTCATTCCACATCCTTGATACATAGGTTTTTGAATATACATACCATTATTATTATTAACTGAACTACCATTGGTATTGGTTTCTCGCATATATGATGCCTTAGAAAAATTTCCAAGGCTCAAGTGGTTAGTCATGACTCCAGATAGTTGGTTGAGAAAAACCACATGATTTCTCATTGCATCTCCCATTTAATTAGGTTTCTTATTTAGAAAACCACCACAGTTTCCTTCACATCCATTGTTACTTTGGTGCCTGCTAGATCTAGCCATTTACTAAAACGAAAAATTTCAGTGTGAGTATATCTATAAAATCATCATATAATATATTATGAGGAGGGTAAAAACTAAGATATACTTATTCAGGTTATCTTAAACCCATTAAACATATCTAAAATAACAATGACTCTTTCTAATATACTAACCATTATGGTTTTGTCAGTTATGCTTAAATTACACCCTAACCACTGTATTTATCTAAACCGACCTCTAATACCAACTATAAGGCATCATCTTTAAAACATTACTTAATCATGAGTTAAATAAAGAATTAACATTAAAGATTTTTTAAAGTTTAGAGTTTTTGATAAATAAGCTATACCTATTACATTACATCTCAAATATGAAAAAGTAGACCCTTCTACATAGTATCATTTTTTAATAAAATAAAAACTATTAAAAGAAAACAAGAATTCATTTCTTGATATAAGTCTTCTTGAATTCTTCCTTTCTCTTACCCTTCCTTATGACCTATGAAAAACATTTCAAAAACATGGGATGAGCATAAAAAGCTCAGTAAGGGTTATAAAGTAAAGAAAGAAAAAAGTATTTCATTAATATATACAAAACATAATAACTTTAACATACCTCATGAAATCATATGATTTATAAATAACACATAGAAATCATAAATAATAAAGGTAACTTGTAGTATCCATATTATACATTCATTGTAGCTTTCACAGCTACATAGGGAGTTACATTTGGAATACACATCACAGTATATTACCTAAATGTATTCAAGGAAACATTAAAATTTACCCCTATCACATTACCTAATGTATTGGAGAGAATTCTAAGGCTTACCCACCCTAGGTTTATAACAGAACCACCCATATATGTAAACAATTCCCAAAAACCATAACATAATCACAACATATGAACAAGCATAAAGGAAAGATAAAATTTCCACATTGTAATAAAAATTTAATATTTCAATTAATTTATATAACAAATCCATTCTCAAAACCATTTTTAAAACCAAAATACATAAAATGATTATATTTTATTTATTTTCCTTTTAAAAACATTATGGCTTATTATGGAATCCAAATATTAAATAATGCTCACAGTGGGGGAAAGCTCGTTGTCACCACATATGTTTAAAAGAAACATTATTTTTTCATTTAGTAAAACACTTCGTAGAAAAAATATTCCCTTTTAATGATATTAAAATCCAATGGGGTTTTATTATATTGTGTATAAAATAATTTCATGTATAAAACAAAGTATGCCTCAATGAAATGAGATTGAGATGATGTCCCTAACAATGATCATTTTGTAAATAAAATTGATCGATTATGTTTATTCACTCTAGGTACACATAAGTAATTTAAAAATACAAGATAGGACATAAGAATTTATTTCTTATGTAATAATATCACAATATAATAATGAACTATATGATTAACTCAAATAATGGAAATTGGGTTAATAAGTTCCCTTTCAAAAATTCGGTAGCCTAACAACATCACATTAAAATTAAAAAAATGAGTTAATGGGAGAGAAAGGGGTCTCTCATAATATGGAAATAAAATTTATAGAAAAAAGTATATATAATAACATATACCAACATAATAAAATGGAAATTAAAATATATAACATAAAAGAAGTCTTTGACTAAAAAAGGATAGTGAAAAGTTCTTTTACCATGTGTCCGACTTGTCTAGTTCGTTCTTTATCACCCTGAATACTAAAAAATAGTTAATTATAATTGATTTAGATCCCTTTTAAAGTTTATTATTACTTTTATATCACTTATTACCCTGTTATAACAAGCATATAATTATTCATGTTCATCTAGGTCTTTTTGTCAATGTTCGATACACGAGTCAAAAATGAACTTGTTATAATTACAAATTGTCCACGTGGCCAAAATTCCATTATCTCCCGAATTTTAATCATGATTTAAATATCGTATATATCCCGTATATATGTATTTTTATCCATTTTATATGTATTTTATAATTCTACATACCATTTGAATATAAGAAAATGAAATTCATTGTTCATGGAGACGGTAACCCATACATACACATGAACACTACTTTCATTTATTTTTTTCATTTTTAATTGAATGAAAACTAATTGATAAATAGATATATTATAATTATAATGAAATATATATATTATATATGTTACATATGTTCATTAATTCCATCCTTTATATGTTCCATGTATAGCATGAACGAGTCATATCACTTTAAGTGGTCGGTAGTTCTCTATTCATCAAATGAAATTATCATTTTTATAAATCATGAAAATCGTAAAGGAATGTTCTAAATGGTAATTAATGAATCATAGAGATAAAATAATTATCATGAATATAATATATAATTATATTTCCACCATAATGTCCACCATAAGAGGTGGTAGGGGAAATCGAACAATCATCATATCGTGAGGCAGTAGTTCGCCATCCACAGAAACAATATGTTATATACCCATTAGACATAGGTGTTTGTAAGTGTAGTTATAATACCTTTAAAAACAATAACCTAGTATATTTAGGATACTTTTATTGTTATGTAATAAAAGAAAAATAATATAATAGGTAGTGAAGTAGTAAAATAATCGAAAGGAATTTTAAAGAAGGCGATACCTCTTTAACCGTATAACTCTCTTTAATTTGAGCCAAAAGGATTTCATGAATTTTATTATTCCTAAGGGAAAGATTATAGGAGAAATAGAGTGATTTTAAGAGCATATTTGATCAGATTATGGACAAGCCAAGGGTCTTGAGAGGATTTATTAAATGGGTTGGGGTGAATCCCTTTTATAAGAGGGAGGATGTACTATTTAGAAGAGTCTAGAAATATATTTTTATTATTATTTCATTCTCGGTTTCTAAAGGCTCCATAGTTTGATAAGTATAATCTAAGATGATGATGGATCAAAATAATCTCAAACAATGAGTTTTAAACATGTTTAGGGCATAAAATTAAACTTAACTTTGAGCTTCAACCTTTAGTTAACTAATTTAACTTTAACCATGTCCTCTTTTATATTCATAATATTTGTCTAATATATTTATTATAAAATGCCAAGAGACCCAAAAATGGATTACTAATGACATTGTTAACATAATATAGGTCATTTGACTGAATCATATAATTTTAGGATTATTTTATTATTTAATAAAATAGTATTTATTTTAAAAACTCGTTTATGTCAATTTATAAACTTTTCATATCAAGATATTTAAAAAATCTATAAAAACTTGATTTGTAAAAAAATCTACATTAATTCAAAGATAACAATTTATAAATATCCATAAAGTTATTGGATTTCATAAAAAGATTCAAAATAAACTTATTTAATATTTATAATCTTATTTATTCAAATCTTCCATTAATAAGGTAATCACTACATTTCCATTGTGTCATAAATAATTTTATTTATTTGATGTCTAAAAATTAAAAATAAAATACCATAATGTAGGAAATATATTAATATTTATAATTATTATTTATAGTAAAAAATATCCCTTATATAACCACACCTAAAAATTGTTTTATTAAAAGATATATGTTTTTGTTACATTTCCCTTGACTTTAAATTAATATTTATAAAATGTAATATTCACTTAAAAGTGGCTACATGGGGTCCCAAAATCCACCCAAGGATTCCCATGGTCGTACATATTTAACCCAATAGAGTTACGACACATGTTAGGGTAATTTAATTTTATTATAATATTATTTTTTCCCTTGTTTACCAGATTTACACTTTAACCACGGTAACTAAAATATTTACTAAAATTACTATTCATAATGTCTGAAAATAAAAGTTACCTATTTAAAAAATTTGGACCTCCTGTTTCCAAAATTGGAATCCATTTTTTTAAATTTAAAACACAAGATTTTCAAAAATTAATTTAAAATTAATTCTCATTGTCAAAACCAAAAAACGTGTTTTTATGATGTAAAAACTACCAAAAGATTAACATGTGTTTATATCCCATTTCAAAGTGAAATTACTTACAATAACCACACTGTAATAATTATAAAAATTTAATCCTATTACTATTTAAGCCCAATTAAAAATATTATCTAACCATATAAATAAATCAAATGAAAATGCGGGTTTGACTTAAAATGTTGTTTTTTTAACTATTCATTTAAAATGAACTTTATTAGAAAAATACAAAAAATTTACCCAATGAATATTTTGATATCCTTTTTCTAAATAAAAGGTTGTTTTGTCAAATATAACATATAAAAGTGACAAAAACAATATTTAAAAATGGTTCACCATCAAAAGGTAGTAAATAGGTTTTTTAAAGAATTTTAGAGTATTTTATGCTTAAAATCTAATTAATTTGTATTTTAAGACTCTAAAATTTATTAGATAAAAGTGAAAGCATTTAAAAAACTTGTGTAATCATATTGTATTTAGTTATATTCATTTCTACCAATATACTGGTAAGGAATTAAGTACCATTTAAAATAATATTATTATTAAATTATTTTTCGGTATAACTCAATGTTGTGTGCAATGTAAGATTTCAAAGAAACTCGTTGTTGGGTGTTGGGTACACTATGGGAAGAATTATCCAATTTAACATAAAAATAATATCTTATTCATAAGTATTAATTAAAATAAAAAATTATTATTCTATAAATACCTAGGTCGTTACATACACTACTAAAAATTCCATCTTTCCCAATGGTTTTAAATCGTTGAGATATCCACTGAAACCGTTGGGATAGTATTTCCCAACGGTTTCATAGCCCATTGGTATGTGAGGTGTGGAAATAGCCCTATACCAACAGTTACTAGAAAAATGTTGGCATATATGTTCTAAAATTAATCTATACCAACGGTTCTACTTAAACCATTGGTATATATATATACGAACGGTTGGTGAACCATTGGTACTGGTGAGTATACCCACGGTTTTCAGACCGGTGGTATACATTTTATTCCAACCTGTAGTATACCAACGGTTTTAGAACCGTTGGCATACCTGTATAACAATGGCTTCAGAACCATTGGAATAAAATGTATACCACCGATCTGAAAACCGTGGACCCGTAGTATACCAACGGTTTTAGAACCGTTGGCATACCTGTATAACAATGGCTTCAGAACCATTGGAATAATCTGTTCTGTGTACCAACGGTTTCATAACCGTTGGCATACTCTCAGAACCGTAGCTTTGTATACCAATGGTTGGCAGAACCATTTGTATACATCTTATATCCCCAAACCGGATAGCCTGAAAGTAAACAGCCAGCCTCATGCATGTGGACAGCCTGCATCTATTGTGTGGTTTTGGAAATGATGGGTGTGTTTAATGTTTGATATGTGTCTAACCTTTTAGGGGAGTGATCTCTAAAAGGGAAGCATGTATTTAGAAAGAGCTACTAAAAAGTATAAGAAGTGAATTCAGAAATGTGTTGGGCTGTCAAAATCTAAAATTTGTTTATAGAAAATTGAAAATTTGAAATATGTTTACTAAATCAGGAATTTGTGAATTGTTTTTTTACCCTGTGAACTGCTCTAAAAGTTTTTAGAGCCTGGTTATAGGAAATCTGAAATCGGTTTAAAAATTCCAGAACTTGTGGACAATTTTTATAACCTATGAACTACTCTAAAACTATTTTGATCATGGTTGCAGAAAATATAAAATATGTTTACAAAATTAAAAAAACATGTAAACTAGTTTTGTAACCTGTGAACTGCTCCAAAATTATTCTAAGTACGGTTGCATGAATATATAATTTATAGGTTCAATGAATGATTTTGAGAATGATTATGTATTGATTCCCTACTTGTCTCTCGTGATATTTCAAAGTGGTACCAAGAGATTCAAAGTTTGTGATGGTATGAATGTAAATCACTATCATTGAGTGGCGTCGGCCACATCATGCTTTGGATTAAGGCAGGGTTGACTCGTACACGTCACATATGACCAATGGATCGTTTTCCTAAAGTTTCAACAGAATCCGAATGCGTTTGGTCATTTTTTCGTTTTCCAGTTGTTGTTTTAACTTAAAATGATGTCCATTTTAATCAAAAGAGAGACAATTTGAGTGGTGTTAGACACATTTTACCTATGATTGGAGCGGGGTTGACTCGTACACATCAAAAATGGCCCATGGATTGTTTTCCTAAATTATCAACACAATCCGAATGTGTTTGGTCGGTTTTCCGTATGCCAGTTGTTGTTTTCACTTAAAATTCTATCCATTTCAGATAAAAGTGAGACAATATGAGTGGTTCTGGCCACACCAACACTCATATTGAGGCAAATTTGACTCATAAAAGTCACATATGACCAATGGATCGTTTTCCTAAAGTTTCAATAGAATCTGAACGCCTTTGGTTGGATTTTCGTATGTTAGTTGTTGTATTCACTTAAAATGATGTCCTCTTTGAAACAAAAAAGAGAAACTTTTAGTGTTACCAGCCACACCATGCTTCAAATTGAGGAGGGGTTGACTCGTATATGTCACATATGACCCATGGATCATTTTCCTCAATTTTCAATAGAATCCGAATGCATTTGTTCATTTTACGGTATGCCAATTTTTTCACTTAAGATGATGTTCATTTTAAACAAAAGAGAGACACCTTGAGTGGTGTCGGCCACACCGTGCTTCAGATTGAGGAGGGGTTGACTCGTACACATCACATATGAACCATGGATCGTTTTACTATAGTTTCAATAGAATATGAATGCGTTTGGTCATTTTTCCGTATGTCAGTTGTTGTTTTCACTTAAAATGATGTCCATTTTAAACAAAAGAGAGACACTTTGAGTAGTGTCGGCCACACCGCACCTTGGATTGAGGCGGGGTGTAATCTAACACATCAAAAATGACCCATGGATCATTTTCCTAAAATATCAACACAATTCGAATGCATTTGGTCAGTTTTCATTATGTTAGTTGTTGTTTTCACTTAAAATCATGTCCTTTTCAAATAAAAGTGAGACCGTTTGAGTGGTTTCAGCCACACTAGCCCTTGGATTGAGGTGGGGTTGACTCTTACAAGTCATATATGACCCATGGATCATTTTCCTAAAGTTTGAACAGAGTCTTAATGCCTTTGGTCGTTTTTCCATATGTCAGTTGTTGTATTCACTTAAAATGATGTCATTTTTGAAACAAAAGAAAGACACTTTGAGTGGTGACGGCCACACCGAACCTTGGATTGAGGCGGGGTTGACTCGTACACATCACATATGACCCATGGATCATTCTCAAAATTTTCAAAAGCATCTGAAAGTGTTTGGTCAGTTTTCCATATGTCGATTGTTGTTTTCACTTAAAATGATGTTCATTTTAAAGAAAATAGAGACACTTTGAGTGGTGCTGGCCACACCGCGCTTCAGATTGAGGCAGTGTTGACTCTTACATGTCACATATGACCCATGGATTGTTTTCTAAAAGTATCAAAAGAATATGAAAGCGTTTGTTCGGTTTTCCGTATGTCAGTTGTTGTTTTCACATAAAATGATGTCCATTTTAAGCAAAAGAGAGACACTTTGAGTGGTTTCGGCCAAACCATACCTTGGATTGAGGAGGGGTTTCCTTTTACATGTCACAATTGACCCATGTATCATTTTCCTAAAGCATCAACACAATCTGAATGCATTTGGTCGGTTTTCTGTATGCTAGTGGTTGTTTTTACTTAAAATCCTATCCATTTCAAATAAAATTGAGACGGTATGAGTGGTGCTGGCCACACCGACCATCATATTGAGGCTGTGTTTGACTCTTACATTCCCCATATGTCCCTTGGATCATTTTCCTATAGTTTCAACAGAATCCAAATTATTTTGGTCTGTTTTCCGTATGTCAGTTGTTATATTCCCTTAAAATGATGTCCTTTTAAAACAAAAGAGATACACTTTTATTGGTACCGGCCACACCACACCTTGGATTGAGGCGGGGTTGACTCGTACACGTCACATTTTACCCATGGATCATTCTCCTAAATTTTTAAAATAATCCGAAATCGTATGGTCGGTTTTCCATTTGTCAATTGTTGGTTTCACTTACTTTGAGTGGTTCCGGCCACACCGTGCTTCATATTGATGAATGGTTGACTCTTACACGTCACATATGACCCATATATTGTTTTCTTAAAGTTTCAACAGAATCCTAAAACATTGGGTTGGTTTTCCGTATGTCAGTTGTTGTTTTCACTTAAAATGATGTCCATTTTAAACAAAAGAGAGACACTTTGAGTGGTGTCAGCCAAACCACGCCTCGGATTGAGGCAGGGTTGACTCATACATGTCATAAATTACCCATTTATCATTTTCCTAAATCATCATCATAATCTGAATGCGTTTGGTTGGTTTTCCGTATTCCAGTTGTTGTTTTTACATAAAATCTTGCCCATTTCAAATACAATTGTGACGGTTTGAGTGGTTCTGGGCACACCGACCCTTGGATTGAGGTAGAGTTGACTCTTACAAGTACCATATGACCCTTGGATCATTTTCCTAATGTTTCATCAGAATCCGAATTCCTTTGGTCGGTTTTCCGTTTGTCAGTTGTTGTATTAACCTAAAACGATGTCCTTTTGAAACAAAAGAGAGACACTTTTAGTGGTACCGGCCACACCGCATATCGGATTGAGGCAGAGTTGACTCGTACACATCACATACGACCCATGGATCATTTTACTAAATTTTCAATTGAATCTAAATGCATTTGGTCGGTTTTACCTATGTCAATTGTTGTTTTCACATAAAATGATGTTCACTTTAAACAAAAGAGAGACACTTTGAGTTGTGTCGGCCACACTGTGCATTTTATTGAGGCGAGGTTGAATTTTAAGTGTCACATATAACCCATGTATCATTGTCTTAAAGTTTCAATATATTCCGAATGCGTTTGGTCGGTTTCCGTATGTCAGTTGTTGTTTTCACTTAAAATGATGTCCATTTTAAACAAAAGAGAGACAGTTTGAGTGGTGTCGGCCACACCACGCCTCAGAATAAGGCGGGTTTGACTCTTACACATCACAAATGACCCGTGGATAATTTTCCTAAATTATCAACATAATCCGAATGTGTTTGGTCAGTTTTCCATATTCCAGTTGTTTTTTTCACTTAAAATCCTATCCATTTCAAATAAAATTGAGATAGTTTGAGTTTTTCTGGACACACCGACCCTCGGATTGAGGTGGGGTTGACTTGTACAAGTCACATATGACCCATGGATAGTTTTACTAAAGTTTCAATTTAATATGAATGCCTTTGGTTGGTTTTCCACTTGTTAGTTGATGTATTCACTTAAAATGATGTCCTTTTGAAACAAAAGAGAGACACTTTTAGTGGTTCTGGCCACACCGCCCCTCTAGTTGAGGCGAGGTTGACTCTTACCCCTCACATATGACCCATGGATTGTTGTCCTAAATTTTCAACAGAATAAGAATTCATTTTGTTGGGTTTCCATATGTCAATTGTTGTTTTCACTTAAAATGATGTTCATTTTAAACAAAAGTGAGATACTTTGAGTGGTGTCAGGAACACCGTGCTTCAAATTGAGGTGGGGTTGACTCATAAACGTCAAATATGACCCATGGATCATTTTCCTAAAGTTACAATAGAATCTGAATGTGTTTGGTCGTTTTTCAGTATGTTAGTTGTTGTTTTCACTTAAAATGATGTCCAATTTAAATAAAAGGGTGACACCTTGAGTGGTGTCGACCACACCATGCCTTGGATTGAAGCAGGGTTTACTCGTACACGTTAAAAATGACCCATGGATCGTTTTCCTAAATTATCAACACAATATTAATGCATTTGGTCAGTTTTATGTATGCCAGTTGTTGTTTTCACTTAAAATATTGTCCATTTCAAATAAAAGTGAGACAGTTTGAGTGGTGCCAGCCATACCTGCCCTCTTATTGAGGTAGGGTTTACTCGTACAAGTAACATATGTCCCATGTATCGTTTTTCGAAAGTTTCAACAGAATCGGAATGCCTTTGGTCAGTTTTTTGTATGTCAATTGTTGTATTCACTTAAAATGATGTCCTTTTGAATCAAAAGAGAGACATTTTGAGTGGTGTTGTCCACACCACACATCGGATTGAGGCAGGGTTGACTCATACATGTCACATATGACCCATGGATTGTTTTCCAAAATTTTCAACAGAATCCGAATGCGTTTGGTCAGTTCTCTGTATGTCAGTTATTGTTTTCACATAATATGATGTTCATTTTAAACAAAAGAGAGACACTTTGAGTGGAACCGGCTACACCGTACTTCGGATTGATGCAGGTTTGACTTTTTCACATCATATATGACCCATGGATCGTTGTATTAAATTTTTAGCAGAATCTAAAAGTGTTTGGTCAGTATTCTGTATGTCAGTTGTTGTTTTCACATAAAATTATGTACATTTAAACAAAAGAGAGACACTTTGAGTGGTGTCAGCCAAACCGTGACTTGTATTGAGGCAGGGTTGAGTCGTACATGTCAAAAATGACCCGTGGATAGTTTTCCTAATGTATCAACACAATCTGAATGCTTTTGGTCAGTTTTCTGTATGACAGTTTTTGTTTTAAATTAAAATCATGTCCATTTCAAAAACAATTGAGGCGGTTTGAGTGGTTCCAGCAACACCGACCCCCGGATTGAGGAGAGGTTGACTTGTAAAAGTCACATATGACCCATGGATCCTTTCTCTAAAGTTTCAATAGAATCTGAATGCCTTTGGTCAGTTTTTCGTATGTGAGTTGTAATATTCACTTAAAATGATGTCCTTTTGAAACAATAGAGAGACACTTTTAGTGGTTCCGGCTACACCGTGACTCGGATTATGGCAGGGTTGACTCATAAACATCACATACGATCCCTGGATCATTGTCCTAAATTTTCAATATAATCTGAACGCGTTTGGTGGGTTTTCCGTATGTTAAGTGTTGTTTTCACTTAAATGATGTTCATTTTAAACAAAAGAGAGACACTTTGAGTTTTTTCGGCCACACCGTGCATCAGATTGAGGAGTTTTTACTTTTACAAGTCACATATAAACCATGGATCATTGTATTAATGTATCAATAGAATTGGAATGGGTTTGGTTGGTTTTCGGTATGTTAGTTGTTGTTTTCACTTAAAATGATGTCCATTTTAAACAAAAGATAGACACTTTGAGTGGTTTCGGCCTCACCGTGCCTCGGATTGAGGCAGGGTTTACTTTTACATGTCAAAAATGACCCATGGATCTTTTTCGTAAAGTATCAACACAATCCGAATGCATTTGTTTGGTTTTCCGTATGCCAGTTGTTGTTTTCACTTAAAATCCAGTCCATTTCGAATAAAATTGAGACGGTTTGAGTGGTTCTGGCCACACCGGCCCTCAAATTGAGTCAGGGTTGACTCTTACAAGTCAAATATGACCCATGGATCGTTTTACTAACGTTTCAATAGAATCTGAATGCCTTTGGTCGGTTTTCCGTGTGTCTGTTGTTGTATTCACTCAAAATGATGTCCTTTTGAAACAAAAGAGGGACACTTTGAGTGGTGACGGCCACACCACCCCTCGTATTGAGGCAGGGTTGACTCTTACACGTCAAATATTACCAATTTATCATTTTCCTAAATTTTCAATATAATTATAATGAGTTTGGTTAGTTTTCTGTAGGTCAATTATTGTTTTCACATAAAATGATGCTCATTTTAAACAAAAGAGAGACACATTGAGTGGTGTCGGCCACACCGTGCTTCGGATTGAGGTGGGGTTGACTCATACACATCACATATTACCAATGGTTCATGGTCATAAAGTTTCAATAGAATTCAAATGCGTTTGGTAATTTTTCCGTATGGTAGTTGTTGTTTTCACTTAAAATGATGTCCATTTTAAACAAAAGAGAGACACTTTGAGTGGTGTCGGCCACACCATGCCTCGGATTGAGGTGGGGTTAACTCATAAATGTCAAAAATGACCGATGGATCTTTTTCCTAAAGTATCAACACAATCCAAATGCATTTGGTTGGTTTTCTTTATGCCAGTTGTTGTTTTCACTTAAAATCATGTCCATTTCAAATAAAAGTGAGAGAGTTTGGGTGGTGTTGGCCACACCAGCCCTCGGATTGAGGTGGGGGTGAATAATACAAGTCACATATGACCCATGGATCATCTTCCTAAAGTTTCAACAGAATCCAAATGCCTTTTCTCAGTTTTCCGTATGTCAGTTGTTGTATTCACTTAAAATGATGTCCTTTTGAAACAAAAGAGAGAGACTTTGAGTGGTGATGGCCACACCGCACCTCGGATTGAGGCGTGGTTGACTCTAACACGTCACATATGACCCATGTATTGTTTTCCTAAATTTTCTACAGAATACGAATGTGTTTGGTCAGTTTTCCGTATGTCAGTTGTTGTTTTCACATAAAATGTTGTCCATTTCAAACAAAATAGAGACACTTTGGGTGGTGCCAGCCACACCGAACTTCGGATTGAGGCGGGGATGGCACATACATGTCACATATGACCCATGGATCGTTGTCTTAAATTTTCAACAGTATCTGAAACCATTTTGTCAGTTTTCCGTATGTTTGTTGTTGTTTTCAGTTAAAATGATGTCCATTTTAAACAAAAGAGAGACACTTTGAGTGGTGTTGGCCAAAACGCACCTCATATTGTCACAGATTTGACTCTTACATGTCAAAAATGACCCATGGATCATTTTACTGAAGTATCAACACAATCTGAATGATTTTGGTTAGTTTTCCATATGCTAGTTGTTGTTTTTACTTAAAATTTTGTCCATTTCAAATAAAATTGAGACGGTTTGAGTGGTGTCGGCCACACCGACCCTCATATTGAGGCGGAGTTTACTCGTAAAAGTCACATATGACCCATGGATCTTTTTCCTCATGTTTCAACAGAATCCGAATGCCTTTGGTTGGTTTTCCAAATGTCAGTTTTTGTATTCACTTAAAATGATGTTCTTTTGAAACAAAAGAGAGTCACTTTTAGTGGTGACGGACACACCGCACCTCAGATTGAGGCAGAGTTGACTCATACACATCACATATGACCCATGGATCATTGTCATAACTTTTCAATAGAATCTGAATATGTTTGGTCAGTTTTCCAAATGTCAATTGTTGTTTTCACTTAAAATGATGTTCATTTTAAACAAAAGAGAGACACTTTGAGTTTTGTCGGACACACTGTGTGTCGGATTTAGGCGGGGTTGACTCGTACACGTCACATATAACCCATGGATAATTTTCTTAAAGTTTCAATAGAATCTGAATGCATTTGGTTGGTTTTCATTATATCAGTTGTTGTTTTCACTTAAAATGGTGTCCATTTTAAACAAAAGAGAGACACTTTGAGTGGTTTCGGCCACACCACGCCTCTTATTGAGGCGATGTTGACTCATACATGTCAAAATTGACACATGGATCATTTTCATAAAGTATAAACATAATCCAATGATGTTTTGTTGGTTTTCTGTTTTCCAGTTGTTTTTTTCACTTAAAATCGTGTTCATTTCAAATAAAATTGATACAGTTTAAGTGGTTCCCTCCACAAAAACCCTCGTATTGAGGCGGGGTTAACTCGTACGAGTCACATATGACCCATGGATCATTTTCCTAAAGTTTCAACAGAATATGAATTCCATTGGTTGGTTTCCCATATGTCACGTGTTGTATTCAATTAAAATGATGTCCTTTTGAAACAAAAGAGAGACACTTTGAGTGGTGCCGGCCACACTGCCCCTCGGAATGAGGCGGGGTTGACTTTTACATGTAACATATGACCCATGGATCATTGTCCGAAATTATCAAATGAATCCGAATGCGTTTGGTCGGTTTTCCGTATGTCAATTGTTGTTTTCACTTAAAATGATGTTCATTTTAAACAAAAGAGAGACACATTGAGTGGTGTCAGCCACACCATGATTTATATTGAGGTGGGTTTCACTCTTAAACATCCCATATGACCCATGGATCGTTTTCCAAAAGTCTCAACAGAATCCAAATGTGTTTGGTCATTTTTCCATATGTCAGTTGTTGTTTCCACTTAAAATGATATCCATTTTAAACAAAAGAGAGACACTTTGAGTGGTATTGTCCACACCACGCCTCAGATTTAGGCGGGGTTGACTTGTACACATCAAAAATGACCCATGGATCGTTTTCCTAAAGTAGAAACACAATCCAAATGCATTTTTTCAGTTTTCCGTATGCCAGTTTTTGTTTTCACTTAAAATCTTGTCCATTTCAAATAAAAGTGAGATAGTTTGAGTGGTGCTGGCCACACCAGCCCTCGGATTGAGGCGTGGTTGACTCTTACAAGTCACATATGACCCATGGATCTTTGTCCAAAAGTTTCAATAGAATCCAAATTCCTTTGGTTGGTTTTCAGTATGTCAGTTGTTGTATTCACTTAAAATGATGTCCTTTTGAAACAAAAGAGAGACACTTTGAGTGGTGTCGGCCACACCACACCTAGGATTGAGGCATAGTTGACTCTTACACGTCACATATGACCCATGGATTGTTTTCCTGAATTTTCAATAGAATCCAAATGTGTTTGTTTAGTTTTCCATATGTTAATTGTTGTTTTCACTTAAAATGATGTTCATTTTAAATAAAAAAAGAGACACTTTGAGTGGTGTCGGCCACACTGTGCTTCGGATTGAGGTGGGGTTGACTCTTACACGTCACATATAACCCATGGATCGTTATCCTAAAGTTTCAACCGAATCTGAATGTGTTTGGTCATTTTTACATATGTCAGTTGTTGTATTCACTTAAAATGATGTCCATTTTAAACGAAAGAAAGACACTTTGAGTGGTGTCGGACGCACCGCAACTCCGATTGTGGCGGGGTTTACTCTTACATGTCAAAAATGACCCATGAATTGTTTTCCTAAAGTATCAACACAATCTGAATTCATTTGGTCAGTTTTTCATATGTCAGTTGTTGTTTTCACTTAAAATCCTGTCAATTTCAAATAAAATTGAGACGTTTTGAATGGTGTCGGCCACAGAGGCCCCTAGATTGTGGCGAGGTTGACTCTTACAAGTCACATATGACCCATGGATTTTTTTCCGAAAGTTTCAATAGAATCTGATTTTTCTTTGTCAGTTTTCCATATGTCAGTTGTTGTATTCACTTAAAACGATGTCCTTTTGAAACAAAAGAGAGACACTTTGAGTGGTACCAGCCAAAACGTGCCTCGGATTGTGGCGGGGTTGACTCGTACACATCAAAAATGGCTCATGGATCATTTTTCTAAAGTATCAACACAATCCGAATCCGTTAGGTCGGTTTTCCGTATGTCAGTTGTTGTTTTCCTTTAAAATGATGTCCATTTCAAATTAAAGTGAGACACTTTGAGTGGTACCGGCCACACTGTGCCTTGGTTTGAGGCGGAGTTGGCTCATACACATCACTTGGGCGTTTTGAGTGTCGTCAAGTGTGGATTGAAGATCCGGGTGAGTCTAATCCTCTTCTTGCTTCCTCTTTTAGATTAGGGGTTTCACTCTTCTCTTATCTTTTCCGAAGCTCTAAAACACTCTTTTCCATTGGGATTTAGGGTGAATCTTGAAGAGAGCATAGATTGGGATCTTGGGTCTAGGGAGGAGGGTTGGGGGTGTTGTCTGAGGGGCTGTCTGAGGTCCAGGGAGGAGGGTGGTGGGGTTGTCCGGGGGGCTGTCTCTGGTCCAGGGAGGAGGGTTAGGGGCTGTCTGGGGTCCAGGAAGGAGGGTGGGTAATATATCTAAAACTATATCTTGGTATCATACATCAAATTTCGACAGGACTGCGTACGACCGCGAGGTGTCGTCTTGGAGCAGGGACAAATCACGACATTACCATGGCGTGACCGTGGCGTGACCGCGGCGTGTTGGCCCTGTCCAGCAACATATGCGGGGAAAAATCTTCCGTCTAGGAGCGAAGGGAGCAGGAGGAGGCAGGGAAACATTCTGGTCATCGCCTCCCTCCCCATTAACTATGAGTGGGTAATGTATCTTAAACTCTATATAGGTATCATACATCAAATTTCGATAGGACTGCGAACCTCTGCAGGGTGTCGTCCTGGAGCAGGGAGAAATCATGGCATTACCGTGGTGTGACCACAGCGTGACCATGGTGTGACTGCGGCGTGACCGCGGCGTTACTGTGTAGTTACCATGGCGTGACCGGGGTGTGACTTCGTCGAGACCGTGGTGTGAACGCGGTGTGACCGCAGCGTGACGGCGGCGTGTTGGCTCTGTCCGGTGACATCCGTGGGGCAGCATCTTCCTTCCAGGAGCGAAGGGAGTGGGAGGAAGCAGGCCAACATTCCGTTCGTTGCCTCCCTCCCCATTAACTATGGGTGAGTAATGTATCTAAAACTCTATCTAGGTATCATACATCGAATTATGATAGTACTGCGAACTCCCACGGGGTGTCGTCCTGGAGTAGGGCCAAATCATGGCGTGACTGCGGCGTGATCGCGGTGTGACCTCGATATGACCACAGCGTGACCCCAGCATGTTGGGCCGGTTCATCGACATCTGCGGGGTAGCATCTTTCATCCAGGAGTGAAGGGAGCGGGAGGAAGCGGGGAAACATTCCGGTCATCGCCTCCCTCCCCATTAACTATGGGAGGGTAATGTATCTAAAACTATATCTAGGTATCATACATTGAATTCCAATAGGACTGCGAACCGCCACTGGGTGTCGTCCTGGAGCAAGGCCAAATCACGGCGTGATCGAGGCGTGGATATGGCGTGGCCGTGGCGTGACTGCGGAGTGTTTTCCCGGTCCAGCAACATCCGTGGGGCAGTATCTTTCGGCCAAGATTCCAAATATATCCTATTTAGTTGTCCTTCACATTATAGAAACCGATCTTATGTTATAAAAAACAGACTCTTGATTCAGTATTGTGGTATGATAAAGATATATATTTTATATTTTTTGTTTTAAAAAGTAGTTTTATTATAAAAACATGACTTTATTTATCAAATAAAACAATTATATTAAAGAAAACTTATTCAAGATATGAAATTAAATATAATTAAGCAGAATTATGAAAGAAGGTAAATTCAATTTAAATCATTCTTAAATTAAAGAGGCTACGAGAGGGACTCTACCTCAAGGTGGAACCAAGCCATCCACTTCGGCTCTTGGAGCTTTCTAACTAAAAGATGCTACTCCCCCACTGGGTATACGCACATTCACACACATTCAAGGACACCTAGCCCCTATGCACACACCCACATGGCCATGATCATGTGAATGGGGATCCTTACACATATGCTTATATGGATATTCTATTCTCTACTCATCTGTGTATGCATTTTTATATATATACATGGGAAAACCTCGCCACATACGTGTATAATCATTGCCATGGTTGACTATACACAAAATGGGGGAACCCACATACATATACTTACTTACCTATGCACATGCAGGCGAGTCACCCTTAACTTGGTGACTCGAAACCAAGGAGATGGGATCAATGCACTACGAAAATAATATTAAGAACCCTAAAACACATAAAGGACCCTACATAACCAGAGAAAAACCAACCAACAACATTAAATCCTTACCTTGATTGGCAAGAACCAAATCCACCTGAACCCACACAAAATGATCCCACACCATACCAAAAACATAATATGGAGTCAAAAACGTTGAAACCCCCAAAATATATGAGGTGCGAGACAAGTAGTAATCATAGAATCATACCTTGGTTCAAAGCCGGCAGAATGAAACAATCCGAACCCCTTATAGCCTCCTTTGTAGAATATAACTACTCCCTGTCCATACAAACCAGTAAAAGACCTAATTGGACAATGCGATAAAGAAAATAAAATAAAAAATAAACTAAAACAAACTTGTCTCCTATGACTATACATGTCACCACCCAACATATAATAACCACAATGCCACATGGGTCAAATCATGTTCCTGAAGCAAGGAGGAAACAAATCCATATTTCAAAATGATACTATCAAAAAGTACATTCCTATTAATTAACAATTAATCTTCCTATAAATGGTATATAATTAGTTTGGCTCTAGTTTCAGCTTAGTTTGGTTTTGTTCAATACAAGTTTGTTTGGGAAATTACATGGTTACACCATTACTAAAGGGTCAAGATAGGTTTTGGTGTAATGTTATTGTAGAATGGAAGGATGAATAAATTATTAGAAGTGATTCCAACTAATATTCAATGATCAAAACTTCCTAGATGAGATTAAACAAGCTAGATCTTGAGATCTCTTAGATATTGAGTAGGAAAAATTGTTAGTGATTGAATATGAATCAACATTCACTAATCTGGTAAGTATATGTCAAATCATATGATAAATATAAGGCTTAACGCATGAATATTTGTGATGAATCTATGACTAATGATGTGATCATGGACCAGTCTTTTGATTTTTCTCACCTATATATTTGTGGTTAGTATGATGTATTTGGAAAATATAGGTTTTACATGAACATGGAAGGGGAGTTATTTTATTCTTCATTCAGGTGGAGGGAATAATTCATTTAGTAGTTAGAAGATGAAGTATAAGCACCTTTATGGGTGATCAACCATTACTTAAATTAATTGTTTCATTAAATAATAATTCTTATATATATAAAGACAGTATTAAGAGCCTCGATAGACCCTTAAACAGTAACTTGATTATTCGATCATAGATTTCCAAGGGATTGATTATAACTATGTTCCATAGGATTCATGGAGTCTAAGGATGGTAAATGAAATTAAATATATTAACATAATAGACCTATAGATATGTGGACACCATATCTATAGGTCTCCAAGTGGATAAGATATCGATTGGGATATGAGTGGTATAACATATGTCTTATAATTTGGATGATATGTGTATGGACTGAATGTGGGTTTATATCAAGTAAAATATTCCTAAGAGGTGGGACTTATGGTGATAGATGTGGCAATTGTACGTCTAGTGTTAGATGAGGAAATAATTATGAGGATGGATGGGGCCTTATCTAGGTATCATTCATTGAATTCCAACAGGACTGCGAACCGCCGCGGGGTGTCATCCAGGAGTAGGGCCAAATACTGGGGTGACCACGGGGTGACGGTGGCGTGACAGTGGCGTGACCATAGCATGACCGCGGCGTGACCGCGGCGTGACTGCGGCGTGACCGCGGCGTGACCGCGGCGTGACCGCGGAGTGACCGCGGCGTGACCGCGGCGTGACCGCGGCGTGACTGCGGCGTGAAGCGGCGTGACCGTGGGGTGACCGCGGCGTGACCGCGGCGTGACCACTCTGTGACCGCGGCCTGACTGCGGCGTGACCGCGGCGTGACCGTGGCCTGACTGCGGCCCGACCGCAGCGTGTTGGCCTGGTCTAGCGATATCCACTAGGCTGCATCTTCCGGCTAGGAGCAAAGCGAGTGGGAGGATGTGGGTCAACATTCTGGTCATTGCCTCCCTCAAGGGGGAAATAGTTCCATTTAAGAACCACACCGCCTCATGGGTTAAATCATGTTCCTGCAAGCAGGGGGAAAACAATTCCATTTAAAAATCTCTTAATTTTTCATTATGTTCTTTATATAGAACATTGTTGAAAGCACCATACTAGTACACTTAGCCATTGAATATTCACCTATGCTACATTAGTTGAGTTGAATATTGTGCACATAACCCTACTAGAACCCCTCCGCGTTACACTGTGATTTGAGATTGACTACAAAACCATGCGTATATTTAAGCAGTCAGACATCACAAAATCCCAAACCAAAATTAAGAAACAATTATAATAGGAGATGAGTTATTGAAGGATTTAGAGGGCCTTATCTGAGGTTCTATGTTGTTGGGTTCTCCAGTTCTATCACATTCTATAACAAATGGGGCCAAAGATTAAAATGGATAGAAAATAATGACAGAGAAGAATTTATTAGATAAAACATTTGTCTGGAAATTTTTTTCATGAGGGAATGAAATGAAATATAATGACATCCCAAGTCATACAATGTCCTATTTCTTTGACCCTCTAAATTAGGGTTGTAAACAACCTTGAGTGCTCGCAAGAAAATTGGACACGTTGGACAAATACATGAATTCGGTTCAGATTTTTTCAAGCTCAAGCTGCGAGTAGTGGAGCTGAATTCAATGTTATAATAATACAATCAAGTTGGTCTCAAAGGCTAATCGAATATCTAATATTTTAACATGTTATTTTTATTCAATATATGTGTATTTAATTTCAATCTCGAGCTCTAATTCAAGCAAGATCTTGTAATTAAAATTATGGTAAAATATCTTAATCAAAACAATTCGAGCCTAATTGAGTAGCTGATCAAGTTCGAGGTCGAGCCGGTAATTTGATGCTCGATCAAGCACTGATTATAATAAAACCATTTCATTTCACCATAACTCATACATTCAATTATGTTCCATTACATTGTATAAAATCTCTCAAACATAAATGAAGGTATGATGGGAGTCATGGATACATACCCATAAACAGCATCCATCCATCTCTGTGACATGTGAGGTATCTATACACAGCATCCCTGGTGTGTTTAGAGGGTTCTCTTCCACAAGGAACACTATTGAGTTTTTGTATCATCCAGGATCTCTGCACACATTATCCCATCTTCAAGGACACCTATCGTGGCCTATAATGATCATTGTAGATATAACAGAAATGATATTTAGGGATTAAACAAAACTAAAACAACAAAAAATTCATTTTTTTACCGCGGAAAAAAATGTAGATACTAAAAATATAGGGAAAAAGCCGACATTGCACCCATTACAGTAGTACCAATAGAATAAGAAGCTGCCCAAAGCCAAGGGTGAGACCTCCCAATCAGCTAAAGCGCAAAGCCACCCAGATTCGACTCCACTGTAGCTACTCTAGCTCTTGGGGGGTAGGGGTCGGCCCCGAAAATATTATTTCCCAGGTGGTAGGAGAGGGAGCTGAGAGAGGATAATGTCTCGTGGGGTGTTCAGCCATGGGGGGTCTCGCGCACGACTGGAGATAGGGCTAGGGGATGTGGAAGAGGAGATTGAGCTCGGATGTCACCAAGAGAGGGAGACGAGAGGGGAGGGGGGAACATCACCGGGAGCCGAGAGGGGAGGGGGACATCCTCTTCAAGGAAGGAGCCGACAGGGGAAGGGGAACATCGCTGGAGGAGAGGGAGGGGGGCCGAGAGGTGGAGGCGGAGGTTGGGAGGCAGAGGCTGAGGCCTGGAGGAGGTCGAGGTCAGGGAGGGTAGGAGCGCATGGGGATGAAATTTCTCGATGGAGGGAGCCCTAATTTGGGTCTAATTTTTTCCAACGGTTAATAAAAACCGTGGGTAATACATCTCTTTCCCAATAGTTTTCATAAACCGTTGGAAAAAACCCACCATAAAATAGCCTATTTGAATCGTTTTAGTAAACTGATGTTATAGGTTCTTTTTCCCAATGGGTTTTCTAAACCGCTGGGAATAAAGTGTTGGTATAGGCACTATTTCCAATAGTGATAAATGGTATCCACAACCAAAAATATTGTTTCCTTTTAAAATAACATGAATTTAAGTTTATTTAATTAGTTTTTTAATGTCTTTATGAATTATCCAAAACCATTAATATACATTGAGGTTTTAAAAGAATATCCTTATGTGTATTACTCATTTCCACGTAAGAAATTGTATTATTTTATTATGTCTGGACCTTCGGAATATAAAACAATTAAAACTACTCCATTTGGAAATAAAAATTGGAAAAAAAATATGGTAAGGTTCATGGGTTTGGTTATTTTATTTTCTAGAATCCAGTTCCTATGTTTAAGAAATAATGATGAATTTCCCACTCATTTCCTATATAAGACCACCCAAGAACCCATTTCACTTCAATAAATATATATTTTAGAATGTACTTACTCTTCCCTAACCTCTCTAGAGTCCACCCAAGATTCCCCCAACCTCCCATGAATCCCCTCCCAGGAATTTGGCATCACGCTCTCAAGGTAAGGGATCCCCACCTTCTACTATTTATTCATTTTTCTTTATTATATTATACCTTACATTCAAAATTCATAATGTTGTCATATGTTTTTACATGTAACTATTACTGTCCATTTTCTATCCAAATGATGAGAGAACCATTTCTATCTCATCAACCCATTATATGAATTTTTAAGTGACACTGTTACTCAATCGATATTCCACCATGATTTTCCATGCCAAACAACTAGATAGTGAATACCCATAACCATTTCATATCAAGTGTGTTCACCATTTTGAACTTATAATTATTTATTAGGGACATATAATAATTTATTACACGATCCATTATATTGGTTTAATTTGTTATGGTAAATGGTTCTATGTTTTATGATCTACGTCAAACAGTTAACCATGAAAATTAAATGACTGTGATGGGAGAAACTGATATTATATAGTGCTCAAATAAATTATTTGTGTTTAGTCTAATGAGGCATTATGTTGGAAAAGAGAGTAAACATGATTCTTTTCTTGTACTTTTTCCACCATGATGCCTTAAAGGTTATCATTAACATAAGTTTATGATCACTGTTATAATATGTTTCCATATTTCCCATGATTCATTAATGTTATCATGATATATCATGTATTATTATCCATTTTTATGATTCTCACTCCTTTAATTCTCTATTTATATTCAAATTGTTTAAAATTTGTTAATCTCTTTATGTTATTCAATTTTTATTCCCTAACTGGACTTTACATCTCACCCATTTATTATGTATGTCCCCAGGTTATCCCATGTTGTTTTATGTGAGACTATGCTAAGGAATTTTTCAATAAAGATGATCCTTTAATTTTTTTATGTTTTTATTTAATGCATGTAATTCTCAAAGACACTATATATATTAATATTCTAAGATTAATTAATTTTATTTTTATGTAATAAATCACATATTAATTTGTGATAAAGAGAAGGTTTGTTATAGTTGGTATCAAAGGAAAATTTTAGTTTTTTTCAATTATGATTGGAAAACTCAAGTGGAAGCCTTAGGGATAAAAATATGTATAAGAAAAAAATATCTAAATTTTGGTAAGTATATAGCAGGTGGTTTATCGTTTAAATACATCCCTATCTAGATACTATAAGTGAATGTGGCTCTGTATTGATGTATATAGTGGTAAATTCTGAAAACATCGCATTGGGATAGGCTTTACTAAAAACAAGTGGATTACAATAGGATTTTTTGCCCACCTAGTTTGGCACTTCTAAGGGATATGCTTTCTTAAATTCAAAATCTCATTACTAACCATTATTAAGGGAATAAAAAATACACAAAAGAATATATATATTAGGAAATAGATCATGGATAACATAAATTGACGCCAATAAATTCATAAGGTAAGTAAATACATGTAATTTATAAGTCATATAATTAATTTCATTATATAAATTTTCATTTGTGTAATAGTTTAAAAATAATCAACCATAATTTTTCCATTATTCTAAACAATTGCTTGAAATTAGAGGAATCTAGTAAACGATCATTACGACCAGAAATGTGATGACTAACCTAATGAGAAACTCTCCTTGATTAGAGCGATAATCACAAAAATTATGTAGTTAGTCTCTCAGATTACTCATGTTATTAGTAGAAACCTCGATCAAGAAGAGCATCCAAATACCCCTATGTTAGAACAAGTTTCGATTGAGACCATTATGAGAAAGAGACCATCAATATTCAATGGATCATTTGATCCCTTAATCATATAAAAATAGATCAACTCCATTGAAAATTCATTTTCCATCCTCAAATGTTCTAAGAAAGAGAATGTTCTACTTGATGTTTATCATGTCGAGGGAGAAGCTTATCAGTGGTGTATATTGATCATGAATATGAGTCTAGAGGATGAGATTGAAGTGATGAATTGGAAGGAATTATTGAAAATGTTTTTTGATAAATTTTAACCTCACACTCTCAAACTTAAAGCGTAAGGGGATATTTATTCCCTCAATAAAAATGATGAAGGATCTTTTGAGATGTATAATTCAAACATCACAAAACATTGATGACATGCCTTCAGATTTTTCATTACCATTGAATGAAATGTTTAATGCATCTTTTCTAGGACAAAAACTATTATACCAAATTCATTTTCAATCTGAGTCATTGATAGATATGAGTAAATTTTCTGATGTACCCTCAAAATCAAATAGATATCTATTAATCTCATAGGTATCGTGAGGATAAGAAGAAAAAAGTGGATTTTAATATTTGTGGTTCAATAGAGAAATAAAAAAGTTCTGTGAATTTTAAACATACCTCTTGTCAAATGTGTGTAATGAAGAGCCTTTGAAACTACCTAATGGGAAAAATGCATTATGTGTGGGATGTAAGGGAACCTAACTAGTGATTTTTGACAAGAGAAATACATTAACGCATTGGAGGAGAAGAATGAACCATTAAACCCACAACTTGTTGTTCATTGCATCAACTATAGGAAATATATAATTTTTCAAACCAATGAACTAATCCAATGGTTTTTTAAGACAAACAGAAACCACTAAGGTATCAAGGTTAAGACTTTTCCATCCCAACTATTAAGGTGGATTCTGACAACAAAGAGGTTACATGTTCTCTAGTTATTCATTCAATAATAGGGAACATAAATTTTAATTCTGGTTCTACATATTCATTCATATCACAAGATATTTTTATAACTATTCAAACATCACTACATAGCATGGATGTAGAGTTGTTGGAGAAAATGGAAAATTGGAAAATTATTTCATCTAAATTATATAACTCATTCCCTATAAAAATTTGTTGGTTGAATATCCCAATGATATTTTTGATACTCCCTTTGGTGGAATTTGATGAAATTATTTGTTTGTATTGGATTTACCTATAAAGAGCTATCATAAAATTATTTGAAGATGAAATCACCAACCTTAATGTTAACCATCCCCCGATTATGTAAAAATTATTAGAGGATGGTGAATCTAATTTAACACCAATATATCAAGAATGAATATTATTTACAATGAGCTAGAATGTCTATCTCAAATGATTGGTTCTGAAGAAAATATCAAACATGATGACATACCCATTATGAGGGAATATGGTGATGTTTTTCCAATGAATTTATAAATCTTCCTCCTAGATGAGAGGTTAAATTTTTAAATCAGGATTATACTTGGGGAATTACCATTATCCAAGACTCTGTATAGAATGGATTTTTTAGAACATATGGACCTAAAGAAATAACTACATTAGAATCTAGGAAAAGGGTTTATACGCCCAATTTCATCACCATGGGGTGCACCAATCCTCTTCATCAAGAATTATGATGGGACATTGTGCATTTGAAATGATTATGATTATCTCAAAAAGATCATGATAAAGAACATGTATCCTCTACCACAGATTTATGACATTTTCAGTCAGCTATATGGAGCATAATAGTTCACCATAGTGTATATTTGGTAAGTATGTTATTAATTAATTGTTTAGATCGAGGATATCCCAATGGCCACTTTTTGTACACAGTACGAGCACTATGAATTCATAGTGATTCCATTTGGACTCATTAATGATCCAAAAATATTCATGAAATTTATGAATAGTGTCTTTAGATATTTCATAAAATATATGTTGTTGTATTTGTATACAATATTGTAATGTACTCCAAAAAAAAATGGAGCATGATGAGATTCAGAGAACTGTTCTAAAGACTTGATAAAAGAATAATATTTAAGAAAAGTACAAAAATTGTGAGATTTTGTGGAAGTAATTATCATTATTTGGTCATATCACCAAATGAAATGGGATATCTATGGGCCCTTAAATGATAGAAGAAATTTATGGATGGTTGATGCTGACAACTGTGAAAGATATCCACAATTTCCTTAGATTATACGGGTACAATCATCGATATTAGAGAACTTTCTCATGATTTCCAAACCCTCAAACCAAGATAAATATGAAGGGATTTGTGTTTTCATAGAATGATGAATGTGAATATATCTAAAAAGAGTTTAAATGAAGGTTTATCACTTCACCCATAATCACACTACCCTTAAGTGTAGATCTTTAGGCAGTATTTATTGATGCTTCGAAGAAGGGCTTGGGTTGTGTGTTAATACATAATGAATAATTTATATCCTTTGCTTCAAGGAAGTTGAATTTTTATGAATAGAACAACCAAAGGCATGATATGAAGTTGGATGTAGTGATCTTATCTTTGAAAATATGGTGTCATTACATGATTTGGAAGATGTGTGAAATTTATACGGATCACAAAAACATCAAGTATAAATTCACACAAAATGTGATGAATATGAACCACTGAAGATGGTTAGAGCTGATCAATGACTATGACCAATCAATTCACTACCATATAGTGAGAGTTAATGAGGTGTAATATGCTCTACGTAGAAAGGATCTATCAGTTTTATCATTGATTAGAATTGAGAAGGATCTGAACTTCTTAGATATTAAAAGTATCGAAATGAGAATGATAAAGGAATTCAAATAATCAATCCATTAACAAATTATTGTTGAAATTTCCCTTATGAATAGGATAATGGATTATCAAAGAGATGATGTGGGCATTTGGAAGAAAGTGGAATCTATTATAAAAGGGTAATCCTCAGAGTTCAATGTTATAGAAGAAGTAGTTTGACGATTTGGGTCACAACTATACATAAAATCGAATCCAGTGTTAAATAAGTAGCTCTTAGAATATGCACAGAGTTTGAATTTCTCTATCCATCTAGGAAGAAAAAAGATGTATTGAGAACTTCGAGAAAACTATAGGAGGGAAAATATAAATAAAGAGATTGTGAAATATATATCAATATGTATTGTATGTATGCAAGTGGAGAGTGGATGTATAAAATATAGGGGGATGATGAAACCATTACCCATACATATATTGAAATGTAAAAACATCACAATGGTGTATTTTACTAGTCATTCAAAGACATCAAGAGGAAATAATTCAATCAAGGTTGTGTTGGATTGTCTTACCAGGACTGCACACTTCATTACAATTCAGGAGGATTTCTCTCTCGATCAACATTCACAGATACACATTAGAGAAGTGGTGATGCCTCATGGATAACCATTGTTGATTTTATATGATTGAGATCCAATACATAACTCAATGATATATAGGAGTCTCTAATAATCTATGAATACTATGCTTAACTTCAACATGAACTATCACCCTCAAATTGATTTCCAATCTGAGCTGACTATCTGGACACTAGAAGACATGTTGAGATCATGCTCAATTGAATTCAATGGAAGGTGTGATCTATATCTTCATCTGTTTGAGTTCTCATATAATAATAGTTTCCACTAAATCATACTAATATATAACTAGGAATCCCTTTATTGTAATAGGTTAAGAATACTTACATTCTATGATGAAGTTAGGGAAAGAAAAATTCTAGTTACTAAAATGGTCGTCGAAATAATGGAAAAGTTCAAGACCTTATAGCACAAGATGGGGGATGATCAGCGTCAAAAAAATATCTATGCTTAAAATCATCTAAAATACCTATATTTGGATGTTGGAAACATTTTATTCCAATTAATATCTGAATCAAATAAGTTCATGAGATTATGGAAGAAGGGAAAGCTTATTCCAAGATACATCATCCTCTTTGAGATCCATAATCCCAAATGAGAAGTAGAATATCGACTATCACCCCCACCTAACCTTTCTCTTGTATATGATGTATTCCATGTATCCCTTTTATGAATGTGCATAAGATACCCCACACATGTACTTAATCTATAGGTAGCATCATTGGAGAGGGATCTCTTATATAAGTATAAATTGGTGATGATCTTCAATCGTATAGAATCAATTCTATGAAATAAGGCAATGCACCAAGTCAATGATCTATGGAGAAAAAAAATTTTGAGGAATAAAGTTGGGTACTGGATGAGGTGATGAAATAGAGTTACCCTCATATGTTTAAATGTTGGAAATGAAAATTTTGAAGGACATTTTTCTAAATGATGGAATATCGTAACAACCCAAACATTTATAAGTAAAATTCCCATTTAGATTTAAATTAAATGTCTTGTTATATATTATTTTTATAGAAAAAACATGCACTTATTTGGTTTTCATATTTCCTATAGGATTTAAAATTCTGTTACACATTTTTACTGTTGATAATATATTCATTGAAAAATTATCACATGATTAGTATTAATATTGAGTTTTAATACATCCAAGTGACACAAAAAAAGGAAGTTATGGACTTAACCAGTAGAACCTTACCTTATGAATACTATTCTTAGTTATTTTGAAAGAGACAGGGATTTTCCCTTGACCAAGACCATTCTAGGATCTATTAGCATAAGAAGAAGAGAAATTTATTACCAAATAAGTTCAATCACATTGAGATCACGAGCCAAACCATGTATGTTGATCCACCCCATAAAAGTATCTCCATCGCACATCATACTCTAAAGGAGTTTTCCAGTGTTCTGATAGGACATGTATCAACACTATAATAATTTTAAAATTTATATTTCATTTTTTGTTTCATAATTTTAATATTTTATTTATATCATTAAATTATAAATGACATTTATTTTTATTCAATTAAACAAAAAAAATGTATTATTATTCGATTTTGATTTTGATTCATATTTTGATTATTTAAGGGGTTTTTGAAGTAAATAATTTGGTTGATAAAATATTATTATCAAATATATTTTATTAAATATAAATTATCATAAAAAATTTATGAAGTCAAATATAATTTTTATAAGGGTTTGAAAACTATTATTTTCAAAAAAACCCAGCATTTCTCAGTAATGTCAATTCTTATTTAAAAAAAGAAAATTCAAATATTTGTAAAACTATTTAGTTAAAGTGAATACTATTTTTTGGAATAATAATGTTTATGTTATCTAATTGTGATTGTTTCAAAATTTTCTCAGAGATTTTATTTTTTGGGTAAAAAACTAAATACCATATAATATATGGTGTGTATTATGGCATCATAATGATCGAGAAGATATGTAATTAATACTATAAATGGTATAAAATACCAAATTTATTTATTTCCTTTTAAATAATGTGATGTGATGTTTATTTTATTAATTTTATAAATATATTATGGATCCTCCTAATCATCATCGTCATTTAATTTTTTATTCAATGAAAAGAAAAGAGTACACGAAGTACATGATCTGTTTGGACAAACCAATAGTAGGGGAAGATTCTAGGGGGGCTAAAATATTGGAGACCAAGGTATGCTCTTCAAATTCTATTAACACCATCCAGTTTCAAACTATTCATGTCATGAAAAAAAACTCTCCGTACCAAGAATGTCAATCAAGGCTAGGTATTCCGCAGCCTTTTTTACTCTCCCATAAGATATAGGAAACTTTAATATCAAATCCCTTGATGGTTTAGGATTTTATAACAACATAATAGATATATCAATGAACTATACCCTACCCATTAATAGAATTATATAAGATCAAAGAATCTTTATTAGATTCAGTAATCCCTAAATTCATTTTCATTCAAATATTCAGTCCTGTAAGCATGGCCATCGCCTTCACATAATGTTAGTTACCATGTCCCCGCCTATTAGAACATTCCAAGATATGTGACCCACAACTATCATGGAAAATACCCCTCTATGGATCCAACTTATAATACATGATCCATCACTATTAAATTTCAAGCCCCTTGAAGGTGGGTTCCAATAGAACTAGTTTCCCAGATGACGGGGAACAGATCCAGTTGTACAAGTGCTAATGAATCTCTATAAGGAAGGAACCTCCCTCTAATTACCTAAGGCCATGGAAGATCAATAAGCATATTTTTTATCCTGTATATAATCATCCGACCATTTGAAACTATTAAATCATAAATATACGTATTTCTCACTTTCCACAGGCACTATAAACCTACCTGTAAAATCCCAATACGTTCCATTCTTTCAATTCCTCCCCCACCTGATCAAGGGTACCAGCATTCAAGGACGAACTGATCAGCCATAGTAGGAGATGAAAATTCTTTGAACTCAACCAAAAAACCCATACATCATGATCCCATTTCTATAACATAAAATATTGTTAGAGATTTCTTATTTATAACACTTAAAGTAAACACATCTAGAAACAATACAAATCCCACGCCATTTAACATTTTCATCATGAGGAATAGCTCCATTACAGGTCCTCCATGACATAGAGATATATTTCATTGGAATAGACTAGACCAAGAAGATATTATTCCATGAATTCACTGGATCCTACATGTTAAGGGTCCTATATTAATCCCTCGTCATGAAGTAGCCAGATGGAGAAGGTGTAAAGACACACATATCAGATTCTATGGTTAACACGATGAGGTAAAATACAACCTATTGGTCATTGTACAATACGAAACTAGTAAAATATGGGTAATTTAAGGCTTCCATGAAGGATATTTCCATATCAGGACATCCTGAATACCAAATTAACTCACCACTCTAGTTGTGGTGCGAAAACAACATATCACCATTCCTAACTAGCCAATGAGAATAAGGCCTAAGGTCATCACTAATGTAACCATAACTAGTCTAGAATGGAGTTTCATGTCCATAAAATGCAGTCATGTCTCCCACTATGTTACCAAGAATAATTTTACCCCATAACATGCAACATTATAGAACCTCCCTTTCTATCTTTGCATGAATGCACCTAAGAGTATCTTCAAGGCTACGAATGTTAATCCCACCTTCATGCATAGGGAGATCCATCCTACCCCATGAAACCCATTTTCCCATACCATCAACCTTAGGATACCATATAAAGATTGCAATAATTTATTTAATGTATTTGATTACCCCCTTGGGAACCTTGACAGAAGATAGCGAATGAATATGAGTGGACATAAGAACACTATTAGCCTTTGTTATTCTACATTCAAATGATAGGTAATTATTATTCCAGTTAATAAACTGATGCATATGAATGTTGAATAATGTTTCAAAGACATGAATCCAAAGCCTCCTAGAATATAGAGGTTCCCTAAGATAATCTATAGGGATTATTCCCTTCTGCATGGCTAGGACATGACCCACAGTAGACATCTAGCCCGATGTACAACTACTGGATATATAAAAACAGCTCTCGATCGTGTTAATTACTTGACCACTCCAATGGAAATATTTGTACAATAACCTATTCATACCATGAAATTATCTACTTGATGCATTCATGAAAATAATGGTACCATCGGCAAACATAAGATGAGACTACGAAGGGGGTCCTATCCTATGATGATAGGCAAGAATAACACTATGGATCGGGCTCCTATGAATAATTCGACTAAGAAAATATAGAACAATAATTAAAATACTTGGATATATTGGATCCCCCTATCAAATACCTTGGGTTCCTATAAAGATACCATAAATCTTTCCTATAAAAGACACTGCCAACCATGAAGAACAATAACAGCGAAAAAATATGTCAATCTTCCATGTTAAAAATCCCATATCTTCCAAAACATAGTTGATGAAACCCAATTATACTCGATCAAAATATATATTCATGTCATGTTTAATGGAAACATTATAACCTTAGGTTTTAAGGTTAATTTCCCAGACCATTTCCTGGTCCAAGGCTATAGCCCCTAAATAGTACGGCCCTTCACAAAACTGTGTTTCTCTTGAGATATCCAACGTTGTAGATGAATGGAAAACCAAGAATTGATGATATAATAAACGATCCTTTAAGTCAAATTACACATACTTATAGGGTTCTAATGGAGGATATATTTAGGATTCTTGGACTTGGGAATGAGCACCACAGTGGTGGAAGAAGTAGCACGAGGCAACAACCCACCCTTGAAAAAATCATGGATCGCTTCAATGAGGTCACCCTTAATAACCTCCCAGGAGGATCTATAGAAAGCAGCAGGAAAAATATCTAGCCCAAAAGCACTATCCAGATTGAGCTTCATCATAGCATAAAAAATCTCTTTTTCTTGAGGAAGGGATCCAAGCTCATCATTATCACAGTTTGAAACACAATCTGGGATTACATAAAAAAGATTTATGGGTTCCCTCAGATATCCATTAGGAATATTAATGTTGGGGCTATCCAGAAGGTCTCTAATGTGAGAATTACGCAGGTTCCCAACAATTTCTCTATCATCTATAAAATAACCATCCTCGAGTTAAATATTAGGTTTAATTAACCATTACCTTTCTTTAATAGAGTCTTGAATGTACATTATATTTCTATCTCCCTCTTGTAACCGCATGTTACTCGATTTGTCTCTAGACATACGCTCATGTTTAAGAAGAATATCTACTAAATACACTTTTCTATGGGAAAGATTCTTGAAGACATGAACATATCATTCCTCCTCCGGACTGTGTTCGAGGAAATCAACCTCTTCATGGGGTTATCTAAGTTTCTTTCTGGTGGAGGGAGATCGTATTAACACACCTTTATTTTATTCTTTAGGCATATGAGTTTATTTTGGGCAACATTCCATATATGACCCTAGATGTTTTCTTCCCATGATTTCCTCACCAAATCATGTAGTACCAAATCATCATTCCAATGTCGATAATATCTGAACCTTTTATAATTATCATTCCCAGAAGATACAGTGATCAGTAGTGAATAATGATTTGAAACACCTCGCACCAAGTTTTGAAATATATTATTATCATACATGGAGATAACTTGTATGTTTCTAAAACATCTCCCCATGTGACTCCATGATATACTATAACCCTATTGATTATTACTCCCCATTAACTTTTCTCTATAATATCCAAGATCTAGTAGCCCTTTTCCATCAATAAATTGAGTAAAGTCATTTCTAGATAGTTTAGGAGAAAGACCTCTCCCTTTATTCCCATCTAGGTCAGAAATAATATTAAAATCACCTCTAATAAACCATGGGATATTTCATAATCCAAAGAGTTTATATTATTCCATAATAGAAATTTTTTTTATAATCACATCTCCCATAAGTGAAAGTGATAAAGAAATATTGATACTCTCGAGTCACTTCGATTATGATGAATTTATAACCTACTTAAATGTGATCTACCTTAAAACTTACATGCCAAAAGATCCATATATGTGGATTAACTGAGTTCTCATGCATGAATCCATGCATTTTGAGTATTTTTTGGAAAAATCGCTAATCTTGTCTTGGTGTTTCTTGTGTTCATGAAAACGAACCATTACAGTATTATGTTTAGTCACTTTGTAAGTAAGGAAATCTGTCTTAGCCTAGTCTCCAATACCTCTGACTTTCCCTATGTACAATAAGATCATTTGAATGAAAGAGTTCTATTATGGTCTCTAGAATTTGTCCCCTTCTCAAAGTGGGAGAGAATCCCCACCTTTTGGGACATAGACCATGATCTTGTGCCAGCTTTATTAGTTTTAAGTGAAAAATCCACTAAGGTAGGGGAGGAGTCTAGATTAGTAGTACTCCCCTTTTGCCCAGAGTGTATTTAGATTCCCCGCATGTTCTTACTAGAGAAGGGTATCCCACAATCTCCTTCAAACTAGGGGTTGTAGAAGTATAAGGAATATTATATGATGAAAAGTTATCTAATGAAAGTACATTTCGTAGAGGTTCCTCCTTTTTACGAAAATCTCCATGGGACTCAATGTGTTTTAACAACAGAGGTCTAGGGTATTGAGGTAGTAGACCTTGATCCATACTAAAAAATATTGTAGATATTATGTGCTTGAAAAGGATAGAAAAAACAATAACCAACCTAAATCTGGGTCACTGGTTTTGGGATATATGGAACAATCTCTCGAAAGGACACCCAAACATCTGGAATCTGATCATTTGATAACACAGAAGGAGTGGTTGGAACTTCCTCATCAAGGACCTGATTTTCATCCAATATCCCTTGAGAAGAATCATCAAGACCAACATATTGGTTATCATCTCCATTCCTAACATCCTAAACATACATTCTATTCCTTCAAAGGTGATTTCGGTGGCACACCTATAAATAGTATACATGGAGGAGACAATTAGAACAAAATCTCAGAAAAATAGGATACACTATATCTTGATTCCATGAAAAGGAATCTTGAACATGGGGAACGTGTTTTTCTAATACCAGATTAAATAGATTCATCTCCACAAATATTAATGCCACCGAGATATCCTCACATGATTTGGTCCTAATATATTTGTGTAAGAAACCACCAAGACAGTCTCCAATTATCTTTAAAGATCCTTCATTATGGAAAAGAATAGGAATACCTAGGATATTGACCAATACCATTGCAACCAAGCTATCCTTTCCACGGTGAGCATCCAAAGACCATCTGGATAAGCTAAAGTTCCACCAGCCAATAGAACGACGAGAAAAACACCATGCCTAAATAAAATCCTTCCAGGAACCTAGGATGGGACAGAAATATTTCCAGTGGATTGAAGAGATTTTTTCTCAAAATTAAAGGACCCATGAACTCACAATCCTTTTGGAAATTGAGGATGATGGCTTCTCACCCCCAAAACCGGTAACCAACATCCATCGTATGCAATCTAAAGACTCCTAAAATGTTAACACATTTAATTCCATACAAATCAGGGACCCTTTATGAACAAAATTTGGATGATCTTTAGAAATTTCTAGGAACAATGGAAGAAAAGAATAATGAACACAGCCACAAAGAGAATCCCTAAATTATTTAGGGGAAGGTGGAACATTTAGCAAGGATCCCAAATCGATGACCACCAAATATTACCAAGATCCAGAGGATCCTAGATCAAAGACCACAAAAAATGATGGTAGAATCAGGGAGTCATCACTGGAAACCATTGTGACAACTATTTTCTCTCTCATCATAGAAAACCATTTCCCTTATCTCTATTTAATCTTCCTAATCCATTTATATATTTTAAGGTTTTAATAAAAATTCATTAAAATAATGTATCACTTACACATATGAAATGATATTGTTAATATTCGGCTCATGGTCTTATAAAATAATGAATGCAAATCCACTCTTAGAAAAATCAACAGAAAACCCATGGTATTTTTTCAATTTTTAAGAGTTTTATTATATATAGTACAAAACCATATATTTCGAAATAATAAATAATTACCCGCTAATTTCTTATATAAACCCACTAAGTTGCTCCTTTCCCTTAACTCATAATTCATAGATAAATTCTTCTATCTATCTTCCCTACTCTAGATTCAACCCAAGGTTCCCCCAAGCTCTCAAGAATCCCCTCCCAAGAATTTGGTGTCACACTCTCAAGCTAATGGATCCTCACCTTCTCCTCTGTATTCAAATTTCTTTATTATCTTATGCCATCAATTTCCAATTTTAAAATTTGGGATATGTTTTTCCATGTACTTATTACTATCCATTTTTTTCAAATTGTGAGATAATATTTTCTCTTTGATCAACCCATTTTATTAAATTTTATAGTGACACCATTAATTAAATTTATTTATTGGGTGTGTTTTGACATGATGCATTTTCGTTGGCCCATAAGGGAATTTCTCTCACACATCCCCCTAGAGGTTTCCTTGTTACCCTCACTTCTCTTATTAGGGGTGATGGATCATGGTGCACACCTAGGATTCTTATTCCCACTATGTCTCAACCTCCTGGAATACATGATGCTCTATCACCTTCATGATGAGCATCCTTTGGATGTGGTATCGATGGTACTCATTGGTTTCTGTCAGGACCTATAATGGTTGGTTTTGTTGAATTCAGTACACAATATGATAGAAGACTTCCTCTTAGGTCATTATATGTTCGTATATGGTGAACCTATGAATGCTCGGACTTGGTGGTGTCCACTGGTATTTATCTTCTCATTTCCTTTCTTCATGTTATGTGATGTTAGGGTTTGGTTATAGGTTCTACCCCAATGTTCAACGCCTTTCTGGGATCTTAAAAAGGTAGAAGAATAGATATTAATCTTATTTTTTGGCCCTATAGTTCTGTGTTCAGAGCCCTACTGATGTTCCCCTTTATTCATTCATCTCCTTTAGAATTTCTTCTTGGTCTCACTTTCCATTTGTTCCATATTTCTGACAATCTTTATTCCATACTTGGTTTTTCCACCATGGTCCACAATTTTCTATTATCCTCTACCATTTTTCAATTATTCCTCTTATAAGACTCTTCTGTTCTATTGTGATGGATTCCTTATTGATTTGGCCGGTGCATGTGACCTCTGTAATGGTGGTGCGGTGTAGGGATCTATTTTGTGGCTGGTTTGATGCGATGGCTTCCACTTGGTGTGTCAATAGTAGTTCTCCTACAATCACATGTTTATCTCTAGAATGGTATTTCATTTTATGGACACCATATGGTCTATACGTGATGAAATATTAATGATGTTATCCTATATATATGTGTGTGTGTGTGTGTTTACATAGGGTTTTCAATAATTTTGTTCAATAATAATCTCTACAAATAAGTAAATCCTACTTTGATTCCAACTAAGGTTACCTTATAATTACGTCAATAAATAATACATCGTTTTATATTTATATTCAAAAAATCTTATAAAAATAAATTCCTGTAACTAAAAAGGTTATGTTTCATTAAAGTGTAAATAAATAATCATTATATTTATTAAAACATCTTCAATATCTTGCACAATGTTCTTATATCATATAACCTAGCTAGACATATCCAACATAAAAAACATTCTATATATCATGGGGAAATGGATGCATAGAAATGTGTTATCATAGATTCTCAAAATGTGTTAAAATATGAGATATATATATATATAACACCATAATATATTTTTATATAACTTTATTTTTATAAATTTAAATACATTGATATCTTTACATGAAGCACCGAGTTTAGGAGAACTGTGATATACTATTGAATTATTATTCGGTGGAAATTATCAATAATAAATAACATGATGTGTATAAATATAAACCACTAAATTAAAAAAAATACACATGCTGAATTTATTTTTATACAATTAGATTGATAGAAAACTAAAATAATTTTAGGGTAAAAGGATTTATTTTTCATGAAAATGTTTTCTAGGGTTTATGTTGATTTTATGTAACACCCCGAACCAAGATACCCAGATTCGGAGCATTATTACATAACATTGGCATGATCACAAGAAAGATCAAGTCTCGAAAGACCGATTAGTTTAGTAGCCTTGGAATAACTAGATACATTAATAGAGTTTACATTACATCATAAAATGAAATCTACAACAATATAGCCTCCATAGTCCACACTCTTATCCCCTCATACTATCCCTGCAGGTAATTCATAAATTACTTCTTCACATCCTTGGAAAAATAAAATATAGAAAGGGGGTGAGCTCAAATGCCCAGTAAGGACAAAAATATAGAGGAAACTTTCATAATTAAGAATAAACATTTAAGGCAATGTATAACTAAAACAAAAGCCTTTTAATCTTGAACTTCAACATAGTATGGAAAAAATAAAATGAAATAATGCCATTTACTTATTCACATAGATATTCTACTAATCGAATAATCACATGAAATATCAATAACCACTTTCATAATGATGTAAATGTATAATGCCAGACAATCATAACTACATAGCCAAGGCCTCAGGCCAAGACTACAAATAATATTTTGTCAAGGCCTTGTGCCAAGACACTAGTTTGTCTCATGAGACCTACCGAAGCATCGAGGAGCTATAGCGGGCTCCACCCATCACTTATTAATTCCAATGCATTCCTCATATGAACCGGTTTAAACATAACATAAAAATTCGTATTAAAACTAGCATACGAAATGTCAATACTTTCTTCATAAACCCTGAATGGTATAAAAATAACACATACACAATCAAACATATCACAAAACTATCAATACAATATGGAAGTTTTGTATCATAATAAATCAACTCCAAATAAACTTAAAATCCATCAAAGGATGTTGACATAGATGAAATCAAAACTCTTTTTAGAGAAATATAACTTCCTATTTTGAAATCATTTTAGAGTAACATAATTATAAAATTAAACATTTACTTTGAAAATTTTCTTATAAGCTTGTAAGGGAAGCTTTGAAGATTTTATAACGGTAGAAAATAGCCGCACCCGCCGTATAAGTTAAAAAAACATTCTTACCTTAATTCTGTCGAAAAGCTTAAAAAGAACCTTGTTTGGAAAACGACGGAAAGATTCCTTTATCAACCTATTATAAAAAGTCAAACAAGGGTATAAATGACTTTAACCCATATTCTTTTAAATAGTAAAAATGTTTTCAAATACATTTTTAAGAAACATGGATGTGGATGATAAAGAAATCCCAGTAGATTATCACGTATAAACAACCTCGAATAATGAAGAGATTGCGAAATAAACCCTTACCATGTACTTTTCCTTGGTTGAGGGTAGGATAACCTCCTATATAATGGTGAAATAATTGTTATTAAATTATACAAGAATAATATGCATTAATATGATATCATATATGATCCTTTAACATTGCTTTGTTAATAATATCTTATAATTATCGTCATTTCGGGTGTTAACTTACTCGTTTTCTTTTATATGTTTTGTTACATAAGCTATGTTTGTTATGGATATGTTGTATCTTATTCATATCCAGAATTATATCAAGTCTTTAATAATTATTTTTAATCATCAAATGATAATTATACTTGAATGGATACGATGGAGAATGAATCTCATCGCGTTCGTGGAGACGGTAGTCTGTACGTACGCACGAGCGACAATATCATTCTTTTGATATTAAAATAATATATAATTGGATGGTATATCTTATATACAGAATCATTATAATGTTATATTTATTATTTACATGAATTACACATCATTATTATACCCATTCAAATAATAATTTATTGAATAACAATTACACCACGACGTGGAGATGGTAAGCCGTACGTACGCACGTATGGTAACATGTCATTCAAAGGATGGATAGTGTAACACCCGAGAATTTTATGAGAAATATTTTGTTTTTATGTTATATAAATCATAAAAGAAATCTTTCACTACACACAACACTATCTCGGCTTTCTTTACACGCAACTGCGGCCTTCCTCGATATCTTGCATTGTACGCAATTATAAGGCCCTGACCTTAAACCTTACTTAATATTGAGTTATTACAAGATTACACCTTGAGGATCTTTTCAGGTTTAGAGTTTTAGAGAATTAGAACATAAAACTTGCATTACATTCCACATTTAAACAATGTGGTTACATAAAAGATAGTATTCATTTTTCCCATCAAAGGAAACATATTTAAAACAAAACATGGATTCTTTCTTGACACTTCCTTGACACTATTATCATATCATGTACCTTTCCCTTGAACTGTGAAAAAAATTTCAAAAAAACTTGGGATGAGCATAAAAAGCTCAGTATGGGTTATAAAAATATGGAAAGGAAACATGAGTTCATATATACATAAGAATGAAATCATACTTTACCCATAAAACATAATCACTTTAACATACCTCATCAAATCATGAATAAATCATATAAATCATAAGACATAATGGTAACTTGAGTCATTCATAACATTTTTACGTAGGGAGTAACCCTCTTGGTTACGTTTGGAATACCCATCACAGTAAATTCCCTAAATCTCTTCGGAGAAAAACCTTAACATTTCACTCCTTTGCGTTACCCAATGCATTAGAGAGCTATATCGGGCTCACCTGCCCTTAGTTTATCACAGAACCACCCATCTTCATAACAATTCACAAGAACCATAAAATAATCATATCACATAAAACATACATAAAGGAAACATAACATTTCCAAATTTCAATCACAAGATATCAATAACATAGTGATATAATAAAAACATTATCAAAACCATTTTAAATACCAAAATAAAAGAAGAAAAGTAAAACATGGTATTTATTTTTCTTTAAAAAAAGTTATGGCTTGTAGAGGAAGCCGAAACTCAAATAATTGTCACGGCGGCAGAGAAGTCGTTGTCACCGCATACGTACGACAAAAAATACATTCCCTTTTTTCATTTTGTAAAATGCTTCGTATAAAAAAAAGATTCCTTTTAGATAAACGTAAAAGTCAAAGGGGTTTATACACCGTATAAAATAAGGTTGTGTATAAAATAAAATATGCCTCAATGAATGGAGATTGAGACGAAGTCCCATAACTCGGGTCCGACTTGACTCGGTCATTCTTTAATCTCCTGAATAATAAACTTGAGTTAATTTCTACTTGTTTAAGAACCTTTTTCAAGTTCATTATTCCTTTTATATCACTTATTTCCATGTCATGATAACTATGTAATTATTTAAGTTAATAACAGTCGTTTTAACGATCATTGGTACTTGAGTCAAAAATAAACCCTTTATAATTACACGTTGTTCATGTATCCATTATATCCAGAATTATAATCATGGTGTATATATCATATATATCATATATATCCAGTATATACATGCATTTATAATATTACATAATCATTTAGAGGTAAGAAATGAAATGCACCGTTCATGGAGACGGTAAGCCATACGTACGCATGAACGCTACTTTCATTTATATTTCGTATTTTATAGAATGGAATCATAATTATATAAAGGTATATTATAATTTCCATGTAATATCATATATAATACCATTAATTACATCCTTTATACGTCCCACATATGGCATTAACGAATCAAATCACTTGGAGAGGGCGGTAGTCTGCACTTCCTTAATTGAAGATATCGCGTTTACCCATAATGGAAACCATAAAGGTATTCCCAAAATGAAAAATACATAAGCTTAAGGAAAACATAAACATATTATATATCATATATAAATATAGCGTCATCTTAATGGCCACCTTTGAAGGTGTTAAAAGAATGTTGAACAATCATCGTTTCGGGAGGCAAAAATTCACCATCCACGGAAACAGTATGTTCTTTAACCATTAGATGTAGGTGTGTGTAAGTGTAGCTCGAATACATCTTATAAAAACATCCTAGTATATTGAAGATACTGGAGTTGTTATAAAAGAAATGAATAAAAAGAGTTTAGGGGGTTGGAGAAGTAAAATAAAACAAAAGGACTCAAGTGAAGACTTTACCTTAAAATCGGGTAACTCCCTTTGGTTTGAGCTCAAAGGATTCCTTGGGAAGACTTCTGCCCAAAGTGAGGCTTCAAGGAGTAATAGAGGGATGTGGAGAGACAAAATGGGCAGGGTTTGGCCGAGCCAAAGGCTTTTTAAGTGTGAGTAAGGAGGTAGAGGTGGGGGCCTTTTATAAGAGGAGAGGAGGGACACTCTTGGAAAGTAAAGAAATGTTACTTTATTTTAAAATGAGTTTCGGATTTAAGAAGTCCCCCATTGATATAATTCACGTATAAGGTGATAAGGGTTTGAAATCCACCCATCCAATAGGTTTTGGACATGTGTAGGTCATAGATTTTACATTATCTTTTCATTTTATTTAAATCCTTTATTAATTAGGTAATCGCTGCATCATCATGATGTCATAAATAATTTAATTTATTTAATGTCTAAAAATTATAAAAAAACTATCATGATGTAGGAAATCTTTTTTTCTTTCTAATTAATATTTATAGTCAAAAATCTGACTTGTATAACCCCATGTAAAAATTGTTTTAGTAAAACATCTCATGTTGGTGTCATTTTTACTTTAACATTAAATAAAAAGTTATTTATGCCATTTCCCAACCAAAGTGGCTCCATGGGGTCCCCAAGTTGACCCATGGATTTTCTTGGTCAGACATGACACATCCAATAAGGTTAGTACATGTGTCTAGGTATTTTAATTTTATTATAATATCATTTTTTTCCTTAAACTACATTAATTACATCTAATCGCGATTAAAAACATAAAAGTTACTATTCACCAAAAAATTATTTTAATATCATTGAACCAAATTTTACTTATTAATTAAAACCATGTATGTCGGATTTTTGAAAATCAAATCACAGAAGTGGAAAAGTTTCATTTAAACAAAAAATTAGTTTCTTTAACTACCACTTAGTGGTTTCACTATTCATCAAAAATTGATGTTTTTCAGAAAAATACCAAAACTTCACCCTAAGATATATTTGATATTCTGAATTCAAAAATTATGTCTATTTTACAAAATTTAAATCATATAAGTTACAATAATTAATTTAATAATTAAATCCCACTTTCATGAAAAATAGCGTGTTTTTATGAAACAATAAGTATCAAAAGATTGACACCAGTTTAAGTCCAATTTCAAAGTGAAATTGATTCCAATGACCACCATTGGATTAAATCGTAAAAATATATTCTAATTACACTTCAAAACCAATTCAAAAGATAATCTAATCATATAAATAAATTAGATTAAAAAGTGGTTTTGAATTAAAATACAACATTTTCACTATTCATTAAAAAATGAACTTTATCGGAAAAATACCAAAAATTCACACAAAGTAAATTTTGATGTCCCTATCATAAAGAATAAGTTTATTTTGACAAAAATAGCTTATAAAACTGTCAAAAGATAGATTTAAAAATGGGTTTCCATTAAAAGGCAGTAAAACAATCTTTTAAAAATATTAGTGTATTTCATGCTTAAGATTGTATTTATTTTCATTTTAAGCCTCTAAAACACTATATAATTCATTAATAGACATAGATAAAAATATTTATTATTCATTACTTACTTGGGATGTTACATCCTTCCCCCTTTAGAAAATTGCATCCCTGTAATTTATTTACTTATCGAATAAGTGGGGGTATTTATCCCTCATTGCATTTTCATATTCCCATGTTGCCTCTTCAATCATGTGGTTTTTCCACAAAACCTTTACCTGATGAATCACCTTATTCCGTGACACTTGTTCCATGTGGTCAAAAATCTGGACCGGTTGTTCCTTATAAGATAAGCTCTCTTCCAGCTGAACTACCTCTGGACTCAAAACATGAGATAGATCTGGAATGTACTTTCTCAGCATCAAAACATGAAAAACATTGTGTACCTGAGATAAAATCAGAGGTAAAGCCACCCGGTATGCAACTAATCCAACTCTCTCCAGAATTTCATATGGTCCAATGAACCTTGGACTCAGCTTTCCTTTCTTACCAAATCACATCACACTTTTCCATGGTGAGACTTTGAGAAAAACATGATCACCTACCTCAAAAGATAGATCCTTCCTCCTGTTGTCCGCATAACTCTTCTGCCTACTCTGAGCTGTTCTCATGTGTTTCTGTATCAGCTGAACTTTTTCTGCGAACTCTTCTACCAATTCTGGTCCCATCAGCTTTCTTTCACCCACTTCATCCCAAAAAGCTATAGTTCGACACCGCTTCCCATATAATGCCTGAAATGGTGTCATCTGTATACTAGAATGAAAACTGTTATTATATGAAAATCCAACCAAAGAAAGATGTTGGTCCCAACTTCCCTGATAATCTATACAGCAAGAACGTAGCATATCCTCCAATGTCTGAATTTTTCTTTCTGACAGCCCCTCTGATTGAGGATGAAATGATGTACTAAAATTTAATTCAGTACCCAACGACTTCTGAAGGCCTTTCCAAAAGATAGAAGTGAACCAGGGATCACGGTCAGATACAATGGAGAGAGGAACTCCATGTAACCTGACTATCTCTTTAAGGTACAATCGAGAAAGTTGATCTAGAAAGAAAGTATCTCGAATAGGAAGGAAATGAGCAGATTTAGTCAAGCGATCAACAATAACCCAGATTGCATTATTACCTCGACAGGTCTTCGGCAATCCCACAATGAAGTCCATGGATATATTCTCCCATTTCCACTCTGGCACTGGTAAAGGCTGAAGCATCCCTTTCGGTAACTACCGCTCTGCTTTAACCTGTTGAGAAGTCAAACACTTCACAGTAAAATCAGTAATATCTCTTTTAATTCCATCCCACCAGTAATACTCCCACAGATCTCTGTACATCTTAGTACTGCCAGGATGAACTGAAAACGGAGAACTATGAGATTCACATAACAACTCTCTCTTCAACTATGAATCACAAGGCACACACAATATCTTACCAAATCTCAAAACGCAATCATTATCAATGTTGAATTCAGGCAACTTACCTTTCTGTACCAGCTCTACCTTTTTCTGTAACTCACTGTCTTGCTTCTATGCTTGCTTGATTCTGTCTGATAGAGAATATTTCACTGATACCTGAAACAAAACAGAAGAACATCCTGCACCAACAAATTCTATTCCAAATTTCATCAAATCCATAACCAAAGGACCACGTTCCAAATGCAACATTTCTAATGAAGCATTACTTTTTTGACTCAAAGCATCAGCCACTTTATTTGCTTTTCCTGGATGGTAATGAATTGTACAATCATAATCCTTGATTAATTATAGCCATCTCCTTTGTCTCATGTTCAATTCTTTCTGAGTGAATATATACTTTAAACTTTTGTGATCAGTATATATTTCACACTTTACTCCATACAAATGATGCCTCTAAAATTTTAAAGCGAAAACAACAGCAGCTAATTCCAAATCATGTGTAGGGTAATTTACCTCATGAGTTTTCAACTATCATGAAGCATAAGAAATTACCTAATCATTCTGCATTAGGACACAATAAAGTCCTTTCAATGAAGCATCACTGTAGATAACAAACTCACCATTCCTGGAAGGTAGTGCCAAAACTGGAGCATTAACCAATCTTCTTTTCAACTCCTGAAAACAGTCATCACAGTCTTCTGTCCAGATAAACTTAACACCCTTCCGAGTTAGCTTAGTCATTGGACTAGATAACCGTGAAAAATTTCTAACAAACCTTCGGTAATAGCCTGCCAAACCAAGGAAACTACGAATCTCTGTTACATTTTTGGGTCTTGGCCATTCTTCAACAACCTTTGTTTTGCAGGATCAACAGTTATCCCATATTTAGAAACAATGTGACCAAGGAAAGAAATTTTTTGCAAACAAAACTCACACTTTCTGAATTTCCCATACAATTTATTTTCTTTTAAGGTTTGCAAAATAACCCTTAAATGTCTTTCATGCTCCTCTTTACTTTTAGAAAACACCAAAATATCATCAATGAAAACCAACACAAACTTATCCAGGAACTCATGGAAAATTCTATTCATTAAGTCCATGAATACGGAATCTGAATTGGTTAGCCCAAAAGGAATTACTACAAATTCATAATGGCCATATCTTGTACAAAACGTAGTCTTCAGAACATCTGCTTCCTTTACCTTCAGCTGATGGTACCCCGATCTCAGGTCAATCTTTGAAAAAAACTGAGCTCCCTGGAGCTGATCAAACAAATCATTGATATGAGGAAAAGGATATTTGTTCTTAATAGTGATGTTATTCAAGGCTCTATAATCAATGCAAAGTCTCATAGAACCATCTTTCTTTTTAACAAAAAAACACGAGCACCCCATGGTGATGTTCTAGATCGAATGAATCCTTTCTGTAATAAATCTTGCAATTGCTCCTTCAACTCTAAAAGTTCAATTTGAGCCATTCGATAAGGGGGTTTTGAAATTGTCTTAGCATCAGGAACTAAGTCAACAGTAAATTCAACTTCCCGATCTGGTATTATTCCAGGAAACTCATCAGGAAAAACATCAGGATACTCATTTACCACTAGCACATCATTAATCTGAACAGTTCCCTTGTTTTCAACAATATGTGCAAGGTAACATTCATTTCCATCTTTTACAAGTATCTCAGCCTCTTGATATGTTATCAACAGTAACGGTTCATTCTTGTACACAAGCTGAAAGTATTTCTAAAAAGAAACTTCTTTAGCTCTACAGTCAATCTTAGCATGGTAAATAGAGATCCAATCCATACCCAGGATAACATCAAACTCTACTAGAGGTAGAACAATACGGTTTGCAAGTAGGTTCTTTCCACAGATAAGGATAGGAAGATTCTTATAAATTCTTTTTGCCTCAACATTTCCCCCAGGTGTTTTTACCAAAAGTTCAGGAGTCATTTCTTGATATGGTATTCCCATTTTACTAGAAAATATTTCAGAGATGAAAGAATGTGTAGACCCCGAATCAAACAACACAGTGGCATAATCTGAAAAAATAAACAAAGTACCTGATACAACTTCATTTGATGGCCCGACATCTGCTGAAGTAGTTGCAAAGGATTTCACCACCCCTTTCCCCTTATAGTCTAACTGCTTCCCATCACTCAAGCTCTTTGTCAGACACTCATTTGCATAGTGACCCATCTCATTGCACTTAAAACATTTCACTAACTGTAAATCAAATTTGGACTTACCATCACCTTGATCTTTTTCAGTGCAATCACGAGCCTTATGTCCCATCTTACCACATCGGTAGCACTTTCCAGAATTCAGAAGACATTCCCCAGCATGGCTTTTACCACATTTATCACAAACTGGAAACTTAAATTTCTTACCATCAGACTTTCTTGAAGAATTCTTCCGTTTCTCCTGCCACCTCGGTCTCTTCTTTTGCTGGTTGTTATAGAACACTTGGTCATCGGAAAACTCCATTTCCACCTTCTTAGCACATCAAAAAATCTTTTCATAACTTTTAAACTCATGAGAAGCTAATTCCCTTCGATATTTTGTCTTTAATCCTGAGTAAAAACGATTGATTTTACTATCAAGGTCTCGGATAAAATTTGGAGCATACCATGCCAATCGAGTGAACCTTTCTTCATAGGTAGCCACTGAGTCTTCCTCTTTCCTCAATTCCAAGATTTTTTTTCCATCCTAAGTTGAACATCCTTAGGAAAATACTTTTCAAGAAACATACCTTTGAATTCATCCCAGTTGAGAGCATCAATCTCATCAGCGTCCCTGATATTTTTAACCATCGACCACCACTGATCTGCTTCACCCTCCAAATGGTAAATAACCAGACTAACCTTTTGATTGTCTGAACACCCCATGACATCGAAAATCTTCTTCAGTGCTTTAATCCACCCTTCAGCTAACACAGGGTCAGATGATCCTCTGAATGATGGGGGATGTTGCCTCATGAAATGTTCCACCACTGACATGTTCTTCTGCGGTTGATCTGGCTGATCTCGTGCATGGATACCACCACCATTTATCACTTGAGTCAACTACACCATTACTGCAACAAACTGTTCAGTTCCAATTCCGACCATCTCAGGATGCTGATTCGGAAGGTTATTTCCTTCTGTATGCCTTCCTAGCACTGCTTCCCTGTTTCCTATGCGGAAAACCATTCTGAACAAACATGTCTTAAATGAAGCAACATGGTAATCTTCATATTCTATATCATTTCAATTTGACCATAAAAAATATTTTTGGATAATCATTTAATATAATTCTAACTCCTAAAGTTATCTAAACCGACCTCTGATACAAACTATAAGGCCCCGACCTTAAACCTTACTTAATCTTGAGTTATTACAATATTACACCTTGAGGATCTTTTCAGGTTTAGAGTTTTAGAGAATTAGAACATAAAACTTGCATTACATTCCACATTTAAACAATGTGGTTACATAAAAGATAGTATTAATTTTTCCCATCAAAGGAAACATATTTAAAATAAAACATGGATTCTTTCTTGACACTTCCTTGACACTATCATCATATCATGTACCTTTCCCTTGACCTATGAAAAACATTTCAAAAAAACTTGGGATGAGCATAAAAATCTCAGTATGGGTTATAAAAATATGGAAAGGAAACATCAGTTCATATATACATAAGAATGAAATCATACTTTACCCATAAAACATAAGCACTTTCACATACCTCATCAAATCATGAATAAATCATAGAAATCATAAGACATAAAGGTAACATGAGGCATTCATAACATTCTTAAGTAGGGAGTAACCCTATTGGTTACGTTTGGAATACCCATCAAAGTATATTCCCTAAATCTCTTCGGAGAAACCGTAACATTTCACTCCTTCGCGTTACCCAATGCATTGGAGAGCTATATCGGTCTCACCCGCCCTTAGTTTATCACCGAACCACCCGTCTTCATAACAATGCCCAAGAACCATAACATAATCGTATCACATAAAACATACATAAAGGAAACATAACATTTCCACATTTCAATCACAAGATATCAATAACACATTGATATAATAAAAACATTATCAAAACCATTTTAAATACCAAAATAAAAGAAAAGTAAAACATGGTATTTATTTTTCTTTAAAAAAAGGTATGGCTTATAGAGGAAGCCGAAACTCAAATAATGGTCACGGCGGCGGAGAAGTCGTTGTCGCCGCATAAGTACGACAAAAAAACATTCCCTTTTGACATTTTGTAAAATGCTTCGTATAAAAAAATATTTCTTTTGGATAAACGTAAAAGTCAAAGGGGTTTATACACCATATAAAAGAAGGTTGTGTATAAAATAAAATATGCCTCAATGAAAGGAGATTGAGACGAAGTCCAATACCCCGGGTCCGACTTGACTCGGTCATTATTTAATCTGCTGAATAATAAACTTGAGTTAATTTATACTTGTTTAAGAACCTTTTTCAAGTTCATTATTCCTTTTACATCACTTATTGCCATGTCATTAACACTATGTAATTATTTAAGTTAATAACGGTCGTTTTAACGATCATTAGTACTTGAGTGAAAAATAAACCCTTTATAATTACAAGTTGTTCATGTATCCATTATATCCAGAATTATAATCATGATGTATATATCATATATATAATATATATCCAGTATATTCATGCATTTATAATATTACATAATCATTTAGAGGTAAGAAATGAAATGCACCGTTCATGGAGATGGTAAGCCGTACGTACGCATGAACGCTACTTTCATTTCTATTTCGTATTTTATAGAATGGAATCATAATGATATAAAGGTATATTATAATTATAGTGCAATATAATATATAATACCATTAATTACATCCTTTATACGTCCCACATATTGAATTAATGAATCAAATCACTTTGAGGGGGCTGTAGTCCACCCTTCCTTAAATGAAGATATCGTGTTTACCAATAACGGAAACCATAAAGGTATGCCCAAAATGAAAAATACAGAAGCTTAAGGAAAACATAAACATATTATATATCATATATAAATATAGTTTCATCTTAATGGCCACCTTTGAAGGTGTTAAAAGAATTTTGAACAATCATCGTTTCGGGAGGCAGAAATTCGCCATCCACTGAAACAGTATGTTCTTTAAACATTAGATGTAGGTGTGTGTAAGTGTAGCTCGAATACTTCTTATAAAAACATCCTAGTATATTGAATATACTTTATTTTAATAAAAGAAATGAATAAAAAGAGTTTAGGGGGTTGGATAAGTAAAATAAATCAAAAGGACTCAAGTGAAGACTTTACCTTAAAATCGGGTAACTCCCTTTGGTTTGAGCTCAAAGGCTTCCTTGGGAAGACTTATGCCCAAATTGAGGCTTCAAGGAGTAAGAGAGGGATGTGGAGAGACAAAATGGGCAGGGTTTGGCCGATCCAAAGGCTTTGGAAGTGTGGGTAAGGAGGTACAGGTGGGGGCCTTTTATACGAGGAGAGGAGGGGCACTCTTGGAAAGTAAAGAAATGTTACTTTATTTTAAAATGAGTTTCGGATTTAAGAGGTCCAACATTGATATAATTCAAGGATAACGTGATAAGAGTTGGAAAACCACCCATCCAATAGGTTTTGGACATGTGTAGGTCATAGATTATACATTATCTTTTGATTTTATTTAAATACTTTATTAATGAGGTAATCGCTGCATCATCATGATGTCATAAATAATTTACTTTATTTAATGTCTAAAAATTATAAAAAAAATATTATGATTTAGGAAATCTTTTTATCTTTCTAATTAATATTTATAGTCAAAAATCAGACTTGTATAACCCCATGTAAAAATTGTTTTAGTAAAACATCTCATGTTTATGTCATTTTTACTTTAACATTAAAGAAAAAGTTATTTATGTCATTTCCAAACTAAAGTGGCTCAATGGGGTCCCCAAGTTGACCCATGGATTTTCTTGGTCGGCCATGACACATCCAATAATGTTAGGACATGTTTCTAGGTATTTTCATTTCATTATAATATCATTTTTGCCTTAAACTACACTAATTACCTCTAATCACGATTAAAAACATAAAAGCTAATATTAACCAAAAATTATTTTTATCTCATTGAACCACATTTTAATTCTTAATGACAACCATGTATGTCAGATTTTTGAAAATCAAATCACAGAAGTGGAAAAGTTTCATTTAAACGAAAAATCAGTTTCTTTAACTACCACTTAGTGGTTTCACTATTCATCAAAAATTGTAGTTTTTCAGAAAAATACCAAAACTTCACCCTAAGATATATTTGATATTCTGAATTCAAAAATGATTTCTATTTTAAAAAATTCAAATCATATAAGTTACATTAATTAATTTAATAATTAATTCCCACTGTCATGACAAATAGCGTGTTTTTATGAAACAATAAGTATCAAAAGATTGACACCAGTTTAAGTCCAATTTCAAAGTGAAATTGATTCCAATGACAACCATTGGATTAAATGGTAAAAATATATTCTAATTCCACTTCAAAACCAATTCAAAAGATAATCTAATCATATAAATAAATTAGATTAAAAAGTGGTTTTGAATTAAAATACAACATTTTCACTATTCATTAAAAAATGAACTTTATCGGAAAAATACCAAAAATTGACACAAAGTAAATTTTGATGTCCCTATAATAAAGAATAAGTTTATTTCGACAAACATAGCTTATAAAATTTTCAAAAGATGGATTTAAAATGGTTTGCCATTAAAAGGCAGTAAAACAATCTTTTAAAAATATTAGTGTATTCCATGCTTAAGATTGGATTTATTTTCATTTTAAGCCTCTAAAACACTATCTAATTCATTAATAGACATAGATAAAAATATCTATTATTCATTACTTAATTGGGATGTTACAGCAATACCGAGTTTCACTAAACAACGATATGCTATTAAAATATTATTAAAACTAACCGTTATGAATAGTAATACCCAATTTTTGAAATTTTATAAATTTTATCTTTCAAAATGGACTTCATTTTCGAATTCGGAATATCGAAATTAGCCTAGGGTGAAATTTTGGTATTTTTCTGAAAACTTTCAATTTTTGATGAATAGTGAAAACACTATGTTACTATTTAAAAACCAACTTTTTATTTAAATAATTATTTATTTTATTTAAATTTATTTTAGGTCAAAATTGATACATAATACCAATATAAGTTCAATGTAATTCATTTGAGTCATTTTATAATAATTTTAGATATATAAAAATTTTATTGAACTTTTTATCGTCTTTTACCCACCTCCTAGGAGAATTTCCAAATTCACATAAAACATAATTTTACCGCTTCTTTGATTGAAATTTAGAAAATCCGAGAGACACGGTTAATATCAAGGACTAAAATGTGGTTCAATGAGCTGAAAATAATTTTTGGTGAATAGTAACTTTTTACTTTTTTTACCACGACTAAAAGTAAATCGGGTAATTAAGGGTAAAAATGATATTATTATTACCCTAACACATGTCCTAATTCTATTGGATAAGTGTAATTCGACCAAAAAAACATTAGGAATAAAATATGACAATTTAGGTCCACTTGGATTAGATTAGGACATTTAATATTATTTTATTTAAAGAATAGTTAAAATAGTTAAAATCAACGTTTTATAACTAAAACATTTTTAATATAGGGTTATACATAAGCTAAATTCGAGTATAAATATTCATTAGAAAGATAAAAATATTTACTACATAATTTGATTTTCTTTACAATTTTTAGACATTATATAATGTAATTTATTTATGACACAATGATGACGCAGTAATTATCTTATTAATGAAATATTGACATAATTGATGTTATAAATACCCAAATAAATGTAATTTGAGACTTTTTGTGAATTAAACTAATTTTATAGGTAACTATGACATGTTAGTATTGACTTTATAAATTTTTTTCGAACTAATATTTCTGTTATTATTTTCACAAAAATCAATTACCTAGTAGTTTCAAAATTGACATAAAATAGTTTTTTAAAAAATATTATATTATTAATTGTTATTTTATTCCTAAAAATCTACGGTTCGGCCAAATGACTAAGATAAGGTTATATATATTAATAATAAGAAACTTGGGATTCTTTTGGCTTGTTATAGTAAGTTTATGAACCGTATAGTGTAAGAAAACAAAAAGACACGGTAAAAGTAAAATTATTTAACTTAAAGTTAAATCTAAATGATAAGGTTAAAATAGATACCTGAACATGTCTAAATTATATTGGATGAGAGTATTTAGACCCATACCCACGATTCGAAATAAATCAATTTTGAGCTATTAAAAACCGAATATGACTTTATAATAAAATAATATTTTTAGTTTTTCCAAAGGTGCCCCTCTCCTCCCTTATAAAAGGGCACCTCTTCCCTCTCTTCCTCACACCACTTTGAGCCTTCAAGCTGGGCCAACGCCTGCCAAATTATCTTCTCCACTTCTCTAGAAAAATCCTAGAGGTCCTTGTCTTCTTCAAAGACCAATTTTAGTGCCCTGAGAGAAGGTCTCAAAGAGGCGCTTCAAAGAAGAGGTAATGTTCGTTACCGATTCTTTCAACTTTATTTCTTCTTCCACTTATTCTTCTTTAGTTGTTTCATTATGAAGTAATAACATTAGTATCACTCATATACTGATATGTTATTATAAGTATGAAATAACCCTATTTCACCATCTATCCATCCTACTAAAATGAAATCACCGCACGTACGTACGTACGGAATACCGTCTCCACGCCGTGGTGTAATATACATTCCACCACCATATTACTTGGATGGGTATAATTGTGTAAATAATAACTATATATGATTATTTTAAAGTGATATTGATTCTGAAATAGTATACATACACTCCAATACAATTCCATGATCATGGGAACGATATCATCGCTCGTGCGTACGTACGGAATACCGTCTCCACGATGTGATGCGACTCGTTCTAAATGATATTCATTGAATAATGTTTATATAAATAAATTTAATGAATAAATATGATATATAGTACACTAATAACATTCTGTAAATGATGTATCTATAACCTAAAGGGAAGAATAAGAATTTATTCGACAAAACACGCATAAGAACAAAAAGTAATAAACACCCAAATAACAAGTAGCAATGAAATATTACTAATAAGAAGCTAAGAATATGACCATATATGATATCATAACAATGATTATGAATCTGGAATAATTCAATGACATTATTTAAATCATTATAGAGGAGTTTCGGACACTTATGAAGCAAATCGGACCTAAGGTAAGGGAAAATCTCACAATCTCATTTTTATCCGAGATTGTTTATACTTCAGAATTTACTGGGGAATATTTATCATCCACATCCATGTTTTCTCAATATGTAATATTATTTATATCCTCCTACAATTTTTTAAATCCAATCTTACCCTTCGGTGATTTTTTAGTAAAATATATGAAAGGAATCTTTTTTCGTTTTTCGTACGAGGTACTTTTTGACTTTTCCAGCCAAAGTACAGGAAAAATGTTTTTTTAACTTATACAACATGAATGGATTCATAGAAAATTATTTCCATGAAGATTAATTTACAAGTTTTCAAGTTTATTTTTAATCAACTTATTTTAGTTTAAAATTTTATGACATGTTAAGAAAGGAAAAATGTTTTTGAAGTAGAAAGGATATTTTCCTCAAGAATGGAGTTCAAGTGTTTTATCAAAATTATTTTCCATCTAAGATAATATAGGGTTCTGTTTCTATACCTATTTTTACATTTATTTGATTATGTTATGATGGAATAATTTTTATGATTTTCTTTTATCTTATATGGATTATGTTATGATGGCATGATGTTTAAGATTCCCATTTTTATTACATGGGTTATGCTATGATGTATGATTTATGATTTTGTGGCACACATAATAATGGTTTCATTATGAGATGGGTGGGACCTATATCTCCCTCCAATGCATTGGGTAAAGATTTATATATCATGAGATATACATGGCTGGAACGGGAGGTTAAACTGGTTCAGTGAAACAGGATTGAAACGAGGAGTGAACTCGGTTCAGAAATGGACTTTGTCCGCTAAGATAGTCATGGAAATGAGTCTTTACTACTAAGAAATGATTCTCTATGATTATGTGTGTATGCCAAAAAGCTTCATGTTTTATTTTATGATTATTGGAATTATATTTCACTTCTATGATTTATCCTATGTTATGATCTCTTTTGCAGGATAAGATTTTCAAAATGTTATGTTCTTATAAATATGATATGTTTGATATTTCCTTTGCTTACCCTTACTGAGTATTTGAGCTCACCCTTTTTGTATGTTTTTTTCTAGGTGAGGAAGAAGGATATTAAGTAGGATATGCCAAAAAGGGACTCTATATATGATGAAATAAATGGGAGACAACGTAGATGATTTATGAACCAGTTGTTTATGTTTCCCAGTTTCTAAAGACACTATACCTATATGGTCCTTTCATGGTTTTGTTATATGTTGTAATAATTATGCTTCAATTTTGAAGTAATAACCATGTATGTAAAGTATGGGTCGTTATCGTTGGTATCAGTGGAAATGTATAGTCAAACTTTGGAAACTAGGATGTGAAAGCCTTAGTAAGACACCTAAGGATATGTCTAAGCATAAAACACAATCATAGTATTTTAGAAATGGCCATGAACAACCTATGATAAGACCATAAGTGTAAAATTTTATTCTTGATTATGTGTTTTTCCTATTATAATTACTGTTGCTCACACTATTCCTCTTGGTTTTAGTGAATGGCTAGAACCCGAAGGAACCGTGTTAATGCGGAATGCAACGGGAAATGCAGTGATTGTCCCCCTAAGAAACCAAATGTTATGGGAGCTGGAATGAAAAATAATGTAACCATGCTCACACAACTTTCTCAATCTATGAATCATGAAGGACTTCCAAATGAGCAAAGGAAGGAGAAACATTCTGTTGAATCCTTCATGAGGCAGCGTCCACCTTCATTCAACGGGTCTTATGATCCATTAGTGGCTGAACAATGGATCAGTACCACTGAAAAGATATTTTCAGTTCTTCAATGTTCTGAACATGATAAAGTCATCTTAGCAGTATATCGTTTGGAAGGTGATACCGATCAATGGTGGAATCTTATTAAGAATATGAGGCAAAGGGATGAAATTGAGTCCATGGAATGGGACGAGTTCAAGAAATTAATTTTCAATAAGTACTTCCCTCATATTCTGCGAACAAAGATGGAGAAGGAGTTTCTTGAACTGAAGCAAAAGGATGATGAATCTATTGGTTCCTATGAAGAAAATTTTACAAGACTTGCAAGGTACGCTTCATGTATTATTATCCAACCTGAGAGTAATATCGATCAATTCTTTAGTGGATTAAAACCAAGTCTTTGAAGGGATTTATCCGTAAGGGACTTCAATAGTTATGAGGAAATCGTTCGATGTGCTCTCAAGGTAGAGATGGAGATTGGAGTAAGCCATCAGTCATATGGGTTTGATAAGAAGAGGAAAATGGAATTCAAAGGAAAACATAAATAGCACACTAAAAAGAAGATGAGTTTTCCCTTATGCTCAAAGTGTGGAAAGAAACATGGGGGAGTTGTCTTAAAGGGACAAGTAAATGTTTCAAATGTGTAAAAGAAGGTCATCGGGAATTTGAATGCTGCAATGATGGGAAGAAGTTGTCTGGTGATGCGAACAAAGAAAGTGCTACACAGAGTGCACCTCCTACACTTCAATTTTACAAGTGCAAGGAAATGGGTCATTATGCCAATTAATGCCCTAATCCAAGGGTTGTTGATGATGACAGACATCAACAAACTCTTAAGGCTAAAGACAAAGGAAAGTCACATGAAATTTCTATCAGCGATGTGGAGTATGATAACGAAGTGGTGAAAGGTACAATTACCATCCACTCTAAAGTAGAAAATGTTTTATTTGATTCTGGATCCACCCACTATTTTATTTCTAAAGAATTTCCTAAGGGTATCACCGTATTACCTCAACAATTAGATGTTGAGTTAGCTGTGACAACCCCTAATGGCACAACAGTTGCATCAAATGTTTATAATTCTTCTCTGATTGAAGTTTGTGGGAAAGTGCTTCCTGCAAATATTGTGATCCTTCCTATATTGGAATTTGATGTGATTATTGGCATGGATTGGCTTTCTTTATATAGAGCTCATATCAATTTCCAAAGAATGTAAGTCACATTTCATATTCCAGATCAATCTATGATCGTCTATCAATGCAAGGATGAACATAACCTTCTAGTGGAAATTTCTTCCATCTTATGGGTCTTGATTCCACTAAATGAAGGTTATTTATCTCAAATGGTTGGTGAGAAAATCACAATTAAGAATATTCCCATTGTATGAGAGTTTGATGATGTCTTTCCGGAGGAATTTCCGGGTCTTCCACCAAATCGTGAAGTAGATTTTTCAATAGAACTCGTACCGGGTGCTTTGCCTATTTCAAAGACACCTTATAGAATGGACCCAATTGAGTTGCAGGAATTGAAGAAGCAACTGTAAGAGAATCTTGATAAGGGATTCATACACCCAAGTGCATCACCTTGGGGATCACCGGTTCTGTTTGTTAAGAATAAAGATGGATCAATGAGACTCTGCATTGATTATCGAGAACTTAACAAGATCACTATCAAGAACAAATATCCTCTCCCGTGCATTTATGACTAATTTGACCAACTACGTAGTGCTCAATACTTTTCCAAGATTGATCTTCGTTCAGGGTATCATCAATTAAGGCTCCAAAGGGAGGATATACCAAAGACGGCTTTCCGTACAAGGTATGGACACTGAATTTATGGTGATGCCATTTGGTCTTACTAATGCCCCTGTTATCTTCATGGATCTGATGAATAGAGTCTTTAGAGACTATCATGATCAGTTTGTGGTAGTATTTATAGATGATATTCTTTTCTACTCAAAGATCAAGGAAGAACATGAAGATCACTTGAGAATTATATTGATGACCCTGAGAAAGTAAAAGCATTATGCCAAATTTACCAAGTGTGAATTTTGGCTTCAAAAAGTTTCATTTTTTGGTCACATAATCTCAAAAAGAGGGGATATCTGTGGATCCAGCAAAAAAAGAGGTTATCGAAAGATGATCGAGACCAACAACAGTAACCGAGATCCGAAGTTTTCTTGGTTTGGCTTGATATTATCGACGTTTTGTGAATGGTTTTTCAAGGTCATCTAACCCACCCACCAAGTTGACTCGGAATGGAGTTATGTTTGTTTGGACGGAGGAATGTGAAGAGAATTTCAAGGAGTTGAAAAGAAGGTTATCCAGTGCACCTGTTCTCACACTTCCTTGTAGTGGAGAAAGGTTTGTGATCTACAGTGATGCATCCAAGAAGGGATTGGAGTGTGTTCTCATGCAAAACGATGTGGTGATAGCTTATGCCTCACAACAGATGAAAATCCATGAGCAAAATTACCCAACTCATGATTTGGAGTTAGCTACAGTAATCTTTTCATTAATGATTTGGAGGCATTATCTTTATGGAGAAAGGTGTGATATTTATACTGATCATAAAAGTTTAAAGTATATTTTCACACAAAAGGAGATAAATATGCACCAAATAAGATGGTTTGAGCTGATTAAGGATTACGACTGCTCAATTCATTACCACCTTAGGAAAGCAAACAAGGTGGTAGATGCATTAAGTCGACAAGACCATGTTAGCTTATCCATGATGAGGATCACATAAGATCCAATATTTATGGATTTAAAAAGGATGGATCTTGGAATTATAATGGAAGGGGAAAATCATATCTTTCTCAAATGAATGTTCAACCATATATACATGTGAAGATTAAAGAGGCACAAAAAGAAGATGTAGAGTTACAAAAGAAGGTGAGAAATGTTCCTGAATTCAACATTGATTATGATGGAATAATAAGGTTCAGGAATCGGGTTTGTGTTCCTCCCATCCCCGAATTAAAGAAGGAGCTACTAGATGAGGCTCATAGTTCTTCATTCTCTATTCATCCTGGAAGCACGAAGATGTATAGATACCTGAAAGAGTACTTCTGGTGGGATGGCATGAAAAGAGATGTTGCTGAATATGTCTCTCGATGCTTGGTTTTTCAGTAAGTTAAATATGGGAGACAGAAGTCTAAGGGGATGTTACAACCTTTACCCATACCCGAATGGAAATGGTAAAACATCACTATGGACTTTGTCACCGAACTTCGTAAAACATCCGAAGGCAATAATTCTATCTGGGTCATAGTTGATCGTCTTACAAAGTTTGCACACTTCATTGCTATTAGAGAAGATTTCTCTCTGGATCATCTTGCCCGGATACATGTAAAGGAAGTGATAAGATTGCATGGAGTACCACTTTCTATTATATCTGATCGGGATCCAAGGTTTACCTCAAAGTTCTGGCGAAGTCTTCAGCATACTCTGGAAATAGAGTTGAGTTTCATCACTTCTTATCATCCTCAGACAGATGGCCAGTCTGAGAGGACAATTCAAACTCTAGAAGATATGTTGAGAGCTTGCTCTATGGATTTAAAAGGTGGTTGGGATCAACACCTACCTTTGATGGAATTTTCATATAATAATAGCTTTCACTCCAGTATTCAGATGGATCCTTATTAAGCTCTCTAGGGAAAGAAATGCAGGACTCCAACTTTCTGGGATGAAGTTGGGGAAATAAAGCTATTAGGACCTGATCTTGTTGATGAGATGGCAGAAAAGGTCAGATCTATTCAACAACACATAAGAGAAGCTCAGAGTCGACAAAAAAGATATGCCGATAACCGAAGAAAAGACCTAGAGTTTGAAGTGGGTGATAAAGTGTTCTTACGAATATCTTCTTGGAAGAGAGTAATGAGATTTGGAAAGAAGGGAAAGCTCAGCCCTAGGTATATCGGTCCTTTCGAAATACTGGATCGTGTTGGGAAGGAAGCTTACCGATTGACTCTTCCACCAAATCTCTCTCAAGTTCACGATGTGTTCCGTGTATCTCTCCTGATAAAGTACATACCTGATCCTTCACATGTATTCAGCTCAAAAGTTATACCACTGGAGAAAGATCTTTCTTATGAAGAACAACTGATAGAGATTTTGGATCGTAGCGAAAAATTCCTAGGGAACAAGACCAATCGCTTGGTGAAAGTTTTATGGAGGAACCACCAATTATAATAAGCTACATGGGAGCTTGAGGATAAGATGAGGGAGAGGTATCCTCATCTGTATTTTACAAAGTGACGAATTTTGAGGGCGAAATTCATTTTAAGGGGGGTAGAATTTAACACCTGAGACTTTTATGAGAAATATTTTGTTTTTATGTTATATAAATCATCAAAGGAATCTTTCACTACACACAACACTATCTTGGCTTTATTTACACGCAACTGCGGCCTTCCTCGATAGCTTGCGTTGTACGCAATACCGAGTTTGACTAAATAATGATATGCTATTAAAATATTATTAAAACTAGCCGTTATGAATAGTAATACCCAGTTTTTGGAATTTTATAAATTTTATCTTTCAAAATGGACTTCATTATTGGATTCGGAATATCGAAATTAGCCTAGGGTGAAATTTTGGTATTTTTCTGAAAACTTTCAATTTTTGATGAATAGTGAAAACACTCGGTTACTATTTAAAAACCGACTTTTTATTTAAAGAATTATTTATTTTATTTAAATTTATTTTAGGTCAAAATTGATACATAATACCTATATAAGTTCAATGCAATTCATTGGAGTCATTTTATAATAATTTTAGATATATAAAAATTTTATTGAACTTTTCACCGTCTTTTACCCACCTTCTAGGAGAATTTCCAAATTCACATAAAACATAATTTTACCGCTTCTGTGAGTGGAATTTTGAAAATCCGAGCGACACGGTTAATATCAAAGACTAAAATGTGGTTCAATGAGATGAAAATAATTTTTGGTGAATAGTAACTTTTTACTTTTTTTTACCACGGTTTAAAGTAAATAGGGTAATTAATGGGTAAAAATGATATTATTATTAACCTAACACATGTCATAATTCTATTGGATAAGTTTAATTCGACCAAAAACAACCTTAGGAATAAAATATGACCATTTAGGTCCACTTGGATTAGATTTGTACATTTAATATTATTTTATTTAAAGAATAGTTAAAATAGTTAAAATCAAAGTTTTATAACTCAAACATTTTTCATATAGGTTTATACATAAGATAAATTCGACTATAAATATTCATTATAAATCTAAAAAGATTTCATACATAATGGTATTTTATTTATAATTTTTAGACATTAAATAATTTAATTTATTTATGACATAATGATGATTCAGTAATTATCTTATTAATGGAATATTGACATAATTGATGTTATAAATACCCAAATAAATGTAATTTTAGACTTTTTATGAATTACACTAATTTTATAGGTTAATATGACATGTTAGTATTTATTTTATTAACTGTTTTCGAACTAATCTTTCTGTTATGATTTTCACAAAAATCAATTACCTAATAGTGTCAAAATTGACATAAAATAGTTTTTAAAACAAATATTATATTATTAATTGTTATTTTATTTCTAAAAATCTAATGTTTTGAAAAATGACTTAGATAAGGTTATATATATTAATAATAAACAACTTGGGGTTCGTTTGGCTTATTATAGTATGTTTATTAACCTTATAGTGTAAGAAAACAAAAAGACACGGTAAAAGTAAAATTATTTAACATAAAGTTAAATCTAAATGATAAGGTTAAAATAGATTCCTAAACTTGTCTAAATTATATTTTATGAGAGGATTTCGACCCATCCCCACCTTATCTTCTAAATAAATCTGTTTGGAGCTATTAAAACCCAAATATGACTTTATAATAAAATAATATTTTTTTGTTTTTCCAAAGGTACCCCTCTCCTCCCTTATAAAAGGGCACCTCCTCCCCCTCTCCCTCACACCAATTTGAGCCTTCAAGCTCGGCCAACCCTTGAAGAAATCTCTTCTAAAATTCCCTAGAAACATCCTAGAGGTCCTGGTCTTCTTCAAAGACCAATTTTAGTGCCCTAAGAGGAGGTCTCAAAGAGGTGCTTCAAAGAAGAGGTAATGTCCGTTACGGATTGTTTCAACTTTATTTCTTCTTCCACTTCTTCTTATTTAGTTGTTTCATTATGAAGTAATAACATCAGTATCACTCATATACTGATATGTTATTATAAGTATGAAACAACCCTATTTCACCATCTATCCATCCTACGGAAAACGAAATCACCGCGCGTGCGTACGTACGGAATACCGTCTCCACACCTTGGTGTAATCTATTTTCCACCACCATATTACTTGGACGGGTATAATGGTGTAAATAATAACTATATATGATTATTGTAAATTTATATTGATTCTGAAATAGTATACATACACTCCAATACAATTCCACGATCATGGGAACGATATCATCGCTCGTGCGTACGTACGGAATACCGTCTCCACGATGTGATGCGACTCGTTCTACATGATCTTCATTACATAATGTTTATATAAATAAATTGAATGAATAAATATGATATATATTACACTAACACCATTCTGTAAATTAGTTATCTATAACCTAAAGAGAATAATAAGAATTTATTCAACAAAACACGCATAAGAACAAAAAGTAATAAACACCCGAATAACAAGTAGAAATGAAATATTACTAATAAGAAGCTAAGAATATGACCATATATGATATAATAACAATGAGTATGATTCTTTAATAAGTCAATTACATTATTTAAATCATTATACAGGAGTTTCAGACACTTACGAAGAAAATCGGACCTAAGGTAAGGGAAAATATCACAATCATATTTTTATCTAAGATTGTTTATACTTTGGTATTTACTGGGGTGTATTTTATCATCCACGTCCATGTTTCCACAATATGTAATATTATTTACATCCACCTACAATTGTTTAAATCCAAATTTACCCTTCGGTGAGTTTTTAGTAAAAGATATGAAAGGAATCTTTTGTCGTTTTTCATACGTGGTACTTTTTGACTTTTCCGGGCAAAGTACGGGAAGAATGTTTTTTTAAAATTATACGACATGAATGGATTCATGGAACATTATTTCCATGAAGCTTCCTTTACAGGTTTTCATGTTTATTTTTAATCAAATTATTTTAGTTTAAAATTTTATGACATGTTAAGAAAGGAAAAATGTTTTTGAAGTAGAAAGGATATTTTCCTCAAGAATAGAGTTCATGTGTTTTATCAAAATTATTTTCCATATATTATAATATAGGGTTATGTTCCTATCCCTATTTTTACATTTATTTGATTATTTTATGATGGAATTATTTTTATAATGTCCTTTTATCGTATATGGATTATGTTATGATGGCATGATGTTTAAGATTCCCATTTTTATTACATGGTTTATGCTATGATGTGTGATTTATGATTTTGTGGGACACATAATAATGGTTTCATTATGAGATGGGTGGTACCTATATCTCCCTCCAATACATTGGGTAAATATTTATATCTCATGAGATAGACATGGCTGGAACGACATGCTAAACCGGTTCAGTGAAACAGGACTGAAACGAGGAGTGAACTCGGTTCAGAAATGGACTTTGTTCACTAAGATAGTCTTGGCAATGAGTATTAACTACTAAGAAATGATTCCCTATGATTATATGTGTATTCCACAAAGATTCATGTTTTATGTTATGATTATTGGAATTAAATTTCACTTATATGATTTAACCCATGTTATGATATCTTTTGCAGGATAAGATTTTCCAAATGTTATGTTATTATATATATGATATGTTTGATATTTCTTTTGTTTACACTTACTGAGCATTTGAGCTCACCCTTTTTGTATATTTTCCTTTCCCCAGGTTAGGAAGAAGGATATTAAGTAGGATATTCCAAAAAGGGACTCTAGATATGATGAAATAAATGGGAGACAACGTAGATGATTTATAAACCAGTTGTTTATGTTTCCCAATTTCTAAAGACACTATATCTATATGGTCCTTTCATGGTTTTGTTATATGTTGTAATAATTATGCTTCAATTTTTAAGTAATAACCGTGTATGTAAAGTATGGGTCGTTATAGATTGAATACTGAATATGGTTGTACAATATTTATAATAACATCACAGTATATATAAGATACTAGATTTATTGTTTTAGAATGGGAATAAGAAAGAAAGAAGAAGTTGAAGAAGAAAGGAACTTGAAAGAGGGTGGTGAAAACATTACCTCTTCTTCAGGTTCTTCCTTTTGATTTGATCAAAACGGCACCTTAGGTGGGCTTTCTGATCAAACTAAGGCCTCTGGGTTGAAGTGAGGGAAGTTGATAGATTATTTGGGCAGGGGTTGGCCGAGCCAAAAGGCTTTGAATGTGTGAATTATTGAGAAGGGGGTGTGCCCTTTTATAAGAGGGGTGAGGGGAACCTTTGGAAAATCTTGAAATATTATTTTATAATAAATTCATATTCGGTTTTTAGTGCCTCCAAAGTGGATTATTTCGAGGTTAAGGTGGGGATGGGTCGAAAAACACTAAACAAATAGAATTTAGATATGTTTGTGGCATTATATTAACCTTATATTTTAGTTTTAACTCTTAGTTAATTAGTTTGACAGTTACCATGTCATTTTGTATTTTTATATTATATAGTTAATAAACATACTATATACCTTCATTTGACCCCCGAGTGGTCCATTAATGATACAAATATCATGATATAAGTCTCTTGGCCGAACCTAAGATTTTTAGGAATTTAATATCAATTAATAATATAATATTTGTTTTAAAAACTCTTTTATGTCAATTTTGACACTATTGGGTATTTTGTTTTTGATAAATTCATAACAGCATTATTACATAAAAAAAATTATATAATCAATCTTAATATGTCATATTAACCTAGAAAATTGTTGGAATTCATAAAAAGTCTCAAATTACATTTATTTTTATATTTATAATATCAATTATTTTAATATTCCATTAATTAGGTAATTACTCTATCACCATTGTGTCATAAATAACTTAAATTATTTAATGTCTAAAAATTATAAATAAAATACCATTATGTAGGAAATCTTTTTATCTTCATAATGAAAATTTACAATCGAATTTATCTTATGTGTAACCCTATATTAAAAATGTTTTAGTAAATACACATTGATTTTAACTCCTTTAACTCTTCTTTGAATTAAATAATAATAAATGTCATAATCTAATCCATGTGGACCTAAATGAAAATATTTTATTCCTAAGGTTGTTTTTGGTCGAGATACACTTGTCCAATAGAATTAGGACATGTGTTAGGTTAATATTAATATCATGTTTACCCTTAATTACCCTATTTACTTTTAACCGTGGTAAAAAAAAGTAAAAAGTTACTATTCACAAAAAATTATTTTCTTCTCATTGAAACACATTTTACTCCTTGATATTAACCGTGTCTCTCGAATTTTCTAAATTCCACTCACAGAAGCGGTAAAATTAAGTTTTATGAAAATTCAGTTTTTTAACTACCACTTAGTGGTTTCACTATTCATCAATGTAACATCCTGGTTCTGGGTGCCACTCAATGGGTTCCCTGAACCCGGTTCGCCACAAGACCTCAAGCGCATTTCCCCAAATGTTAGAGGCTGCCGACTAGCAGCGAAGGCCCAGGTATGATAGTAGGGAAACTATGCCCCCATTTATCAAAGTGTAGCGCAACGGAATATAAATTAAAAAATACAACATAGAGCGGAAGAAGTCAACCATACCCAACTGAAATAAACAAAAGCAGTGGATATAAGAAACTATATATAAAAAATGATGAAACATGTCTTAAGTTCTAAGAAAATATTCAGAACATGTTATACATCAGTACAGTACAACCAAAAGCAGAGCACAAAAAAACAAGCAAAGCAGCTGGCAGCGGCATCGCGAGCCTAGGCTCGGTCCCATGCCCTCCTACTCCTCCGAAATAGTCAAGTACCTGTATAGGGGTTGTTTCCCCTATCTACACCTGCAACAACGTAATCAGTTTGGGCCAAAAAGCGTGACCCAAAAAGGGTGTGAGAAATATATCTCAGTAGGCACCCACCAAAGGCTCGTGTCGAACTGCGTGTAAGCATGCAACAACAGTGTGCAATAGTAAAACGCAATAATGTAAGCAGTACTGAAAAGTAACTAACTTAACAGTTTAATTTCCATTTTATTATTCATTTAATTCATTTAATTTATTAACATTTTTGTGCTCAACAACACCATGCCATCAGGCCAACCAGAACCGTGCCCTCAGGATAAAATAGTAAACCACGCCCTCAGGCTTGCCCTCAGGACATAAAGAATCTAACCCCCAGGTATTTACCTAAGGAATATCATAAATTCTCTCCCTCAGGCATACGAAGTGTCTCCCTCAGGCACAGAAGTCAAGCCCTCAGGCACGAAAGGTTTCCCTCAGGCTAATACATTCAGGCCCTCAGGCTAATAAAGTGCAGTGACCACAGGCTAATCACAATCATTCCCTTAGGCTAAACAGGTAACCGGGCCATGCCCAACATGTAAAAAAGAAGTAAACAAGTAATTCCTCTCAAGGAAATTCTACAATTACTACTTTAAAGGCATACCCTCGGTTATCCTGGCCAAACGGCTAAACAGAGGAACGCACCCCTCGGGATGGTCCTGGATCCATGAAACAATCCCAAACAGCATTTTTACAACTTTATTTAATTACCTATATAGTTCTAGGTAGTCAAATTAGCCATGGCCTCAGCCTCACGACACCCCAATATGGGTTCGTAGCTCCAAAACGCAAAAAAATGCACGACAGTTTGAAAATAAACACAAAGCCGTCTACCTAATTCACCAACGAACGTCATACCCGAATGCCGACTCCAGAAACGCCCAAGAACGGCGTAGATCTAACGAAGAAAAAAACCCATTCAAATATAAATAACTCCTGTTAGGAGAAGAATTGGTAATAACCAGCCAAGGAGGTGGAAGCCCTTACCCGTGTAGTTCCAACGGGATCGTCCGAGGTGGAAACCGATTCCAAGCGAACACCCGATGGATCATCAAAGGTCTGACCTCCTCCTTTGGCTCCAAATCGGCTCAAGTGTCTCCTCTGCCAAATGAGGAGGCTACTGCCTTTTTTAAGCAGAAAAAACAAAATACACGGCATGTACTTCTGAGTACACGGCGTGTACTTGTTTCATTTAACTTTTCATTTGGTGACACCGCCACACTGTTCATCTGTCGACCTGAGTACACGACATGTACTCCTGAGTACACATCCTGTATTGTCGCCCAGCTGGCGGCGACTCCACCACCTTACTATTTAAGCCTGCCGACTGACTACATGGCGTGTAAGGTACCACTACACGGCGTGTAGTTTCTTCCTACACCCTTCGTCGCTGGCATGGCTACACTCTCATGTACTCATCCCCACATGACCAGAAGTACACGGCATGTGGAAAAAGTAAACGGCGCGTACTTCCAAAATTTAGGATTTTTCCCCATTTTCCATATTTTCTCAAAAACACTTAAGGAAAAGGAAAAAGAAGAGTCTCATGCCTCAAAAATAAGAACCAGGTTCTTACAAACTTCCCCCCTTATAGCAATTTGTCCCCGAATTTCCCTTCCTAGGGTGGTGAAGAGATAACTCAGAACAACTCTGGCCACTGAGCATGTACGTCGGCCTCCCGCACCCAGGTCTCGTCCTGTACTTGACCATTCTGCCATAGCACTCGTACGAGAGGAACTAACCGGCCTCGGAGAACCTTCATGATCCTGTCAACGATACGAATCAGATGCTCCTTAAAGGACACATATGCCTCCATCTCAACCTCCTCAGGCCGAAAGATGTGAGATGTGTCTGAATGATAGCGACGCAACTGAGACACGTGGAAGATGTTGTGCATGGCTCGGTACCACTGCGGTAACCGCAACCGATAGGCAACCAGCCCGACTCTCCCCATAATCCTGAATGGCCCCACATACCTCGATGAAAACGTACCCTGTCTCCCGATCCGCTTGTGTCCCAGCCTCGGTGAAACACGTAAGAAAACCTGATCCCTGACCACGAACTCCAAAGGTCGTTTGCGGCGATCAACATAAGACCTCTGACGAGACTGCGCGGTAGCCATCCGCTTCTGAATCAACTGGACCTGCTCAGATGTCTCCTGCACGAGCTATGGCCCTAGTAAAGCTGCCTCACCTTCCTCTAACCAGCACAAAGGTGGTCGGAATGGCCTACCATATAAATCCTCGTATGGTTCCATCTGAATAGTCGCATGAAAACTATTGTTATAGACAAACTCAACTAAGGGTATATGCTTCTCCCAAGAGCCCCCAAAGTCTAGGACGCATGCACGCAGCATGTCCTCAAGAACCTGTATCGTACGCTCTGACTGGCCATCTGTATGAGGGTGGTATGCTGTGCTCAGAAGCACCTGTGTACCCAGTTCCCTCTGAAAACTCTGCCAGAAACAAGATGTAAAGCGGGCGTCCCTATCAGAAATGATAGAACGAGGGACCCCATGAAGACGTACGATCTCTCGGATATACAGCCTTTCGAGCTCGTCCATACCGAAGGTCTCCTGGATTAGCAAGAAGTGAGCTACCTTCGTGAGTCTGTCCACAACAACCCACACGACATCATTGCCTCTCAGTGACCTCGGCAACCCCATCACAAAATCCATCGCGACATCATCCCATTTCCACTCCGTAATGGGTAACTGCTGTAACAGCCCAACTGGTCTCTGATGCTCTGCCTTCACCTATTGACAGGTGGAACACCTCTTAACAAAACCAGCTATCTCTCTCTTCATACCCGGCCACCAGTACTGACGCCTCAAGTCATGGTACATCTTGGTAACCCCGGGATGAACTGCCCAAGCTGAAGCATGAAACTCCCGCATCAGCTCCTCGCGTATATCCCATGGAACCCATACTCATCCATGGAAACTCAAAACCTCATCATCGCCTATCATCCAACTAGGATGAGGGTCCTCACTAGCCACCGACTCCCGTAGAACTAGGCCTTCAGAAACAGATAGTTGTCTCATCCTCACTCTATCCAGGAGGGTAGAAGTCACAGCTAACGAGGAAAGATAAGCCTGCACTTGTCTGTCATGCACCTCCAGATGCATCTTAGAGAACAGAGCCATAAGCTCCCACTCACCACTAGCCTCCTGCACTGCCTGTATCTGAGACTTCCTCCTCATTGTATCAGCTAAAACATTACCTTTACCAGGTGTATAGGCAAGCTCAAAATCGAAGGACTGTAGGTACTCAACCCACCTTCTCTGCCTCAGATTCAGGTCACCTTGTGTAAAGATATACTTGAGGCTTTTTTGGTCGGTGAAAACCACAAAATTCTCTCCCAACAGATAATGTCTCCAATAGCGCAACACATCCACAACTGCATCCAACTCGAGATCATGCGTCAGGTAATTTCTCTCATGTGGCCTCAACTGTCGAGACCCATACGCAACAACTCAGTCACCCTGCATCAAAACGGCTCCCAGCCAAATCCCTAATGCATCACAGTAAACTTTATAGCTCTTCCCCTACTCTGGGAGTATCAGGATCGGTGATGATGTCATCCTTCCATTGAGGTCTTGGAAAGCTGTCTCGCAAGCTTCCGACCAAATGAATTTCACACCCTTCTCAGTCAGGCCTGTCAACAGTGCTGCTATGTTGGAGAAGTCCTATATAAAGCATCTATAGTAACCAACCATCCCTAAGAAACTTCGTATCTCAAATAAGTTCTTAGGCTTCTCCCAGGAAACTACTGCTCTCACCTTCTCTGGGTCTACTGAAACTCCAGCCTCTGAGTTAATATGACCCAGGAAGTGAATCTGGTCCATCCAAAAGTGGCTCTTTGAGAGCTTAGCATATAGTCGATGCTCTCTCAGTGTACTCAATACGATCTCAGGATGGGTGGCATGGTTGTGTCCAATACAAGTGTACACTAAGATTTCATCCACGAGTACTACCACAAAAGAATCAAGATACGGATGGAACACTCGATTCATTAGAGCCATGAAAACTGCTGGCATGTTCGTGAGTCCGAATTGCATAACCAAGTACTCGTACAGACCATATCTGCTCCGAAAAGCTGTAAGCGGTATATCCGATGGTCTCACGTGCAGTTGATGATATCTGGATCTCATGTCAATCTTCGAGAACACTCGTTCTCCACGAAGATGATCAAACATATCATCAATCCTTGGCAAGGGATATCGGTTCTTAACCGTCAACTGGTTCAGCTTCCGATAATCCACGCAAATCCTAAAGGTACTGTACGCCTTCTTCGCGAAAAGGACCGGAGAACCCCAAGGAGAAGTACTGGGTCAGATAACACCCTTTGCTTGTAACTCCTCTAACTACCTCTTGAGCTCCTTCAACTCAGGCGTGTCCATCCTATAAGGAGGAATGGACACTGGTGCTGCTCCTGGCACCAGCTCGATAGAGAAATCCACCACACACACTGGAGGTAGACCTGAAAAGTCTTCTGGGAAGACATCCCTGAAATGATCAACAACTGGTGGGAAATCCATCTGACAAGTCCCCTGGTCATCCAGATATAAGCTCGCAATCTGGGTTGTGACTCCACCTTGCCCATGATGCTCTGGTCCAGCTCGACTCGCCTGAACATCCCACTCGCCATTGTATAGAAACTCTCCACCCTCTGGTGATGTGAAACGCACCCAGTGACAATAGCAGTCTACAAAGGCTCGAAAGGGAACCGACCAGTCTATCCCGAGAATGACATCATAGCTTGTCATCTCCAAGACATAGAGGTCCCAAAGGAAGTGACACCCTCCAACCTCAAGGGGGAACTCCTTACGCTGACGCACACTAGCCGTCCTAGTCCCCAACAGCGTGTCTAGCGTCATGATATCGGAAGAAGTTGAAACATAGAGCCCAAGGCTCTCCACAATGGTTACAGATATGAAACTATGTGTAGCACTCATATCAAAAAGCACTGAAGACAAGACAAAAGCTACTAGAATAGTACCTCTGACAGTAGAAGGTCTGGGATCATGCTCCTGTTGGGTCTGTTGCACTACATATGCATGCCTAGTGCCGGGGCCCTGCGACAAAGCCTGGATACCCTGAGCTATCCCGCCCTACCGCCTCTGAGATCCTGGCATCTGCCTACCACGACCATGACCACCTTCTCTGCCTGCACGCCCTGACGTGTTCCAGTTCCCTGACTGGTAAGAAGCCACTGGTCCTGCTCCCACACGTGGAGTCTGCCCAGAACCCCTCTCACTAGCCACTGGTGGAACCGCCCTGCAAAAGCGCGGCAGATGACCCATCTTGCCTCATGCTCGGCACTCCACTGGGTCCCGTGGACACTGCGGCCTCTTGTGCACCTCTCTACCACACTGGTAGCACTTGAGCGGTCCACCTGAAGATGCTGCCTGGTTGGTACTACCGCCCTGAGAGAATTCAATCTGTCTCTTCCTCTTGCCCGTAGAAATAGTACCAGTAACTAGTGCTGGACCGCCCTGGACCACACCACTAGCTTCCTGTAGGTTCCTCTCTGTAATCAGCGCCTGGTTCACAATAGCGTGTACAGTAGGCAACCTGAAAACATTCACCAGTGCTCAGATGTCATAACGAAGACCATCCTCAAAGCGTATGGCTCTCAGCATCTCATCACCCACCAGCACAGGTGAAAAATGATGAAGCTCGGTGAAACGAGTAGAATAATCCATCACCGACATAGTGCCCTGCTACATATTCATGAACTCTCGAGCTCTATCTACCCTCAGTGTCTCAGGAAAGAAGAATTCATAGAAGACTTCTTGAAAATCCTCCCACGCCATGTCTTTGTCTTGCTCTGACTAGGTGGTAACATCCCACCACCTCTTGGAGGAATCACGTAGCATGTAAGTCGCGAGAATGACCCTCCACCTTGGAGGAGTCTCCAAATGCTCGAAAATATTCTGCATCGATCCTAGCCAAGACTCCACAGCCTGTGGTCCGCCATCCCCTGAAAACGTGGGCGGATGCTGCTGCTCGTAGATACGTGTCAGCTCATCCATAGATGTGGCAGCCTGCGGTGCTCCCTAAAAGGTCTGCATGAACTGCATAAAGCCTTCATGGAACTGCGCCTCTGCGCCTGTGTCCGGTATAGCAGCTAGCGCCGCATCTGGCTCTGCTGGAGGATCATCTGGTAGCCCATGGCCCATCATTTCCGGAGTATAATCCTTGCCACGCTCCTGGTGAACAACTCACGGTATTCTAGGCGGAATGACACTACATGGTCAAAAGCACGCCTCAGATTCAAGATTATTATGATTGAAAAGCGAAGGAACCACAAAGGAACAAGAGGAAGAAGGAATTTCAAAATTTTCAAAACAAGACTACATGGCGTGTACACTGACTACACGACGTGTACTTGACTTCTCCTCCCCTGCCCGGGTCCTTACACACAGCTTCCATTGAAAAAAAGTTACACGGCCTGTATAATATCTACACAGCGTGTACGGTGTTAATTTCCAACTTCCCGTGTCATCTGTGACACGGCCGACTACTCGGCTCAAACTACATGGCATGTTACACCCGTACACGGTGTGTACAACACCCCGTTTCCCAGCCACACGGCTAACACCACATGGTCTGTCCTCGGACAAGACTACATGGCGTGTCCCACAGGTACACAGCATGTTCAAGGATGGGTGACACCGACCCGTGTTGTTAGTTACGCGGCCGAGTCCCCACGTCACACTACACGACGTGTTCATAATTGACACGGCATGTTCTGTTAAGGAGTTCACCGACCCGTGTTGTTAGTTACACGGCCAGACTCCGGGTCACACTACACGGCGTGTCTATTCGGTACACGACATGTTTTACCCAATCCTTTCCCTACCCCGTGTCACCGCCCACACAGTTTGTGACATGAGAAGAGACTACACGGTGTGTACTCAGGGTACACAGCGTGTACTCAAAAAGTTCATTTTTATTCCCGAACAGAAGAACATACACGGCGTGTATATAAAAAAAATACTACATGGTGTGTATACTAGGTTTCTAGACAATATGCCTCAGAAACTTCTCCGGAACCCATAAAATACAGAAAAACAACACCTAAGTGTCAAATTCCGACCCGTGGGGGCCCATACTCCCCACGAATCAAAGTTTGACATCTCATATGTGTTATAGCCAATAAATATTCAATGATCCACCAAATTCCAGTCAATGGGGGCCCATACTCTCCAAAAACCAAAGTTTAGCATCCATTCTATAAACAAGATCAAACAAAAATACCATATCACAAGGCTGGTATTTATCAAGCAGCTATCACAACAACATAATTTATTAGCACAACAACTATCACAACAACATGAAATTCCTAATGCACCTACATGGAATGGAAACTATGCATGGCATGTGATATCTAGCAAGTTACTATATGATGCATGAGATGGTATACCCTCATCTCATCAGGTTGCAACTAAATAGAACCCATAGATAATATATAAACATCACAATACAAGTGTGTCACCCAACGGTGAAATCAAATCAACTGTAAATTTCAAAAATAGTAAAATTGTAGTACGAGGTAAATTGGCTTTTCCCTGTACATGGGGTAGCTACGCCCGGACACATATTATTACCAACTACTGATTTGTCCTATCCCTGACTACAGATCCAAATAGTAAGTCAAAGAAAAGAAACCCTCTAATACCACTTTGTAATGTCCCGGTTCTGGGTGCCACTCAACGGGTTCCCTGAACCCAGTTCGCCACAAGACCTCAAGTGCATTTCCCCAAATGCCAGAGGCTGCCGACTAACAGTGAGGGCCTAGGTCTGATAGCAGGGAAACTATTCCCTGATTTGTCAAAGTGTAGCGTAGTGGAATATAAATTAAAACATACAACATAGAGCAGGAGCAGTCAACTATACCCAACTGAAATAAACAACAGCAATGGATATAATAAAAAGTATATAGAAAATGATGCAACATGTCTCAAGTTCTAAGAAAATAGCCAGAACATGTAATACATCAGTACAGTACAACAAAAAGCAGAGCACAACAAAACAAGCAAAGCAGCTGGCAGCGGCATCACGAGCCTAGGGTCGGTCCCATGCCCTCCTACTCCTCAGAAATAGTCATGTACCTGTATAGGGTCTCTTGCCCCTATCTACACCGGCAACAACATAATCTGTTTGGGCCAAAAAGTGTGACCCAAACAGGATGTGAGAAATATATATCAGTAGGCACCCACCAAAGGCTCGTGCCCAACTACGTGTAAGCATGCAACAACAGTGTGCAATAGTAAAATGAAATAAAGTAAGAAGTACTAAAAAGTAACTAACATAACAGTTAAATTTCCATTTTATTATTCATTTAATTCATTAATATTTTTGTGCTCAACAGCACCAAGCCCTTAGGCCAACCAGAACTATGCCCTCAGGCTAAAATAGTAAACCACACCCTCAGGCTTGCCCTAAGGCCATACAGAATCCAACCCACAGGTATTTCCCTCAGGCATAGTAGAAATTATCGCCCTCAGGAATACGAAGTGTCTCCCTCAGGCACAGAAGTCAAGCCCTCAGGCACGAAAGGTTTCCCACAGGCGAAATAGGATGTTGCCCTCAGGCAAATACATTCACGCCCTCAGGCTAATACAGTGCAGTGCCCACAGGCTAATCACAATAATGCCCTCAGGCTAAACAGTTAACCAGGTCATGCCCAACATGTAAACAAGTAGTAAACAAGTAATTCATATCAAGGAAATTTTACAATTACTACTTTAAAGGTATACCCTCGGGTATCCTGGCCAAACGGCTAAACAGAGGAATGCACCCCTCGAGATGGTCCTGGATCCAAGAAACGATCCGAAAAAACATTTTTACAACTTTATTTAATAACCTATACAGTTCTAGGTAGTCAAATTAGCCACGGCCTCAGCCTCACGACACCCCAATATGGGTTCATAGCTCAAAAACACACAAAAACGCACGACAGTTGGAAAATAACCACAAAGCCACCTACCTAATTCGCCAACGAACGTTATACTCGAACACTGAATCCAGAAACGCCCAAGAACGACATAGATATGACGTAGAACAAAACCCATTAAAATGTAAATAACTCCCGTTAGGAGAAGAATTGGTAAGAACCAGCCAAGGAGGTGGAATTCCTTACCTGTGCGGTTCCAACAGGATCATCTGAGGCGGAAACCGTTTCCAGACGAACACCCGGTGGATCTTCAAGGGTATGGACTCCTCCTTTGGCTCCAAATTGGCTCAAGTGTCTCCCATACCAAATGAGATGGCTACTACCTGTTTTAAGCCAAAAAAACAAAGTACACAGTGTGTACTTCTGAGTACATGGCGTGTAATTCTTTCATTTAACTGTTTATTTGGCGGCACCACCACACTGTTCATCTGTCGACCTAAGTACACGACATGTACTCCTGAGTACACGGCGTGTACTATCGCCTAGCTGGCGGCGACTCGACCGCCTTACTATTTAATCCTACTGACTGACTACACGGCGTGTAAGTTACCACTACACGGCGTGTAGTCGGTTCCTACACCCTTTGTCGCCGGCATGGCTACACGCCCCGTGTACTCATCCCCACATGGCCAGAAGTACACTACGTGTGGAAAAAGTACACGGCGTGTAGTTCCAAAATTTAGGATTTTTCCCTATTTTCCATATTTTCTCAAAAACACTTAAGGAAAAGGAAAAAGAAGAAGCATGTACCTCAAAAATAAGAACCGGGTTCTTACAATCAAAAAATGAAGTTTTTCAGAAAAATACAAAAAATTCACCTTAGGCTAATTTCGATATTCGGAATCCAAAAATGAAGTCCATTTTCAAAAATAAAATTTATAAATTTCAATAAGTGGGTATTACTATTCATAACAGCTAGTTTTATTGGTTGTGGTGTGTTAAAACTCGATGTTTCATACAACACATGCTATTGCATTATTCAAAGAGAAGTGTACCGTAGATGCTTGGGGTGTTACATTTTATATTAATAAATGAAATGAATAATAATTGATTAATTATTTTAATGATGTTTATAGAATACATATTCAATAATATATAATAATATAGATATAATTATATTTACATGACAAGGATATATGGTATACTCATTTCAACGAATAAGAATGATATTTTTATAAAAAAAATGTTTTTTTGATTAATTTTGCACAATTATTTTAAAATAATTTTATGACGCCCATAAATATTGAATCATGAAACATTTATTCAAATATTTAAAAATTTTATAATTTATATAATGTATCCAAGATAATAAATTTTTTATTCAATATTTAATATAAAAAAAATAAAATTTTATTACCATGGTTAGGGTTAAAATGGGTTTACCAGGGGTCAAAAAATTAAATAATGTTAAAAAACAAACTTACACGTGTATAAATATTGTTGGTTGATTATATTTATACCTTATATTTTTAAAAACTATATTTCGTGTCCATTTGGATGCACATTCACTTATAATGTCTCGTTATATTATATAAACATTTTAAGTAATTCCATGTGTGTCTGTCCCCTCACTTATATAGGGTAAACTATTCTTATCCTGTATCAAAAAAACGTATTGTCTAGATCGGATAATGCAACATCTAGCCTATCACCCATTGTCTTGGGAAGAGGTGGTGGATTTTACAAGACTTATAGGACATCCCGATGACAATGATATCTAGAAATAAATGTGAGGGCCCTCATAAAAATTTGGGGGATGATTTCAAATGGAAAATAAAACCAAAAAACCAGGAGACAAAAACCAAAAAACCAATCTATGATGAATGAGTACCAAAAAAACAAGACAATAAAAAAGAATACCAACATAAATATCATAGTACAAGGGGAATAGATTTTTCATAACCAAATGAATCAAAGGGAAATAAAACCCAGAGACACCAACTGACATTTCCTAATGAGTTCCAAGTTCCAAATCGAAATTCCAAACCCAATATATCATGAAGAATCAATAAAAAGTGGGATACCTATCATTTAATAATGTCCCAATTTATAATATATATGAATGATCCATATTTCCCAATTATGGGGTAAATATATAAACATAATAGGAATTAACCTATGAAATTTTAACTCACACCACTATGATCGATCAAGTTATCATATTTATATCAAAAATTTAAAAAAGTTAAAGAATTATATATCAATGCGAAATAGTTTTCCAAAAAAATATCATTCCATTGAATGAAACTATATATTTATTGAAATAATTTCACATTTACTTTTTTATAACAATTCCACACATCCACACATGAATTACTAGGTGATAGTTCAATATTTTTGAGTGGTCTCTAATCAATCTTTAAATTTTTCACAAGTTATCTAAAACTAGGATCCCTACTAGAACATTCCCCTTACATAGGGACACATCTCATGAATGTGAATGCACACCAACCATGTAATCTAAATTCCATGTCAAACCATCCATTCTAAGACATTTAAATAAAAAAATATTTTATTTAAAACTATTCTATAAAAAATGACTACATAAAAAATACATAATTTTAAAATCACCATTTTAAAATTCCCATGAGAATATCTTCCACAAAACTATCCAATTTCAACCATTTAAAAAAACCCCAAAAAATAGGTTTTAAATTTAGAATATTACATAAATTTTAGGGCAAATTCAACAAATTCAACTAATTTGAAAAAAATCTTTCATGTTCTAATCAAGAGGTGTAAACAATGTAGTCATATACCTCTCAAAATTATGCATAAACGAATAATATAATGAAAATAAAATACCCTTCTTGAAAATCATAAAATTTCCCTTAAATTTAATGAATAGTATTTTCTATATTATAATTTTAGAAAATTATAATGGAAAATTCAGAGACTAGGAATTGAGATAGTGTGCAATTCCGAGGCCAGGTGTGCACAGAATAGTTTGAAAAAAATGTTAATTTTCTAATTTTAGGTGATATAAACTTTCCCGAAAGAGTTTAGTAATGTATAAACAGGTTCGTAGATCAAAAATCTAAGGGAATCAATGAGTTTAGAGCAATTGATTTACCCAAGGCACGACTTAACATTTTTCGTCATGGGTCTTCTGTGGAAAAATCAAAAAACAGCATAACCATAAATAAAATTACTAAATAAAATTATTTTATTTTTAAATAATCCTAAAAACTCATAAATGGTAAATCATATTAGAAATATAATACTACCACTAATTTCATAAGGTGGTGTTTTTATTAGGTGATTCCTGACCTTGTCTGGCACAGACCATTTGTGGAAAATTGTTTTTTGCTGTGAACATCAATAATATATTTTAATAAAAATATTTTATTTAACATTATGTGATGATTAAGTGTTAGTTTACATTTTTAATAATAATTTTTATACATCTATGGATATTTCCATAACCCTGGAGTTTCTATAAGGTAAGTAGAAGAAGTCTCTCTCTCCGTCGATGAAGGATTGGAGGTCAAAACTCGGATCATCCATCGACAAACAATGACAATGTAGTATTGTTCTTTTCCAAAGTCCAATCCAAAACATAGGTAGGGTGTGAGTTTTGTGGATTTTTCCTCGCCCATTCTTTTTCCCTGTGACCAATGGGGATTAATTGATAGATGGACTAATCTATGGGACTTTTGTATTTTAGGTTGGGTTTATTCTATTAAGTAAGTTGTTATCTGATTGATATATGTTAGAATTTAATTATTACCTCTTCATTAATTAAATTATAACATGTTAGAATCAAATCCAACACAAAAAGGCCAAGATCCACCCATTTTTTTGGTGTTCATGTGCCTTTCCTTTATCCCTTCATATTTCTTCGATGCTCATGCTTTCAAGATTATAGGATCGCTGTGCCTTCGATTAGTGGATCAATGATCACGATTGTGATCCAACCTCATCGTGATGTCAAGTGATGGAATCATGTGGTAGCGGATTGAGGTGGAAGCTCCATCCATTTCATGTGGAGTCCGACAAGGTAAGGCTATCAGTGGGGAGGCCGACAGTAGAGGTAACACCGGCTTTATAGGGTGGCCGGGCTAGGTGAATGTGGAAGGATGGTCACCGGTGGGACAGTCGGCAGTGGGGGCACTAGAACGACCCATGGAAGGATGGCCTGTGATGGTTGAATCCCCCTTTCATGGAGTGACCATGGTGGTGGGATGACCCATGGTGTGTAGGCCGTAGGTGGCAATCAGACAAGGCCGCTAGCATGGCGGCCAGTGGTGGGCTATGGCGGACGTGATCCATGGGGTCCGTATTGAAGGGAGATCATGTGGCTCCATCATGGGTGTGAACCAGTCATGTAGACCATCCATGTGAAATGTGGTCCAGCCATGTTGATTGGGGAGCCACTAAGCATGTCATCGGGCAACTATGGGACCCGGGGGTGGGCACTGCTAGGCGGGCCATCTCGGGTGGAGTAGGGTCGGCACGTGTGACCTGGGATGAGATGGATTAATTAGGTCACCCATGGAGGAATAGTGGGATGTACTGTGTGTCCCAATGAGCCAACATAGACCAACTGGGTTGGGTCAATTGAATCGGGTCTTGTCAGTTGGACCAAGTTATGCTCTTTTTCACTAAAATGGCCTAAAGTTTCACACAGAAGATCTGTTTGATGATCCGTATGTGGAATTGAGACCCTTGCGATGAGGTGGTAATTTTTAGATTACTTGGTGAATTTTTATTCCGAACTAGTATATATGGGGAGTTTTCCTTATTCCTTTCTTTGAGGGATTAGTACGACATTAAGTCCGCTTCACTAGATAGTAATCCACTCTAGAGTTAAGGTCCAAGATAGAATTGTGTCATCCCGCATTGGGACCGGAGTAATCCTTTATCACCCCTGATAGAGTATTGTGGGAACTAACGTAACCTCAGAGTGTAGGGTGTTAGTCCTCCATCCAGTGGTCTATATTGATAGGCTTGTCGGTATCCTCAATGGATGACCCCCAATGTTACGAGCCACATCAATAGGGCTGTTGGTATTGTTTAAGGATAATACCATACATTGTGGGATAATATATATTGGGTTGTTGGTATTATCTGGGAAGGATCCCCTCTCTCCATATCATGATCCTTGACCGATATGTTCAATTATGGTGGGGCCCATATTTGAGGGACCTCTTTTTGGGAGTCTTCGATGAAATCATAACCTAAGGAGTATGCTCTCCCAAAATGAGTGTGCCTTAAGACGAATCATGTGGCTAATGATTGGTCATGATATTTGGACTCCATGTCTTAGAGAGACCAGATAATTCAGAGAAATTTTTTCACGTATCGAGACCAGGTGTTCTCTTGATACATTGAGTAGAAATATTCTACGATCTTACTATCAGTTGGCTTGAGGAGTGATATCTCATGGTACGAGCGTTCTATGAGCAGAACCATATGTCTAGAAGGGTAGGAGACCATGAGTTGTGGAATCATTTATGAGTATATTGGGATGTTATTGTTATATGATTTTTAGATATATACCAGTGTTGAGTTGATTTCATCCTCTTAGTGAGGTTTCATTTTTGTTCCTTTAATTTTTTTTCAAGGTTTCCTACATTATATTATTTTACTCACCCCAACATAAGATTTTCCTTCACATTTCATTTCTTTTTAATATGATCCATTCTTTGATGGATTCCTTGGTAAAACAGCTCTAGTTGATATGTATAGAGACCTGATACAAAAGGTGTGATTTTGCAGCTTTAGACAGCAGTTCTGTACTTACCCTTTATGTAGGGTTTTCTACGAAGGAGTTCCATCTAATTTTACCTTTTCACTTTTCCTTTTTATTGGTCTTGTATTTTGGCCCCATTTAATTTTAGTTTTCTACTGTTTTACTATTTGTTTATATCTTAATGGTATGCTTGTTTGTCTACGTAGTGTTTTTTTTGTTTCAACACTTTTTATTGGGGATTTGACTATTTCTATAGGTACTTAGTAAAATGCCTCCCATTTGTGGGATATTCCAACTCAGTGCTGGTCGCTTGCCCCTGGAACATGGGAGGTGGTCTAGGGGTGGTCATGTCATGGGCCCCTTTGGGATGGTTCATGATAGTGTGGTATTATAGGATGTTTCTTTTATCTTAAGGACCATGAGTCTGTGTGCTTTGGTTTAGGTAAAGAGTGTTAAATGTTTTGAGTTTTTCTTTTAGGCTAGGGAATCAAGTATTGGTGCAAAGGATGACATATCTATACACCCGGACCCTAAATTCTTCTTTTTAACTCAATACATGAAAATAGTATCTGGAGGTGAAAAATGGTTGTTCGTGTATCCCATATTAATGGTTTTTTCAATGTCCTTCTTGAGTCAACTCACTAGGTATACTCTATTGATGATAGTAGGTCTTTTAGTAAATCAAGATACATCCACGTAGATAGAAATCTTGGATTCCACAGAGTGATCATGAGGATGAGACTTGGGGTAACGATATATCAGTACATACATTTTTACTAGAGAAAACACTTCTAAGTGATGTATCATCTATTCGACCACATGTAGAGTAGCACATTGTACCCATAGTACCAGAAGATGAGATGCACAAGTGGAGTGAAATTCATAAGTTTCAGTGATAGAAACCCCTCAGGTTCAGAGGAAAGCCCAACTCTTAGGAGGATGAGGACTATCTTGAGGTGGTGACTATATTTTCCATCTAGGCAGGGCACCATCAGATCAAGTAGTGGTCCTAGCAGCGAGAATTCTACTTGGCTCTGTAGAGCGATGGTGGGGTTTATATTACACTATTATACAATGAGGTGACGCTTCTTTGGATAGAGTTGGAGATGATTTTTTATAAAATCAATTATCACCTAATAAGATATAGGTTTTGAGTTCACGTTATCTTCTACAGCTTTGGAAGGATGAAATGTATGTATATAAGTATTCATTGAGGCATACCGATATTTCTAGGTCTCAATGAATATGACACATGACAAGTGCTTCAGGGCATGAACCTTCAAGAAAGATGTGCTTATAGACCTATGAAAAAGTGTTATTCCTCTTTGCATTCCAACTTATGTTAGGGTTCAAGAGAAAACCATTTTGGTTTAATGTCCCTTGGATGAGCGGATAGAATTAGTGAATGTCTGCATTTGATAAACAGGGAAAGAGACATCGAGAGCTAGAAACTGACATTATTCTCAGAGATTGGATGTGTGAGACATTCCGATAAGAGGTACCATGAAATGGGATCTATAGCTATGGTCTCATTTAGTGAGTCCATTTTTCCTGGATAGAGGAAATTATTTTCATGTGATGAATTGGGACATCTTACTAGAGATTGTCTATCCTATTTTACTACAGGTAGGGAAATAGTGGATGGGCCAGTAAGGAGGAGCAATTGAAACGAACAGATGGATCTACAGGGTAGAATGCATGGTTGATGAGTTGGGAGAGTAGCAGGATTTGTTATACATTTCGACATGTTACCACCACCCTCATCCCCCCAATGTGGTCCACCCCTGGCTTAGGGAGATTGTGCACAAGGGAGGGGACAACTACATGCAGTCAAGGAATAGGACCCAAGGAATCTTGGAATGATTCAAGGTATGGTATGTTCCTACTTTTATCTACCTTATTAATTAAAATAGATGTTAATCATTCTTTTTTTCATGAGTATTTTTAAATCCCTAGGGTTTCCGATTAAACCATTTACCTGACCCATATGTCTAGAGATTCCTATGGGGGAGACTTGATAATAACACATATACCAACAGTGTGATATAAACCTTGATGAGAGAGTTTCAGTTGGAACCTATTGGTGGTAGTGTTGATACCTTACGACGTTATTCTTGGTATGGATTGGTTATCGATAGTCTATGCTCATATTGAATGTTTTAGGAAGAGGGTGCAATATGTCCATCGATATGGAATAGGGTTTTCCTAGGTCATATAAAACGGAAGCCCAGGAAGCATGGGATGGACTCATGCATAGTGTGGTGCAGCTGATCACTCATGAGTTTGCCTTACCCTCAGAGTAATATATGTTATGAGTCGTCATGTTTCTAGATGTAGTGGTAGAGTATGAGGATATCTTCCCAGACGATGTTCCAAGATTACCTCCCCATATGAAGGTAGACATATGTATTGTTTTACACCATCAAATGGAACCGATATTAGCATCATTATATCATATGGCTTACAAAAATCATTGAAAGATGAGTGTGTGGTTGGAAGACTTGAAGAGGAAGGTCTTAGTAAGAACCATTGTTTGAGGTTATGTTTGGATTACTGATTCTTTAACCATGTGAACATGAAGAACGAGTTTCGACTTACAAGGATCGATAACCTATTCGATCACTTTAGATAGAGGGAATATATAGAGTATCAATAGGATTATAACTTGGAGATCTTCTATGCTCATATAAAGGGGAACATGTAACCCTATGATTTTATCAAGAGACCCAATTAACAATAACTAAATAATACATCATTGCAGTTGGCCTCGTTAAAAATATCCTTTGTATATGGAGATGGAGTAGCTTACCTCCAATCGATGGTTGTCACCCCTCCACTCTTACGGTGAGGTAGGGGGGCACAACATAGGGATACTAACTGTAAGGATTTTTGTTCTCAAATTTCAATAGGGAATCCCCTTGATGGATATTCAAAATTTGGGGTGCACTTTATTCTTTTTAGAGGGCACATGACGATACCTGTTGCGATGTGAGAAGATGTTATGACAGTGTTCATGAATCTTGTTTAACGGTACATATATGTGTGGCAATGATGTATCGGGACCTCCAACGTCATTTTGGTGGATAGGGATGAAGAAGGAAGTTATAGAGTTTGTGTCTCAATGCCTTAATTACTGATAAGTGAAGGATGAGCATCAAGTTTCAGTGGGTTTAACTCAACCCTTTTTGGTTCCATGATTGAAGTGGGATGCGATATCAATGGACTTCATGATGGGTTTATGACATAAGTCAATGGGACACAATTCCATCTCAATGATCATTGACTAATTCACCATTATGGTCCACTTCTGAGATTTTTGAAAGCAGATTTTGGTAGAGAGATTGGGACACCTCTATATGAAATATAGTGTTCATGTTCATGGAGTCTATTCAATGATAGTTTCAGATCATTATTCTCAACTCACTTCCTGGTAGTAAATGGTATTTCATGAGGTGTTTGGGACATAGATGTACTTGATTAAAATGTTTTAAACATAGATTGACAACCACACTGAGTAGACCATTCAGGTTTTAGAGGGAATTATATTGGATTGTATGTTAATGTTTTTTATATAGTTTGGAGGATCTCTTACCTCTAGTGGAGTTTTCATAAAACAAAAGATACCCATCCATCATCGATATGGAACCATTTGAGCCTTAGTACGGGTGAACCCACTGGTCACCACTTTTTTGGACTGACCTCGTAGAGTCTGCACTCCTGGGCCCGGAGTAGGTGTAGGCGATATTAGAGAAGGTTTTGGTCATTCAGGAGTGAATGAAGACTATAGAGAGCCACCCGAAATCATATTTTGACAGGAAATTGAGGCCCTTAGAGTGCGAGGGAGACCATGTGTTTCTTCATATCTCTCCTCAATGCAGGATATAGGAATTTGTCTGGGAAAGAAAGATATATCTAAGGTTTACTGACCCTTTCCTGATATTTTGTGGAGTTCTCCATGTTGCATTCCGCTCCCCTATACCCCCACAGTTGTAATGGGTACATGACATCTTCCACAGGTCTCACCTGATGAGATACATGAATGATTAATCACACATCATTGACTGTGGATACTTTTGAAGAGTAATCAGTATATATATTGGATTGATAGGCGTTTATCTTTCATGGCTATTCAGTTGCTCTGGTGTGCATTCGGTGGAAATATGGGAATATTTAGGAGAGCACTTAGAAGTGGGATGCTCCAATTAATGCTCATTACCATAATATTTTTCAGTATCCTTTATACTAGATTTTGGGGATGTAAATATCTGCGGTGGGGATAATATAATGAATCATATTTTCGTTATTTTATTTTTGTAAAATAATAATGGAATATTCTGAGACCAGGAGCTGAGACGATATGTGATTTCAAGGCCCGATGTGCCCGGAATGGTTTGCTGAAAAAATGTTATGTTTTTAATAGCATGATTGAGAATTTTTTATAAAAAGGTTGAATAAGTACCAAATGGGTGCCTATATCAGAAATATGAGGTAATTGTTGAACTCAGAGAAGTGGGTTTACCCAAGGCACGACATAACATTAGTTGGTGTGTGTCTTCTATGGAAAACCCTAAAAATGGGATAACATTAAATAAAATTATTGAATAAAATTATTTTTTTATTTTTTAAATCCTAATAACTCTGAAATGGTAACTCAGATTAGAAATCTGAGACGATTGTTGAGTTATAAGGGGTGTTTTCCTTAGGTGAGGCATAACTACGGCTGGTACATGCTAGATGTGAAAGATAGTTTTTGGACGTAAATGTCATTAAAATATTTTAATAAAAATATTTTATTTGACATTAAATTAAAATTCAACAGTGTTTTCCATTTTTAATAAGACTTGTTATAAATATAGGGTTATCGACATAACCCTTGAGTTTCCCTAAGGCAATGATGAGGATGATCTTTTATCGGTGACAACGAATTAGAGGGCGGAAATCAGATCAAGCATTGACAAACAACGAAAATTTAGTTTTTGTTCTTTTTCAACGACTGATCCAAACCCCTTGTAGGGTGTGATTTTTATTAATTTGACATCCCCCATTAATCATCCTTATGAAAAACATGGATTATTCGATGAACGGACAATTCCATGGGTCGTGTGTATTGCATGTTTGGTTTATTCTATTACGAGAGTTGTTATCGGATTGATAAATATTAAAATTTAATTATTCAATATTTTATCATTAAATTATAACATGGATGGATCTAATACAACACGAACAAGGTCATGATCCATCCATTTTGAGAATTTACGTTCCTTGCCTTTATCCCTTCCTCCTTCATCGATTCTCATGTTTTCACAATCATAGGACCATTGCTCCTTCAATCTGTAGTTCCATAATCCGGGTTGGATCCAACCTCGTGGAATTGCAAGAAGGTAGAAGCATGAGGTGGTTGTCAAAGGTGGTGGCTCTAACATTTTAGGTGGTGCGTGATTAGTTAAGGCCATCGGTGGGGTAGCTGGGCTTGGAAAACTATGCAGGGCGGTCGCCGGTGGGGCGGCTGGTGGCAAGGATGGAAGAACGACCACCGGAAGGGCGGCCGAAGGTGATGGCATCCCATGGTCTGGGTGGTACCATAGTGTTATGATGGACTCCTTCATTTAGGATTTGAGTGGAAATTGGACAAGCCCACTGGAAGGGAGTCCGGTGGGGGATGTGGTGGACATTGTCCAGTAGGACCACACAAAAGGGAGAACATGCAACTCTACCACTGGTGTGCGTTGGTCACGTAGACCAGTCACATTGTCCGAGGAACTGATTGGTTTGAGATTAGGATACTGCATGAGCTAGGGTAGGGCATGGCAAGGTGGGCCACGTCTAGTAGAGTAGGGGTGGCCCATGCAACATGGATGGGCTAGAGAAACTTGGTCACCCTAGGCGGCCCAAACGGATGCACCGCACGGCCCATTGGGTTGGACCACTCGGCCCAGCAAGTCGTGGTCCACTTAGCCCATGGGCCAGGCTGGTTTAGGACGACCCAAACTAATTGGGATTGGTTGGATCATCTGGACTGAGTCGGGTTGTTTATCCTGGGTTGGGTAGGACTCAGACCAGTTTAGATCCATTTTCACTGAATTGACTGTAATTTTCAAATGGATGGTTCATTTGATGAGGCGTCTACAGGGTTGAGAACCTTTTTACAAGGCAATACTTTTGAGTTGGATTTGTGGGTTTTTAGTATATAATAGTGTAGGTGGGGTGTTTCCATTGGTTATTTTCATGTGGTTTCAGTACGACATTACACCCACTTCACATGATCGTAATCCCCTCGAGAGGCTAAGTCCACAAAAGTGTTGTGGTATCCCTCCTTAAGGCTAGAGCAATCCTCTATCACCCCCGATAGACTTTTGTGGGAATTAATGTGACATCTGGGTATATGGAATTAGTTCTTCATTCTATGGGTCGTATTGAGAGGGTTTTTAGTATCCTTGGGGAAGCATCCCCTATGTTACAAGATGCATCGGTAGGTATTTTCTTTATTCTCTAAGTAGGATCACATAAATTGTGAGATAATAAAAATTGGGTTGTAGGTATTATCTAGGAAGGATCCCCTCTCTATATATTACGATCCTTGACCAGTATGTTCAATTCTGGTGGGACCCAAAATAGTGGGACAACATTATGAGAGTCTTTGAGGAAATCACTGAACGAGGAGTACGTTCTCTCGGAATGAGTGTTCCTTGAGAAGAATCATATGAAAAATGATTTGTTGTGATATCTAGAAATTTTTTCTTAGAGATACAAGATATCTTAGGGAAACATCATGATGTATCGAGTCTAGGTGTTCTCTCAGATACTATTGGAAGACCTATTCTACATGATTACTATCAAATGTCTCAATGAGTGAGACCGCCCAGAATGAGCATGTTCTGAGCAGAACCATATGAATAGTAGTGGAAGAGACCATGAGTCTTTTAATATTTTATGAGTATACCGGGATTTTCTTGTTATATATTTTGTATACATATACCCACGTTGAGATGACTATGTCCTCTTAGTGATGTTTTCTTTTTGGTCCTTTAATTTATGTGTCTGGTGTCCTACTGAGTATAATTTTACTCACCCAAGCACAGGAATTTCCCACACGTGTCATGTCTTGTGTAGATGATCAAATCTTTGATAGAGTCCTGGATAGACTGGGCCCATGTGGTGCTTAAAGAGACATGATAGACAAGGTGTGATTTTTTCGATTGGGACAACACTTCTATACCTACCATTTAGGAAGGGTTTTCTATATAGGAGTTCTAGGGACTTGTAGATTTTTACTTTTCCTTTTTATATAGCTTGTATTCTAGCCCTATTTACTTTTTGTTTTCTACTATTTTATTATATGCTGATATTTTAGTGGTATTCCTCTTTTTTTTACTTATTTTTATTATTTTCAACACTTTTCCTAGTAGACTTGTGTGTATGTACATGTACATAGAAAAATGCCTCCCATTTGTGTTATATGCCTACTCGACGCTAGCTTTCATCCCTTAGCCTATGGGAGGAGAGATTAGGATAGCCACAACACATGCCCCACTGGGATAGATCATAAATTTAAATCATGTTCCCATAAATCCAAAAAAATCACAATGATTGACATCAGATAGTATGTATTTCTTCCCAATGGATAACATCTATGATTTCTAGAGAGGGATAAAGAATAAATCAATGGATAATGATGAATAAAGGGAACTTATTGATTAATCTAGAAAAACAATGCACTTAGATTCACTGGGGAATACCTTCATTATCAGATAAAATGGAATCTATATCCTTGAAAGGAAGGAGAATTCTTTTTATGACTTGTTTAGTTAAAAAAGTGTGATTAAGGAGGTAATTCTAATGAGATGCACAATTTCAGTATTTAATTTTTCAAAATGCACGATTTGTTTGCACTGTTAGGAAAATAGTTCACTAACCAATCATGAGCCACTACCTCTAATCAGACCTCAGAGGGTTGGATTTCATGGTTAGAAAATCCATTTGTCAACCTTGTTAATTCTCACTGTCCATTTGTGAATAAATTAAAATGGGTAGATGCATAATTTGTTAAAATAGTGAGCTAAACTGTGTTTCTTCTTGGTGGCCACTGTTTCATTTTCACGATATATTAGAGGTGTTTCATGATTTATACTAACCATTATCAAAACAGAAACCTTTATAAACCACTAAATTGACATTAACAAACACCAATGAACCTCATGAAACTTACCTAGAACATTATCAACACTTAAAATTCAAAATAAATGGGATAATTGCATGAAAAAAGTGGTGTTAAATTCTTCTAAAAGTTGTTATTTATATCCCCAAAAAGTCAAAAACTCACATTTCCTTAGAGATTTTCCGGCCACTGCTCCAACATTTCCCTTTTGTGATCCTGCATTTCCTCTTAAATCAAAACATATTTCTACAAAACTCACACTAGACTAATGCTTTTTCTACAGAATACTTTCTCTTACCAATCCATAATCTATATAGCCACTTGATTGACACATCATCTATCTCTATTTCAATTTGATCCATTATAATCACATGGTTAACATTGGGTTTATACTTATTAAATTGATATTAAAGAATAATATTATTCTCTAAACTAAAAATTAGTGGAAAACCCCACTGATATACCACCCCACTAATCTGTTCATGTATCTCTAAAGGTCCTAAATATTTTGGATATTACTTTCCCTGATTACCAAATCAATTTATAATAAATCCATATATATATTCTTAGTTACATACTATCACTCACCTTAAATAAAAATGGTCATCGACGATGTTCCACATATGATTTTTGAAGACTTTGTGTTTTCTCTATCCTCTTCCTAAACAACTGAATCTTCTCTGTTGTCTCTTAAACTATTATGGATCCAACTGGTGAAGTATAATCTATTAACACCCAAAAATATAGAGAAATATATGGATTCATATTCAATGCTTCAAAAGGATCCATATGTATTGAGTCTTGGTAATTTTTGTTGTACAATAAATCCACTAATGGTATGTGCTCATTCCATGAGCCACCAATATTCATTATACATTCCCTAATAATGTATTTCAATTTTTAAATAATCCTTTGGTATTCTCCATCCTTTTGATAATGAGGCGCTATACTCCTATTGATCAGAGTCCTATGGTGTTTCTATATGGACATCCAAAATCAAGACGTAAATCTTGTGTATCATTCATAAACAATCAAGACTAAAACCCAATGATTTTTTACAAATTTCAGGATATATATTTTAGAATGGTACACTATCATATGAGATTCATGAATAGGGATAAAATTAGACAAATTTTTGAGGCAATCAACTATCACCCATATGGAATCGTGTTTCTAACCCATTCACGGTAGACCTATAAAAATATGCACATCAATGTACTCCCATTTACGAACTGGTATATGTAAAGGCTATAACATACTTGTTTTTCATTGGTGTTATGGACTTACATACTGACATGTGAGGCATATCAAAAAAACATTGCAATAATTTTTTCCTGGAAACCCACAAAAAATATTATTTTATTGACTTATATATATTTTATATTCTAGAATGAACATCCCAAGTCAAATGGTGGTAACCATACAGATTTTATTCCAAACATGTCACATGTATGACCATATGATCTTGAAACAGAAAAATAATCATATGTAATGATTCGGTCACACAATAGTCTCCCCACCATTATGTTTTGACCTCTTATCCACACATTCCGAATCAGTTGTATATTCCCATTTATCCTTCACAACCATGGATCCATAGAAACTAGAAATAAAACTCCAACACTACCAAATCCCTCACAATCCATGTTCTTGCCTTCCATTACCAAAATAATCTTACATTTACCAAATTACTTTTCCCTAATGGAGGATATGAATTTATTCATAATTAATTTCCCATGGAATTTATATTACCCAGTGTATACATAATGTCAGTGTCAAACATTCACAGCTATTTCATCCATCTTATTTTTATCAGATTCATATATCTTTGATTGAAAATGTTCTTCAAGAACATACTATATATGAAAAAACTAAGGTAGTAATGATGACATGTATTCCAAATAGGGACCACAATAGCTAATTACAAATCATGTGGTGGGTATTTATTCTCATGAAACCATAAATGTTTTCATCAGTAATAAACTACATGATCTCCCATCATGAGAACACACCCCAATATGGATCTCGAAGCATCACAATACACCACATTTCCCTTTATAGGTTCATTCAATACCAGGATTAGTTCACATGTGAGGTGAACTCTAAGTTATTCAAAAAACTTATTCTAGTGGTTATTCTATTTTAATGGAATATTTTACATTTTTAAATTTACTCTTGGTGAAGGTTGTCATGAAATGGCATGAATAATCCATTATTAATAACCATCTAGGAAAAGAAAATAATAAAACTCACTGAAATTACTTTGGGGTTTGCAAGAGATCAAAAACTCTATATTATATAGATTAATAAAAATAGCTTTTAGATATTAGATGACCATGGAAATTTATCTCATGTATCCAAAAATCATAGTTTGAATGTTTGAAAAGTAGAAGATGATCCCAAATGATACCACACACTATCACTAAGTGTTTCTCATGCTCATACGTTTTCCTAGAATATAAAAATATTTCATCCACAAACACCATAAAAATGAATACATATACATTTGAAATATTAGATTCATAAATTTTATAAAGGAATTTGAAGGAATCATAAGACCAAAACGTGTAACCACATACATGTAATGGAAATATATACTCCTAAAAGATGTCATTGGAATATCCTCCTTCTAAACCTGCAATTAGTGATTTCAAAAACCCAAGTCAATTATATAACAACACTGGGCTCATCTAAACTAATTCAATAGGTCATAAATTCCTAAATGAGGATACCAATTCATTATTGTAATTTTTTTATTTTTATGACAATCTAAACATATCAAAAGAGTTTCATCCTCCTTTCTCCCAAAAAAATGATGCTACCCATGGAGATGTACTAGGTCAAATGAACCCTTTTATTTCTATCTCTTATAACTAAATATTCAAGTACCATAATTTTTATATTCCACCTGATAATATGGAAGTGATATGGGACTTTTACATGATAGGCGATCATCCGTAAACTAAAAAAATTATTTTGGCTTAAACCCCACGAAATTTCCACAAAATATTATGATATTGATCGAAATTCCTAAGATAACCAATATTTCAAATTTCATCAACTGATGCCATTATCAAAGATTATAATTGGTATATGATATTTCAAACCATTGGTGTCAAGAAAGATGTGCCACATGATTTCAAATTTTTCTCTCCCTTAAAAATATGGTCAATGCCATCATCAATTTTAAAACTAACCCATTGGGTGTAATAGTCAATCTGAGATTTGATCATTTTTAACCAATCCATATCCATGATTACATGATATAAATATAACTCAAGAATAGATAAATACAACATAAATTCAAAACCATAAATAGTTATATATAATTCCTTTCATGTAAAGGCTCAACATTATCTTTGGACATGTGGAGTTTGATGTGTAAAAATAGTGGATGTCATATCAATATGAAAACCCAAAAGATAAACATCACGAGAAGAAATAAACTAATGGGATTCACCCATATCAAACAGAACATTCATAGAAGATTAATTCACACAAATAAAACCAATCACCATTAATGGCCCCAATTTATGATCCATGGTCTTTTTCTCAGCTGAATATAATTTATTTCTCCCCAAACATTTCATGTTATTTCACTATTTAGTTTAAATTGGCTTAGGAGCCAAGGTATTCCAAGAATCTTCAATGATTTCCCAATTATACTGATAATATATATTTTTTAAACTCATCCCAAAAGAGCATATGTTGTTTGAGAAGCATTAGATGTGTCCCTAAAACCTAACCATAGAGTATTGTGCCAATTTCACAGACGATTTACCATCTTTTTGAAAATATGGAATGCTCTAGGTGGTTTTTTATGATATCATTTCCTATGCTCTAAAAAACCACACATGAAGAATAAAAGATTACTATTTGGTTTAGGAAGAAGTTCATTGATCTCACTATTTGATTCTAATTCAAAATACAACCTAGGAAATAGGGGTCCCTCTTCCACTTATTCCCAGAATTATAGTTCCCGCCAGTTCCCATATGTATCATCATGCTAACTCCACCTTCATTACCAATGTTGTATCTTTCTTACACCATAACTCTATTGGAAATTAATGTAGAATCTGTTATAAAATGAATTAAAATATTTAGAAAATTTTTATATTCACACCTCTCTCAAAATTTAACACTTTCAAGGATTAACTTGATGAAAATTACAATGAAAAGTGGTCTAAATTAGTAATTTTTTCTCCATAATATGTTATTGAGATATCCTCCTTATTCAAAATGATGAAATCCATCAATCAATAAATTTTATATATGAGAGTATAGAATTTTTGTTGGATATTTCACTAAAATTATCCACTTCCATGAACTTTTGAAATATATCCCAAACTTATAAATCCTACCACTAGTGGGATTGATCCACAAGCATATATATTTCCAAATTCAACTTCATCTCATATTTGGTTCCAAATAAATTGATGATTTGATTCAACATATTTAGTAATACTTATACTTTTTCATATTCTAAATCACCCTAAATGATGAGCAGATTTAGGTTCTAGAACTCAATAGACATATACACACGCTTGGGTTCAGCAAACCTATTTCCTCAATGCATGGATTGAAAAGAATGGAAAATACTATAAAATAAGTGTTTCTTCATTTAAGGATTATTTTCAACCACATTTTAAGAATACTCTTCTAGTTGGTTTCAATGGAACATACCTTTTACCATTTTTTATAAACATTTAAAAATTCCAGTTAGTCTCACTCTCTACCAACTGATGTCTTAGAAATTTCAAATTTTCCACATTAAACATATCACAACATGGCGTTCAAAAATTCAACAATTTTAATTTTAAAACATTTTCTGAAAATTTCCACTATGATTTTTGGAGAATCAGTCACTTCTCAACTACTTTAAAATATCAAAAACATTTTAAAAAAATATAAATAGTTACTCAAAATGATTTTATAAATCATATTGGGAATTCATCACTAATAATTCATGTCACGCACATGTCATCAATTAATCTAATGATGGTGTGGTAACAACTCCAAGGAGTGACTTAGATAGTCATGTTCCCAAAATACTTGGTAACTTGATGTTAACCAAAATAGTTTAACTACACATTTTTATTCTATAGATTTCATGTTGCAATGAACCTACTTCTTTTTATCAATCAACTCAAGGACTAAATGAAAATGAATTTCTAGTACATGACTCAACAAAATGATACCATTTGAAATATCCTACCCTCACCCATCGACTTGGATGTAGGAAGTGGGTGTTACATGCCTTATTTGACATCCACAAGGCACCAAAGACAAGAAATAAATTCAATGGTCCTCGTAGAAATATGGGGGATTATTTTCTATTTGAAAAGAAAAAAACCAAACCACATTATAATAACCTATAAACCCACTATATGATTCATTAGTTAAAAAAATACAATAAAAAACAAAAACAAACGACAATATCTATGTATAAGAATGAATAATGTGACATAACCAAAGAAACCAATGGAAGAAATAAACCGAAGACACAAACCTACTTATCCCAAAATTCTCCAATCTCTAATTACAAATGTCTAGACCATGATATTAAGAATAATCACTGAAGGAGTGGAATACCTTTATAGCGCCAAGATATATACCATCTGCAAATACACCACACCAAGAAAGGTGTGAGTATAAAACACAGAAGGATTTCCCTGATGACTTCCCAACTCATGAGACTATGATATAACATCATTGAATATTTTTATAAAATAATTTAATTCAGTTTAATTCAGTTTATATCAAATAAAAATAGTTTTACAAACCAAATTGTTATCCATCAATAACCACTAAATATGTATTTAAAACATTTCACATTTACAATTTTCCTACCCATTCCACACATCTAAAAATACACACTTGTATGCCTAGGTGATAGTTCCATACTCTACAGAGGACCCTTGTCGATCTAAAAGGTCATCATAAGGTAACTAATTCTAGGTTACTTAATGGCACACACCCCTTCCAAAAGGTTGCATCTTATGCAATTGAATAGATGCATACCATGTATTCAAAATACTATACCATAAAAACCATGATAAATATATTTAATTTTTTTTAATTATTCATTAAAAATTTCCAATGCGTCAAATTAATGTCTATAATTTTGAAATATTCATTTAAAAATTATCTTCATAATGTTTCCACAAAACTATACAATTTCCACCATTTGAAAAGAAAATCACTATTGGGGCTCTCCAAGATGAATTAAACCTCAATTTCACAATAGATTATAAAAAATTAAATCAAATTTAGTCCAATAATTCATGTTATAACCATTAGTAGTCAGAAGAGTGGCCTCATACCTCTCAAATATAGGAAAAATGAAGAATGACACAATACTCGAAAAACATGGCTTAAAACACCTAAAACTCTCTATAGATAATTTTCCATTCAATGAAAATAATCATATCACATAATTAATGACATCAAACCTTGTTTAATTATCCCCAAAATATTATATCCATTATTCTAAGAGATGGAGGTAGATGAAATAAATGGAAAATGGTGAAGAATGGGAAATTAACGACGAATTTAAGCCTCCAACGAATAATGATTTTCCTAGGAATCGCTCATGGATCAAAATGAATGGTAAAAAATTCATTAGTAGGATATGGAATTTGGGTTATGAAATATTTTAGGTGTAAATAAAAGATTAAATAGGTAATTTGAATGAGATTCAAAATTAGAACTAATTTTCTCGATACACATTTAGGGTATAAGGTTTAGAAAACTATATGCTAACCATGAATGATCAAAATTATCCAAAAACAACTCCTATGGTTGAATTTAATATATAAAAAAACCATGTTCCAACTATGAAAGACCCCACTGTCCATCATTACACAGTTTCCCCTATGTAGCCGCACAGTTTCGCCAAATAGTGCGCCTAACCGTGTGGCTACCTAGTCAGCACTATTTCTTTTTCGTTGTTTTCTGGTGGTTTTGGATAGTTTCTACTAGAAAATGTCAAATAATTATCCTACAAAAACCCCTCAAATGTATTCCATCAAACCTCCCAACCTCTAAAAACATAAACCAAACAACATATACACTTAAAATACATAAAGGGTCATGTACTTAAAAATAAGGGTTCCACAACTCATATATATCTAGACACCTAAATATATTCCATCAATTCGTTTTCAATCTCCATGCATAACCCTAATACCATCAAAATAAGAATTATGGTGTATTAAAAATGTGTTTTTTCAAAGAAGAGGTAATCGTCTTTCCCGACTCTTAAAAATATTATATATTTTTCTACTCCCTTTAAATCTTTTTCATCCCTCCAAGAACTTTCACTATAATATAAAATATATATTGAAATGTTATAATAATGAGGTTAAAACAATTTTCCACCACATTTACATTAAATTTAATGTGAATGTATCAATTTTTGAAACATATGTACTACCACCTCTAAGTAGATATTTTATTAATTTTACATCACCATCACACAAGGTTATTTGGTATGATATATTTAATGAGTACATCTAAGATTTATGATTTGTTTTCTAATTTCTAATGAAAAATTTTAATGTACCACACTTTTTTCCTATCATTGAAAAAGTGGAAACTTCAGTCATCAATTTGTGAAAACATTAATCTCCACGGAGCGATGTAATTTGTTTTCCTCATTTCATTATATTAATGATTATATAAATTTATTTTATGAAAAATATGATAGTTATTTCATGATTATTATTAATATGAATATTAATATTATAAATATTATGAATATTATGAAATCATGAAATTTTTTTTATACCCATAGTAGTTAACCAAAACATGCATGGAAAACAAACTAGTTCACATTCAAATGATCATTTTAATGAATAAATTATTTAAAAAAAATTATAATTGGAAATTATTAAGCAATGATAAATGGTATTTTTTGTTTGAATATGTTTTATGAATATTTTTATAATAAATATATTTCTGTTATATATTATTTTTGAATTGTTTTAATGTATGAACAGTCTAGCAGAAATGGTTTATGCTAAAATATCATTTATTTTAAGGATCATATATTCCAAATTTTTATTATGGGAAATTTTATAGTCTTTATCAATTAATCCAAATACATTTTATTACCCTCTACTCCTAACACTAATCTTAAATTTTTAGAAATTTTGTCCTCTATTTGATATTTATAATTATCATGTATTTTTCGTGAAAACCATATTTATTTACACATTGGATAATGACCATTTTATTATGTTCATGCTATTCTAAATAATTTATGGAAGTTTTTAACTATATATGAATTTTATTAAAAAAAATTAATTCACATTCATTTTACCCTATATATAATTGTTTTAAAAATAATAATTTTTAATGAAATTATTTTTAATGGATTTTAACATTTTAATAAAATGTGAAAAATACTATTATCCTTTAATGTATATGATATGAATATATTTTTTAAAATTCATGGTTATTATTTACATATATGAATCATTTACATGTTTTAATAGTTGAATTCAATAAAAATACTTTTCTTTATAATATTGCAATTTTTAGTTAAAATGTTTCAAAATAAATGTATGTTTTTTCTTAATTTTTCAATGAATTATTTGAATATTATTGTAGAAAAAACACTTGTAACATGTAGCATGTGTCAAAATTATAAATTAAAATAGAATACATGTTATATCATCCCAATGCATTTATAATTTTATTAATCTTGGATAACCATATACATACATGATTCCAATTTTACATTGGATATAAAAAAACTTATGAGAAGTAAAATGTTATGTATATGTGAAACTATATCAAAGACTTTGTATTCATTTTCAGAGGAATGTAATAAAAATATTTATGCTTTCAAATTATTGTTGAGTTTTATTTACAATATAACCTATTATGAGTAATTATGTTATATTATTATGGAAAGGTAAAAATTTGGAAACACATGTAATTTAACCAATATCATGAGCCTGAAATGAATCCATATATAATAAAAAATGAAATAAAATATTTTTTAATAACAACTAAATTATTAGTGATGGAAATGAATAATATTTTATTCCATGATCTCAAACATTATTATATATTTACTTCTATGGCTTCTCACCATGACAGATTAAATTATGGGTATACATAAACCAAAAACACATTTAATTAGGGCAGACAACTGGATTGTCTCGTTAAATTTATTTATGCATCAAGGGACTGTATAATTTATTTATCCACTCATATATTCTTATTTAATTTATTTAACATGTATTGAATAACAAATTTAATTCATAAAAAATCCTTATCTACAAATATTTGTATTGATAAATAGATATGAAATATCATGATTTCCTCAATCAATCAAATAAATTTCATAATAAAACACCACATAAAAAATGTTATATGATATATGATATAACCATGTCAATGATAAAAAATATTAATATTTAGAATAAATATAATGTCAAATTAAGGATGATAATATAAAAGTGAATGTTTTAAGATAATTTTATTGAAAAAATTATTATTATCAGATAAAATAAGGACAAAATATCATCAGAAATATAAAATTTATAACAAAATTAGGTCCATTAGAGAGATAGAAAAATTTAAATGAAATATTAAATGTAGAATATAATGATGAATTTTCATTTTAATACCACTAGTTTCCTGTACGGAAGCTAAATTTCATAAAATGATTTTGGTATTGGGAAAATACATTAAGGTTTCATAAGATAAAAAATTCATCAATTTTGAGTCATTATAAATTAAATAAAAAATGACCTTTTTATAAAACATTATAATGATTAATTTAAAACCATTTTATTATTCATGGATAAAAAAATTCATTAAAAAATTATTTTAGTTATTAAAAAATGAGTTATGTAAACAATTTTTGAAAAATATTGACTTTGAAGAATATTATTCCTTTTTAATAGATAAATAAGATTATCTAAATATTAAGTGTTTATTTTTTTTATTTAAGTTTCAAATAGAGGATAATTTAAAAGAAAATATTGAAAATAATTAAATATATATCGGATAAGAAAATAAATGAAACTGATGAAGGATAAATTTTAATATTCCTTCAATGAAAATATATTCAATCACAAATGAAATTGATATTGTAAAATAATTTCTACATCTATGGTGACATCTATGTTTTCTAAAATTTTAAGAGTATATATGAAATGTAACATTAATAATCATGAATAAGTAAATATTAATTTTAAATTCCACAAAGGGTAAGTATATACACCACTTAAAAATAAAAATGATTATAATACAAAATTTATCTTACTCGATTAGGAATTGAGATGAAGTGTCTTAAAAAGAGCGTATTGTTGATGTGAGAATTAATAAATGATGTGATTATTTTTGAAATTTTTAATATAAATAAAAACATATTAATATAATAGTATACAGTCACTGTTAATTTCAAATATTTTCAAGGAATAACATAAAAAATTAAGTAAAATTATAACTTAATTAATGGAAATCAAGTTATGAAACCCCATACCTCATGTTAGAATTGCAATGTAAGTGGTTTTAACATCATTTAATATATATTTAGATTAATTATATATAAATACATGATCCATATAATAATATTTAATATCATAAATGATCCATTAAAAAAATTTATTACCTATTTTGAAACATTATTTTATTACTCCCATCATTTCATGTGTTAACGACTTTGTCGTCCGTGTATGTTTTGATTTGGTGGTCTAGTTCCTTGAAAAATGTTTATGGTTACATAAGATATAAAATTTTATCCAACATATAAATATCATATGTATTCAATATATATATATAGTTTTATCCATAAATTATATAGACAGAAAAATCAATGACAATGTTCATGGAGATAGTAGACTATATATACTCTTGAATACCATTTTTACTTTTTGAACGATGAAAAAAAATACAATTAATAACTCACCTTTATATAATAGTTTTTATATTTGGTATAACTTATATTTTCCTTAAATTTATCATTATACGGTTCATGTAAAGTGAAAATGAAAAATGAATCATATCACTTCACGGAGGTGGAAGTCCACATTTATGCAAGAGTGACTTTATCGTATCACAACAAATGGGTATGAAATAATATAGATATGATATTATAATTCTAGAAGATTAATTATTTCATAAATTTTACATGTATTTATTTATTTTACTATAATCTCTACCCATGTAAGTTAGTGATGTAAAATTAGATATATTGGTTCGTGGGGCCGTAGTTTTCTAGAAACACAATTGATGGTTTTGATCCCCTTTGATAGAGAAAAAGATTGATAAATATTATTACATCAAAAAAATAGATTCTAAGTATATGTAATTTAATTTTTTTATTATAATATAATGAATATGATATATTTAAATTTCATAGAAAATATGTAAGAAAGAGTGTGCTTGGTTATGATGAATACCTTCTCTTAGAGAAACCTTCTTTAGATTTCTTCTTAGGGAAACATGGGTTTATCTATTGGGAAAAAAGAAAATATAGAATATGGATATGTATTTTGGGAAGTTAATTGGGTATTTCTTTTTCAATATAGGTTTCTAAATGTGTTTTAAATAAATTAGATATGGGGTTTCATTTTTTAAGTGATTGGAGTGGTGTTATTGGAAAATTATACTGTATTAAATAAATATTATTTATATTACATGTAAAAATAGTCCAAAATTGATATAATTAAAATTTAATATGATTATATAATGATATATGTTCATTAAAATTTCTGGTAAAGTTTAGGTGATATTTTAAAACTTATATCCTTTTATAAACCACCATTAAACCTTTTAAAAATTACTTCAATATAAACGATTTCTACATTTTATGTATACATAATTTACCAAAAACGGTAAAATCGAACCTAAATGGGAAAGGGTTAAATTTTTTTGAGAATTATTATCCCATTTGTTGATTTTTTTTATTTTATGATTTTTGTGTAATGTAAAAAAATATTATTTCCAGAAAATATCATGAATTTTATTTTTGACATTATTGATTAATTTTCACTTTAGAAACATCATGAAATTATTTTAATTAGAATATAATCGCATAAAAATAAAAAATATGTTCTATTTTTTTTATATTTAATTGACCAAAATCATTCAACATGTTTTTTTAATTTTGATATTTTTTAAAATTAAATATTTAATTTTTCTGAAAACTGAATGAATACTTTATCAGCCCTGTACATGAATTTATGAATAATATTCAATAGCAAAAAAATGACAATATTTTATCATGATAATAATATATAAATAATTTTGGAAAAAATTATTGATTAACTGATAACATATTAGTATCTATATGTGAACAAATAACATAATTTTGCTTAAATAGAGGGATAATATTTAATTATCATTAGTTAAAATAATATAAATTTCATTACCAAGATCAAATGTAACCAATATTTTAAATATTGGAATTTTGGATAGATATTTTCAAATTAATCCCATACAATGGAACAAAGTAATTTTTTCTTTTATTTTTTATTCCATACCTAATTATTATGAAACTAAATTATCCTAATGACCATTTAAAAATGTGATAAATTTTACCACTATTTTTTTAAAGGTTGGGGTTGAAGCCTCATTATTATTATTAAAGCAAATCAAAGACCTCTTTTAATTGGGTAGAGGGAGACCCATTACATAGCCCGAAGGCCCAGTGGGATTATAGTCCATTACACAGCCCGTAGGCAAAATTTTTTGGCCCAATTGCCATTCTATGAATAGTAACCCATCTGCTAAAATGTCCGCATAGTATCGCCGCTGCTATAGTGCCCTGCCGTCGCTACAGTACCGCCAATCAACAGTACTGCCGCTGCTACAGTGCCACTACATTGCTGCTACAGTACCACTATTACAACTCATAATGGATAAAAATAAATGGGACCTATTTAAATTATATGATCCTACGAAATCAAAATATTTTATCCATTTTCATGAATTATTTTCTCCAAGTGGAATAAAATAATTCAATATTACTTTGTAAAAAATAATGAAAAAAAGTTTTATAGAAAAATAATTTTCAAGCATATAAATTAACATATGATAAAATCATGAAATTTTGTGATTACATTATTCAAAATAAAAACGATCATATAATTCATTGAGAAAAATCCAACATATAATTTTACATTTAAATTACATATTCTAATGAAATAAAATAACAATATATGAAAAAATAGTTTTTTTAACAATTCATTGAAAAAAAATATCATTTCATAAAATTACCAATAATTCAATCAAATATAATATTGACATGACTATTTTAAAAATTATTTTTTTTTATTAAAATATATATTATATAAGTATAATTAATAAAATATATTATATTCTTACAAAAATCACTAAAACCATTTATGATGATAAAGTATTTTAGAAAAATAAAATGATTTTTTGAGAAATTGAATACATATTTTTCAAAGCATTATATAAATATATATATTTATATATCAAAATGTTATTATTCCTATCCATACATACAATTTTAACTACTATATTACAATAGTCACATTTAAAATGAAAAAAAAATATTGTCTATCATAGTTCTTCTAAACTCTTTGTTCCATCTAACATTCTTTATCAATGAAATTAAATATATTTAAATTGAATTATATTTTAAAAAAATTGGGTTTCATATTCTACCAACATAAATGAAATTCGTAATCTCAATTCATCCCAATCATAAAAGGTTCATCATTTGTTGAAATCCCACATCATATTGAGTGAAAATTCAATATCCTTTCGATGGGAAACTTTGGAGAGAAAAAGGTTATGTAAATATCACATATTCAGGTTCCCAAATATGGAGAACATTATTTTTTTGTCAAAATATAAACATTTAATTCAAAAATATTTTAAAAAGGTATATATATATGTAGATATAGAACATGGTTATGAAAATGTTAACGAAAAAAAAACCATTAATCATTAATAACATAAATGGACATTGATTAATATGAAATGAATGTAAATTAATATCATTTTTATTTCAATATAGACTACCAAAATATGTGGTATTACTTTAGTGTAAATATATAGATAAATTAAAAATATAATTAATTTATTTATTTCATTCTCAAAATAATTATTTCACTATTTGGTTGTTCTTTATTTAGTTTCCAATCCATTTCTAACTCCAATAAATGAAGATGAATACTTAATTTTTGATGCACTAAATTTAACATATAACTAATTAAAATAAATATAAAAAAATTCGAGTTATTCACTCTTTTAATAAACATTTACTAAAACCAAAATAGCCAGTACATGTTACATAATATTGATAAAGATAATACATTAATATAAATTTATTAACATTAAGTAATGTTTTTATTAAATATTATCTCAAACCATTCAACTTAAATCTCAACAAATTTAATATCGTTATTTCTAAATAATTCTATATGATAAAAATAAATATTATATATACTATATCAAATTAAAATGACACATTAATTAAAATTTAATCATGCGAAAATAATATTTATTAAAAATTATTTAATCATATAATATTCTTCCCAAAATCAAAATATTATTTAACCATCAAATTTTATATTTACAACAAAAATTCATACCAAGAAGTAAATCACATTGGATAATGGTAGGTTCTACACCATTTTCTCCTTTTGGTTGTGGGTTCAGGCCTCCGGGCCTTGCATGATGTGATGGGTAGTCTCCAGACCTATGGGTGGTAAGATTTTTAAAAACTACCTCAATATAATTACTATAACTATGCATGAAATGTGGTGAATGTTATCAAAATAACATTTATCATCAAATAACTTTTTAAACCCTAATGTGTTATATACATCTTATTTCTTCATAAAAAATAAATATTCATAATTTAATTTTATTACCTTATTTTCAATAATCATATATTACCAAATGGTTATAATTAACATCAAACATATATCCACAAAAATATAAAATAATTGTTCCCCATATAATGTTTTCAATAAAACATTTTATAAAAAAATTGTTTTATTCCCACAACATTCTCCAGAAATTTTATTTATCATGTTAAACCTATGTAATATAAAATCTAAAACTAGTTATTTTTTGATTTAAAAAAATGATCAAACTTACTATTGTTAACATTAAATAGTTTAGGTTTATTCCAAATCACAATGAAATGTCATAGGTTTTCATAAGTTATATTGTCTCATTTATCATGATGGTTTATAATGAAATTGTGAATTAACACAATCATATCCCCTAAGGTTTCATAAAACGTTTTCAGTTAGCACAACACCATCGAGAACTAGAATGATGATAATGATATATTGGGAAAACTCTTTTTTATTGTCGTTAAATTTATATGTACCTATGATAACATTACACCACTTGTATTATCTAGACATGTATTTATTTCTAGGAAAAACACATAACTGATACAAATCAACGACATTTGGATTTTTATCCAATAATAATACATATCCTTAATGTCATTCATATGGATATGTTAACTAATTCATGATTAATGAATTCTAGTTCCCATAATTCATAATAATATTCCTCTAATACCAAGAGTAATAACCCCAAAATCTAGTCATCCATAGTTGGTGTCTACTTTATTACATTGGATTAAGACACAAATGACCACACCGAGAATGATAAACTATTTTAGGTATCTTCAAGAACCAGATATATACATGATTCCCATTTTATAATGTAAATATTATATAAATCATAATAAAATAAAATATTTGGGATCCTTGAAACTTATTCTAATATTTCTTCTTTATATGATGTGGAAAGGGAAAAAAATGTGATCCCAAATGCTACATAAGGGTTAAGAAAAATTTAACATAATATGAATAAATAATTTATAATAATTATGAACACCTAAATAAATAAAAACACATTCCATTTAATAAATAATTATTTCATTAAATAAATCTATTGATATTATCTAATAAAATAATTTAACACATTTTTATAAATAAATTTTTAATAGTAGAATAGAAAAAGTTTATCCATCTTGATCTCATATATCATGGAATATTTCCCATCAGGGCCTCGTTATAATGGAATTTAAAATATAGTGAAACCTATAACAAATACACATCTAATAATTCTACCCAACTATATTATCTAATGAGGCCTGTCAATTTATCTAGGGGATATATAATTCTCATATCCACCCATCACGGAATGTCCAATGTTCTAGGTATATAAAAATTATAATGAAAACATGAAACAGAATCTTAACTCTTATAAACCTAATGTTAATTATGAAAAAATATTCTAAATGGGGACTATATACTACATATAAATGAAAATAGTTCAATAATATCAGACACTTCTTTGTGAAAGGAAATAGAGATGGTAAACTCCTAAAATATTATATTTCATACATTAAGAATATATTGAAAAACATAGTCATGGGAAAGAATAAAATAAAAATAAAATAACTTAAAAATAAAATATAATAGAATATTATAATAAAATAAACAAAAATATAAATATATATTCAAGAGAAATTGTATAGTACCCAATTAAATAAGTATTATTCAATAAAAACCCTTACATAGGATTCATACTTACATAGATATAATATAGAATCATACATAATAATCATATACTAATTAATAATATATTTCAAAATAGTAGTAATGAATATTAAAATATATTCTAATATTATATATATTTATTATTTATAAAATAAGTAAATGTAGTATATAATGATCATCGTTAGTTAGCACTATTCATTATTCCTTGTGTGTTTGAGACTGGTGGTCTGAATATTTGTTCAATGTTAACGAATTTAATATACCCAAAAAAATTATGGTACTAGAATAATAGTTCCATAATGATTTGTTATGTTCCATATTTATTCTAAGGGAGTTTGGAATATATTTTTTTGTGATTAAATCCTCAACTTGTTTGTTTTGAAAATTTCTAAAAATCATAAGGTAATATATAAATAATTATTGAAATATTAATTTCAAAAATAATGAATTATAATTACATCCAATATTCCATATTCATAACACATATTACCCTTAAGTATGTTTTCATAAACATCCATAATTAATATTTTGGATATCACCTATGGTTATGGCCAAACAGACTCAAATAAGAAGATGCTATAATCACTAAATGAATATGATTATAACGTGACGTAGTTATCAAATAATTTATTAATGATATTTAATTATCATATAAATAAATTTGTATTAATCTATAAAATAATAATTTTTTTTATCATAGTAAACATTTATATAAAAAATAAGGATAATAATTTCGTACATAAAAAAGAATTTTTTTTGTCTTATCACGGAATTGTTGGTTTTGAATGAAATTGGTATTTTTATAGAAAATAGAATTTAAAAAATAATGGAGTGTATTTTTTTGGAGATAACTTTTCTATGTAATGAATAAAAATACAAAGGAAATATTTTGTTTTACATGTGTATAGAGAGGCCCTTCAAATAGTGATATTTAGTTGTATTTTTATGAATAATTATTTCTATACTGAATAAGTAATGTATGTTATAAGGAAATGCATATACAAAGTGGTAAAATAGTTGTAAATATATGTGGGGTTTTAGTAATTACATAATACACACATTTATTGTATATTAATAAATTCCACAATTTAAACATTCAGTGTGATGTCCCAAACCATCCAAGCCAGTTACATTGTGAGATTTTGGTCTTGATGGTGACGATAGGTTGTTTGAGGGAATAATTTTAGGTATTAGCTATTTTTTTAGTTGGAGGTGGTTTATATATATTATTTCTATATTATATTATGTATTTTGGTTTTGGAGGTTATCACAACAATGTAGATGATAGGGATAATGTTATTTATACCAGTACCAACCAAGAGGTATTTTTGGAATGGTCCATTGGCTATGTCATACAATACTGATAGTCGATACTCTTGTAAATACCATATATGAGACTATTATAGTGTGTTAGGTTTGTTACATCAAATCCTTATCTCGTTCTTGTAGGATCTATGAGTAATTGAGATGTATATTTTGGTGAGCAATGGGACCCATGATCATTTCAGTATAGGATAGTATGTTGTGCCTTATATTTTTAGAAATGTATAGTTACAATGGGGTGGCCATGTTGCTATAACTTCATCATATGATTTTCTACCTAGGTATAAATTCGGAGGCTTCCCGAAATTCCACTGATCCTCCTCTCTTTGCCTATATTGTAGGGTTCCACCAACGTGATTTTATGAGATCATTAAGCCAATATTCCAAGTATTTTATCCATATAAATAGAATTTTTTTATTTATTATCTAAGGTTTCTTCATCCTTTATCATCCTTATCTTCTTCCAATTACCCTCTTGGGAATTCTGGGGGTCGTGGTAGTATAAATTGGGGATTGTGGGGTTTCATTTTTATAATGAATTGTTGTGGTACAGATTAAATAAGAACCCAATTTAGTAATTATGGTATTATCATCATTTAATTCAATCCATATGTTTCTTGGTAAATTTTGAATATCTATTTTATGTTATGGATTCAAGAACTCTTATTTCTTCTATATATGTTGTTGGATTAAGATTATTATTTAATTATTCTGTGAGTGGTATGCATTAACTGGGGAATGCTTTTGAACAACTATGAAATGAAATTAAAATAAATTGTGTGATTTATTTGTGTTTCTTGATTTCATGTTTTTATTATTTATAATCATTAATTCTCACTACATCTACTGAAAAATGTTATTTATTGTTAAATTTTATGTTGTAACGATGAATTTTCTAATAGAATCAACATTCCTTGAATTCTAGTCTAAAAAATTATGTAATTGAACTGGTCAAGTGAAATATGATATTGGGTTTTCTTTTGTCTATGGAAAGGGTTTGTGATAGTGGTTATTGATTTTATTATTTTTCGTATACCAATTGTGATCATCTAATATCAGTTTTTGGTATGTTGTTGATGGAATTGAATGATTTTTTAGTGTGATTTAGGGCAGTATGTATTGCTAAAAATTACATGGGCTGTATAATGGGAAATAATCGAGGTTATAGATTATCTAGAGGGGTTTTGGTTTCCTTTTTAAGGTTTCTATGTGAAAATGGGTGGGTTGTTGGGGGTGATGGACTAGTCGGTTTATGAGGGGTCATTTTTTAGTTTCATAATGGTATTGAATATAGTTAGTGAGGTTGATCTAAAAAGGATATAATTAAATTTAATGGCATAATGAACATAAATTTTTTAGTGAATTTTGAATATGGAAATCTAATAATTTCATGACTAAGATGAAAATGCAGATTTTTTGATGTGATTGGTTTCAATGGATGTAGGGATGGTTGTTGTGTTATAGTTGGTAGAAATGGTAGTTCATGATGGGGGTAGTGTGGTTGTGTAAGTGGGTTGTAGTAGATTCATTCCTTATAGACTCATTATGCTAGGATTATATTTGGTATAAATATTTATAAATTTTTTTCTCATTATTTATATACACAACAACCTAAGTTTGATAAACATACCTACATCTTTCAAGTTGTGGGTTTCAAGTTCTTTTTTCAAACATCCATGTTGGCAAGGTAACACATTACTATCTACTCCCTCATTCATACTCTTCATTATAGGTGTATAATGGGTTGTAATGAAGTGATAAATATTTGATATACTATAAGACCCTATGATGTTTTGGTATAAATAGAGGAACATGAAATAGAAGCTATCCATGCTTGATATTTTGTTGACAAGAAGTATCTACTGTAATAGTTGGTTATACGATTTGTGGATGAGAAAGTAGATGGATTATTAGATAATGGTTATTTGTATTAATGGAATTTGAGGTGGTGGTATTTTGTATGGATATATAGTGTGGGTAATGTATGGTAGGAGGAGGTTATGAGGTTGATTTTCATCTTACTCATGATACAATGTTATGTGGAATCTGATATATCATTTTTCATGACATGACTTCATAAGGGATTGGGAGTAGATTAAATTTGAATTTGGTTTGTTAGATTGAAACAGTAGATGGGAATTAATTTTAGAGTACTATCATATTATAGTTTTCATTTAATAAATTTCAATTTGTGAATTCAATTTATTTTTAATTTACATAATAAACAATTGGTGGTTATTTACCTGAAAGGTACTTTTCCCTTCTATTGTTTATTAAATAATGAATTCATATGCTCTTTTCAAATTTTCAATACATATCATCATTGTGACCCTATTGAGTATAATTTTTATAATCACCTAGAACACACACACACACAGACACTATTTTTAGGGATTAATAGGATTTTTTGGTTACTGAGATGGAAAATATAAACTTGGAGCTGGTAAATGCATGCGGATTTCTACTATAAGGCTATGTTAGAATTTTTATTATTTTGAGACTTCTTTTTTCAGGTATATTATTTATTAATTTATTATAGTCTGTTTTGGTTTCAATATGTTATGAGAAATATTGTTTTTTTATTCTTTTATTCCCATGACATATGATGTTATTTCCTCCAATTTTATTATTGTATATCCTCACAATAAACCAAAAACTTGGGTCTTATTAGATGTAGGCCTCAGGGGTCACTCTAATATTCAATAAAGGTCTAAGAGGATTTACTTGTGGTGTAGGTTCATGAAAGAGTGGTATCAAATATTTTAGATATGTTTTATGGAAGAAATTAGTGATTTGAAATTTAGTGGATTATATGAGTTGGTTGACAAATGATTAAAAAAATGAGCATGTTTCTTAACATTTGACTTTATGGTCATCTAAAAAGGAGATTTTAGCAACCATCATGATAAAATAGAATGAATAAATTTATAATGAATAACTGTGTGCATTTAGGATTCATACAAGGTAGAGACCTTGGATAGGTACCTGAATAATGATTTTTTGTGCATGTTATTGATGTTGGGTGAAGATTGATAAATTAGTTGATTCTTATTTAATGAAATTTATTAACTAAATTATTTCCTACTTGGATTAGTATTTTAAATATTTTTTTTTCAGATTTATCATATGGTTATTATTATTTATGGTTGTGGTCATTTATTTTCATAATGATTCCCTAACTAACCATAGGAAGGTTTTCCTAGTATTGGAGGATGGGTTGTGGAGTAAGATGTAGTGCATGGTTCATAATCAAGGTACGAGTATTATTGAGGGGAGTATAATGGATGGATAGATAGAACACTAGAATGAAGATATTTATAATAATTTCAGTCTTATTTATTCCTTGACTGGGTATTCAGTTCCATTTTTCATTGGTCAGGTGTGGGAAGAAGTGTGATATTGGATGATATTGTATCCTAGTGAGTATAAGGATTTAAATTTTTATTTTCATGATATTGAATGAATGTTTTGTGATATGTTTCTATAATAAATGATGAAGTCGGTGAAGATGTTTCTATTATTATCTCTTATATAGGGGAAATGGAGTGTGTATGTTCTCAAGATTAGGATTTGTTATCTAATTCACTTTTCATTCATTATGTTACACAATGAGGAGTCTATAGCCTGGTCTTTTGAGGATGTACTATGTATCACAATTCACTATGTAATCACCTCATATAAGATGATACTTAAGTTATGGTATAAAATATGGTCACAATGATTGGGGGATGCATACTCATCATGGATAATCTCGAGTAGGGATCCATCTTGGTTACTTTTGGAGTAGGAATGTTAATATTGGACTATAGGTGATGAGCCTGTCGAGGTTTGATACAATTAGGGGTCGACCTCACAATATTTTTTCATCCCTTTTATCTGGGTCATGTGGTTCCCATGATCCTACCTAGGGATCTAGATATGGGTTTTTTGAATGTGGTGGGTATGGTTATTGGTGACTTCATGGCTCGACCATCATTGGGAATCAATGAAGTTATATTGACTAGTCTCAAATGTAGTCTCAATAGTAAAAGAAACCTAAGTGGCCACAACATCAGAATGGAAAATGATTTTATCATAAAACAAGGAGTTAGATCTTGTAGTGGAAATCCATATGATGGTACCTACCCTTATGAAGATTTTTCCATTAATGGGAATAAATGTTATTGTTTTTAGAGTGGTTAAGGTGTATGGAATAGAAATCATCATGCAATATATTTCTTGATGGAAGAGGGATGAAATATAATTGTCAAAACCTTGTATTTTATTCTATTATTGATTATTATTAATTTTATTTAATAACTTCACACATATTTATTATACCCAGCTTAGTCCACAAATTGGGACTCATGGTAGAGAGGTATCTAATTACCCTGGTATTGACCTTTCCTATTGGGTTTCATATGAATCTACCTTATGTGGGTCGATGTTATGAGCCAATGATGGGGAAGAATGAATTATTTTTTTATTTTATTCCACATAAAATATAAAAAAATGAATTCATTTTTAGTATCGATGGATTTTACTCTGTGCATGGTTTATTTGAATCCATATGTGGAATAGTGGTTTTCTCTAATGAGGAGTTCAAGCATGTAGTGTTTGTTTGTGAGAAGGATCGTTATATAGTTTGTTAATTCATTTAATAATTATTATCATATTTAATAACGATTTTGGTTTGTTTAGTGGATCAATAAGATGTTGAGTTTCATAGATTACTATAGGAGGTATTTAACATTTTTTTATGTTGATATTACAGAATTATTACCTTGACGTGATATCTATTTCAGTATAAAACTGACTCTTAGTGCACCTCTGATTTTGATGGACCCTTATCAGAATGAGAGTTTTCAATTTTCCGTGTTATAAGTTCCATTTGATGACTAAATGTATAAATCCATTATCTATTCTAGTGTGTAATCGTGTGGTTCTCCTATACTATTCACTATGAATGTGTATTGTATTATTTGTTTGTGTATACAGTAACAATGGTTGAATTATGTTATGATAATGAAAAAATACCCTCTTCCATTGATTTTTACTTTTTTAACAAGTTAATTGTGGTTGGAATGCTTTATAATATCTATTTTTAATATGGTTATCACAAAATTAGAGAAAGGGAGGTGGACATCCAAATGTCCATTTTATCATTGGTTATGAGTACATTGAGGTCATCATCTTTTCATTTGTTTTCATGAATTCTCTATCAATATTCATGGGGCTTATGAAAACTTTTCTCTATGAGTTCCTACTTATGTCTCAGGTCATGTTCATCGACAATATTATCCTATAATCAATGTTATAGTTTGGGAATGTTTATAACCATAGGTTCAATTTACAATTCCTTCAACACCATCATATTTAAAGGATGATGTCTAATAATAACAATTTGATACAGGATGATCAATTCCTTAGTAATTTTTTCCTTCAATTAATAGTTTTAGTCAATTCATCGATGATTGAAGTAATCTCTTCTTATGAATTTACTAAGAATGTTGTATGTGTTCATTGTTTCCTCATTAATTCTTGATATTATCTTAGGTTTGTGTCTAAATTTTCATAGATGATGGAACTATTAACCACCATGACCCAAAAGCACTTGGACCTCTTTAGTATTGATCAATTTCAGAAACCTATTGAACACCTAAAGGTGGGTATGATCTATGCATCCATTTATTAAATATAAAATGAGGGATTAATGCATGATGTTTTCTATGAAACACCCATTAATTTTTAGGTTATGTCTCGACATAGAATATTTATGTGATCTCATATTAGTCTAGGATGTTATATCCCAATAATGGTAGTTATTCCACCCATGATCTCAAGCTACAAGATATTGGGTTTTCCAAATTTGTGGTATAATTTCATCATTAATTATTGATTTATGATCTTTATAGATAACAAGATAATGAGGAATGTTTTAACTTATTAAGATTTTAATTGTAGATATCATAGGTGGATGGAGTTTCACTAGGAATATAACATTAATATATGATGCATCCTATGAAAGATGAATGTTATTTAAAAAGAACTGAGTTGAAAATGTAACGATGCAAACTTTTTTCAATGAGATTTCTCCCTTATTATAATAATTTCATAAAATCACAGTAGGAAACACAATGCCACATCATGATTAAATTAACTACTAAATTCTATGTGTCATTTAAACATAAATTTTCAACTTCTATGATTTGAATTTCGAAAATTTTACTTACACAGTTGTGATCAGTAATGATTTTTTTTCCATAAGAGATACATAATTTTTTTGAATAGTAAAAAAACCTTATGATTAGTAATGTAACCCTTATTAATAGTAATATAACCCTAATGAATAGTAAATCTACCTAGTGAATAGTAACCCTACCAATGATAGTATAAATAAAATTTATCTGCCTTATAAGTGACAATATTATATAATTATATTATAGTGTTGGTATTTTTGTAAGTAATGAATATTTAATAAATAATTTAATAATTTAATTGAAAATTCATTTTAATAAAATGTATTCATAAAAAATTATTTTTTTAGGATTATATGATAATCGTAGGAGACCTTCATTAATCTTTCAAGGTGATAGAAAATCAATTTTAATTTTAATGTTTGTATTTTTTATGTACATTATGATTTTAATTAAAATTTCAATTACTCATATATATAAAATTATTTTCATAAAATAGAGTTATTTTTTGAATTCCACATTTCAATAACTGGTTAGGGTGAATTTTTGAGATTTTTCAAAAATACATTAATTTTTTTTGAATAGTGAAATTTGATTATTTACAAAATATGCTAAATAAATGAATTTATATATCATTCTAGAGTCATGGATGTTATAAATAGTAATTGGTTTAAAATCACATGTACTATTTATTATATTTATTCATGGAATATTCACTATTTATTTTCTTGTGGGAAACTAATAAACCAATGAATTAAATATTGAGAAAAAACTTCCCCCCTCCAATATAAATACCAACCTTCACAACCTCATTTCTTCACACCTCTCAAGATTAAATCCCTATCCAAATTCTTACTAAATCTCTTCCATATCACATCCACCATTTTCAAGAGCACTTTTTATCATCCAAAGACCGAGCCTGTGTTCATTGAGGAGGGTCTCAAGAGGATTATTAAAGAGTTAATTCCCCTCTCCTTTTTTTAAATTTCCTTTCAACTTTCATTTATTTTATTCTCTTATCCTCAACATCCATTATCCAAATTTCAATATAACTCCATTATTATTGATATACTAGTATTATATCATGTAAATAGAAATTTACTCATTATACTCATTCCCCTCTCTCCTTGTTTATAAAAATGAAGTCGTCGCCCGTGATGTGTTAATTTACCTACATCGTGGGCGATGCACTTCCATTTTATGTCTACTCATTCAATGATATAAATAAAACAATTAAATAGTTAAAAATATATTTTAATATTTATTTTCTAACCTCTATTATGTTTTGGAAACAAGTTGTATATATAATACTAAATGAAAAACCAAACTTGTTCAATGTGATAAAAAAATCTCCGAAATTAAACTAAAATGATCACCATAAAATTTTAACAAATGATTTATCCTAATTTTTCATAAAAGAATAATTATAATATCATTTAAAATCCTGGGAGATTAGTAATATCATGTAATATAAATTCTGGATTTTCATTCATGTTCTACACGAACATCCATTCATCTGTACAATAGCACCATTAATGAAAAATAAGAAAAAGAACACTCCCAAACAATGAATTTACACTCTATAACTCATCCAAAGGACCATAAATGATCTTAATTAAACCATATTTAATCAATTACATGTATAAAATTTTCATTAAGTGTTAATTAAGGAATCTAATGTGGTTATACTGGACATTAAAGTGAATAAAGAATTTAGACAGAATGTAAGTGGAATTCTCAAACCTAACTTTATTTCATCAGGTTTTCTTAATTTCACTCCTTTTTCTATATTGTTATTCCATAAAAATAATTTATGCATCATTATAGTACCTTTATAAGATATATATGTTTTCCACTATAGTTCATTTCAAACATAATGTTTTCCAAAGGAACTCTTCTTTCTGAAACACACATTTTACTTCTCACTCAAGGTTGATGGTTATTGCATCGAGTATGTTATTCCCTCTTTAATTTGGGAACCCAACTTTTATTAATTTATGATTTAAGATGTGAATCCAATTTCTTTACATGGGTTGTTTTATATTGATGGTTGATATATTTTCTATGTTTCATGCATGATAATGTAAATGTTAGGATGTGGAGGGTGCACCTGAAATTATACAGAGCTCTAATGAATTGGGTATTATGATGAATATTATGAGTTAAAGTGAAATATTAATTTACATGATTCTATCTTTGTTCAAAATTATGTGTGGTAGTTTACCACTAAGACCTAATGATTCATTTTTATCTGTTTCCACATTCAATGTCTTCTCTTAATGCTTCCTCTCAGGATTATGATGATATTCCTACGTTATGTTGATAATGATTAATCTTACACCAAGTTATATTGTCTTATATTATTTTCTATCCTCTTACCAGGAATTTATCTCACCCCCTTTTGATATATATCATTAGGTGACTAATAGTACAAAGAAGATTTCATGGACCAAAAAGAATCTTGGGAATGGGGACTTAAATAAATTTCTATGTTTAATGTTGTAAAAGTTATGTATGGTCCTAGTTTACCAAGACATTAAAACATTGGTTCTTTGGGGTGTAATGATTTTATTCATTTTATCACTGAAATGTTGTAAAAGTAATGTAGGAAAATAAGGGTCACTATAGTTTTTATCCCTAGAAAAATTTATTTTATATGTGAATTAGATTTAGAGAACCTTAGTGTAAACCCAAGTATGAGACTAAGTATATGTAAGCACACAATAATCATTTTTAAACAAAGGGATCACATATGATTCAATTTTAGTGTTAACTTTAAAAAGGAATAAAATATTTTTTCATGAATTTTTTACTTAGGTTTTCTTCTAACCTTTTCTACTATAGAAAATGGTGGGAACCAAGAAAAACCCAACCAAAAACCTGTGGGAGGGACAATGCAGTGATTTCATGAATGACATACCCATTGATTAAGGAGGTGGAGTTCAAAAATTCAGGGTGATTCTTACTTAGTTTTCCAAGGAAATAAATAATAACTTGAATAATGTGTAACATCATCCTTCACCTAAGAGGGAGAAACTCATTTTTGAGTGTTTTTAGTGGCAATGACAATTGATGTTTAGTGGATCATCTAATCAGCTTGTTTCAGAATAGTGGGTCAAATCAATGGAGAATATCCTTTCAATGCATCACTATTTCGAGATAGATTGGATGAATCTATCCATTTATCATCTCGATAGAGAGGCTGACCAATGAAGGGATTTGATTAAGAACAAAAAGATGATAGAAAAAATTGAAGAGATTGAATGGGAAGACTTTAAAATAATGTTTCTTAACAATTATTTCCCAAAAATGCTTCAAACAAATATGGAGAAGAATTAATAGAGAAAAAGAAAAGGAAGGAGACTATTTCACAGCCTATGATTCAAATTTCAAAAGGATTTCAAGGAATAATATGATATTTTTATCGAAAATTATACAACAATTCCTAGATTCTTGAATGGATTAAAACCCCTCCTTTGAAAGGCTCTTGTAATTCTATAATTTGGGAGTTATGATGAATTCGTTCAATTTTCTCTCAAATTGGATATGGAGTTTGGATAATGTTCCCATGTCTATGGTGATAAGAAAATAAATATGGAGTTTAATTCTAGAAGATCTAATGAGAATGGTCGAAAGAAAACTCAAACACCCCCATGTCAAAAATGTCAAAAGAAGCATCCTGGGAACTACCTCAAATGGGATGGGGAAATGGCTAATTTGTGGGAGTGAATACCACCAAGCTCAAGAGTTTGTAAAAGACATGAGAAGTCAGGATAATGTGGTGGAGGAAAGCATAGCACCACCCATGGTCCAATGCTACGACTGTAGGGAGAAAGGGAACTATGCAATCTAATTCACTAAACCTCAAGTCCTTGTGGTTAATCAGCATTAGCATCCACAAAATACAAAGGAACAAGGGATGGATTATTCCATCACCACTACAAAGTGGAGTAAGAAAATTAATTCATACAAGGTACACTTCCTATTCACTCAAGGATTGAAACAGTATTTTATTATTATAGTTCTACATATTCCTTTATATCAGGAAAGTTTTCCAGAACTATTGAATTGAAACCCCAAAACCTTGAAGAATATATATCTCTCAAAACACCAAGTGTTGATTTCATTGCAACCAAAGTGTTGGAATCTTCTCTTATTAGCGTATGTGGGAAGATTCATCTAGAAAATCTCATGATACCTCTCTTTGTAGAATTTGATGCTACAATGTGAATTGATTTCATGTCATTATATAAAAAACATATCAACTTTTGGGAGAACGAAATATCTTTTCATATTCATAACAATCCCATGATCCTCTAAATATTAAAGGAAGATCATGAATATCCTTTGAAAAATCCTTCCACGTTGTGTGTGTTGATTCCATGTGAGGAGGCATACCTTGCTCAAGTGGTTGAGTCAAAAGAAATTTTATACCTAGAGGAAATTCCCATCATTAGGTAATGCAATGATTTATTTCCAGAAGAGTTACCTAGACTTCCACCGGATCGTGTTGCATTGTTCTCAATAGAACTCATACCAAGAGGTAATCCTATCTCAAAGTATCCCTATAGGATGGCTCCTATCAAAGTGGATTAGTAAAAGAAGCAGTTGTAAGAGCATTTGGACAAAGGGTTCATACACCCTAGTGTATCACCTTGTGAAACATAAGTTGTCTCTTTGAAGAATAAGGATATATCATTGTGGTTGTGTATTGATTATCAGGAACTCAATAAGATCACCATAAAGAACAAGTCTCCTCTTTCATGGATTGAAGAATTGTTCTATCAATTATGAGGAGCTCATTACTTCTTAATGGTCGATCATCATGATGGATATCATCATCTAAAGTTCAAGAAGTAATATATTCAGAATACTACCTTCAATACAAGGTAAGGGAACTATGTGTTTTTAGTGATTGCCTTCGGACATACTAATTCCCATGTAATCATCGTTTATTTTATGAATATATTATTTATAAATTACTCCAAAAAATTGTGGTAGTGTTTATTGATGACATTCTCATCTACAAAAATAGTAAGGAGGAAGATGAATAACATATATGACTTCTCTTAGAGACATTGAGGAAGAAGAAGTTGTAAAAAAAATTCATCAAGTGTGACTTTAAGATGCATCAAGTCACATTATTGGGACAAGTGATCACAAGTGAGAGAATTTATGTGTACCCTTCAAAAACAATTCAATTTGAGGAATAGCCAGACCCTCAACAGTCACAAATATTTGTAGTTTTCTTCGATTAGCTGTGTACTGCTGATGTTTTGTGAGAAATTTATCATGATTATCACACCCATTAACTATGTTTATAAATAATGGGTTTAAGTATGTCTGCATAGAAAAATGTGAGGAATGCTTTAAGAAGATAAATAGAAGGCTAATCACTACACTTGTACACACATTACCAAAAATTAGATATATTTTTTTGATATATAGTCATGCTACCAAGAAAATAATGGATTGTGTACTCATAAAAATGATAACTTGATAGAAGATTCCTCATGGAAGTCGAAGATCCATGAGAATAACTACAGATAACATGATCTGGAGCTAACAACTCTGATTTTCTCTTTTAAAATCTAATATTACTATCTATATGGCGAGAAGTGTGACATTTATACTGATCACAAGAGAATAATGTACATATTAATATAAAAAGATCTCAAAATTCATCAAAGGATATTTTCATATCTAATAAAAGACTATTATTTCTCTATTCACTATCATACTGGAAAGGAAAATAGGGTAGCTGATGCTCTAAGCTAAATAGATCATGCTGCTCTATCGATGATGCTGATTAAGAATGACCCTATAATCATGGATATTCAAAGGATGGATTTGGAAATCATAACAATAGAGAATACATCATCACTTTCCCAAATTATTTACCTACCTTCAATCCAATATATCATTAAGGATGAAAAAATGATGATCTAGAGTTACAAAAGAAGGTGAAGACAGTGAAAGAAGGGAATACACAAGAGTTCCATATTGATGATGATGGTTTGATTCAGTTTGGAATGTGGCTTTGCGTACTTTCATCTCCTGGGATAAATATGGATCTATTTGTTAATGAAAATTACTAAACATTCTCTATCCATCGGGGTAGCACTAAGATACAACTTGATCTCCAAGAACCTTCTGGTGGGATAACAAGATGGAGGGTATTGAGGAATATTTCTCAAGGTGTTTTATATGTTAGAAAGTTATAGCTGAGAAACATAAGTACAAAGGTATGATGCAACCCTATCCTATACCCATATTAAATTTGGGAAATGTCAATATAGAACGTTTCATGGTTCCCCTGAATACATCCTAAGGAAATAATGTGATATGGGTTGTGGTGGACGGACACACCCGAACTGCTCACTTTATCATTACTCAGGAAGATCTCTTGCTTGAGAAACTTGAAAAGATATATTTGAAGTATGTGGTTAGAAGGCATGGAGTTCCATTCTATATTTTATCTAATCATGATCAAAGGTTCACCTCTAAATTCATGAGGAGTCTCCAACATTCTTTGAGTATTAAATTAAATTTCATCATGGCATATCACCCCCAAACTAACGGCCAATCTGAAAAAACTATTCAACACCCTAATATATTTTAAGATCCTTATCTTTATAGTTCAAATCTGTATGGGATAAGAATATCCCATTGGTTGAGTTCTCATATAACAATATATTCCACTTGAATATTCATATGGCTCCATATGAAGCTTTGTATGGAAAGCGAGGTAGAACTTCAACCTGTTGGGATAAAGTAGGAGAAAGAAAGCTACTTGGACATAATCCTTTTGAAGAGATGAAAGAGATGGTTCTAGACATCTAGAAACACATAAAATCATCTCAATTTCATCAAAAGAACTATGTTGGAAATAGTCTAAAGAACTTGGATTTTGACATTGGAGATAAAGTATTCCTTTGACTAACACTATGGAAAAGAGTCATGTGGTTTGGAAAGAAAGGGAAGTTAAGCCCAAGGTACATTGTCCCTATTAAGATACTTGACTTCATTTGATCTTTGGCCTATCAACATTCACTTCCACCAAATATGGCTCAATTTGATGATGTGTTTCATGTATCACTCTTGAAAATGTATATACTAGATCCCTCACATGTACTGAACTCATAGAAGGTACAGCTGGGAGATGATCTCTCTTATAAGGAGAAGTCGGTAAAGATTCTGGACCAGAAAGATAATGTTCTACTAAACAGGTAAACTATCCTTGTCAAAGTGTTTTGGAGAAACCATATGTATAAAAAAGCAACTTGGGATCCATAGGATGCGATGAAGGTGAAGTACCCTCAACTGTTTATGTAAAATGAAATTTCGATGGCAAAATTTTAAAAAAGGGGGAAGAATTTAACAACCCAAACATTTATCAATGAAATATTTCCCTTCTTATAGTAATGTCATGTAATCACATTAGGAAACACAATGCCACATCAAGACAAAATGAACAACTAAATTTTAAGTGACATTTAAACATAATTTCTCCACTCCTGTGATTTGAATTTTAAAAATCAGACATTCACAGTTACAATCAATATGATGTTTGGAGTCCGATAGGGCAAGCTTATTTTTTGGTGAATAGTGCATAACCTTATGAATAATAATGTTACCCTTATGAATAGTAATATGAACCTTATGAATTTTAAATCAACCAAGTGAATAGGAACCCTACCAATGATAGTATATATAATGTTTATCCACCCTATAAGTGAAAATATGATATAATTATATTATAGTGTTAGTATTTTTGTATGTCATGAATATTTAATAAATAATTTAATAATTTAAAAGAAAATTTATTTTCATAAATTGTATTCATAAACTATTATTTTGATTTCTTATGATTATAAGATAATTTTATGAGACCTTAATTAAATTTTCAAGGTGTTAGAAAAGTAGTTTTAATTTTATAATTTGTATTTTTCAAGTAAATTATGATTTTTATTAAAAATTATATTACACATATTTAGAAAATTATTATCTTAAAATGGAGTTCATTATTTAATTCTATATGTAAGAAATTATTTAGGTGTATTTTTGATATTTTTCAGAAATACATTAATTTTTGTCGAATAGTGAAATTCGGTAATTTACAATGTACGCTAAATAAATAAATTTCTACATCATTATTGAGTCATGACTGATGTAAATGGAAATTGGTTTGAACTAAAAATCCACATTTATTTTATTTATTCATGGAATCATCACTATTTCTTTTCTTGATAAAAATTAACAAACTAATGAATTAAATATTGAGAAAACACCCCTCCTGTCCTCTAAAAATACCACCCCTCACAATCTCATTTCTTCACACCTCTCAAGCTTCAATCCTTGTCCCAACGCTTCCCATATCACTTATCCATCACCTCTGCCACATCCAAAAGCTCATGGAATCATCCAAATACCAAGACTCAGTTCCTTGAGGAGGATCTCTAGAGGATAATTCAACTAGTAATTCCTCTCTCTTTTCTTTTAATTTCCTTTCAATATTCATTTATTTTTATCTCTTATCCTCAACATAAAATATCCAAATGTCATGATAACTCCAGCGTGATTTATATTCTGGAATTATATCATTTTAATGGAATATTATTCATTATTCTCCTCCCTCTCTCTCTCCCTTTTTCTAAAAATGATATTTTCCCCTGTGATGTTTTAATTTACCTAAATCATGGATGATACACTTCCATTTTCAAAAAAACCATCATGGTTTTCAACAATACCCTTAAATGGATGAAAAGGTATTTTAATGTGTATTTTCTAACCCTTTTTAGGTTCTTTTAAAAACATATATATATAATACTAAATGATAAAACAAAACAGGTACGTTGTGATCCAAAAACTGCCCAAATTAACCAAGAACGATCATAATTAAATTTTAACTAATTATTCATCCTCATAGTTTATAAAAAACACATTATAAGATAATTTAAACTCCTAGAAGATCATTAAAATAATTTAATAGAAATTCTATATGTTTATATATGTTCTACACAAACTTCCATTCATGGGTACAAGTGAACCATTCCTGAAAAATAAGAAAAAGAGCACTCCCGAAAAATGAATTTAGACTATACAACTCAACCAAAGGCCCATAAATGAACTTAATAAAACCATAATGAATAAATTCCATGTATATAAGGTTAATTAACTATAAATTAATGAATCTAATGTGATTATAAATGATATTAATGTCACTACCTGTCCCCCGGGGCCTATGCCTTGACTACCCCAACCTGCCTTCCATAGGCCAGGGGCTGACAGCTAGAACCAAAGGCATAATTCCCTAAAATTGGGAAGGCATTGACTTTATAACCTATAAACACACACACAATTGATACGAACATGAGTAAACTGTATAACCAACAAGTGAGTATAGAAAGTAAAAAGGGGCCAGAATACAAGCCCAACTGGAAAGTACAAGAAACTGAAAGTAGAAGTACAACTGAGGAAAATGGAAAACAGCTACTGGTTCATCCTCTGAGGTTCCCACCTGAAGTGTAGGTACAGATCACCTCCTCATCAGTATATGTCTATTCATCTCCTCCGTGTACCGATGGGTCGTAAGGTCCACCTCTGGATAACGTCCAGTCCTAGTACTCTCATCCTCAGTTAGCATTGTCCATTGTCTACATCCAACACAATGAGGTGTGGGAATAGCCTGTGTAGGGGTGAGTATAATGATACTCAGTAGGGATCCTGATACCCTCAAGGTCTCACAAAATCCAACAAGGATAATCCACAAAGTATGAAATCAATAGATAAACTTACTTAAGTATATGCCCATATATATACCTAAGTTATCAAGTGATCCATCTCAATCATGAGGAAAACACAGAAAAACTAAATCAGGTCAACTAGGATATTATTATAGGGGTTGTAACATTTCGAACCCTCATCTTCTGGAGAACTCCTCCTCTATCGAGTACAGTGGGAATTCCGCCCCAACAGGTTGCTTCCCACTATCCTTGGACTACTGAGGTACTCCTCCTGTCGAGTACCATGGGTTTTCTGTGTCACACAGAGGCACTCTCCACTGTGGTTCTGCCGCCAAAACCAGGTTCTCCTCTTTCGTGGGTCTGACGCCACAACCAGGCACTCCCCATAGGACTAGTTGAGTCACTATGCGACAATTGGTCAGCAGTCGTCAATTCTCAACCAGCTACTAGGTTTCCGCACAAATGCCCGCTCGTCTCTGAATTATCCACTTCACAAGCTACTGGTCGATGCTCCAGAAACCACGAAGTCCCACGAAGAAGTATCCCAAAGGTACGCCACATTATATGCATCTCAACGTAACTGACAGAGCATCAATTTGATTCCTGGTCTGTGAGTTATTAGCCTTTTAGTCTCAGGGGCCCAGTTGGATTTGTTCACGATCCAACCTGACCATATCTCAACTATACCTCAAACTTCAGTGGAATATACTCAAGGGGACCTCCACGCTCCAAGATTACCAGCACCGCTGACGGTTCGTTAAACGGACGTCTGATGCCAAAGATATGGCCAAAAGAATGTAAAGGGTCATAGTGAGCCTGGGTCCTGTCTAACCCGGTCGGACGGACCCGGCCTGACCCCGTCTAGGCCGACCCGGGTCAGGTCGACCCAACCTGACCCGTTGGGTGGGCCATCCCATTGTGTTCGAACTGGCCCACTAGACCCAGCCCAGCAAGCTACAAGGAACCGCGGAAAGCCGTAAGGGCGTAGGGCAGCTCAGCCGAGAAGGGTGCCATGAGGGGCTGGTTCAGCCGGGGAACCATGAGGGCGCCACCTGTTTGACCAGGGGCAGCGCGGACGGGGAGTGGCCAGTGCGGCCGGCGAGGTGGCACGACCAGCATGGGCAGCACGACCGGTGTGGGGGCGCGGCCGGCGAGGGCAGCGTGACTGGGGTGCGGTGCGGCCGAGGCGCGACGCAGCTTGGGCTGGTTCGGCTTACAGGTGGCGGGGCCAGTGGGCGGCATGGCCAAGGTGGCACAGAAGCTTGCGGGTGGTGCGGTTCGGCCCGAGGCAGCGAAGCCGGTTCGGCCGGGGCGTCAGAGTGTCGTGGGTGCGGGGCGGGTCACGCAGGCCGCGAGTAGCGCGGTTGTTGCCTTCGTCGCCTTTGATATTACTTTCCTCCATTTCGAAGAACACCACAAAGGAGATCGACGGAGGGGTCGGATGATGTTGTTTTGGTCCGCACCCTCCATGTTTAGGGTGATAGAAATTGGCTCACAAGAACGCAGCACTACAACCCTCCTGCAGAAGGAAAACATCCTCGTTCTTCATTTTGAAAGAAAGGAAGAACATGGGAAAAAATCATACTTAAATAAAATTAAACCCCTACCTTGTTCGTTGTTTGCTGAAGGAGCCCCGTGGAAGAAGACAGATCGTTGGAAAAATATGGACGTTGGTGTCATCGGCGTTTACCTCGATCATCGGTTTGTGCGTCATCTCGTCGTAGTCGAAGACATCCTTCGTGAGAGGAAGTACCGAGGAAGAAATTCAAAGTCGGGGTCGACGTTCTTCTTCAGTGGAGCATTATTCATGGAGGAAGCATTATTCATTTGAGATTTTTCTCTCAAGAGCTCTAATCCTCCTTTTCCAACCTTTTTCCAACAAATGAATAGATAGCCCCTCCAAATAATAGATTATCTATTATTTAGTTTGATGGGTTTAAAATTCAAAATGTAGCATTTAATTTAATGATATGTCTCAATTAATTAAAGTGGGAGGATTGAAACCATTAAAAGTGGGAGGTGGTGGAACCTTTAAGTTAACGAAGTTCAAGAGACTCTCCCACATTTATGAGGGAGTTGATAGGTTTTCCTCAATTAATTGGGGGGTTTTGTCCTGGGTGGTCCCCTCACCGTAACCTCTTGTGGGAGGTTATGTTTAGGTGGGCCCCACCTCCATAACCTCTCATGGGAGGTTAAGGTGTGGTGGTCCCCACCTCCAACTTCCACATGGGTGGTTATAATAGATAAAATAAAATAAAACATGTGTTTATTTTATTTTATTATTTCCACAAAAAACCCAAAAACTAACTTTCACCCTCGAACAACTGACATTGAGGTTAAAGTATTCTTAGACAAATACCAGCACTGCGAGTTCAATGGTGCCCTCAGATTTCAATTCTGAGTACCAGTTCAATAGTTAGAAAAACCTGTTTGTACGTTTACTGAATGTACCTGAACAAAACTTCAGAAATTGATTCCGGTCACACCAAGCCTCGGAAACACGCGCCGTCAATTTTCACATACTCGTAAAATTCCCATTTAATTAAAAATAAATTCATGAAAATTCCTTGTCTTTACATTTTCCCCACCTCAGGGCTTTACTTCCCCATAATCCATAACTCATAACTAAGGTAACAAGTGGGGATACTGAGCTTGCATCTGAGCCTCCCACTCCCGTGTGCTCTCCTAGAGGTTCTCTTGCTTCTAGTGAATGTGCACCAAAGGTATCGACCATCCACGAAGGCCCCGCTCCGGTCGATCCTCAATGTCTATCGGAACCTCTATAAAATTCTCCCCATCATCGAGTTCCATCTCATCATGGTTGATGATGTGGGAAGGGTCATGCACTATCTCCTCATCTGGGATATGTGGAAAACATTGTTCACTCGGTGCAACTGAGGTGGAAGAGATAAGTAGTATTCTACCTCACCAACTATGTTGTGGACCTAAAAAGGTCCGATTAATCTCGAAGATAACTTTCCACCTCGGCCAAATCTCTATAAACCTCATCTAGTTGAGACCAGTAGAAAGACGTGGTCTCCATCCTTGAACTCCAAAGGTCTTCGTCTCCTATCGGCATACAACTTCTGCATGCTATGTGCAGTCTTAATCTACTCCTGGATGATCTGCACCTTCTCTGTGGTAGCCCGTACCATCTCTAGTCACACTAGTGCTAACTCTCCTATGTCAGTCCAGCACAATGGTGATCTACAAGGTTGCCCGTATAACGCCTTAAAAGGTGTCATCCCTATGGTGGAGTTATAGTTGTTGTTATATGAAAACTCCACCAAAGGCAAGTGATCCTCCCAGCTGTGATCGAAGTTGAGGACATAAGCGCACAACATGTCCTCCAGGGTCTGAATGGTATGCTCATTCTTGTCATCTGTCTGAGGATGGATGTCGGTGCTCAAAGGAATTTGCGTCCCAAAAATCATCCTAAAACCCCTTCCATAGCCGGGATGTAAAACGTGCATCACGATCGGAAACGATCGTCGAGGGTACTCCAAGTAGCCTCACAATCTCCTGCACATAGAGGCATCCCAAGCTCTCTACTAAACCCTACTCCCTGATCGGTAGGAAGTGGGCCGACATGGTGCGTCAGTCAAAAATAACCCAAATTGAGTCGTGTCCCCTGGATGTACATGGAAGACCCGTCATTAATTCCATGGATATCCCATCCCACTTCAACTTTGGGACCTCTAAAGGCTGAACCAAGCCTACTGGTACCTGATGCTCCGCCTTCGCTTGCTGACAAGTGAGGCATCATGAGACAAACTCTGCAACTACTTTCTTTATTCTAGGCCACCAGTGATGTGGTCGGAGGTCCTGGTACATCTTCACCACTCCTGGATATACCAATAAAGGGGATGTGTGTAACTCCATCAACACTTCCTCCTAAAGTGACACCAGTACCATGGTATGTCCTCTGAAGAGGATGATGTCCTCCCCACCTTCAGAGAATCCATCGGGTGTCTGACCTATGGATATATGAGCACGTGGTGTCTCGCAGTCAACGTCCTCACGCTGAGCCTCCCTGACGCACTGAATAAGTGTAGGAGTGACTGTAAGAGACTGAAGGAAAGCTGCTCTATCACTATCTACAAAGGACATCTATAAAGCAGCCAGCTGCTCCATCGCCTCACCTAGCAGCTCTATACCAAATCTCCTGCTACGTGCATCTACAAAAACGTTCCCTTTCCCAAGAGTATTGACTATCTTTAAGTCATAGTCCTGGAGGAACTAAAGCCAATTTCATTGTCTCATGTTCAGGTCCTTCTGAGAGAAGATATACCTAAGACTCTTGTGATCAGAGTACAATGTAAAGACCTCACCCATCAGATAGTGTCGCCACATCTTCATGGCGTAGACCACTGCTTCTAACTCCAGGTTATGGGTAGTGTAGTTCTGCTTATGTTGTCTCAGATGTCAAGAACCATATGCAATCATTGATCGCTCCTGCATCTGGACACATCCGATTCTGGTCCCTGATGTGTCGCAGTAGACTATGTACCGTACGTCTTCCTTTGGAAGCCTCAAGATGGGGGGATCTAGTCATCCTCTGCCTTAGCTTCTGAAAGCTCTGTTGGCATCTCTCCGACCACGCAAAGGGTTTCCCCTTCTTCGTCAAAATTGATAGTGGTGCTGAAACTATGGAGAAGTATAGTACAAACCTTCGGTAATATCCAGCCAAACCCAGGAAACATCGTACCTCCATCACACTCTTGACTGGATCCCAAGAAAGTACCGCCTCAATATTCACTGGATCCACTGCAACTCCAACCTCTGATATGACATGTCCCAAAAAGTGAACCTCTTGGATCCAGAAGTGGCACTTCGAGATCATACCATAAAACTGGTACTCTTGGATTATGTCCAACACTACCTACAAATGACAGGCATGCTCCTCCTCAGTAGTCGAGTAGATCATTATGTCGTCAATGAAGACTATAACAAAGCGATTGAGGTATGGCTGAAAGATCCTATTCATGAGTCGCATGAAAACTACTGGAGTGTTGGTTACACTGAATGTCATAACCAAGAAATCATAGAGGTCAAACCGACATCTAAAGACCGTCTTCTTCACTTCCTCATCTTGAACTCTGAGCTGGTGATAGCCTGATCTGAGGTCTATCTTCCAGAACCACCATTCTCCCTTCAGCTGATCAAAGAGATCGTCAATCCTCAGAAGTGGGTACTTGTTTTTCACGGTCACCTAGTTTAGGTTCCAATAGTCAACCCAAAGCCTCAAGATCCCATCTACCTTCTTGGAAAACAGAATTGGGCCCACCCAAGGTGAAACACTGGGCCAGATGAACCCCTTCCCCTGCATGTCCTCTAGTTGTACCTGCATCTTGCGAAGCTCCGCGGGAGCCATCCAATACGCTGGTGTAGATATTGGTTCCATCTTGTGGTACAAGTCAATTTAAAAGTCAACCTCTATGCAAGGAGGTAGAACTGATACATCATCATGGAAAACATCCACGTACTAGTCCACCACTACAGGATAGCACAAAATCTCCACATCAACTGCTTTGAGGGTAAGGCTAGCCAACTGTTGAGTGATCAGCTACACTCTCCTCCGAGTAAGTCTATCATGTGCTGTAAAGGCTCCCTTCTTTCCGGTTAAGGTAAAACGGGTCCCATCCATGCGGACACAATACATTTTCTGCCTAATACAATCAATCTGGGCATGGGTTGTAGATAACCAGTCCATACCCAAGATGACGTCGTAACGCCTCGACACCGCTACTAGGAGATCCCAGTCGAAGCTCTCGCCTCCTAGTGTAATCTCACACTGTCGGCACCAGTGTATAATCATCGAATCTACTCCCATAGGAGTATCTAGATGTAAGGATCGAGCCAATGGATCTATCAGAATCTTCGAGCTCCGAATGAGGGCAGTGGAAATTAAATAGTGAAAGGAACATGTGCCTATAAGTATTGCAGCTATGGTGGAGTAGACACATATCATACCTCGAATCATCTCAGAAGTGCCATGATCATATACCTATGCTACTTGGAGCTGAGCTCTCCCTTGTCCACCTGCTCCCTGTGGTCGGGGTGGACCTCCTGGTGGTGGTGGCGGTAACACCTCAAAACATAATCCACCGCTAGCTGCACAAACATATCCTCTACCACATCCGCATGCTCTCTACAGACCGCCTCGATCGAATCTAGGCCTCTTCTTGGGTGGTCCTTCGACCTTCTTCTAATCATCCAAATGGTGGGTTAGATAGTCACGAGCCATGTGACCCTGCCCACCGCATGAGTAACACTACCTGCTCTTCGCATGTCTATCTCCGCTTTGGGTCCCCCGCACAATCGATCCTGACTCATGTAGTCATCCACCAGTAGGTTTGGTCCTCCTGGACCTCTGCGACATCTTTCTTCTTCCAGCTGCAGAAGACTCCGCTATGTGTCGACTGGTGGTGGATCTCACTATTGGTGACTGCTCAGCAAGGAAACTCTCCACAAATAGGGCTCTCTCTAACACCCCTGCATACATCGGGACGATGAGTGATACCATCGAAGATTTAATCTCCCATATGAGCCCCTACTCGAAGGTCCGGGCCCTGAAGAATGGGTCCTTCACCATATCGATGGAGTAGCGTGAGAGGTCAGTGAACCTCGATGATTACTGAGATATAGTGATGTTTCCCTGCTGTAGAGGAAGTATCTCTTGTATGCGCACAGTGCGAGGAGTCACTGAAACAAACTCTGCCTGAAATAGGCTCTCGAAGTCTACCCAAAGAAGCTTCATCTCATCATGAACCTAGAGCATCAAGCTCCACCATCTTCCTGCTACTACCTATAGAAGACTAGAAGAAAGTATCAACATGAGGTCTTCTGGTGTCCCTACCAGTTGAAATACTCTCACCACAACCTCCAGCCAATCCTCAGTCACCTGTGGGTCTATATCTCCCCTAAACCTGGGTGGCCTATGGCATTAGAACTCGTGCACCGCGCTTAAGAGGCTTGCATCATCTGATGCTGGGGCTGGTGGCATCGGTGGCCCAACGGGTAAAGGTACCGCTGGTGCCTCCACTGAAAGAGAGCCCTACACCGAGGCCTCATCGCTCGGTGGGATATCTGTGTGTACAAATCTCAGGACTTTAGCTGGTCATCCGCATGGAGTCATACTGTAAGAAATAGATGCAATACATTTAAAAAGTTATACCTGGTGAGATGACCTAAAGAAAACTTTTGAAAAAACACACGCAATCAGTGTTTTCATGCTTTGAGTTGGAAATTATAAGTCTGGGTCCTGGTGTATGGATACTTCTTCCATCATACCAACACTGAACTCCCTGGACTGAAAACCAAACTCACTACCCTTAACACTATTGCTTCACATAAAAGATCAGAGTCCTATGTTCTGCGGTAGAACCGACTACTCTGATACCAATTTGTCACGACCCATTCTCCAGGGCCTGTGATATGACTACCCCAAGCCCGACTTCCATAGACCAGGGGTTGGCGACTAGCGCCAAAGGCATAATTCCCAAAACTTGGGAACACATTTCCTTTATAACCAGTAAACACACACACACAATAGATACGAATATGAGTAAACTATATAACCAACAAGTGAGTATAGTAAGTAAAAAGGGTCTAGAATACAAGCCCAACTAGAAAGTACAAGAAACTGAAAGTACAAGTAAAACTGAGGAAAAAGGAAAAATAACTAATGGGTCATCCTCCAAGGTTCCTACCTGAAGGATAGATACAGATTGCCTCCTCAGCACTCCATGTCCATCCATCTCCTCCGTGTACTGACTCGTCGTAAGGTCCACCTCCGGGTACCGTCCAGTCCTGGTACTCTCAGCCTCAGTCAGCATTGTCTATCATCTGCATCAAACACAACAGGTTATGGGCATAAACCGTGTAAGAGTGAGTATAATGATACTTTTTAGGGACCCTGAGACCCTCAAGATCTCACAAAACCCTACAAGGATAGATGAAAAAGTATGAAATCATCAGATAACCTTACTTTGGTATATTCCCATACTAATACCTAAGTTGTCAAGTGATCCATCTCAATCATGAGGAAAACATAGAAAAATTGACTCAGCTCAACCAGGATTTTATTATAGGGGTAGTAACATTTCAAACCCTTGGATGTTGGAGAACTCCTCCTCTATCGAGTAATGCGGGCCTGCTTCCACAACCCGGAGCTTCCCACTAACCTTGGACTACTGAGGTACTCCTCCTGTCGAGTATCATGGGTCTACTGTGTCACAAAGAGGCGCTCCCCACCATGGGTCTCCCGCCACAACCAGATGCTCCCCCTTATAGCCTGTAGAGGTACTCCTCCTATCGAGTACCACAGGTTTGATGCCACAACCAGGTGCTCCTCCGCCGTGGGTCTGCCACCATAACCTGGCGCTCCCCACTGGGCTAGTTGAGTCACTCCGAGTCAATCGGTCCGCACTCGTCAAGTCTCAGCCAGCTACTAGGTTCCCTCACAAATTCTCTCTTGTCTCTAGAAGATCTACTCCACATGCTACTGGTTGATGCTCCAACTACCACTAATTTCCACGAAGAAGTATCCCAAAGGACCTCCACATCATAGGGGTCTCAATGCAATTTACGACGCGTCAATCTGACGCCCGGTTTGTGAGTTATTATCCTTTTAGTCCCGGGGTCCCAGTTGGATTCTTGCAAGATCCAATCTGACCACATCCCAACTATATCCCAAACTCCAGTGGAATATACTCAAAGGGACCGCCATGCTCTAAGATTACTAGCATTGCGAATGGTTCATCAAACGGACGTTCGGTGCCAAAGATATGGCCAAAAGAAAGTAAAGGGTCATAGTGGGCTCGGGTCCGGTCCCACACAGTCGGACCGACCCGGGTTGACACGTTGGGTCTGGCCCGGCCCGTTGGGGGGGGCAGCCCATTGGGTTTGGCCTAACCCACTACGCCCTGCCCTGCAGGCTGTGAGGAACCGCGGAGAGCCGCAAGGGCGCGGGGCTGCTCGACCCGGAAGGGCGACGCGAGGTGCCGGTTTGGGCGGGGTGCCGTGAGGGTGCGGCCGGTTCACCCGAGGCAGGGCGGCTAGGGTGAGTGGCCTCGGCTAGTGCGGGGGCTCGACCGGCGAGGGCAGTAGGGCCAGAAAGGCGGAACCTCCTGCGAGGGTGGCCCAGCCAGTGAGGGAGGCGCGACTGGTGAGTGCAGCGTGGCCGGCGAGGGCGGAACGACCGGGACGCGATACGGATCGGGCCGGTTCGGCCAGCGGGCGGCGCGGCTGTCAGGTGGCGTGGTTTGGCCTGGGGCCGTGGAGCCAATTCCGCTAGGGTGTCAGAAATTCGTGGCGGTGGCGCGGGTCGCGGAGGCCGTTGTTAGCGTGGTTGTTGCCTTCGTCACCTTCATCTCTTTTGACGTCACTTTCCTTCCTTTCGAAAAACACCAAAAAGGAGATCGGTGGAGGGGATGGACCACGTTGGTTTGGTCCACACCCTTCGCGTTTAGTGTGATAGAAATTGGCTCACAAAAATGAAGCACAACAACCCTCCCACGAAAAGAAAAAATCATCATTATTCATTTTGAATGAAAGGAAGAACATGGGAATAAATCATACATAAATAAAATTAAGCCACTACCTTGTTCTTTCTTTGCCGACAGAGTTGCAGGGGAGAAGACAGATCATTGGAAAAAGATGAACGTCAGTGTCGTCAGCATTTTCCTTGATCATCAGTTTGTGCGCTGGCTCGTTGTAGTTGAAGACGTCCTACGTTGGAGGAAGTCCCGAGGAATAAGGTCGTAGTTAGGGTCTACGTTCTACATCAGCAGAGCGTTATTCATGGAGGAATAATTCTTCATTAGAGAGTTTTCTCTAAAAAGCTCTAATCCTCCTTTGCCAACCATTTTCCATCAAATGAATAGATTGCCCCTCCAAATAATAGATTATCTATTATTTAGTTTGATGGGTTTAAATTCCAAAGTGTACCATTTAATTAAATGAGATGGCTCAATTAATTAATTAGGGTGGGTTGACACCATTAAAATAGGGGTATGGTGGCACTATGAAGTTAAGGAAGGTCAATAGACACTCCCTAATTTATGAGGGACTTGAGAGGTTTTCCTCAATTAATTGGGAGGTTTTGTCCCGGGTGGTCCCCACACTGTAACCTCTCACGGGAGGTTAGGTTCGGGTGGGCCCCACCACCATAACCTCTCATGGGAGGTTAAGGTGTGGTGTTCCCCACCTCCAACTTCCACATGGGTGGTTATAATAGATAAAATAAAATAAACATGCATTTAATTTATTTTATTATTTCCACGAAAAACCCCAAAAACTAACTTTCACCCTCGACCAGCTACCATCGAGGTTAAAGTCTTCTTTGGCGAATACCGGCTCTACGTGTTCAACGGTGCCCTCAGATTTCAATTCTGAGCACCGGTTCAAAAGATAGAAAAACCCGCTCATACGTTTATTGAACGTAGCCGAACAAAACATCAGAAATTGATTTCAGGCACACCGGGTCTCATAATCACACGCCGTTAATTTTCAAAAACATGTAAAATTCCGATTTAATTTAAAAAAAATTACATGGAAATTTTGGGTCTTTACATTAATGTAAATAAAATGTTCAGAGACAAGGTAAGGGGAATTATCAAACCCAACTGTCCTTTTCGGGTGTTCCAACTTTCACTACATTTTTAGTATTTTTATTCCTTAAAAATAAATTCTTCATCATCATATTAAATATTATGGGATATATATTTTTCCACTGGATTTCATGTCAAACACAAGGTTTTCTAAAATAACTATTATTTAAAAAACACACCTTTTACTTCTCACTCAAGGTTGATGGTTCTTGTATCATGAATTTCATTACCTCTTTCATTTGAGAGCCCAATTTTTATGAATGTATTCTTTATGAAGTGAAACCTATTCCTTTACATGAGTTGTTTTATGTTCAATATTGACATATTCTTTATGTTTCATGCATTATAATGTAAATTTTATGATGTGAAACGTGAACCCAAAATTATATAGCCCTATGTTGATGTTATGATGTGGAAGGTGTGCCTAGAATTATACAGTACATCAAAACATTGGGTAATGTGATTAATCTCATGATTTAAAGTGAAATATGTGTGAATATGATTATATCATTATACTTGAAAATGTGTGTTAGTTGACCACTAAGACATGATGTTTAATTTCTATGAATTCCCACATTCCAAGTCTTCTCTTATTGCCTCCTCTCTTGATTATGATCATATTCTAATGATACATTGATATTGATTATTCATACCCCATGTTATATTGTCTCGTATTCTTATCTATCCCCTTACTGGGGTTTTATCTCACCCCTTTTTGATGTATATCCTCAGGTGACTACTTGTAATAAGGATAATTCAAGGGATAATAAGAATTTATGGAACAAGGAATTAAATAAATGTATTTGTTTTATTTTGTAAAATCTATGTATGGTCCTAGTTTTCCCAAGACTCTGAACCATTGGATATTCATGGTGTAATGTTTTTATGTTTTTTTTCATTAAAATTATGTAAAATTAATGTAACAAAAGCAGTTTCACTATAGAAAATCACTAGGTTATGTTTTCTAGGAGTTTGGAGACTCATGGAGAGTGATGGAGGAGCTTGTGGTTATATATGTTGATATAGAGGAGGTTTTTAGTTGATGTTGCATATTTTAATTTAAAATATTATCTTCCCTCATGTAGTGGGTGTATAGGTATTTGTGAGAATTCTTAGATGTTGTGGAATATTGGTACAATGTCATCCTTGATGATTCTCCAGAGGAATGGCCAATGGTTTACCTAAATTAGATGATGCTTTTGGGGAGGTTGTTTGATTTGATGGATGTTCTTTTAGAGGTTCTCTTCGTGTTTCCTGGCATATAATTAGTATATAATCAGGGTGAGTCTATCCTTTACCATCCCATGAGGGGTGAAATATAATATTTAGGGATTATATAGTTGTGAGAATAGTTCATATCATAGTTCATGATATGTATTCTAGGGAAGGTAGGTCATTGACTTCTAGGTGGGATTTAATTTTTAGTGGATGTGAAGAAGTGTATATTAGAGTATAAATCAATAGATTTCATCACTGATTTACATCTATCATCAGTAATATATGATTTTATTTGTGAGATTTTGTATTATTTGGTGAAATCATCTCACTTAATGGTGATTAGTGAGTTAGGTGGAATGGAGGTTCTTGTGTGGAAACATATGGATGAGTTGGTGCATCTTCATCGGTTTCTAAGAACTTACATTTCTGATCAAGATCATCATCTTACCTCATAAATTTTAAGGTGATTTACATAACATTTGGGCTATTAGTTACTTTTTATTAGAACTTTTTATTTTCAAATGAATGTGTATACACAACTATTTCTGATGAATAAAATTCTCTAATGTGATTGGTTGAAGGGTGGTGAATTTAATAGAATAAATCATTTCAGGATTTCGGTTTTCAAATATTTTCAAATTTGATATTTTCATGGAACTGAAAATAAATACTTGTTCTATTTCCTGTAAGGAACTACTTTCAAAATGTAAGATCATGTTGGGGAGTTTGGCCAGCAATCCTTAAGAACTCACATTGGATGATAGGATGGGAGGTTGGTCTCATCACACCCTTTTGTGTGGAATTATATTCTAATCTAGAACTCTTCTAATTATTTACGATATTTTTGTGAATCCTTCATTAATTCCCATGCATTATGTGGATCACCATTTAATTAGAAATTAATTACTATCATGTAAGGATATTAGAATCATGTGTATTTATCAAATGGTCTTCATCAATATAGTCCTATGTATGTATCTGAAGTCCTTCGTTAATGGTACCCTCTTATGTACTACTTATATATTATTTGGTCATTATTATGATTATTCTGGTTTACTATCCACATATTGGGGCACTCTAGAGTGTGTCGTTATCCAGGGAGATGGGAGTTTTTTTATATCCAAATCAGACCCATAAATGGGATTCCTATGTGTCCTTGTGAAAGGAATTAGAACCCATGTAGTTGGGTACCACATAAAGGGAAACATAAAACCATTTAATTTCATGTGTTAAGGATGAAATGATGGAGTTTAATTTCATACAACATGGATGTCTAAGATGAAGGTGACCAGTCAATATTTGGTGCAGAACTTATACTGAAGCAGCCTAGGTAATGTAGAAGGGATATGGATTCTGGTTCTGAATAAGACTTTTTTAAAAATGTGGACAATAGAGAATTAGGTTTGGTTATGGGTGTTAGTTTTGGACAAAAATGAGGCTTCATAGATATCTCATTTAGATTTTAATCAAATTCCATATAGTTCTATTATATGTACAAACGCCTATGGGTGCCCTTGGATTTTTTTAACAGGGTGATATGGCCCTTTGAGAGGATCATGTGGGGATTATTCCTCAAAAGATTCAGAGTGAATGGGTACTTGAGAGGTTTGTTTTAAATCATGGAGATTAGGATTCTTGTTTGGGGCTTATACCTATATATAAGTCCCATGGATGGGTATGGTGACGTGGTTAGGTATTATACTATGTAGAAGTCCCATATGATAGATTTTGGGGCTTTTCGTGAAGAGAATTCTCCTGTGAATGGATGTTTGGCTGGTGGTTACACTTGAGGAGGATTCCCATGTTAGGTTATGATCAAGGTTTATACTTGAGGAGGAGGCCATAAATGTTTGGTTATTATGTATATCTCATGACCATTGTCATCCTCTGAGCCCTCATGATTACTACTCAATGTGAGAAATAATAGGAAATAGAAGATCCTTGAAACCATATGATCTACTTTTCCTTGAGGATTGATACATGGCCTTAAGGACCCACAACTATGGAGTCACTTTGGAGGAAGGTGGGAAGAAGATTTGAAAGAATATTCTCTACCAAAACCTGCATATGACTATGTGGATGTCGTGATAATAGATATCCTCTTAGACAACATGAGTCGTGATGAGTCATGAACAAATGTGACCTACATTAGTATATAGATGTTTTATAAAACCATGTGATCCCCCCTTCCATGGGTGGAAGTGGCTGGTGCAATGACACATCCCTTCGGTTCTCATCCCACATACCCAAAGTAAGAGATAAATAGAATTGAAATTCCTATATCCCCTCCAATTTTTCTAACAACGATACAATGAATAAGGTATGAATTTCAATATGTCCTGTAAGAAAGGCATGGATTTTATACAAGGAGGGATTCCCTAAAATTGGTTCCATAGTGGGAGAGGATGATCTTATTCCATATCATAGGGAATCCAATGCATGATCCTCATCATCCTAGTCTAGAACAAGAGGCTATGAGTCTTAGATTCAAATTGGGAAGGACATGGACCATCCCAAGTACCAAAATCCTAGAGTTCCCTAACACTGCACCTAGGTTCGATGTCCTCATGACTGTGGGAACGAAAATTGACATACACCCCGAGGATCCTAACTGCCCAGTGGGAGACCTGTGGTAAACCTCTACCCATAGGAATGAAAATCCCAATGGGAGACACACTGGTATTCCCCTCTTCATGGTTTTGAAAGTCTATAGGAATCTTTGGTGTTTTCAAATTGGACCCTATTGGACAAGGGATACAAATGAAAAGAGTCCATTTCATGGGTGTCTAAGAAGAGGGTTTGAGTTTTGGATCATGGAGGGTTGATGTTTTGGTGATCCATGGTGTCTCACATAGGTAAGGTTGTGTGTCCTGAGAGTTCTTTGCGCTACTAGTCTTGAGAAATATTGTGGTACATTAGGAAACATGCAACATGGGAAACAACACTTGTTAAAATATTTTCTCAATGTTTGAATGTCTTCACATGTGTTCATAGAAGTGCCTCATGCAGGACCACACTTAGTGAAGGGGGCCTCACTCAACTATTTATCGATCACAAGGGATAGTTTTTCTCACTCAGTTGTTATGTGTTTTAATCCCTTGGAGTAATTTTCATATAATATCCCAATTTAATTTCCTCTTCATCAGGTTTTGAGGGGATACCAGGAATGTTATGGAGGGACATTGTGAATGATTAGGGAAAGAAGAGAATCAAAAGGTATTTTGGGATTTTTATCTATACAAATAAAGACCCTAGGATATTATTTATCAGAAAATATGGGACCCTGGTTAAAGGGGATATTTCACTCACGAGTGTTGTGCAATTCATTCGTACTAGGTAATTCGGTAGTGAAAGATGATTTGTAGGCACCCTATGCACCGAAGATGAATAGGGGTACCAGCATGAAGGGAACTAGGTGTAGTTTACAGCCATTTATCTTCTTTATTTCTCTTATTATCTAACCTTTCAGATATTTATCTTTTACACCTTTTCATCAATGTGAAAGGAATTACTGTCAAAAAAATCCTCCCACATGATTTGATTAGAACTAAATAAAAGGCTCTAATCATGAAGTAATGGGATGAAAAGTGGGGTGGATTACAGAGGTTATCGGTATCGGTCATCGGTGAAGGTAATCTACCGAGGTCATCCACCTAGGTTATCAGTTATGGCGAGGCATGCACATGGTCCACACAAATGGGATTCCTTTTTTATAAATATGGACCACATTTTGACGACCAGTTCTCACACCTCTACATTTATGGTCTCTTTGTGTTAGTTTTACAAGTAGAACTTCTACTGGATCTCTTTTGATAATGAATCATTGATGTAGATAGTATAGAAAGTGCATTGAAGTTATTTTAAAATCTATAGAGCCTAACTAATAGGATTATCTCAACACACTTCGCACTAATCTAGTGGTAAATCTGATGAAATTTCATCCTGAATTCCCCAAGGGTTACTATATTCTACTTCATTGTTATGGCCATTTGAAGGAGGTCCTTCAATAGGATTCAATGAATTGCACTGCTATTTCCTGGTTTTAAAACTATAAAAACATCACTACTACATGTTTCATCCATGGATGTATATATTAATAGTTTGATAATATCTGATTATTTTTTCATGAATCATAGCCAATGTTCTCTAGATTTCAAGCTCCACAAGCCTGAATTAAATATGCACAGTTATCCATCCATCTACCATGTCTCCTAGATGGACCATTAGAATGGTTGAAGGAAGACTAGGACTTCCATTTGGAAGTGGTGTTAGGCCAGAGTGTATTTTTTTGTACTAGGTGCTCAAGAATTCGGTTTAATTCTAGGAGGATTTGGAAGAAGTCCAAATCAATAAATCCATTTTGGTAAGGAAAACATCTGTATAAAAGAATACAACATTTACCCATGAGTTAATAAGATGGTGGCTTCTGAAGATGGAATCTTTCCACCTGGTGCATAATAAATTTGGTATCATCTATTCAGATGCTCACAAGATATCCAGGGGAACAAATCCTTTTAGATATGTATACTGAGTTCATCCCTCCATGGGCGATGTGGGATGACACTACTAGGATGTCAAATCTAGCACATGATCTATGAAGATAGCTCATGATTTTAAGAAAGAAGACCCCACCTAAAAGAGGATATCTATCCTAAAGTGTGGATGTGTTCATTCATTGAGCTGAAAGAGTGTGGTTCCACCTACAAACATCAAACATGTTGTCCAGTGAAGGAGAAGTTGAATTCTCTTAATAAATTCTTGATGAATTTGGAAAAGGGGGAGTACGAAAAATTAGGGTACAAGACCATATCTAGCGTACATTTGAAGAAATGCATCAATTAATTTTTATCCATGTGGATATTCATCTACCTGCATCATATTCGTGATTATATTGGGAGCATTAAGAAAGGAACATTTGTCCCAAAAACCTAGCTAGTAGAGAGGAATCATGTGGGGTTGGAAATCCCCATCATGGTGAAAATCCACTGAATTTTGTTGTATATTCATATGTGGAAGGACCCATTTTGAATTATTGGAATGTTCCCAGTACTGTAGAGATTGGTTACTATCCACTATAGATCCTATGCCATGTTAAGTGGAGTATATATTAACTAGATCTGATTTAGACAATATGTTCAACCATATTTGGTATTCCTCCCTTTTCACCAAATGTCAATGAGAACTTGATGAGGCTAAGATGATTCAATGAGTTCAATTTCTTCCCACATGGGTACCCACCTACTAAAATATTTACTGATGACAGAAAGGCTAGAGATATGCTAAGATAGTACAAGATTTCCTTTAGGGATAATGTTCATGCAACTCATATCGATGGTGATGTTATATGAGATGCTTATGCTCCATAGAGGTTTTCATTCCAATTCATGTGCCTAAAAAAATTACTATATCTCCTTCAATTCATGTCCAATTAGAAAATAATCCTACGGTAGCCCAATAGCTATGGATGCATATGATAATAGAGATAACTCATGTTGTAATCAACCTACATGTAGGGAATTTGTATAATGGACTGCAACCTAGTATATAGAGAAATAGATTACATCATATCCAAGGGAATGTTGTAAAAACCCATCTCTTGAGTTGGTACAAGAAGAAATTCCACTCATGGAAAGTGAGGTAGAAAGAATCCTTATGTATAATGTGATTTCAATACCATATAGGATGATTCATCCTCTTTAGAGGGTGCATGTTACAAGGTCCCATATCTTCTAAAAAAGGTCACATAAAATTTTCAGTCCACCTAAAATCATTAAAATGTATATTCCAATAGAGACATAGCATTGATGGTCCAGTTTTCACCCTTAGGAAAATAATCAGGTTCTATTCTCCAATGCTTCAACCATAATGGAGAGGGTCAAGAAAACCCTTGAAATCAAATATTATAAAATTTTCCTCATTATTGGCCATAATAGCCCCTGAATACGTGCGACTAGAGGCATCCCAATTCATTAAAAACATTCCTTATGATACTTAAGTTGTATGGTCACTACATCATGATGGGTTCAAGACTCAAGAGAGAGGGGATACATGGGCCCCACCCGGTCTTCTTTTTTAGGAAAATCCCACTGATGAGGGGATTTCTATCTGGGAAATAAATATTCTTTTTTATGAATCTGACAACCAAATCCTATATATGATATTGGTGGATGACATGTTAAAATGGGGTGTTACAGAATGGTTTGACCACTCATCTATAGAGGAATGGATTGCACATTTCAATGACAAGAATGTGAGTAATCCCTTTTTTGTATCTTATTATATTATTCCATTCATTCATCTCAATAAATGTTCTAGTACTGAACGGTAATGTTCATCTTGATTTATGCGGGATAGGGGGAATATTTTGATGTTCTAATCGCTGTAATATGGCTCAGATTATACCCCACTGAGAATAGATGGATCACCTCCATAGTAGGTAAAACAATCCCCAGACCAATAAGAAATTGAGGATGAGTTGAAGGGAGGATTTACATTTCTTCCTATAATAAACTACTCTAAGAATTCCAATGATGACCTCTGGTCATCAAAAAATAAATAACATTGAAGAATAATGTCTTTGGCTAAGCACCATGTTAATGAGGTTAGTCCCCACTATATCATTAATCTCTAATTCATCCCCCAAAAATTTTAACCTTGTCTGTGGTTGTAGATTCCATTTCCCTTTTCAATCTTTAAGGACTTAGATATGATCCTCTAAGAACTAAGGAGGATAATCTTGATCAAATTTTGATCCTCTTGGAAAATTGGCTCCCTTATTAGAATAGGTGTCAATGATTCCTACTATCGAGTCAGCTCTCTTGATAAATGGAGTATCCAGGGTTGATGATATATTATCTTATCCTATCATAGTTATAGAGAGGGGGGTGATTCTAGATATTTCATATATCCATGATAATGATTTATATTTTGATTGTTTTATTGTATCCTTTTGATATTTTAGGTTCATATCATGAACTAGAGATCCCTTTGATGACTGATGTCTACCCTTTAGCGGTCACTGAGGAAGTTTTTTCTATCTCAAGTCATCATAAGAGGGAGATGAATTGAGTCCCACGCCAAAAAATATTGTAATCTCCTTGGGTGAGATTACTAATAGGCTTGGGATATCAATATATTCTACTAGAAATCATTGCATGACCATTTATGAAATTATGGAACATATAAATCTTCCTACTACTTCATAATAATTTGTGGAACTTAATAGAGAATTCAATGGCCATGAGTATTTTTTTTATGCAACAAATTTTGATTTCTGATTATCTATTAATTATTGGTTGAAATTCATAGCTCCATCCATGGATGAAGTCATAGTGGCAATGCACAACCAATACATCGATGTCCATTCCTTTTAGACTATCAAGGGTGGACCAGATCAAGTGGATCTTGAAATAGGGAGTCTACTTGAGCCTCCAATGGAGAACTCTAGGATGACACATGAGAGTTCCCCTCACCATGATGATCCATATCAAACTACTGAAGTAGGGGATTCTAGGAAAGAATCCACCCCATCCACTGACTCGTTACTTGGAGCATGTTACCCACTTCTTAAAGCGTCCCCAATTTCTTCCTTTTGTTATAATTTTGAGTTTAAAAATGATTCTTATCCATTGTACAATTCCATTAACATCAATGGCCTTGTTTTAGGGTATAGACTTCACTCCAATTCAGTCGATAATTTAATCTGATGATTCCACTCTCCCTAAGGGAGCGGGGTAGAGTACCTCATTCAGTGCTCTAATCTAGAAATACATTCCACCCCTAACACTGGATCTAAGTCATACATGGAGATTATAAATGAACTCTATATCACACATCATATAGATTGGCATGAAATTTAGAAAATAATATTGAAACTCATTATTAAGACCTTACTTCAGAATTATGTAGATTTCTGTTCCTGTTTGGTATTCGAGGATACAACATGTTTTTATTAAAACATTATTCTTGTTTCTGTGATGGAGATTTTTTGAAAATGGGTGAGAGAACAAAAGGTTCAACATTAACATATAATGGTGAATATTCTTATTGAGGATGAAAATATTTGGGTCACATTATCCCAAGTGGAGTACAAGAATTATAATAAGATGGAGTATTTTAAACAATGTATTAATGAGAATACCATTAAAATATCATACCTACTTCTGGAACTAGATTCTACTTAGGGGTATGATGTATAACATCACCATTCCTTAGAAAGATCCCAAACTGAAGGGTCAACTACTATTGGTACTACGGTGGATTAAATTCATTGGGCTATGGGGAATGAAGTTATTCATTTTCCTATACTTAAAAAAATGCTTATGGGGGTCACGATGTTTTTCAACAAATGAAGAGTTATGTTGGTGGAATTTTGTAATGTGTGATGGAGAGACTCCATGTTGTAGATACTGCTCTGATGTTTTTTCTTATAAATGAAATGAATTTTTTTCCAATCACCAATGTCTTCATTCTTATTTTCCAAACATGATCATAATATAACATTGAAACTAAAATTCATAGAAAAATATATGTGTGTCAAATAGTTATAACAATAATGATATCGATGGGGAGACACACTAATTTTTTCATAAGTATAGTTTGACTTATTCTCGGGTCATATGGATAACCCTAAATCATTTTCTCTTTTGTTTCATTGCCCAGAAATTCTCATGAGTCCTATAAAATAGAGACAAGGTGGGATAGACATGGATTTTTCATAGGCCACCATTTGCAGGGTTTTGGACTGACAAGTATTATTCCTTTTATCTTTTCATTTCATGATTATTTCCTAAACCATGTCAAGAACATGTCTAGAGAGATGATACTTGATTTTTGTCCAGGGTTTCCTTTGAGGGTTTTAAATATTGAGATTATTGTGTCCCCTTAATTTTATAGGCAGTTTAAAGTCATGAAAGTTAGACAAGTGAGACTGGGGTGTTTGGTAGAACATATTTGACCATGAGTTATAGGATTATGGACCAATCAAGGCTTGATAGACAATAATGTTCTAACATTATTTGAATACCTTATGTGGAATCTTGATACATGATTTTCTGGTTCTCCAATATAAAACATGACATTTGGGAATAGATATTATCTCTTCTGAGGATGATGTTTCCATTAATTGACAAAACCGTTTTGTGGGAGTCTTTAAGAAAATATGAGTTGGGATTTTTATTCTATAGTAAAATAGTGAAATCCTTTGGTTGAAAGGCTCTAAAATTTTTGAGAAACTTATTCAATCCAAACTAGGATTCATTATATGATAGTTAGTAAAAGGAGTTATATGGAATTATGACAATCTATTCATAATGATCGATGGAAGTTTATAATGATATGTTATTATCATAACAACAATTAGTTTTATTTCAAAGAAAATATGTTTGAGAATGAAGCGAATATTTGTATTAGAATTTCCCATGAATCAGAAATTGTCACTACAAGAATTTTTCTTTTTTGAGGAATGACATATTTTGTTTAATGACCAATTCTAGGGGGAAGTCCCATTCATATAATGGTTGAAGCATCATTGAATTTAATATCGTGCAACTATGACATAAAATATGTAGTTTAACATCTTATGGTGAGGATGTTGTTGTAAAATTTAACATTTTTAATCCTGGATGGTATTTTATGATGTTTAAAGACATACAACAAGAATATTATGAAATACAGTTTAAATTTGTTTAATAAGGAAATTATAAAATGTTTTTTAACATTGTATCTAAATGAAAATTATGGTATATAGATTAATGTTATAAAATATGAACATAATGATATGTAGTTTAATGTTGTGCAAAAAAAGAAATTAATCATTGAACTTTAAAGTCATACAACAAAGAGACTATGCATTGTAGTTTAAAGTCATGAAACAAGGAAATTTTGGGGGCCTTAATTTAAGGTCTTTGTATTTTACCAAATGATTAATAATTCTCCCCTATCATATTAAGTTTTTTATAAATTTTCCTTAATATTCTATCATTAGGAGGGGAATTTTGAAAACTCTAGTATTTGGATTTCCTAATCCGATGAGTGGTATGGGGAAAAAGACTTATGGAAATAACAGAGTTCTCCCCTATGGATGAAGTTACCACTGGTTGAAAACACATTTTATGATATATTTTATGAAAATATAGCTACGGTGTGTTATTGTATAGTCAAATACTGGCATCCATCAGCTCAAAACCCATTATGAGGGAGATGTAATCAACTATAACTAGCGCATGTTATAACATTATCAGGAAAAATTGTTTTCTAGAATTATGATATTCTATCATAGATAGACTAAGAAATTTCATAGAGATTATGAGATCACCAAATACTGAGTATGGTTTTGTGTATTATAAATTTCCTGAATCTGGGATAAACATTCTGTGTTAAAATTACTTGAGAATTGGTTGAAAATGTTCCCTCTGCAAATCTGACCAAAATTTGGGAAATATGGAACATGTATTTTTAAGTCTTATGTCATGGACTATAGAATTTGGGATAAAATAAGTGATATATGGCCAACTGGACAATGATCATTCTAGCATACTTTGGACATGAGGGGGGAAATTGTAACCCTTAGTTTTGGGGGTTTTCATATCAAGAGAAAGGATATGGGAAAAATATGTGAGGGTGACAGAAGACTGAATTTGAGATGTGCATTCCAATAGAATTTCATCAAAGATTATAGGGGCATAAGAGGCTTCTACCAAGGGAGTTGTTACCACTAGTTGATAAACCCATTGTCTGGGATATTTTATGCAAATCCAAATGGGTTGTATTAATGCATAGTCAAACATAAGAATCCATTCGCTGAAAAACCTATATTGTGGGATGTTTTATGAATATAAATTTGGGGTGTGTGGTAGAATAGTAAAGAAAAAGTGTCCTCGGGTATCATACATTACATCATTGGATGTTGATGAATGATTATTAAGATCTGAAGTTGTCCCAGATAAGGAGTATGATTTGTCGAGAGGATATGTTTGTGCATGAAGGAAGTATTTGGGCGAATATTGGCCATGAAGTTCATAGTACCCTTTATATATATGATTCTTATGTAGAATGGGGTGTTTCTGTATCCTTGGTGGACCCCCTAATGAGGGGACCTAAATTAATATATCTTTCAAATTTTTTTGTTTGTATGTACAAATGGGCGAATTTTTATTCCATGGTTGGGACTAGGAATTGAGGCCTATGTGTCCCTACTTATCTAATTTGAATGAAAATAAAGTTATACATACTTCGTGAGGTACCAGGATGTTTAAATTCATGCTGCTGGGACATTATCCATCTATTTTAACATCATGTAGTAAGGATGACAATGAAAAAAGATCCTTGACATGATTATGATTGGACCATGGTAGAGAACCCAGGTTCAACTACGTATCATGTTTTAGAAATAATCAATCCATATGTAGTTCTAAAATAATGATCCCTCACACTAATTGAATTTATGTGTGGATGGAAGAGAGCAGTTTTTTATTAATGTATCACATATAATTTGAGAACCCGAATTGAATTCTCATATATAGATCTAACTTTTACATATGAATGTGGGGTTATTTCCAATACTATATTGTAGTTGTGTCCAGGATTGAAAATTTGTACATCACTACATATCTTTTTGGAATGAAAATCAAGACACACAATGTTCATGATGATATCATGCAACTTATTTTCATATGATGAGGACATCTAATGTTCCTTTTAATGCCTTGAAGGCACGACCCTAATAGGCACAATGTTAATTGATATGTCTTACTCATGCAGGGAATTATTTTACCAAAACTCTAAAGCTCATGTGTGCTATGCTTATAGAGGGAAACAATGAGTGGAAAAGAATTATTCTACTATGCAAAGGTAATAAAAGGGAAGGAGAGAGGAATTTAATTTTTTTTGGATGGGATATGAGATGTGATCCCAGTATATCTACATATATTATTAGAATATGAATCATGAAATTCATATTTCATGAAATCCCATGTATTTTGGTTTCCTACAGTAACGATGAAGATGAACCATTTTGATAGAATTGAAATGTTACATCTAGGCCTAAGGTTGGAGGTCTCAGGGTCAGTATGTATCACATTTGAATGAGAATAAATCCAAAAGTAGTTCAAGAAATATTCCTTGTGCATTTCTAACCAACGCATAGGGAGGGGATATTTTTTGATATATTAATGTGGCTGGGAAAATGATTAGGGATCCGGGTGTCACTATGTATCTTTCTAGTGACAGAATGAATCCATGTTTACTTCATGATGAATGGTTCCCCACATCAATATAATTTGAAACATGGAATAGGTATTTTTATATTTCCTAGAATGATGGATGGCCCTAAGAAATGAGGTCAATGTATCTCTACATATCTCGTTTAAATTAGAATTAATGCATACATAGATCTATAAAAGTTTCACATGCAGGTATGATAGATACATGGGGAAATGGATGAATTTTTTCCTTGTGGATGGACTCAAGATTAGAGATTTGTATGTCACTATGTATATGTTTCCCTCGGAATTCGGGGATGACCTCATGGATGGGAGATTCAAACGTTCTGATCGGTTTCTAGCGGGTTTGTTCGTAGAACTGGAAACATCCAATGATTCCACATCCATTTAGACCTACATTCCAAAGGTAGGTTCTCATTAGCTTGTGGACTGATGAGGCTTAGGAATTTGAATTGGTCGGTAGGATGGGAGTTCGGACTAATCACACCTTTTTGAGGGGAATTATTGTCTATTCCGGGACTGTCTTTATAGATTTAAGTTATGTTCGTGAATCCTTATTACATTACCAAGTATAAAATGAGCTTTTCCTTCAGTTTTTACAATCAATGATTAAATATGTAAGAAATTTAGAGAATATTTTATATGTATTCGATGTTCTTCATCAATAGAGAATCATCTATATCTATTTAGAGATTCTTAGTCAATGGTAACCTTCAAAACATTCATATAAAAGTCTTTTGGTCATTATGATGACCAGGCTGGTTTTAAAGCCACTCAGTGGGGCACTTGAAGTTTATTTTCATTTAGAAGGACATGAATTGCTTCAGAGTTGGGATCGAACCCATAGATGGGCTACCTACATATCCTTTGTTTTGGAAAAGGAATCATAACCCACGTAGTTCAAGTAAAGGAGTATGATGTTTATGATTGATGGCTCAAAGAAGGATGTCACAATTACTTTTACACTCTAATATCACGTGAGTCATGCTCGGTGTGAGAAACAAGAGGTATTGGTAAGAATTAGACAATTGTGCCATGAAAGATGCAATCATAAGAAATGGTTTGGGGCTTATGTATATATGACTTCCCAGATAAATGAAGGTTAGGATTTACTTTAGGGAGAAAATCCAGGAACATGGTCCATAAAGGTATATGTGCTTCATGGAGATTTGAATACTCTAACTTGGGACTTATTCCTGAAAAGTAAACCCAAATCAGGAGAGGATTGATAACTGGGTTTTACTCCTGAGAAGGAATCCCAGATCAAACGTAAATTAGAACTGGTTAAAGAGAATTTAAGGGACTTGGGGCTTATTCCTGAAAAGGAAACCCAAGATTATGACTGGGACGTATTCTTAAAAGGGAGGCCCAGGTTAAGGGATTTATGACTGGGACTTATTCCTGAAAAGGAAGCCTAGGTTAAGGATTAAGGTTTGGGGCTTACTCCTAAGAAGGATGCCCAAACATTTAAGGGACTTGGGGCTTACTCTTAAGAAGGATGCCCAAACATTTAAGGGACTTGGGGCTTACTCCTAAGAAGGATGCCCAAACATTTAATGGACTTGGGGCTTACTCCTTAAGAGGATGCCAAAAATTATGATTGGGACTTATTCTTAAAAAGGAGGCCCAGGTTAAGGTTATGACTGGGACTTATTCCTGAAAGGGAAGCCCAGGTTAGGGGACTTGGGGCTTACTCCTGAAAAGGAAGCCCAAGATTATGACTGGGATTTATTCCTGAAAAGGAGACCCAGGTTTAAGGATTCTCTCATCTTAAAGGATGAGGTTGAATGAATGAACTCTCCATATTTGGTGACATAAAGATATTTAAATCACTAGGTTTTGAGAGATATTCCACAGAATTCCTTTCAGATAAGGAAGTCAAATCAAGAAATCATGCCATGAAATGGAATTGAAGAGTGTTATGAAGACTGAATCCTGAATAGGAAAGGTGTAATGGCTCAATAGGGGTTGAAATGGGCAAGAAAGGCACCCAAAAAAGTAAGGGGTGCGCAAGTCTTGGAAGGCGCGCAAGTACTGCAGTGGCGCGCAAGTATTGGTCGCGCAGGTATACCTGCGCGGCACATGGTGTACTTGCACGATATTCAACTAGAATATAAAATACTTGAGCGACTCTTCATTAAAGCCTTCAGAATCCTCTTGAGGTTCTTCCAGAAAAGGGACGTGCAAGTTCTATCGAAGGAGTAAGGCGGCGCGCAAGTGTGACCACTTCCCTTAAGGGCTGACCACTCAGGCGCGCAAGTGTTGATGAGTTTCAACACTTAGGCCTCACTCTTTCTCTTTAGATCTTCTGTTCTAGGTAAGAAATTACCTTAGAAGTGTTCTGGAAGCTTTGAGAAGAGACTTGGGCATCGGGAGCTTCAATCTGAGTTTCTGAAAAAAGATCCCCTCGAATGGGGGGCCCACAGGGTCTATTTATAGGCAGGAGAAGACCCTGGGCGGTTACCGGGCGGTTATCACTTTAGGTCGCGCAAGTCACTTGAACGACCATAAGGCATCGCACAAGTAGACTTTCACGACCACTAGGCGGCGCGCAAGTGTACTTGCGCGACCATGAGGGAACTTGCGCGACCTATGGGCAATGTTCTCCTTGTTCATCCCTTTGTCGATTTTTGATGTTTCTTCAAAGGATGAATCACTTTGGACTAAGGTATTTCCTTTTTTCAGTCGTTAGACTCTGTGACGGAAAGGAGATTCAACAAAAGTCCCCCCTCAGAGTTGGATCTGGAGAGAAAAGAGGATTTGACTCTGAGGTGAAAAGAAAAACAAGAAATCTGGCAGTTTAATGTCATGCATGTCAGACATAAAGGGGCTAATGTTTAAGGTCGAAAATAGCTTTGACCAAAATGGATTAAGATTGACACAATTCCTTGAAAATTCATCTGAAAACATATTACCATACTCATGTATGAGGGAAAATTTGTAATCTATGACTTAAGAATATTTGAATCTGAGGAATGATATGAAAAAGTGCTAAAAGGCATTAGAAGATGTAGTTTCCAAGAATGAAGTTACCATTATTTAACAAACCCGTTAGGGGGTTGAATTTTGCAGGGCCACCTAAGGGCATTGGCTGCATGGTCAAATAAATAGCATCTTTTGGCTAACAAGTCTGTTATGTAGACTGTTTATGCAAGGACACCTATGGGCACGTGCTGCATAGTCAGGCAAAAAGAACTCTCACAAATTTACTTTCCTAGTGCTAAAAGCCAGTGAAAGTTTATGGAGATTCAAATTTTCTAAAGTATAGAGTTTGCTGTATGGAAAGAGGTACTTGAATATGGAGAAGATATTTCCAGACAAGATTATCGAAGAACTGGATGAATATCACTCCTACGAAGGTCTGACCCAAACGTAGGGAAGAAAAATAAACCATAGACTTGAATACTTTCAGATCATGAAAAAGGATATGGGACAAATATGTTAAGGAAGACTATTTTTTTTTTGGATCCCTACATACTATTGTTTAAGACAAATAAGGACAAAAGAGGCATTCTTCCCAAGAATGAAGTTACCACTATCTGACAAACCCGTTAGGGGGTTGAATTATGCAGGGCCACATAAGGGCATTGGCTGCATGGTCAAATAAATAGCATCTTTCGGCTGACAAGTCTGTTATGTGGACTTTTTATGCAAGGCCACCTATGGGCACGTACTGCATAGTCAGGAAAAAGAATTCTCAGAAGTTTGACATTTTTGTGACTAAGAGTCATGAAAATGGTTATGAAGATCAAAAAATATTTAAGGTTAGGATTATAACACATAAATATGGGTATTGTCCAATGTATATAGAGACACATAGGTCAATGATAACCATAATCATATTGTGGCTGGGTCATGAATTGAAATTTTTGGACTTCACTACATATCTCATAAGAGTGGGAATCAATCCATACGTAGTTCTTGAAATGCAGTTTAACGTCGTGTAGGACGAAAGTATGAGAGATCTTAGTTTAAGGTCATAGAGTTCAGACCATAATAATGAATACACAGTGTGTGTTTTCATGAGGATTTTTCAGCTAAGATATTGAAAGTGAAATTTGGGGTTAGGCCCAAAAGACTTGGGGATGGATTCGAGGGATACTCGAACATTCCTACGTATCCCATAAGGATGGGAATCAAGCCCACGTAGTTCTAGAACTACCCTTTGTACAAATTTGGTTCATACATGTGAAGGGTGGAAGGGGAATTTAGTGCAATGATGGTTTAACCTGAGATAAAAAGTTTAGGTATTACCATGTATGCACGTAGTCTTTTGAAATGAAACATGATTGAAAAATCAATGTCAATAATAGTTCTCTCTCAAATGAGTAAATCAATGAGTATTGTAGTTTATTGTCGTACCGGACAAAAGTGTTGCATAGTTTAACGTCATATAACAAGGACGAAAGTGAATCAATGTAAAGATATTGATTCTAGGGGCGGTTTCACGAATCAACATCATATGAGATGGTGGTGAACCGATGTGAAGAGATTGTTTTTGGGCTTGAACCCTGGGAGGTTGCCTACATACCCAGCCTGGAGGGCAAGGATCAAAGTCCGTGTAGTTCAATTAAAGAATTAATTAATGATCAAGTTGTTCTTGGGGACAACGATCTAATAAAAAAAATGTTGTTGGGACTTATACATGGTTAGCGGCCCAAAGAGAGTGTTACAGTTGAGGTTTTCTCTAAGCTCACGTGAGTCATGCTCGGTGTGAGAAACAAGAGGTAACAACAACCTTAACGATGTATAGTTTAATGTCATGTAGGAAATATAAAGGGACTATGCAGTTTAAAGTCATGCAGTTAGGACTATTGGCGCTGCACAGTTTAGTGTCATGTAGCAGGGACAAAATACAGTTTAATGTCATGTAGGACGTATTATGAACTTTCTGTACAGTTTAGCATCATGTAGTTAGGACGATGGGGACAATAGAGTTTAACGTCATGTTGGACGAAAGGGGGGAACTGTGTAGTTTAATGTCATGCAGTGAGGACAAGGGGTGCACCATTTTAACGTCATGTTGGACGCATTGGGGATTTTTTCCACAGTTTAATGTCATGTTGGACGAAAGTGAGAATAGTTTAAGGTCATATGCATGGACCGTGGATGGTGCAGTTTAATGTCATGATTGACGGTGGTGTAGTTTAAGGTCATACATGACCTTTGATGATTATATAGTTTAATGTCTTTCCGGACGTAAGGGACTTTTATACAGTTTAGCGTCATGTAGTTAGGACGTCACAGTTTAATATCTTGCTGGACGTAAGGGACTTGCAAATAGTTTAGGGTCATATGCATGGACCATTGAGGGAATTTTTTCACAATATAACGTCATGTGGGACGAAGTTGCAGTTTAAGGTCATACAGGACCATTGCTGTATAGTTTAACGTCATATAGCAAGGACGAACTTGTGTTGCACAGTTTAGTGTCATGTTGTGGGGACATTGAAGGTGACACAGTTTAACGTCATTTTGGATGTATGTGCAAATAGTTTAGGGTCATATGCTTAGACCGTTGCTGTATAGTTTAACGTCATATAGCAAGGACGAACTGGAGCTGCACAGTTTAGTGTCATGTTGCGGGGACATATGAATACTTTGTAGTTTATACAAAATTCTTCTTCAAAAATCTGGCATATGGATCTGTTAATTGAATCATATTAACAGAACCAAAGATTAACTCTTCGTCTGATGAATATTCTGCCTGACTAGCCACTTTAGGTTGTGCCATTTGATGGGGCGGTGCCCGTGGTTTTGATGTAGATGGCATAAAGTCTGCCAGAGTCAAAGACAATTTAGGCTTTGACACATACTCATCTTCTTCTGATTCTTTTTTCTTCTTTGAATCAAACCATTTCTTTGAGGACTTTCCCTCTGACGAAGAGGGTTTTACCACAATATTCATGGTAGAAGACACAATTGGTTTCTTTAATTGTGTTCGCAAAATGGCATGAGTCCGATTGATTGTCTTTCTGACCATCCAATCATCATACTTCTGTGCATTTCTGCTTTTGACTTCTTGCCATTCACCTTCCTCCTCTTGAACTGTAGCAGTAACACATGCTACCTGAGTCGAAGAACCTTTCAACTTGACTTGTCCCAAGTCGACCATATTTTGCAGTAGGTCTTTGAAGAAAAAACACTCCTTGATGGGATGCCCTAACATTTGATGAAAGGGACAATAATTGGGACGGTCTTCATCTCCTTCCTTGTTTGGCCTCTTGGGCACTGGTAATTGAACCAAATTATTTTCCAGAGCTGAAATGAAGTAACTAGGAACTTGCTCATTTCAGAAGGAGTATGTTTTACTCTTCAAATCCTCAAATTGTTTTCATCGTTGATCTCTTTGATCATTTGGACGAAACGACCTTTGTTGTTGGCGTTCATGAGGTAGAGCCCTTCGGGAAGATGAAGGATTTGATGAAGAAATAGGTACAGGTGCTTGTTTAATCATAACTGTAGCAGTTTCTGCTTTACCCATTCTTCTTCCAAAAGCTGATGGAATTACATGAGATTTAACCTTATCCTGTATAAGGGAATATTAAATCTGCTGAGCGATTGAAGTAATGTCTCGAAACCCTCCTGTGTATTTCACAGGGATCAATGGCGTGCGTAATTCGTCACGCAAATTTTCCACGAAGATTGGCAACAGCTCTTCCTGAGGGAGTGCTAAACTCAGGGAATACGTTAATCCCTTCCAGCGAGCAATGAAATCAGAGAATCTTTCATTCTCCCTTTGTTTGCAGTTTGTAAGATCGAAAACTGTCGTTTTTGGAAAAGTTGAGCTGAACTGAAGAAGGAATTTTTGACGAAGATCCTCCCATCCGATGATTGACCGGGATTGCAAGCTTGTATACCAGACAAAAGCTGGTCCTTGTAAAGTTCGCACGAAGCATCTGAGTTTCACTGCTTCTTGCTGCTCTGGAGTTCCCATCATAGGATCACAACAAGACACGTAATGCGTCAAATGTTGTTCAGGGTCGCCTGATCAATTGAAAGTAGGGAAAATAGGGTTTCCAAAACTAGATGGAGGAGAAGTTGAATCTACCCATTCAGGGTAAACTTTCTTTTCTGGTTGAACTTGCGCCCGTTTCCCTTCCATAGTTTCTAACCGAGCTGTTAATGACTCAATATTTGTTATTAACTTTTGAGAAACATTAGGTTGAATTTGGTCTTGGGTAGGTGCAATGAATGGAGCTTGGATAGACATGGTGATTGGTGCTGCAACTGATGGTAGCACTGCCAACCGTTATTGTGTTTGACCCGTAGGATTAGACCTCTGAGGCTGTACTGATAAAGGAGGATATTCCTGATCCATCTCAGTAGTTGCAACAAATTCCTTCGGATGTCGGACTTCAGCATTCTTAATAAGAAGACTACTCTGAAGTAGTTCTGCATTCAACCTTCTTAATTCTTTCATTTCTTCCTCCTGTTGTGCAAACCTTTGCTCTAATGAGAGCGATTGACCTTCTCCAGAGGAAGGATATGTAACCTGATTCTTTCCCCTCCCTTTGTTGGATACTTTTTGGAGAGAAGGAAGTGGATTACCTAGGTTCTGAGTAATCCTTTGACTTCTTGTACGCACACCTTCTTCATTTGTATCAGTGCGTACATTTTCTTGAGCAGGACGCTCTTCATCTGAGTCCCCTGAGTGAGTCTCCTCTGGTGGATTAGCAACAACGGAATTGATGACATTGATTGATGTATAATGCATCGCATCCCTTCTATCAACATTTTTGTGATATTGTCTTCTTTCATGTCTTTGATGAGACATTGCCTTTTGTTGATTCAATCCTTTGGGAACTTCTTGAGGAGATATAACTTGGAGGGAATCTCCTGATAATTTGGCTCTTTGTTCCTCTTGGGGATTCTTCCCCAATCGAGAAAAGACCGATATTCTCTGAGAAGGGGATTGATGATTTGAAAGAGTCCCCAGTCTCGAGAACTGGGGATGTTCTTGCTGCTTCCACTCAACTCCTCGAATCCCATTTGTTGACTCTGAGGGTTGGGTTAAAGAAGTCCCCAGTCTGACAAGCTGGGGTGGCTCTTGACATGCTATGTCTGAGACTTTCTTAAAATCTCTATTGATCTTGCGAATCTTAGTTCGGAAATTAGCTGGATGCATTAACCTGTATCCACTTTTATCACCTGGTTCAACAGATCATTGGATGATTTCAGAGACTTCTGTCATTTGATGATGTGTTTGCTCCATACGAGAGGCTTGTGCAATATTCTCGCCTACTTGATGTAGGAGCAATTCAACAACTTGTTCTCTATATGCTTGATTTTGAGAGGAACTAGTTGAAGCCTGTTCTTGAGAAAGCTTTTGATTATGAACAAAGCCCATTGACTGTGGCCGACCATGAGCAATAACATTGCATGAGACAATTTTTGGTGGGCTTTTCTGACTGGAAAGCAATGTGAAATGTATTGCTCCGTGAACACCCCATCCTCTGATATGAACACCATATGGAGCATTGACAATTAACTGACGCAATTTTCTTAGTGTGCCAAGTCATGAACGTTGAAGGGTTCTCTGCTGCTTTTCAGCTTTCGGATACCGAGAGATTGGTAGAGATGCCAAATCAATCTGACGTTGTATCCCTTCTATTATCTTAAGATGATTTTCATATTCATCATAAGATAATACTTTCTTCTTCAATTGACAAAGCGTTTTCCATATGTTGAGACGAATATCATGGACTCCATCTTCCATCAAAATCTTTGGAATGTCATATTGGGAGTCAGCCAAAGGCCAAAACTTGACTGGTACCTCACTTTTCGCCAGTTTTTTCCTCATGTTCAGAATTTATTCTTTATCATTAAATGAAGATTCTTCTACCTGTTTTGACCAGAGTTGGTGTTTCCTTGTTGCTTCATCGGTTTCAACAAGATTGGTAGAGAGATCATTGATCAAACTAAAAGATGCATGACTTAGGGGTGGTTTGGAGAATGACCTACACCCTGGGCTATCTTCTGATTGAGAAAGTATTTCACTTGCTAGCGATAAAGAATCAGACATGACTGGTTTCGAATTTGCAAGTGCCTCAAGATAAGAGGGCTTTCTCGGCACTACATTGTCCATTGGAGTATTTTCCAGGAAATGTGAATCACTACTGCGGAGAGGACTTTCACAGCGAAATTCATCATTATGAGGAGGACCACCATAATGGATTACAACAAAAGATGAGATCTCTTGCTCCTTGGTCTTATGACCACACAGAGGGTTCCTGTGGCTTATCTGAAGATGAAACTTCAAGATTGACCGAATTTTCATGAAGCAAGCCTTCATGAGGAAGTGTCTGTTGAAGACCTTCAGAATTAATGCTCCTGTTATTGGGAACTGAGGGAGTAGAATCTTGAATTCCAACAGATAAATGTCTGAGGGCTTCAAGAACTCTAGCATCGAGCAAGGCCTTGTTACAGATTGGCCTTTGATCTCCTGACTGTGTTGGGCGGATCTTTTTCTTAGATGCATTCTTACTCGCTTTTGAAACCACTTGTTGACGAAAGTGGTTACTCTGAGAAGGTGTATGTGCCTGATCAGGAAAGATGGTCAGGTTAGGCTGACAATCTCCACTCAAATCAGGTGTATGTGCCGGACTTGGTTGTCCGTATGATATGGGGGAGTATGCCCCATAACCCTCTTGGACTGGAACAGATGTGTGTGTCTGTTACGGAGTGAATCGTTGATGTGTCACTCCACTGCTAGGGATAGATTTATGTGTCTTTCCCTGAGATGATGCTGAAGCTGTTATGATATCCTGGAAAGCATCCAGAATATGAGCAGGAATTTGCTTCTGCTCTTTCACCATTGATAAAATATGTTTGGTGACTTCAGCCGCCGGAACGGGAATATACGTCCATTCCGGGCTTGGAGTAGTGTATGTGCCTGCTCCTGTCCTCCTTTTCCTGTTAGTGAATCCTGACATTACTCAAGTGTGGAGGCAGAGAGTTGAGTCTGCCTCTTTTTGTCATCAGAGCTTTCCGACTGACTTCTCCGTGTGCTATCAAGCGAGACTGTTGGTAGGCTTGATTAGTACTAGCAGGTGTGTGTGCCTACTGATTACACTTCGCCAAACGCGGTTGACGAGATCCATCATATGTAGTCAGGCGATCCTACTGACTAACTGGTGATGTATAAGTAGGTGTATGTTCCTGCCTATAGTACTCCGCCGGAATTGCCTGGCGGGATTGGCTTGATGCTGCCAGACGAGTCTGCTGGACAGCGGAATTAAAACGGACAGGTGTGTGTGCCTGTTTGTTGTTCGCCACCAAGTTAGGTTGGTGGACTTCTCCGGAGATGGCAGGGATGAAAACCTGCCCATTGTTAACCGGATTCCGTCTCTGGCGGTTCGTCTTGCCTGCTCGAGTTCGAGGAACCTGAGCTGAATGCCTGGAGTCGGTACCCTCATCATGTTGAGGGCGCACTACCGCACGAGTCTGGCGACGATTGTTGATGGGAGCCCTCAGGAAGGACTCCTGTCTTTTTGAATTAAGGCCCTGAGGGACCTGCTCATTCACTTCCTCAGAGTAAGGGAGCGAATGGAAATTGCGTTCCGGGGATAACGACCCAAAACGGTTGGAGACGGTAGTCAGCACCGCCTGCCTCTTGATCACTGTTCGTCGTTGTCCGGATGACCTGTGTGAGTTGTTCACTTGGAGGTCCTGTCGGGCAGCCTCCAGAGTTGGGATGGTACCGTGTTGACGGTACTCCTTAACCAGCGCATTTGATACCCAGCGTTGAAGACGCTGAGTAGGTGATGTCATCCTCAGAGCGGATGACGATCCAGTAGGAATAGCATCAGTGGTATTTGCAGCAATAGTATTCACAGATGTGAATTTGAGAGCATCCATTATGGAAATATAGAAGATCTTGGAAAAGAGTGCATGTTTGATATAACAGACATAATCAAGATAAGATTCAGCCACTTCATCCTTTGGATGAGCACATATGTCAATGATTGTTTTTGTTAGCCCTCTTATTGAGTTTTAAATAGGGGTTTAACAAATAGATAAAACATCATTTTAACTTGGTTAAGGATTCACGTCGGGTTCACCATTTTTTGTTTCCCTCGGAATTCGGGGATGACCTCCTAGATGGGAGATTCAAACATTCCGATCGGTTTCTAGTGGGTTTGTTCGTAGAACCGGAAACATCCAATGATTCCACATCCATTTGGACCTACTTTCCAAAGGTAGGCGCTCATTAGCTTGTGGACTGATGAGGCTTAGGAATTTTCATTGGTCGAGAGGATGGGAGGTCGGACTCATCACACCTTTTTCAGGGGAATTATTGTCTATTCTGGGACTCTCTTTATAGATTTAAGTTATGTTCGTGAATCCTTATTACATTACCAAGTATAAAATGAGCTTTTCCTTCAGTTTTGACCATCAATGATTAAATATGTAAGAAATTTAGAGAATCTTTTATATGTATTCGAGGTTCTTCATCAATAGAGAATCATCTATATCTATTTAGAGATTCTTAGTCAATGGTAACCTTCAAAACATTTATATAAAAGTCTCTTGGTCATTATGATGACCAGGCTGGTTTTAAAGCCACTCAGTGGGGCACTTGAAGTTTATTGTCATTCAGAAGGACATGAATTATTTCAGAGTTGGGATCGAACCCATAGATGGGCTACATACGTATCCTTTGTTTTGGAAAAGTAATCAGAACCCACGTAGTTCGAGTAAAGGAGTATGATGTTTATGATTGATGGCTCAAAGAAGGATGTCACAATTACTTTTACACTCTAAGCTCACGTGAGTCATGCTCGGTGTGAGAAACAAGTGGTATTGGTAAGAATTAGACAATTGTGCCATGAAAGATGCAATCATAAGAAATGGTTTGGGGCTTATGTATATATGACTACCCAGATAAATGAAGGTTATGATTTACTTTAGGTAGAAAATCCAGGAACAGGGTCCATAAAGGTATATGTGCTTCATGGAGATTTTAATACTCTAACTTGGGACTTATTCCTAAAAAGGAAACCCAGATCAGGAGAGGATTGATAACTGGGTTTTACTCCTGAGAAGGAATCCCAGATCAAATGTAAATTAGAACTGGTTAAAGAGAATTTAAGGGACTTGGGGCTTATTCCTGAAAAGGAAACCCAAGATTATGACTGGGACTTATTCTTAAAAGGGAGGCCTAGGTTAAGGGATTTATGACTGGGACTTATTCCTGAATAGGAAGCCCAGGTTAAGGATTAAGGTTTGGGGCTTACTCCTAAGAAGGATTCCCAAACATTTAAGGGACTTGGGGCTTACTCCTAAGAAGGATGCCCAAACATTTAAGGGACTTGGGGCTTACTCCTACGAAGGATGCCCAAACATTTAAGGGACTTGGGGATTACTCCTAAGAAGGATGCCCAAACATTTAAGGGACTTGGGGCTTACTCCTAAAGAGGATGCCCAAAATTATGATTGGGACTTATTCTGAAAAAGGATGCCCAGGTTAAGGTTATGACTGGGACTTATTCTTGAAAGGGAAGCCCAGGTTAGGGGACTTGGGGGTTACTCTTAAAAAGGAATCCCAAGATTATGACTGGGACTTATTCTTGAAAAGGAGACCCAGGTTTAAGGATTCTCTCATCATAAAGGATGAGGTTGAATGAATGAACTCTCCATATTTGGTGACATAAAGATATTTAAATCACTAGGATTTGAGAGATATTCCACAGAATTATTTTCAGATAAGGAAGTCAAATCAAGAAATCATGCCATGAAATGGCTTTGAAGAGTGTCTTGAAGACTGAATCCTAAATAGGAAAGGTGTAATGGCTTAAGAGGGGTTGAAATGGGCAAGAAAGGAACCCAAAAAAGGAAGGGGCGCGCAAGTCTTGGAATGCGCGCAAGTACTACGGCGGCGCGCAAGTATTGGTCGCGCATGTATACCTGCGCGACACATGGTGTACTTGCGTGATATTCAACTAGCATTTGAAATACTTGAGTGACTCTTCATTAAAGCCTTTAGAATCATCTTGAGGTTCTTCCAGAAAAGGGACACGCAAGTTCTATCGAAGTAGTAAGGTGGCATGCAAGTGTGACCACTTCCCTTAAGGGCTGACCACTCAGGCGCGCAAGTGTTGATGAGTTTCAACACTTAGGCCTTACTCCCTCTCTTTAGATCTTCCGTTCTAGGTAAGAAATTACCTTAGAAGTGTTCCGGAAGCTTTGAGAAGAGACTTGGGCGTCGGGAGCTTCAATATGAGTTTCTGTAAAAAGATCCCCTCGAATGTGGGGCCCATAGGGTCTATTTATAGGCAGGAGAAGACCCTGGGCGATTACCGGGCGGTTATCACTTTAGGTCGCGCAAGTCACTTGCACGACCATAAGGCGTCGCGCAAGTAGACTTGCACGACAACTAGGCGGCGCGCAAGTGTACTTGCACGACCATGAGGGAACTTGCACGACCTATGGGAAATGTTCTCCTTGTTCATCCCTTTATCGATTTTTGATGTTTCTTCAAAGGATGAATCACTTTGGACTAAGGTATTTCCTTTTTTCAGTCGTTATACTCTGTGATGGAAAGGAGCGTCAACAGTATCGCATTGGAATGAGAATAATGTTGTATGTAGTTCTTGAATGATCATGCCATTTGTTGTCATACCACAAGGAAATTGACCATGTAGTTTAACATCTTTTGATTTGTATAATTGTCATGTGACATTAACAAAACAATACAGCTTGATGAGGATATAAGATCTTGGAATCACTGTGTATATTTCTATTGCATGAATCCAGCCACATGTAGTTCTTAAAATTTATTCTCAACATTAATCAGGCATTGAAGGGGGAAAGGGGGCCTTAAAAATTTCTAAAATGATGGTTGGGCCCAAAACATTAGGTCTCGGCATCACTCCGGATCTCATTGTAATGAGAATCAATACAAATGTTCTATAAAATTTCCATATGTAGATCTAATTCGTACATAAGGTAAAAAAGGGATTTCTTTTCTATAATTGTGGAAAGACCTAGAATGGGAGGTTTATGTGACACTTTTTATCTCATTGGAATGATAATCCATAAAAATATAAGTTTTTTAATCGATTGTGAAGTTTATTATCATGTGATAATGATGTGACAGTGTTGGGACTTATACCCATAAGAGGGGACCATTTACCACTATATTATGACAACCCTGCTTTTTATTACAACTTAAGCATGCTTTATTACATAAAACATCACTTGATACAACAATGAAGATTGAGAGGTTTAGTGTCTTTGGGGATTAGGATCATTACATAAAAACTTTAAACGTGAAATATAACATCTTTATTGAAAACTTCCTTTACATGACCACTACATTCCTTCGTACTTAGCATTGAATGGGATAACCTGAGGACATGCATAAGAAAAGGGTGAGCTATAAAGCCCAGTAAGGGAGTACACAATGAATAACATGAGGAGTAAAATACATATTAGGCAATAGGAAAATCAATAGAGCATTAGAGTGACATGAACATAAAGGCATGATAAAGCATGATAACCATAACATGGAAATGTGGAAACAACACTTAACATTGAATTAGCATGAGCCAAGGCTCATTGCACATGGAGCATGAGTAAACCCTCATTGCACTTGAAGCACGAGTAAACCCTCGTTGCACTGGAATTAGCATGAGTCAACACTCATTCCACATGACGTATCATGATACTATACTTTACCCAATGCATTGGAGCGCTATAAAGGGCACACCCTTCTTAAACATTTCATTTCATGCATAAGTGTGCCACATGGATCATAAAACCTGGATTCATAAAACATAATCATTTATTCCCAGATAAAGGGATGTGGAATTCATACATGAAACTTTATAATCAATAAGTAAATGTTCATAAAGGTGAATACCCTTGATGGAGAAATGGGCATGGTATTCACTACACAATGATATTGGCTTAGAAAATCGGTGTGATTTCGGCAGCGTAACGGCGTGACATAAGAATTCATAAAAAAGGTTGATGAGAGAGAAATGGGTTCCTCATCATATTTGAATGTAATGGACAGTAAGGAGGTCATATAGATACATGTCCCAACAATTGAAAAGGAATTTAGATTCATGATACAAAAGTATTTCTTGAATATAAAAGGGGAGAAAAAGGTTTCTTTCGGAATTTCGGCATAGTAACAGGTGTACATGGGAGGCATTTAATGAGAGATAAAGAGGTCTCCCATCATTCAAACAATAAGAGGGAAGTATGGGAGAGGTGAGAAACCATACCCCAACATTCATAATTGAAATTAAAAGGGCAATACAACTTAAATAAAATTGACAAAAAGAGAAAGGAAGAAAACCCCTTACTTGGAAGTGTGCTTCCAAAGGCTAGAGAGAGGCTTGTGAGAGGCTTCTTGGGAGCTTGGGGCACCTTGGGAGGATTCTAGAGAGAGTAGGGCAGAGGTTGGACGAACTCCAAGGTATTTTAGTGAGGAGGAAGTGGGATCTTGGGTGGGTTTATATAGGAAAGGTGAGAGAATTCTTTATTATTTAGGGTTGGGACCCCTTATATTAAAATAATCCAAACCACAAACCATCCCATGGTATTTGTCAATGGTTTCTGGAAAAGGAAAGAGGAAAACAATATTTTACAAGGCCAAGGTCATAACTTATTAAAAAATTAGGGTTGCTTATGTGTAGGTGAGTCACACTCCCATGGAAATTAATTTAAAAATGCAAAGTGTTGAATAAGTCTTGAGGGCTCCATTAATGCTTTGAAAAGTAATTCAAACATACCCAAAACCTCATTATTTTAATGATAAAACATATATTGGTAGAACATAAGGATTATTTTATTTTATTACATCACCATTGGGTCATTATGATGTCATAAAACACATTATATATTTAAATGGTATTTAATTTTTACCCAAAAATTTGATTGTCTCCGAAAATTATGAAAAATTCACCGTTGGATAATTTCGACAACCTGACTCCAAAAATAATATTTATTTTATCTAAATAATTTTCTAAATATGTGAATTTTTACTTTTAAAATAAAAACTGACATTTATAAAAAAAAATCACGGGTTTTGACAGAAATGGCTTTCAAACCTTAATAAATTTTTTAATTGCATTCATAAAATTATAAGATCATTTATACTTAATAAAAAATTAATTTAATATTAATAATAATACTTTATTAAAATATTTTTTAATTCAAAAATCCTTTAATTTAATAAAATATAATTCTTAATTAAATAATAACTAAAAACACCATTTGTACTTTAAAAACTAATTACAATGTATCAAAAATGACTAGAAATTATATTAATTATTATATACAAAAATAATGTACATGAACATGGTGCTACTTATTTGTTACATAACCCCTTAAAATAGCCACATAAGACCTAAGGGTAAGGTGTGCGATGGTGACAGACTCTTGAGGCGGCTCGGATAACATCGCTCGAGTGGTAATTTCAATCAACTTCCACTTTTCCCATAGGCGATCACGTTCGAGATTGACTTGATGAAGCTCAGCTTGGCCTTGGTCAAGAGCAAAGCCCAAAGACGCCACCTCTTTTCCGAGCTCTGACAAATGGGCTTCGTAAGGGGAAATTCTACTGGATGAGGCCATCGCTTCCTTTGTCTGAGTAGAAATGGGTTCGTTAAAGCCTTATATTTATACTACTCAGATGATCACTGTTCAACAGCTATAAAAGTAACGGTCACAAATCTTAACGTAAAACTAAAGAAGTTGACATCTTATAAAAACATTTTTCATAAAGAAACATTTAACTAGATCAAGAGGGATTTTCTATTAATGAAACTTTGGGTCGTTACAATATTCCCCCCTTAAGAAATTTCTCCCTCGAAATTTTCATTTTCCCACACTAAAACAAATGTGGGAACCTTAGCTTCATCATATCCTCCGACTCCCAAGTTGCTTCTTCAAACATGTGGTTTCTCCACAACACCTTGACGAGGGGCATTGTCTTATTTCGTAGAACTTGTTCTCTACGATCTAAGATCTTGACTGGTTTCTCCTCATAAGAAAGATCGTCTTCTAATTGTACCACCTTGGAAGAGAGTACATGTGAAGGGTCTGGTATGTACTTCCTTAAGAGGGATACATGGAAGACATCATGCACATTGGCCATAGTAGGTGGAAGTGCTAGTCGATAGGCCACAACCCCAACACGATCAAGAATCTCGAAGGGGCCGATGTACCTTGGACTTAACTTCCCTTTCCTTCCAAACCTCATGACCTTCTTCCACGGAGATATGCGTAAAAACACCATGTCTCCGACTTTAAACTCAAGGTCTCGTCGACGATTATCTGCATAACTCTTCTGTCGACTTTGGGCTGCCTTGATATGCTACTGAATGGTTTTCACCTTCTCTACCATTTCTTCGACCATTTCTGGTCCAAGAAGCTTACGTTCACCGACCTCATCCCAACATGTTGGTGTTCTACACCTTTTCCCATACAGGGCTTTATATGGTGCCATTTGGATGCTCGAGTGGAAACTATTATTATAAGAGAACTCAACTAGAGGAAGATGTTGATCCCATCCTCCTTTAAAGTCCATTGAGCACGCTCTCAACATATTCTCAAGTGTTTGGATAGTCCGCTCGGATTGGCCATTAGTTTGAGGATGATAGGCCGTACTGAAGTTCAGTTTAGTATTCAGAGCATGTTGAAGACTCTTCCAAAAAATAGAGGTAAATCTTGGATCTCGGTTAGACACTATAGATAGTGGTACTCCATGCAACCGTACCACTTCCCTGATATATATCCGTGCCAGTTGATCCAAATAGAAATCCTGTCGAATAGAAATAAAATGTGCAGTCTTTGTAAGACGATCCACAACAACCCAGATTGCATTGTTTCCTTTGGATGTCCTTGGAAGTCTGGTGACAAAGTTCATGGTGATGTTCTCCCATTTCCATTCTGGTATGGGCAATGGTTGCATCATCCCCTTATACTTCTGCCTCTCTGCCTTCACTTTCTGACACACCAGGCACTTTGATGTATATTCAGCGATCTCCTTCTTCATATTATCCCACCAAAAGTTTTCTCGGAGATCTCGATACATCTTTGTGCTCCCTGGGTGAATAGAGAAATTTGAACTATGTGCATCATCCAAAAGTTCCTTCTTCAGCTCCGAATTTGATGGAACACATAGTCTTTTCCCAAACCGCACAATTCCTTCTTCATTAACATTAAACTATGAGGATTTTCCCTTTTTGATAGCTTCCACTTTTTCTTGGATTCCCGCATCATCCTTTTGAGCATCCTTTAACCTTTCTAAAAGAGATGGTTGAGCAATCATTTGTGAAAGGATTGATGATGTTGCCTTCTTTATGATTCCCACATCCATCTTCATTAAGTCTAACAAGATTGGATCCTTCTCAATTCTCATCATTGATAGAATCGCTGGATCCTTTCTACTTAGGGCATCTGCCACCTTGTTCGCTTTCCCAGGGTGGTAATGTGTTGAACAGTCATAATCCTTGATGAGCTTTATCCATCTTCTATGGCGCATATTAAGCTCTTTCTGTGTGAATATATATTTAAGACTCTTGTGGTCAGTATATATCTCACATTTCTCTCCATAGAGATAATGACGCCAGATTTTCAAGTCAAAGATCACCCCCGCCAACTCCAGATCATGCGTTGGATAGTTTCACTCATGGATTTTCAACTGCCTTGAGGCATAGGATATCACTTTATCATTCTGCATCAGCACACATCCTAATCCCTTCTTCGAAGAATCAGTGAATACCACAAAAAGCTCCCCACTTGTGGGTAAAGTGAGCACGGGTGCAGTGATAAGCCTCCTTTTCAACTCCTTGAAGCTTTCTTCGCATTCATCACTCCAAGAAAACTTTACTCCCTTTCGAGTTAGCTTGGTAAGAGGGTTGGACAATCGTGATAAATTTCTCACAAATCATCGATAATATCCAGCTAACCCCAAGAAGCTACGGATATCAGTTACCGATGTTGGCCTCATCCATCCCTCAATTGCATCTGTTTTGGAGGGGTCCACAGATATCCCATTGCTTGTGATGATATGGCCCAAGAATGATATTTACTTCAACCAAAACTCACACTTGTTATACTTTGCATAGAGCTTCTCCTTGCGCAAAGTCTCTAGTACAGTTTTTAAATGCTCCTCATGGTCCTCCTTGGTTTTGGAGTATATTAGAATATCATATATAAAGACTACCACAAATTTGTCAAGGTAATCTCTAAAGACTCTATTCATCAAGTCCATGGATATTGCTGGAGCATTGGTGAGTCCAAAAGGCATTACTATGAATTCATAGTGCCCGTACCTTGTACGAAAAGCAGTCTTGGGGATATCTTCCTTCTTCACCCTTACTTGATAATATCCCGACCGCAAGTCCACCTTGGATAAGTATTGTGCTCCACACAGCTGATCAAACAAGTCATCGATTCTTGGGAGAGGACACTTGTTCTTTATCGTTATTTTGTTATGTTCACGATAATCGATGCAAAGTCGCATTGACCCATCCTTTTTCTTGACGAAGAGGACTGGTGCACCCCATGGTGATGCACTTGGGCATATAAACCCTTTATCCAGATTCTCCTGTAGTTGATTTTTCAGCTCTTCAAGCTCAACAACAACCATTCTATATGGAGTCTTGGATATTGGTAGCGCCCCAGGTAAAAGTTCAATTGAGAACTCAACATATCTTCTTGGAGGAAGACCAGGAAGTTCCTCGGGAAATACTTCAGCGAATTCCCTCACAATAGGCATTTCTTCAAGGGTGGTTTCTTCCTTGGACTCAGTCATCTGAGCCAGATATGCGTGCTCATAAGGAAGTAATATCCATGCTTGAGATGATGGAGATAAAGGAGATTCATCTTCCTCCTGACACTTGTAACGAATCGGGGGTCGATTCTCCATATGGAGTGTGATTTCCCTCTCCCGACAATTTATGTTGGCTCTATATAAGGAAAGCCAATCCATGCCAAGAATTGCATCAAATTCCACCAAAGGGAGTATGACAAGGTTCGCCGGGAAATTCAATCCACAGATTATAACAGGGGAGGACTTATATTCATGGGATGCAATGATTGCCCCATTTTCCATACTCACCGACATCTTTACTTCCAGGATTTGTGGTGGTGCTAGGATTGTTCTACTAAACATTCGAGATATAAAAGAATGTGTAGAACCTGAATCAAAAATTACGTTCTCTATTCTTGAATGAATAACTAGCGTACCTATCACCACTTCATTGTCGGGGTTCACTTCGGCAGAAGTGATGAAAAAATCTATTCCTTGCTGTCTTGGAGGTTGTTGGTTGCCTCCGATAACCCTTGGATTAGGGCACTGATTCGCAAAATGACCCGGTTCTTTGCATTTTTAGAATTGAACAACGCGCTGAGGTTCGAACAGAGCGTTCCTCTCCTCTGTCGCAGCCGCGGGTCCTTCTTGCCGACAGTTAATAGCTAGGTTCCCTTCTCTTCCACACCTAAAGCATTTTCTCATCCCCCTAAGGCAATTTCCAGGGTGCTTCTTTCCGCACTTTTGGCAAGTGGGGTGCTGGAACTTCTTAGCACCGTTGGATTTATCCATCGGACCACTAGCATTGAAGTCCACCTTACGCTTCTTGTCCCCATGATACCCCTGTGATTCTCCGATCTCCATTTCAACCTCGAGGGCACATCGGACAATTTCCTCATAGCTGTCGAAGTCACGGATCGCTAATGCTTTCCGTAAGCTAGGCATCCTCCCACCAAAGAAGCGGTCAACCTTGCATTCGGGGGTAACGACAAATCCGGAAGCGTATCATGCAAGCCTTGTGAAGTTTGCCTCGTACGCTCCCACAGATCCTTCATCTTTCTGCTTGAGGGAAAGGAAGTCCCTTTCCATCTTAAGACGGAGGGTGAGTGGAAAATAATTATCGAAAAACATCTTCCGGAATTCCTTTCATTCCAAAGCCTCGATCTCCTCCTCAGGCTTCGTATTTTTGATCAACGTCCACCATTGATCAGCTTCACCCTCCATACGATAAGCCGCCAGGAGAACCTTCTCTTGTTCAGAACATTGAAGGATAGAGAAGATCTTTTCAATGGATTTGATCCATTGCTCAGCGATCGTGGGATCAGATGATCCACTAAAAGTAGGAGGCCTTTGTCTCATGAAGCTCTCAATAGCGACTTGTTCTTTCTTAGGGGGGGTTGAACGTTCCTCTTGACCCGTGTTTCTATTCAAAACTTGAGTTAGCTGAGAGAGAAGTGTGACAAAGTTCACAATCCTGCTCCCATTGGATTGGGAATCTCATTAGTACAATCATCACACTGATCTTCACAACGGTTGTTAGCCCGAGTTCTCCTATTACCGGCCATTGGCTGGAATAAAAGAAAAGTTAGGGGTAACACATAAAGGGTAATCCAAAGACAAAATTTGATGACTTATAAATAAACATTAATCTCTTTAACTCATGAGTCTATAGGATTCAATCCAGACTTTTCCTGATCTTCCTTCTAACATATATTCTTAGGGGCATTTTCCCTTAATAAGGGTTCATACTAAGATTGTGAATTTATCAAAACATATCCCTCGGGAGTGTCGTAACCGAGAGTGCAGCAAGTCCCATTGTCGTGCACCAGTTCCAGTTCGAGTCTAGCTCAAAGTGGTATTTTCGGGTTTTACCTCTAGGATACATCTGTGCCAGAGCCGCCTCTACCTGCTCGTATCCAGACAGGGATTTATTTGTTTGATAAACCACTTACTTAGTATTTACCAAAACTTAGGGATGTTTTTATTATGCTTAGTCTTGTATCTAAGGCTTTACTAGGGTTTCCTAATCCCAAAAATAACTAAACCTATCCTCTGATACCAACTGTAACAACCCTGCTTTTTATTACAACTTAAGCATGCTTTATTACATAAAACTTCACTTGATACAACAAAGAAGATCGAGAGGTTTAGTGTCTTTGGGACTTAGGATCATTACATAAAAACTTTAAACTTGAAATACAACATCTTTATTGAAAACTTCCTTTACATTACCACTACATTCCTTCGTACTTAGCATTGCATGGGATAACCTGAGGACATGCATAAGAAAAGGGTGAGCTATAAAGCCCAGTAAGGGAGTACACAATGAATAACATGAGGAGTAAAATACATGTTAGGCAATAGGAACATCAATAGAGCATTAGAGTAACATGAACATAAAGGCATGATAAATCATGATAACCATAACATGGAAATGTGGCAACAACACTTAACATTGAATTAGCATGATCCAAGGCTCATTGCACATGGAGCATGAGTAAACCCTCATTGCACTTGAAGCATGAGTAAACCCTCATTGCAATTGAATTATCATGAGTCAACACTCATTTCACATGACGTATCATGATACTATACTTTACCCAATGCATTGGAGCGCTATAAAGGGCGCACCCTTCTTAAACATTTCATTTCATGCAAAAGTGTGCCACATAGATCATAAAACATGGATTCATAAAACATAATAATTTATTCCACGACAAAGGGATGTGGAATTCATACATGAAACTTTGTAATCAATAAGTAAATGTGCATAAAGGTGAATACCCTTGATGGAGAAATGGGCATGGTATTCACTACACAATGATATTGGCTTAGAAAATCGGTGTGATTTCGGCAGCGTAACGGCGTGACATAAGAATTCATAAAAAAGGTTGACGAGAGAGAAAGGGGTTCCTCATCATATTTACATGTAATGGACAGTAAGGAGGTCATATAGATACATGTACCAACAGTTGAAAAGGAATTTAGATTCATGATACAAAAGTATTGCTTGAATATAAAAGAGGAGAAAAAGGTTTCTTTCGGAATTTCGGCATAGTAACGGGTGTACATGGGAGGCATTTAATGACAGAGAAAGGGGTCTCCCATCATTAAAACAATAAGAGGGCAGTATGGGAGAGGTGCAGAACCATACCCCAACATTCATAATTGAAATTAAAAGGGCAATACAACTTAAAGAAAATTGACAAAAAGAGAAAGGAAGAAAACCCCTTACTTGGAAGTGTGCTTCCAAAGGCTAGAGAGAGGCTTGTGAGAGGCTTCTTGGGAGCTTGGGGCACCTTGGGAGGATTCTAGAGAGAGTAGGGCAGAGGTTGGACGAACTCCAAGGGATTTTAGTGAGGAGGAAGTGGGAGCGTGGGTGGGTTTATATAGGAAAGGTGAGAGAATTATTTATTATTTAGGTTTGGGACCCCTTATATTAAAATAATCCAAACCACAAACCATCCCATGGTATTTGCCCATGGTTTCTGGAAAAGGAATGAGGAAAAAAATATTTTACAAGGCCAAGGTCTGAACTTATTAAAAAATTAGGGCTGCTTATGTGGAGGTGAGTCACACTCCCATGGAAATTAATTTAAAAAAGCAGTGTTGAATAAGTCTAGAGAGCTCCATTAATGCTTTGAAAAGTAAGTCAAACAAACCCAAAACCTCATTATTTTAATGATAAAACCCATATTGGCCGAACATAAGGATTATGTTATTTTATTACATCACCATTGGGTCATTATGATGTCATAAAACACATTAAATATTTAAATGGTATTTAATTTTTAACCAAAAATTTGACTGTCTCAGAAAATTATGAAAAATTCACCGTTGGATAATTTCAACGTCCTGATTCCAAAAATAATATTTATTTTATCTAAATAATTTTCTAAATATGTGAATTTTCACTTTTAAAATAAAAATCGACATTTATAAAAAAAATCACGGGTTTTGACAGAAATGGATTTCAAACCTTAATAAACATTTTTATTGCATTCATAAAATTATAAGATCATTTATACTTAATAAAAAATTAATTTAATATTAATAATAATATTTTATTAAAATATTTTTTAATTCAAAAATCCTTTAATTTAATAAAATATAATTCTTAATTAAATAATAACTAAAAACACCATTTGTACTTTAAAAACTAATTACAATGTATCAAAAATGAATAGAAATTATATTCATTATTATATAAAAAAATAATGTACATGAACATGGTGCTATTTATTTGTTACATAACACCTTAAAATAGCCGCATAAGACCTAAGGGTAAGGTGTGCGATGGTGAAAGACTCTTGGGGCGGCTCGGATAACATCGCTCGAGTGGTAATTTCAATCAACTTCCACTTCTCCCGTAGACGATCATGTTCGAGCTTGACTTGATGAAGCTCAGCTTGGGCTTGGTCAAGAGAAAAGCCCAAAGACGCCACCTCTTTTCCGAGCTCTGACAAATGGGCTTCGTAAGGGGCAATTCTACTGGATGAGGCCATCACTTCCTTTGTCTGAGTGGAAATGGGTTCGTTAAAGCCTTATATTTATACTACTCAGATGATCACTGTTCAATAGCTATAAAAGTAATGGTCACAAATCTTAACGTAAAACTAAAGAAGTTGACATCTTATAAAAACATTTTCCATAAAGAAACATTTAACTGGATCAAGAGGGATTTTCCATTAATGAAACTTTGGGTCGTTACATATATAGTGTCAATGATGTGAGTGGGAATCATGCATGGAAGACACATGTCCCTTCTTCCTCGTGTATGATTAAGAAGGAATCTCAACTTTATGAGGGGTTAAAGGGATGTTATTAGGACTTCTACTTGATATTGTGGCTTGAATATACGGGATTATGAGGGATGTCTCATCTAGTGATATTTCAGGGTTGATTAATGTTGAATAAGTGTGATGTGTTCCAGGAAGTTTAATTCCATGTGGTGAGGATAAATGGTGCCTTGTGGTTTTACATAATATGTCTAGGATCATATTTCATGAAGTATATCATCACGATACAAGGATGATGATGCCATATAGTTTAACTTCATTTGACATAGACATTTTGTCCTGCCTTTTATGGATGCTCAACAAAAACCAACTTCAATGTTTAGTGTCTTGCTGTCGGGATGTCGTATGGTGTTTTTTTATTTAACCTCATGTAGATAGAATTATTTTTGTGGTATTAAAAAAAATATTTATCTAGGAACCTATTATTGGTGGGTGTTGTAATGATCCTTCCATTCATTGATAACAAAGAATAAACTTTGTTAGAGTATGACTTATGTATGGAGTGAGGTCCCACCCAAATTTGATCAAGATTTGTATGCCTCCTTCTATGATTCATTGGTGTTCTGAGGAAAAATTCTTCTTCCCCTTGAAAGAATGAGTAGAGGAGGTCCTTCTTATTAAACGCTCATGCTATCCTATTTTGATAGACATCAATGTGATTAAAGGTGTAAAATCATTTTTCTTGCATTTTTTCTAATTCATCCAATCATTTATGGGAATTCTTAACTATGGATAGCTGGTCACATATTGAAATATTTAGTGATTGAAATTGAAATAGGATGGGAAAGACTATGTTAGATATGTATACATGTGAGTACGGGGTTTCTGTGTGGCAGTATGGGTTGTAGTCCTATAATCCCATAAGGAATGAAAGATCTTTTTAAGCCAATAATTTTTATCTTTTTAAACTTTATTCGAGAGTATGTTGGACATTGTCTTATTGAAGGATTCTATCTATCCATTTTCCACTGCATAATAGCAAGATGAATGGTTGGATTTGATATTGTACACTTGATATAGATTTTCCACCTCAACAGAGTAGAAGAGGGTTCCATATTCTGTCATTATTGTGTGATGGACACAAAATTAGGTAATTATGTTGGGATTAATGAAGCTGAGGATTCTTTTGGTTAAAAAAATTTCATGGGTATTACCATGGCACTTTTAGAGAAGAAATTGTTATAAGTCAATATATATATTACCTTTTTGGTCATAGCTAGGGGGTATGTAACAAAAACATTAATTTCCCATATCGATGGTGGGAATGAGTATTTAGTTGTGTACTTAAAATTTTGGGTTTTATGGATGATGTTGGAATTCACCTAGTAGGAATGACATTTCTTATTGAATACTATACAATCATGTGTCACTAAATGCCATATGTATCAAATCCTTCATATTAGATTAGAATCTTTGTTCCCAAACTCATGGGATCCAAAGACTCATGTGTGTACTTCTCCCATAATTTTTGTATTCTCTTCTCTATCAATACATATATGATGGAATCTATAAATCCCTTGTTTATAGAGGCATTTTTGATGATTTGGACATTCATAAGTAGTTATGTTGGATGCTCATCATTTAATTTTCTCCTTCCCTAATCTATCTAATGGGAGTAATCCATTTTTGAGGTATTCTATGATATGAATCATCCACCTAGTGGTAGGACCATATAGTTTAGTTATAGGGTTTCTATTGTTGATCTCTGTAATTCTGATTTGAATGAAAGGTGAGATCATTTGGTGATGTGCAATGATGGTGACTGCATCATCTCTATTTGGATCCTCCAGTGTTGTAGCAACATTCACAAATTCATTTGATTGGTTATTTTTATTGTCATGAGATGTGGGTCAATGTTGAATTTGATGGGAAATCATCTATCAACCGTCAAACATGGTTAAGAAGGGGGTTATCTCTTCTTATCTAAAAGCATAATCCATGTTGATATATTTTATTACCAAGTCTAAATCACCTTTCAGTTATAGGTGGCCCCTATTATTTGGAGTACCTGTTATAGGCCAATTACAAGGGCCTGATATTCTGCATCATTGTTCATTCACCCATCTGATAATAGTAAGGCGTAAGGTAAAATAGTTTTCACTAGGGAGATAAGCATGATCCCTAGCCTGATATTGTTAATCTTTTGGTCTTTAATTATCCTCCCTACTGATATCATGCATGTTCCATAGAAATACATTTCTCGCATTTGTGGGATTCCTTGAATGGAGAATATATATTCATTTGTAAATTCAATATTTAATGAGTTTTTTTCAACCAAAAGGTTTTTTTACTGAAATCTACCAATGCTTGACCATTCACTAATTTTTGAGGCATGAATTTAACATTAAAATACTATAGTATAACTACCCATTATTACATACATTATTTCTACATAGAATTGATGAGGATGTAATTGAGATGGTTAATGCAAGATACCAACTAGAATTTATAATGAAGTAGGTAATGCCTCAGTTTCCGAACGATAATAATTAATTCCATGAAAATTTTCTCAATGTATAAATAAAAAGTCTCAGTGTTGAGCATGGATTGACTGAGATTATAAAGGATTTTTTTATCCCAGTGCCATTTTCTTCAAAAATAAGGCACCTAGTGATAATTCAAGGTATGTCACATAGATAATGATGGTCTTTCCCTCGAAATGGGGAATTAAAACCGTTGGTCTCAATGGTTATTTCTTGTTGTTTCCAAATTCTTCATTATTTCCCCTGGTCCACTAATTTGAAAAACCTTTTTCCATCAGTTTATTGTAGGATAAATAATTTTCGATGATGTTGGCTATAAAGTGGTGGATATAATCCAAATTTCCAAAAACAACCACTCAACTCTTTGAGGTTTTTAGGAGGTTGCATGCTTAAGATATCTATTCCCTTCTTAGGTTCAAATTTGATTTTGTGATGTAGTATAATGAAGTTGATAAATTTACCCAATGTTACTATGAAAGCACATTTTAAGGGTTCTTCGTTGGGATATGTTGTTATAGATAATTGAATATTTTCTCATGATCTACTAGATGATAAAAATTATATCGTGATTGAACCCTTAGATTATCAACAAAGCATTCAAAAAACTTCCACATGAATAGTTTGATGATACAGTTCATGGAACGATGATATGTGGCACTCGTGTTCCTCATTCCAAAGGTCATTATGTGGTAAAAGAATACTCCATGGTGGGATTTAAAGGAAGTGTATTCCTCATCTTCTAGGTCCATATAAATATTTTTACCCTGAATATTCATCATGAAGGAGAGGGCTTGATACCATATGTTGCATCAATCAAGAGTATTATGATTAGAACTGGCAAGTCATATTTCAGAATGTGTCAGTTGAGATATCTGAAATCAATGCATGATCCAATTATCCAATTTTTTCCTCTTCATGGGGAGAATGTTGTCTATAAATTTTATATACTTTTCCTCTCATATTATGGTGTCCATTATTAACCTAATGAATTTAGCCTGAATATGTGGGTCATGTGATGGGTGTGCACATTTGGATGTCTTTTTGTATCCTTGATGATATTATGGTAATCCCAAGTGATGGTTTTCCAACAGGGGATCGAGGCCTTGAATACTTATGTAATTATAGGAAAAGAAATCATGGTGTTTCTTAAGGGAGGATGTATTCACCTCCTGTTCTTAAGAGTTCATGGTCTCACTGATCAAAGTGGGTCATGGAACTTCTTCAATCACCAGACTTATCTCTATAATTTCATCAATAGTGTGGTAAATTCCTTCATCAAATGATGCATGGGAGTCCTAGAGATCTTCCTCCTCTTCATATTCCCAATACTTTCCCTCTTACCATTTTGTCAGTGAAGTAGGTGATGGATGATGTTTCTTGGAGTTAGGGTATGATTCAGCATTTGTACTTGTAGAAGATGAAGAAAAAATTTCTATCCAGATTGATGGTGCATGATCTTATTAAGCTCTGATGGGGAGATGAGGCACTGAGAATGATCATATCCATTTTATCTCATTTAAATGACAACTTCTTCCATCCCAACCAATAGAACATTTCTTTTTTTGATATTTGTGGGTGGAATTCAGACACATTCATCTAGGCTTCCATCACTTCTCGAAGATTTGATAACATCTCTTTCACTATCGGTCTTAAATGTCAATTAGGATGTTATGGAATTTTCTGAATTTGTTCTTGAATTCATGCCCATCCCATAAATTTTATTTATAAGAAGCACAAACTCGGAAAAAATATTATTTAAAGGATTAGTGTGGATCGTTTCTATACCATTTGGGGCATTATTCTAGCAAAATTGTAATCCATAGACTATTTCCATTCATTATTGTAGAATATTTCATCAATAAATTGATATTACAAAGATTTTAATGGGACTTTGATAAAATGATATGTCCCAATTTTTTCATTGATGCAATTTTTTTGTTATTGATGGTAAGATAATGTGATAAATTCATGCTGATGTAATAAACATATGTCTAGTAGAATGAATAAGGTCATATCCTTCCTGAAATCAATGAACTTTGAGTAAGACATGAGATACCCAAATTGAGTTTTGAGTTTGATTTCTCCAAGAGGCATTTTCTTATTCCTGTCATAATGCTATAACAATAGACTAGAGGTGGAAAATTGAGATTCATTTAAACTCTTCTGCTGAAGTGTTTTTATTGGAAAGATGTTGACTCATGATTTTTTGTTAATGATGGTTCATCAGATATCAATGTTATTTATCAAAATAGATATATGAACATGTATGAAGTTCCCCAATATGATGGAATCCTCATCCTAATCTGTGAATGAGATGGATGTGTGTAATTCAACGAGAAAATTATTTGCATGATACACTATAGTATCAATGAACTCAATATCAAATTATTGATCCCTTGATGAGGCCTTTGTGATTACTTCTTAGAGGTATTTTTAAATATTGAGTGTATCTAGGAAGACAACTTGGATAGGTCTAAGGATAGTAGTCCCAAAACAACATTCTTTGGCCCAAAGGTCTACAATTCCCAGCATGGGTATTTTCATTCACATGTTCCTTAGATACTTGAGTACCTGATGAAAAGAGATCAGCCCTTAGAATATGAGATGAAGGTTCTTTTTCTTTTAGTGGATTTTGTTGGCTAGCACTAATACAAAAATGGACAAGGGAAGTTCCCCCTTATATCAGCGCTAAGCAAAACCGATGATAAAGGTTACCCTGTATCAGTGCTATAATTTTAGCACTGATAAAGGGATTCATTATCAACGCTTTTCTAGAAGTGATACATGGATTATTTATTAGTTCTTTTCTAGCGCTGATATAGAGGTCCTCTATCAACACTAGAAAATCATTGATAAAGAATCCCTTTATCAGTGCTAAAATTTTATCACTGATACAGGGTAACCTTCATCAGCACTAAACAAGCGTTGATAAAACGACCCTTTATCAGCGATAGAAAAGCGCTGATAAAGAATCTCTGTATCAGGGCTAAAATGTTAGTGCTGATACATGAAGGATTTATCAGCGCTTTTTTAGCGCTGATAAATAGTACCATTATCAACGCTAAAAAAGCGCTGATAGAGGATACCTTTATCAGCACTTAAATGTTAGAACTGATAAAGGTAGTATTTATCAGCGCTTTGTTAGCGCTGATAAAACCTTAGTCCATTTTTTTATAAAGTCGGTCGCACAGTGCCCTCATTTTATTGCGACCTAAAGCTCTCGTGGTAATGGAAACCTGCGACTCCCCTCTGCCGCCCGCTGAGTTTGCGTTGCCGGACCTCCTCCACACTCACTTCTCATTTTTGGACCTCTGCCACCCACTGAGTTAGTGTTTCCGGACCTCCTCTGCCCTCGATTCTCATTGCTGGACCTCTGCCACTCGCTGAGTTCGCATTGTCGGACCTCCGTCGCCCGCAAAGCCCTCTTCAGTTTTCCAGACCTCACTTTAAGGACTGTTTTCCTAATATTTTTTACTATTGTTCTTGTTTTTGGTTGAATAATTTATGGATATTGATTGTGTTATTTCATTTTGATTCATTAGTATGTTTTGGGTGTACATTTCCTTAGGTTTCTAATTATTGTCTTAGTGGTTCTTCATGGTTAGTGGTTGTAGTCTCTTATTTGGGTGAAGGGATGTGTTCTTAGTATATTTCCATATTATGTCCCACCATTTTAGTGAAAATTTAAATTGTTGGGTGACCTATGTTAGGTCTCTAAACATTATTGGGATTTTATCTCTTCTTTGTGATGTAGACGTTTCATTTGGGGATGTATGATGTTCTTGGAGGATATACATTAAGGGTTCTTGGGAATATTGGTTATCTGTTCATTTTTATATTTTTGTAGTGGTCCAATATTAGGTGAATCTTCCTATATTTTGTGAATTGTCCACACAATAATTATTGTGTGGAATTTATTTTTGTCTCATCATTTTCTAAACTTCGTACTAGAATATTTATTCGGATAAAAAGCGGAATGATGGGGAGAATAGTAACATCTCAGTATCTCTTTCATCAAAGCAATGGTATATGAGTTTTTTTGGGTTTCTTGAGGGGTCATAGGATGTCCTAGACTATCATAGAAGGTGTGGACATGAACATGTAGGTTTAAAATCTTCATGTGGTCCATTGAATAGCCGGTTAGGGTAATTGGCTAGGCAATGGGATTCACAATGGATACAAAAAAATTCTATAGCCATCAGCTAGCTGGGGGGGGTCTATAGTGACTAGCCACTGGGATAACCTATGGTTATAAAATTTATACTATAACCACTTTCTAGCAGGTGAGGGACACTATCTAGCCAGTGGTGTCATTGTATGTGAGAAAGCATCGAGGTAGTAGGGTAATTGCACCCCGATACCCCCATTTATTTATTTTATCTTCTCCCTCAGGTTTAACTCAACCCACTCAAGACTTGGGATCCCCTTTGAATAGTTTGGCTCTTCTATCCTCATCACTTGGTGGATTGAAGTTTCATTCGAAATGGTGATCCTATTTTGGTATTTATTTCTTTTCTTGAACTTCAATCTCTCTCCATCACTTCGTTCTTTGTTCTTGGGGCCTATGGAAGCCTTGGTATTTACTAGACCTATATTTTTTATGGGGAATTATGGTTATAGTATTTCTTTTACCTTTTATTGAGATCCCTTTTATTTGATTCAATGTTATTCATTTGAGTAGACTCATTTAGATTCATTGTGTTTTGATCCCAAATATTCCAAGTGGGTGTTTCTATACTATATCTTTTTTATGGGATTCATGTGTTTTATAAATTCATATTTTATCCATTTGAAGTTGGTTTGACATGTTTTGATCATTTTGAAGCACAAAATAACCCTATTAATTAAAATAATATATAGAATGGATGGCATCTTGATGTAAATTAACCATTTTCATTGAAATAAATTAGGTTTCCTTCTACCGTTGGTGGATTTGATATTATAAATGAAAATCATGATTTAAAATAAAGATTAGTTAATTATTTAAATAAAATTCCAAATGGTTTGGCATGTATTTTTTTATTGAATTTTTTTGGGAATGATTTCCAAAATAAATTAAAATGCCTTGTTTTTAAATGGTTTATGGTATTGGTATTTTAAAAAATTGAGGGGGATTGATTGTCCTTTTGAGAAAAATACCTTCAATCCTGGCCACCATACATTGTTTTATGGGGGTGACTATAATGTCATTTCCAATCCAAAGGAAAGGAAAGGTAGAAGCCCATTCCAGAGGAAGGTCATCATGGAGTTTGTTCAGTTCATGGATGGGAGGGGCCTCATTGATCTCAGCTTCTCAGGTGACAATTTCACCTGGTGCAACAACTGTAGGGGCCATCCCCGCTTGTGGAGTCTATTGGATAGATGTCTATCCAACATGAAAGCCACTAAACTATTCTCAAATACCATGTTTTTCCATATTGCTTGAGGTATTTTGATTCACTACCCCCTTTTGGTTTCCATTTCTTCTTGGCATGATCATCAGGAATGGTTTCACTTCCACCAGTAGTGGGTTAACATCCTAGGGTCCCAGGACATGGTTTGTGAAATATGGAATGAACCCTTGTAGGAGTATTGTGCCACCTTCAACCTAATTTACGTAACCTCGAACCCCAATAGGTGCGTGTTCGCCCCTTCCTCCTCAGGAACCTTCACCACCTAGGACTACCACCTGGGACTACTGTCGCATATGGAATCCTTCAGAGTATTTTGATAGATGGAAAGCTACCTTTACTTTATTGGACTAGTAACACCAGTTTGAGATTTATGTGTGCCTATATACTTATTATATTTTCTTATTATTTCATACACACCACCACTTGAGTCGAGTAACCTGATTGAAATCCATATTGTTACTTTGGTTCTGATGTGGATATGGTTTTTTATGTGTTTGTGACATGTGTATGTGTGGATGTATGGGTACTTAGGCATGATGATATTGAATTTAGGGCAGAGACCTAGGAGTGGTAGATGTATCATTCTTGATTATTCTTGTGTTTGGTCTGGGGTGATTTGAGGAAACTATAATGAATATAAAGTAATTATATTTAATGAAGATGAATAAATACTAATGGTTAGGCTCTATTAATCTCTATTTTTTAAGGAAGTGGTTCTATTATACTGTATTTGGAAGTCTTGTTTTGTGTAATTGAACCATAAATACTAATATTTGAGATTCAAATAGGATGAAGATGAATAAAGATTGGATGGATGCTAATTGTTTAACAATAGAGTATGAGAACAAAGTGAAAGAGTTCATCAAGTTTGCACAGGATAACGCAAAGGATCCTTCTCAAATCCTTCATCTGTGTTTACATTGTTGTTATTATAGACTACTTACTCTAGATGAGTTGGAAGAACATTTGATATGTCACGGAATAGATCGGAGTTATAAATTTTGGAATAAACACGGAGAAAAGGTGAATATAGCTACTGGCAAGGATAAAACTGCATTTTGTGGATCATCAGATATGAATACAGATACGGATAATGAAGAAGACCATATGGAGGATGTGATTACATATGTAAATGATGATGAATATCGTATTGAGGAAAAGACAAAGACAATTCAAGATGAACTCCATGATTGCCCAAAATTGTTTGAGAAGTTAAAGAGTTATGCAATGATGACATTGTATGCTGCTTGCACTAAGTATACAACATTGTTAGCTATACTGAAGTTGTATAAAATGAAAGCAGGGAACAGATGGAGTGATGTAATTTTTATGGAACTAATTTCTATCTTGAATGACATGATCCTAGAAGATAATGATCTCCCAAGCCGGACATATGAATCTAGATGAATGCTACGCTCGATGGGTATTTTATTCTTGAAAGAATACATGCCTTCCTGAAATACTATATATTGTTTCTCAAGGAGAAAAAATCACTTAAAGAATGCCCAAAGTGTGGTTCTTCTCGATACAAGAAAGATAAATCCAATCCTACGAAAGATGTATGGTACTTTCCAATCATTCACAGGTTTAGGCATCTATATGGAAGTGAATAAACTGTGAGACAATTGTCGTGGCATGAAGATAAAAGAAATAAAGATGGGAAATTACATCATTCGGCAGAATCTCCTCAATGGAAGAAAATTGATCATGAGTATCCTGAATTTGGAAAAGAGCTGAGAAACCTTCATCTTGCGTTATCTACAGATGGAGTGAATCCTTTTGGTTTTCAAACCAGTACTCATAGTACATGGCTTGTTATGTTGGTAAATTATAACATGCAACCGTGGTTTTGCATGAAGTGGAAATTTATCATGTTATCTATGCTTATATCAGGACCAAAACAACCAGGTAATGATATTGATGTTTATCTGGCTCGTTTGATCAAGGATTTGAAGTTATTGTGGGACTCAGGTGTAATGTTGTATGATGCATATAAAAGTGAATACTTCATGTTGAGAGTGATTTGTATGGGACAATAAATGATTTCTCTACTTATGGAAATTTTTTAGGCTATATCATTAATGGAACTCATGGGTGTCTTATGTGCAAAGAAGATACAAAATCGATTAGGTTGAAACATTCATCGAAATCTGTGTTTCTAGGACATTGTAGATTTCTACCTCGTCGGCATAAGTGCCGATCTTGGAATACATCATTCAATGGAAGTTTAGCAAAACGCCTAACACCGTATCCACTAACAAGTGAATAGCTATTTGAGAATGTAAAAGATCTGAACACTATTTTTGGTAAACCATTTTCGAAAAACCTTACGAAAATCAGTTGGAAAAAGAGATCGGTTTTTTTAATTACCAGAGTAGAATTTTTTTAGGTCATAAATTTTCTTGATGTGATGTATGTGGAAAAAAATGTATGTGAATGTTTTATCAAAACATTTCTAAATTCCCCTGGAAAAACAAAAGATGGAATTAAGGAAAGTTTGGACATGGTTGACATGGGAATACGAGAAGAGTTGGTTCCCGTGAAGGGTGAAAATCGAATGTTTCTTCCTCCAACTGCTTATACTCTTTCTAGGGAAAAGAGATATCAGTTTTTCAACTTCTTCAATGATATAAAGGTTCCAGAGGGGTACTCATCAAATATCAAGAACATTGTGTCAATGAATGATTTGATGTTAAAAGGTTTGAAATCACCTGATTTCCATGTTTTGATGCAAGATCTATTTCATATAGCTTTACGTTGAATTTTTCCCAAGAATGTTCGTCATACATTAAAAAAACTTTTTTTATTTTTCAAAGCTATATGTAGCAATGTTTTAGACCTGGGGAAATTTCCAGCTATGGAAAAAGAAATTGTCATCATATTATGTGAATTAGAAATGTTCTTCCCACCAACATTCTTTGATATGATGGTTCATTTGATTATTCACTTGGTGAGAGAGATTTGACTTTGTGGTACTGTTCACTATAGATGGATGTATCATGTTTAACGGTATATGAATATTTTGAAAGGGTATGTCAAAAATAGAAGTCGGCCAGAGGGTTGTATAGTGGAGCGATATATTTTTGAGGAAGCCATTGAATTTTTTACTGAATACCTATCTAATGGGGAAATCATTGGTCTCCCAAAATCTAGTCACACTGGACGCATTGAGGGTGAGGGAATTTCTGGAAGAGAAGTTGGGACAGTCAGTATTACAGATCAGGAGCGGGCCCATCTTTATGTTTTGCATAATAGTTGGGAGGTTTTTCCATATATTGAAACTCAGAAAGAAATTATTAGGTAGTTGAATCCATCAAGGTCTGAAAAATGGTTATCAGATACACATAATCACCAGTTTATATGATGGTTTTATGACCATATTTTTAAGCAATTGGATGAAAATTCGAATTCAATTTCAGAATGACTTCGATGGCTAGCTGTTGTATCAAGCGTGTTTGTATTATTTTAAAGTGGTTATGTAATTAATGGTTATACATTCTATACAGATGAACATGATGAAGATAGTACCATGAAAAATAGTGGATTTACACTAGTGGATAAGGTGATGCATGTTTCTGGTAGTAAGGACAGAAATCCAATTTATGAAAATATGTCATACTTTGGCATTATAAATCTAATATGGGAGTTGGATTATACGACATTCCAATTGCCGATTTTTCAATGAAAATGGACTGATTACAAAAATGGTGTTAAAATAGATGAATGGGGATTTGTGAAAGTTGATTTTAGTAATGAAGGCTACAATGAAGAACAGTTTATAATGGAATCACAAGAGGTAAAAGTTTTTTATGCTCCAGATCCCGCAAACCGAAAGTGGTCGATTTTTCTGTTATCTTCCAAAACTACTGAAGGTTCTGATGAAAATTCAGTTGAGGACGATCCTTTTAGTGGTACATCTCAATCATTTCGGAGCGGTCCCAATACAGATGATGTTTTGTATGTTAGAGGATACCACAATGAAAAGATTTGGATAATCGATAGAGGTATCAAATCCCTTCAACCTTTGAAAAAAAGAAAGAGAGATCAATAAATAGGTTATATTTTGTTTGTAATATAGATCTTGTTATCTCATGTTATTATCTTATCATTTCTGAATTTATGTAATCCGAATTAACTGTTCAACCACTTTTGCATATAATGAGTTCTGCACATTCTGGTGCTTCTAACCTTGAGGCTGAAAAGGTCTCTCAAGCTGCTGCTGCTGCGACTCCTGCCACTCCTGCTGCTCCTGTAGATCATACTTCTGCTGCTGCTGCTCCTGCTGTGGATCCTGTTGCTCCTACTGCTCCTCCTTTTGCGGCTCCTTCTGCTCCTGCTGCTCCTGTTGCGGCTGTTGCTGCTCCTGCTGCTGCGGCTCTTGCTTCTCCAAGTGTTGAGGTCCAACAACTATCAGCACATGCCATTGATACCATTCCAGATGAACATATAGATGATGTTGATATTGATGAAATGGTTGGGAATGAAGGACTGACATTGCAGAAAACATAGGTGCGTCGTAGTTTGATATTATTAGCCAAAATTATTAAGGAGAAAAGCTAAAGGCATCAAATTTAAAGTTGGATGGATTTCACGAGGCCAACATGTGAATCCCAACATGGCTATGTTTAGCATCTACATTGGAGTTGTCACTCAGCAACACGTGCTGATTGACATAGATTCATAGCACCATGTCGTGTCTGGGATGAAGGCTGTGATCTAGGAAGAAATTACGGTAACATTATGAATTTATTTCTTTAATTTACTAGCAAATAAAATAATCAAAAAATGTCTTACTCTTCTCAATCTCTTGTAGAGTACATTTATAGTAGACGATTCACACAAGGATTTTGTACTAAGGCTTGCAGGAAAGATTCATCAAGGTTTTCGCACTATTTTAACAAGATGTCACCTGAAATATTATAAAGGTAAAATAAACCTGCACCCACCCATTGTCTACGATCACCTGATATCCCACGAAGCATGGGATGCATTTATTGGCCGCCGTGGGGATGTGAAGTTTCAAGTACATTGTGGGTGATAATATGTTGTTTGAGGATACCTGTATTCATCACTTTGATTGTCAATATTTCATTTATGAAACAGAAACTCTATACTGAAAATAAGGAACGTGCATCAAAACCAACATACCCCTATCATAAAGCAAGTATGGGGTATGCTTCATTAGAAAAGAAAATGGTACGTATTTTAAATTTACAGTAATATTGTTAGGTGTCAATAAACAACATCATAATTATCTTTCTATGTTTATATGTATATTGATGAGTCTAAAACCAAATGCACTTCCATCCCACATCATGTGCTATTGAAGGAGGTACATGTGAACAGTGAAGGGAAGTTAGTAGATGAGAACACACATAAAGTGTGGTAAATATGTGTAAGTATGACACGACGATAAAAATATTTGTTTAAAATTGATATTACATAAAAATAATTAGTTATTTTCCTATATCCGATAGTCACAAGAATTAGCTACTCCTATAGAGGATATAGACATATTATCAACGGATTTGAAGCATCCAGAAAAATACGGTCGTGTCAGAGGTGCAGGGTTTGGGGTGACACCCCGAGTATATTTTGATAAGAATAAAAAAATGGATGATACAGATGAAAAATTAGAACAAATGTCCAAAAAAATAGCAACCCTTGAAGAACGATTTCATTGGCAGGGAGAGTTGCTATAAACTTTTATGGGTGGGAATAAAAGGGATGACACAACTCAGGAACAACCAGTGCGTGAACATCCTGCCCCACCCCCACCAGCTTTGAGGCGATCCATTCGCCTCAAAGAACTGTCTTAGCCATGGTAATCAATATTATAGTAAATGTTCCCATGAAATGTGAATCAGACAAACACTGATAATTTTTCTGTACTGATCTTCTACATGGTGATAATGATTGTGATTTATATTTGTCAACACCCACCTATCACCTTGTAGTGAGGGCTATAGTGTTCAATATCCCAGATGCCACACTTCATAATAAACCACTTCTGAAAGATCATCTGAAAGTGTCGATTACTGTAGCTCATGAGCTAAATGCAGATCTACCTATTCCACTTGATAACGATGATATTCATACGGTCAAAAAGGCTATTGGGACATTCATTGCATGGCCGTCACAACTTATAAGAGTACATGTAGACAAAGAGGTATTTATTTCCTTTTTTCAAGATAAACCCTTAACAATTAATGAAATAAGGGTATGAACCAATGATTGTTGTTATAGATGGAGAAAGGGAAGGGGATGAAAAACGTCATCTCAAAACAATCTAAAGGATTGGCCAACCGATCTGAAGGAGATACTGAAAGCACACTTACACCACCTGTTCTCTATCCACATTTAATAGCATTTAAGACTCATGTGGATACGAATCTAAAAGATGGTAATAGTCATATATTGGTTTTAGAAGAGAATATATACGGAGAGGAAAGTAAAGATTTTGTTGCTGCTGAAAATGTAAATGAGATCCATGAAAACGGTTGGCTATGCGTCATAGTTGTAAATGTATATATGTGGTATGTTTCCATGAATTGATTTTCTAAAAGATGGTCTGTTGTGAAAATTATGACTAAATGCAATTTATATTATTGACAGACGCATTTATGAAAAACAATTGAACGAATTTTTCCATGAGCCAAGATTTGGACTCGTTAGTCCTCATATCACATCAACACACCTAACAAAAATAGATCCATCAAAAAAGGATGAAATAGTGAACGACTTGCTGAAAAAATTTGAAAGCAAGATTATAGATGACAGACATTTCCTAATTCCAACCATGCTGGGGTAATACTCTATGATTAAAGCATATCAATTATATTTTCACTTCTTTTATTACTTATTAATTATCTTTTTGTTTTTAGGAAACATTGGTTGCTAATTGTGGTGAGCTTGGATACTCCGAAGATTTATTTTCAAGATTCAAAACAAGGATATCCATCAAACTGACCACACATGATAGAGTTTGTGAATCTGCAAGACACTACATCTTATGTTTTAGGTCAAAACATAAATTAATATAATTTATATTATATTTTACTGAGGTTTCTGTTATGATAGGGCAGTGTATCATTATCATCTAAAAAAGAAATGAGGACAGGGGCTAGGCATAGGGAGGCGAGAAAGTACTATGTCTGGACAAATATCAGGGTATATATAATAAAATTTCACTATCCAAACACATCTCAACACAAGTTACTTATTCTCCTAATGATTAATTTTTTTGTAGTGTCCAAAAATAAAAAACAATAATGATTGCGGTTATTATGTTTGTAAATTTATGAAAGAGATAGTTTTTCATCAACAAACTAGCATCCCTAAAGAGGTATTTTCAAAAACAACTACTAGTTCGTTTAAGTTATTTATTAATTCTTTATTTGTATATTTTGTAGTACTACTCTGACTGCCAAAAAGCTTCACACTCACAATATGACATAGATGTGTTCAAAAATGAGTGGGCTGCATACCTGATGGAAGATTGTACACAAATACAATGAAGATCTGACTTGGGGACATGTACAATTGGTGGTCATTTTTGAGAGGGGTTAAGGGGATCAGAAGATGAAACATTGTTGTATGTAAATGTTCGTAGGAAAATTTTAATTTTCATTAAACAAAAAATCCTTTCTCCAATGAGTCATTTTCACATTTTAACAGATGATATGGACTAGCAACATGAAAGAATGCTGAACCACACAAAGGGTCTCTATTTTGTTTAAAATGGACACGATTTTAAGTGAAAACAACAACTGACGTACGGAAATATGACCAAATGCATTAGGATTGGGTTCATCCTTTAGGAGAACGATCCACGAGTCCTTGGTGACATGTATGAGTCATCCCCGCCTCAATCCGAGACACGGTGTGGCCGGTACCACATAAAAGGTCTCTCTTTTGTTTAAAATGGAAATGATTTTAAGTGAAAACAACAAATGACCTATGGAAATCTGACAAAACGCATTAGAATTGTGTTGATTCTTCATGAGAAATATCCATGGGTCCTTCGTGATGTGTATGAGTCTTCCCTTCCCCAATCCGAGGCATAGTGTGGCCGGTACCACTCAAAGGGTCTCTCTTTTGTTTAAAATGGACACAATTTTAATTGAAAACCACAACTGACCTATGAAAATCAGACCAAACTCATTTTTATTGCCTTGATAATTTATAAGAATGATCCAAGGGTTCTTGGTGACATGTAAGAGTCATCCTCGTCTCAATCCGAGGTACGGTGTGGCTGGTACCACTGAAAGGGTCTCTCTTTTGTTTAAAATGGACATAATTTTAATTGAAAACAACAACTGACCTATGAAAATCTGACCAAAAGAATTCGGATTGCCTTGATTGTTTACAATAATGATACAAGGTTCCTTGGTGATGTGTACGAGTCATCCTCGCCTCAATTCGAGGCACAGTGTTGCCGGTACCACTCAAAGGGTCTCTATTTTGTTTAAAATGGACACAATTTTAATTGAAAACAACAACTAACCTACTGAAATCTGACCAAACACATTCATATTGGGTTTATCCTTTAGGAGAAGGATCCATGGATCCTTGGTGACGTGTATGGGTCATCCCTTACTCAATCTGAGGCACGGTGTGGCCGGTACTACCCAAATGGTCTCTCTTGTTTAAAATAGACACGATTTTCAGTGAAAACAACAACTGACGTACGGAAATCTGACCAAATGCATTCTGATTGTGTTGATCCTTTAGAATAATGATCCAAGGGTCATTTTTGACGTGTCAGAGTTATCCCTGCCTCAATCCAATTCACGATGTGGAAGGTACCACTCAAAGGGTCTCTCTTTTGTTTAAAATGGAAACGATTTTAAGTGAAAACAACAACTGACCAACGGAAATCTGACCAAACACATTTAGATTGCCTTAATATTTTAGAAGAACTATCCAAGGGTCATTTTTGACGTTTATGAGTCCTCCCCACCTCAATTTGATGCACAGTGTGGCTGCTATCACTCAAAGGGTCTCTCTTTTGTTTAAAATAGAAACAATTTTAATTGAAAACAACAACTGACTGATGAAAATATGACCAAACGCATTCGGATTGACTTGATCTTTTATAAGAATGATACAAGGGTCCTTGGTGATGTGTATGAGTCATCCACGCCTCAATCCGAGGCATGGTGTGCCTGGTACCACTCAAAGGGTCTCTCTTGTTTAAAATGAACACGATTTTATGTGAAAACAAAAACTGACGTACGTAAATCGGACCAAAAACATTCGGATTGTGTTGATATTTTAGGAGAATGATCCATGGGTATTTTAGGCCGTGTATGAGTCATCTTTGCCTCAATTTGAGGCACGGTGTGGCCGGTACTACTCAAAGGGTCTCTCTTGTGTATAAAATAAACACGATTTTAAGTGAAAACAACAACTGACCTACGAAAATCCGACCAAACGCATTCCGATTACCTTGATATTTTATAAGAATGATCCAAGGGTCCTTTGGGACGTCTAAGAGTCATCCCTGCCTCAATCTAAGGCATGGTGTGGCTGGTACCACTCAAAGGGTCTCTATTTGGTTTATAATGGACACAATTTTAAGTGAAAACAACAACTGACCTACGGAAATCCGACCAAAAACATTCGAATTTCCTTTATGTTTTATAAGAATGATCCAAGGGTCCGTTTTGATGTGTAAGAGTCATCCCCACCTCAATCTGAGGCACGATGTGGCTGCTATCTCTCAAAGCGTCTCTCTTTTGTTTAAAATGGACACAATATTAATTGAAAACAACAACTGACCGATGAAAATCTGACCAAACGCATTCGGATTTATTGATATTTTATGAGAATGATACAAGGGTCCTTTGTGACATGTATGTGTAATCCCTTCCACAATCCGAGGCACGGTGTGGCTGGTACCACTCAAAGGGTCTCCATTTTGTTTAAATTGGACATGATTTTAAGTGAAAACAACAACTGACCTACGGAAATCCGATCAATGAATTAGGATTGTGTTGATAATTTAGGAGAATGATCCATGGGTACTTTGTGATGTTTATGAGTCATCCTCACCTCAATCCGAGGAACGGTGTGGCCTGTACCACTCGAAGGGTCTTTTTTTTTAAATGGACAAACTTTTAATTGAAAACAAAAACTGACCTATGAATATCCAACCAAACGAATTAGGATTTCCTTGATCTTTTATAAGAACGATCCAAGGGTCCTTGGTGATGTGTATGAGTCATCCCTACCTCAATCAAAGTCACGGTGTGGCCGATACCACTCAAAGGGTCTCTCTTTTGTTTAAAATGGACACAATTTTAATTGAAAACAACAACTAACCTATGAAAATCTGACCAAAGACATTCGGATTGCCGTGATATTTTATGAGAACCATCCAAGGGTCCTTGGTGATGTGTAAAAGTCTTCACCACCTCAATCTAAGGCATAGTGTGGACGGTACCACTCAAAGGGTCTCTCTTGTATAAAATGGACATGATTTTAAGTGAAAACAACAACTGACTTACGGAAATCTGACCAAGCACATTAGGATTGTGTTTATCCTTTATGATAACGATACACGAGTCCTTTTTGACATGTAAGAGTCATCCCCACCTCAATCCGAGGTACGGTGTGGCTGGTACCACTCAAAGTGTCTCTCTTTTGATTAAAATGGACACGATTTTAAGTGAAAACAACAACTGACCTGTGGAAATATGACCAAACACATTGAGATTGCCTTGATCTTTTATAAAAAAGATACAAGGGTCCTTTGTGACGTGTACGTGTCATACCCGCCTCAATCTAAGGCACGGTGTGGCCGGTACCATTCAAATGTTCTCTCTTTTGTTTAAAATGGACACAATTTTAATTGAAAACAACAACTGACCTATGAAAATCTGACCAAACGCATTCGGATTGCATTGATATTTTATTAGAACGATCCAAGGGTCCTTGGTGACGTGTAAGATCCATCCCTGCCTCAATCCAAGGCACGGTGTGGCCGGTACCACTCTAAGGGTCTCTCTTTTGTTTAAAATGGACACAATTTTAAGTGAAAAGAAAAATTTACCAACCGAAATCTGACCAAATGCATTAGGATTGTGTTGATACTTTATGAGAATGATCCACGGGTCCTTTGAGACATGTATCAGTCAACCCCACAATAATCCGAGGCACAGTGTGACCGCTATCACTCAAAGGGTCTCTCTTGTTTAAAATGGACACAATTTTAATTGAAAACAACAACTTACCTATGAAAATCTGACCAAATGCATTCGGATTGCCTTGATCTTTTTTAAGAACGATCCAAAGGTCCTTGGTGACTTGTCAGAGTCAACCCCACCTCAATATGAGGCACAGTGTGGCCGGTACCACTCAAAGGGTCTCTATTTTGTTTAAAATGGACACGATTTTAAGTGAAAACAACAACTGACCTATGGAAATTCAACCAAAGGCATTCGGATTGTGTTTATCCTTTAGTAGAACGATCCAATAGTCATTTTTAACATGTAAAAGTCATCCAAGACTCAATCTGAGGCACGATGTGCCTGCTATCACTCAAAGGGTCTCTCTTTTGTTTAAAATTGACATAATTTTAATTGAAAACAACAACTGACCTATGAGAATCTGACCAAACACATTTCTATTGTCTTGATAATTTAGTAGAACGATACACGAGTCCTTTGTGACGTGTACGATTCAACCATGCCTCAATATGAAGCACGGTGTGGCTGCTAGTACCCAAAGGGTGTCTCTTTTGTTTAAAATGAACATAATTTTAATTGAAAACAACAACTGACCAATGAAAATCCGGCCAAACGCAGTCGGATTTCTTTGATATTTTATTATAATGATACAAGGGTCCTTGGTGACGTGTATGAGTCAACCCCACCTCAATCCGAGGCACGGTGTGGCTGGTACCACTCAAAGGGTCTCTCTTTTGTTTAAAATGGACACGATTTTAAGTGAAAACAACAACTGACCTACATAAATCTGTCCAAACGCATTTGGATTGTGTTGATCCATTAGGATAATGATCCACAGGTCCTTTGTGATGTGTATGAGTCATCCCCACCTCAATCCGAGGCACGGTGTGGCCGGTACCACTCAAAGGGTCTCTCTTTTGTTTAAAATGCACATGATTTTAAGTGAAAACAACAACTGACCTATGAAAATCTGACCAAACCCATTTGGATTGACTTGATCTTTTATAAGAACAATCCAAGGGTCCTTTTTGATGTGTAAAAGTAATCCCATCATCAATCTGTGGCATGGTGCAGTCGGTACCACTCAAAGGGTCTCTCTTTTGTTTAAAATGGGCACAATTTTAATTGAAAACAACAACTGACCTATGAAAATCTGACCAAACACATTTGGATTGTCTTGATCAATTATGAGAATGATAAAATAATCCTTGTTGACGTGTATGAGTCATCCCCGCCTCAATCCGAGTCATGGTGTGGCCGGTATCACTCAAAGGGTCTCTCTTTTGTTTAAAATGGACACGATTTTAATTGAAAACAAAAATCAACCTATGAAAATCTGACCAAACGCATTAGGATTGCCTTTATCATTTATAAGAACAATCCAAGAGTCCTTGGTGACGTGTAAGAGTCAAAACCGCCTCAATCCGAGGCACAGTGTGGCCGATACCACTCAAATGGTCCCTCTTTTGTTTAAAATGGACACGATTTTAAGTCAAAACAAAAACTGACCTACAGAAATATGACCAAATGCATTCGGATTGTGTTGATCCTTTAGGAGAATGATCCACGGGTCCTTTCTGATGTGTATGAGTCAACCCTACCTCAATCTGTGGCATTGTGTGATCATTATCATTCAAAGTGTCTCTCTTGTTTAAAATGGACACAATTTTAATTGAAAACAACAACTGACCTACAAAAATCCGACCAAACGCATTATAATTGCCTTGATATTTTATAAGAACGATACAAGGGTCCTTGGTGACGTGTAAAAGTCAAACCCGACTCAATCTGAGGCATGGTGTGGCTGGTACCACTCAAAGGGTCTCTATTTTGTTTAAAATGGACATGATTTTAAGTGAAAACAACAACTGACCTAAGGAAATTCAACCAACGCATTCGGATTGTGTTGATCATTTAGGAAAATGATCCAATAGTCCTTTGTGACAAGCATGAGTCATCCTGCCTTAATCTGAGGCACAGTGTGGCTGCTATCACTCAAAGGGTCTCCCTTTTGTTTAAAATGGACACAATTTTAATTGAAAACAACAACTAACCTATGAAAATCCAACCAAACGCATTCGGATTGTCTTGATACTTTAGGATAACGATCCATGGGTTCTTTGTGACGTGTACGAGTCAACCCCGCCTCAATAAGAGGCATGGTGTGGCCGCTAGAACTCAAAGGGTCTCTCTTTTGTTTAAAATGGACTCGATTTTAATTAAAAACAACAAAAAACCTATGAAAATCCGACCAAACACAGTCGGATTCCCTTGATCTTTTATAAGAATCATCCAAGGGTCATTGGTGACGAGTAAGAGTCAACCCCACCAACCCCCTAAACCACCCCCACCCCCGAGACACTAATCCACCCCCTGGACACCCCCACCCCTCTGGACACCCCCACCCCCGGTAAAGCCCCCCCGACACCTTGGACACTAGCCCACCCCCTGGAAAGCCCCCTTGGACACCAATACACCCCCTGGACTACCCCCACCCCTTGGACACCAATCCACCCCCTGGACACCCCCACCCCTCTGGACACCCCCCACCCTTGTAAAGCCCCCCCCCCCGACACCTTGGACACCAGCCCACCCCCTGGAAAGCACCCCCGAACACCAATCCACCCTTGGACCTCCCCCCACCCTCTAGACACCAATCCACCCCATGGACACCCCTACCACTTTGGACACCCCCACCCCCCTGACACCTTGGACACCAGCCCACCCCATGGAAAGCCCCCTCCCCCTCAGACACCAATCCACCCCCTGGACGTCCCCCACCCCCCATGGACACCAATCCACCCCCAGGACACCCCACCCCTCTGGACAGCCCCCCCCCCCCACCCACTGTATTGCCCCCCCCTGACACCTTGGACACCAGCCCACCCCCCATGGAAAGCCCCCCAGACACCTATCCACCCCCTGGAACGCCCCCACCCCCTGGACACCAATCCACCCCTTGGACACCCCCACACCTCTGGACACCCCACCCCCTGTAAAGCCCCCCCGACACCTTGGAAACCATCCCACCCCTGGAAAGCCCCTCGAACACCAATCCACCCACTGGGCCGCCCCCACCCCCCTAGACACCAATCGACCCCTGGACACCCCCACCCCTCTGGACACCCCCACCCCCGGTAAAGCCCCCCCTAACACCTTGGATACCAGCCCACCCCCTAGAAAGCCCCTCGGACACCCCCTACCCCCCTTGGGCAGCCACCCCAAACCCTTGAACATCCCCCCAACCCCCTGAATTCTGAATTGAATTCTTTATGTACTTAATTAACTTATGAATTATGTGTTAATGGTGTACGAGTATACTTTTTTATGGGTATACTTGGTCTAATTAGCTTATGATTTATGAGTAAATTTTTTATGGGTATACTTGCTTTAATTAGCTTATTAAGATGATGACTTTTTTTGCAGGTGTTCGGGTGTGTTGTGGAAGATTTTTTCGTAGCAGTAGTGAGGGAATTTATCAGCGCTTTTTTAGCACTGATAAGTAGTGCTTTTATCAATGATAAAAAAGCACTGATAAATGATCAGTTTTTCAGTGCTAAAGGAGCACTGATAAAACACTCATTTATCAGCGCTCTTTTAGCACTGATAAAGGGTTGTTTTATCAGCGCTCCTTTAGTGCTGATAATGTCTACCTTTATCAGCGCGTGTTTAGCCCTGATAAAGGTTTCATTTATCAGTGCTTTTTTAGCAATGATAATGTAACCCTAAGTATGAACTGATAAATGGTACCCCCCTTTATCAGCGCTGAGCTTTACATTGATTTTTTAGCGCTGTTAAAGCCCATTTTTAGCACTGTTAATGCCCGTATTTGTAGTAGTGTAGGTATGCTTATACATAGAAGTTGATTAGGTGATGATGAATCACCTAAATGATATTATTGGAAGTTCGTGTTAGGAATAACCCTATCATGTGTAGGGGAAATTCCATTCTTCATCGGGTCTTCATGGAAATCTCTCCCACAAGTTTGACTGTACAGACAGTTCGAGCAGGGAAGTCGTTAAAGTAGTGACTCCATTCATGACCACATCTTCTCCAATACCATGGATTCCAACATCCTCTCCCCCTGGTTCAGTAATCAAGGTTAGGTAATTGTGTTTCATAATCATTCTCATCCTCTGAGAAGTTATCCACTAAGTGAATAAAATTAATGGAACCTAAGAATAACTCATCAACTAACAAGGATCTGGCTACATGGGTTGACTCTTGTTGTACCATTTGGATGAGTGGATCTCAATATTTGGTTACTTTATGTGTGAAGTCTATTCAATTCAAAAAAAATTAATCATTATAATATAATCATTTTCCTATGTAATATTTTTACTCATTCACCTATGTCACTTTTTGTAAGATTTGATTTATGATGATAGAGTTGACGATGATGTTGTCTATGTTGGTGAAAAATAACATGAATGTACAATTGGTTTTTAAAAACAATGATCATAGATTATAATGAGTCTAATTGATCATTATTCTAACCATAATGTTATAAAACATTAGGATACTCTTTCTATTAACTTCTTTCCATTCATTTTCCTCTTTTTGATTGATGTTAGAGACACGTGCCACTTGAGAAGGTGGCTTTCCCATATTCATTTTCTCGGAACCCACTATATGTTTCATGATTTATTTTAAAATAATACACTCCTAGATGTTGTTCTACAACACTTGAATGATGGGAAATAGTTTTTCAGATATTTATCACCATATTTTCTGAGATTCATGGGATTTGAAAACATATTCATGTTGTTATCCAATGTCATGATGATTTATATTGAGACATGGTAATTTGGGAAATAAAAGACCACGTTTTTCATATTCTCATTTTTTTAATCTCTCCTCTTTTTGATTATCCTAGCAAGCTGGGTTTCACTGCTAATACTCAAGATATATAAATACAAGACAAAGTGTAGCCTTTGGAGTGGGATAGGGAACCTGGGCATTATTAAGTGTAATAGTTTCATCCTATTCTTTCCACAATCTCTTTCCCCGAGTTAATGGTATTACTTGAGGCATATATTTGGTCTTTGTGCTGGTGGATTCCACTCTCTTACTGATTATGGAAAGGTCTTGAAACCATCATGTATATTTCACAGGGATAAGTGGCATACATAACTCATTATGACGATTCCCTATATAATTGGGAAAATCATCTTGAGGGAGTGGTAGGATTAAAGAAAATATAACTATTTTATAATGAGAAATGAAATTTTAGACGCATGCATTATCCTAATGATTATTGTTTTAGATTTCATGTATTTTTTTATTCTACATCATCAAGATGATATTGAAGAGAAGCTTATAATATATGTCTTCCCACACTATAATTGACCATATCTTTAATCTAGTGTACCATAAAAATGATGTTACTTGTCATAATTGAATGAGGAACCAAAGTTTCACCACCTCATGTTGTTCAGGGGGCCCCATCAAGGGATTATAGTGATAGATGAAATGATTCAAATAATACTCTATGTCTCCCAATGCATTAAAAATGGGAAATGATGGGATCCCAAAATTTGGTGGGGGGGATCGAATCTAACCATTCAGGGTAATGATTCTTCAACAGTTTTATTGGATGGATCCATTCCTACATGGCTTACAATCGAGCCATGAGTGGCTTAAGAGTGTTGATGAGACCTTGGGGAATATCTAGCTATGTTGGACCTTCAGTAGGTGTTGTGGCCAGTAGGGACATCTATGGAGGTGTTGCTAGTATTTTCTATATGTACCCAATAAGGGAAGTCTTATAAGGATGTTCCTGGACCTTTATAGGATGTGTACCCAATGGAGGGAATTCATAATCTATTATTGTGTGATATAAGTATATCGGTGGTTGGTATCCCATGTAGATTGGGTGTTCCAGTTCTGCCTCAATCATCGTGACAAACTATCTTTTCGTAGGTATTCCAATTGGGAGTGTGAGGTGAGGATCTTCTTAAAGAAAGTATCCAGTAGGAATACTGACACAGATTAGTTTTTTATTGAGTATCCTAAATTATTTCATCTCCTCCACTTACTGACGAAAAAATTCCTCAATTGAAAGGGGTGTATACTATCTGGGAGGTAGGTGAGGTACAATTTGGCCCCTTCCCTTTTCCTTGAGGGATTCCTTTCAAGGATGAAATGATGAATTATATGTGGGAATACCCATATTTAGGGAAATACTTTGCCTTTAGCTATGAAAACCTATTTAAATAGTTTCATTGGGTACCATATTATGAACCAAAACATGTTTTTCCTGATACTACTCTAAATTGGCCCCTTATACTGTAGGATCTGGAAGTGTGGTGTTGAAAACATTTACTAATGTGTAGTAAATTTCAGACATTCAATCAGTGTATTTGTTAGGTTTCCTTTCACAATGACCTCCATAAGGCTGGGTTCTTTCCTTCATCGATTCTCTATGATCCACATGTAATATGTTAATTCTATTTGAATCTACAGAGAGTTCAATACTACATTTCAATATTGAAGATACTAGTTCTATGGATAAAAATTATGGGGGATCCACTCTGTGGTGTTCTCCATTCTTAGTAGAAGATTGATATCCACTTTGGAGGGTGTTGTTGTGGTAAAAAAGCTCCAATCCCAAAAGAATGGGGTTATTCCCATTCAACATTTACAACACTCCGAGCATGGGTTTTGACCTCAATGTCTAGGATAAAAAAAGATCTCATCCCTTTGGTACGGGATTTCTCTTGAACTACAATGGCTACTACTATTGCATTTTTTCATCTGGTTTTTTATAGCATTTTCAAACATGAGCTTGGGGCATCATCTGATATGTAGCTAAATCATCCACATATGAAGTTCATTACATTATTTTTGAAATTTTCACTATTTGATGATAAAATTTCACTAAGTGGAAGTGTTCTTCGATACATTAAAATTATTGATGAAAATGTCACTCAATATCATACTATCTTCTATCCCGACGTCAGTGAGAGTTATTAGGGGCCAGTTTTTTTAAAAAAAAAATATCATTAGTTGTGAATAGGATCCACTTGTGTAAGTTGTCCAAAAACTATGAAATTGTATTATACTACCTTTTGTGGGATTTTCTAGTTAGATATATCTATAAAATTTAACACTCCTTGTTCACTCAATCATATGATATGAACATCAAATGGGTCATCTATGATCAATTTTCATAATATTTCTAACACACTGAGTCATTCTCATTTAATGGATCCTGGCCATTTCCTGAATATTAGATGGTGTGCAAATAGAATATCTTCTAAGTCAATTTGGTGTTGATACCCTTCCATTAACGTGACATGAATCCAGTAATCAACCTAAGGTAATGTTTTTCTCTCAAGTGATGAAGAGATGTAAATATATTGAGGCGAATGTCATGCACCCATTTTTTTTACAATTCCTCTGGAATTATTTAATGAGAGGTGGATAAAAGGCATAACATGAATGGTATGTCATATTTAGATAATAGTTTCCTTATGTTTATCATAATAATACTAACCTTTTTTCGGGAGGTTCATCTACCTCGTTTGACCGGAGTCTACACATTCCAGATACTTTTTCATAAACAACAAAATAGGTAGGTACTTCCTCTATTATGTGGGAATGTAGGTGATCCAATCAAGATTTAGATAATGACCATCGCCTTTGTATTTATTCTAGTTGAGAATAAATTTCACTATCCAATGGAAAGTAATAAGACATGAATGAACTTTTTTCCCATGTACCTCATGGTAGGAGGGCGTTCAAATAACTAAATTTCCAAGTGAAGTAACCTCTTAATGAAATGAAACAACCTTGTAGAGAGAATTTTCATAGAGAATGACATCATGGGGAGGACCACTATGGTGGGTTAAAGAAGTGGAGAAACCATATTACTCCTTGATATTCTGTCCATTAAGATGTATTCCATGACTCTCATTGATATATGGTCTCTCAAGATTTATCATATTATTGTAATGAAGAATGAATTATGGGTGAATTGTCTAAGGAGGGCCTTTAAAATTTCTTCAACTACACCTGTAATTTTGTTACAGGAGGTAAGATTATTTAGATTCCATACATAAGAAACAGAGGGAATCAAAAAAATTTAAAAATGAGTAGAGAGGGATCACAGATAGAATTTTATTTTTCTAGTTGTATCGGGTGAGGCTTCTTCTTTTATTCCTTCCATTGAGAAACTGGGGCCACTTGCTGGGGGAATTGGTTTTTAGGCATGGAAGCCTTCTTAACATGAACCCATGTTACTTCCTAGATTTTCCAACTTTCTTATAGAATTATTGTATGGGTTCATCCTTACCATAGAGTTTCCATTTTAATGGGCCTACTACCACATATAGGAACATGTGTATGTTCCTGATCGAGTTGTCCAAAAATCAATGGTGATATTTCCCCATGACCCTCCTGGATGGGAGCATAGGTGTGTCTCTACTCCAAGGTGATATGCTGATGAGCTACCCTGTTTTTTGGGAAGGAACTATGTTTAAATCCTGATATAACTACATTGGTAACATTATGTTATCCTATCAAGTGTGTAATATGTAGTTATAGATTTTATTCCTACCTTTCAACCTTTTCAAGATATGCCTAGTTACTTAGGTAAATAGAATTGGGATATATACCCATTCCATATTTGGAGCCGAGGTATGCCCCTACTTCTATCCTCCATTTAATGATACTGGATACTGATAGTAATCATTTTTGGGGGAAGAGTTTTTGTTATTTACCCTATATGTCATCATGACATTCCAATGGACTTCTCTAGGTTCTTACAGATAAAACCACTGATAGGTTTGATGAATGTATGAAGGTGTGTGCGCCTGCTTACATATTTCATACGTATTTTTTTTGTAGGATTCAATGAATCCTTCTAGATGAGTCTTCTATAAGTCTTGATTAGTACCAATATCTATTTTTTCCTTCTCATATTTTTCTTATAGATTTGAATGGTGATCTTCCTTGAATTATTTCATGTGAATCCGCTTCCTAGCTAAGTTAGAGAGGGAATGAGTATATTCTCACTCACTTATTGTCACCAAATTGAGTTAGTTGGATTATCTAGAGGGGTAATAGGGGTGACCATTCTCCTTATTAACTATTTTCTGCCCCCAGAGGGCCCTATTTAATGACTGGGTCTGAATGAAATGGGTCGTATGGAAAAGGACGACACCCTCATCGTGTTGATGGTTCACTACCCAAAATGTTGGTTGTAGAGATTATTGGTACGGTCACTTTAGAAAGACCCATGTGTCATCCAGACAAGGATATATATGGACTCTTGGTCATCTAACCTAAGATAAGGGAGGGAATGATTTTATTATTTTGGGGATAGACTCATGAAACGTTTTAAGATAGAGATATGTGCCACCTACTTCTGGACCACTTCACACTACTATTTGGGAGATCGATAGAGGTTTTTGAGCTAGAGGTCTTTTCATGCGGCCTTCAGTGTTGCTATTTAACCATTTAAGTGGTTATCCCAAACTAGTGATTTTGAGAACCATTATTGATGACACTATGATGGTGATGATGTCCACTTCTTAGATGAAGACCAATCTTGAATAGTAGTCGGTTCGTATTCTTGTAGAAGCTTGATGGACTCCATTGAATTAATGGAGCTTCTGATAGAATGTTTTGGGAAATATATGAATAACATAAACAAGAAGACCCCATAAATGAAGCATCTCATTTAAATGAAAACATGAATGATTTATTGTCTTGTCTAGAAATTTTTTTAGAGTGAATGGGGCTTGAATGGTTGGTGACACTGTTATCTTTGTTAAGGAATTCACATCTGGTTCACCAATTTTTTTGTTTCTGGTGAAATTAGTTTCCAAGATTATTAAAAAAAGGGATTTGAATTTAATAAATTCATTCATGTGAGGATTACTATTTTTGAACAGTTTTGAAGGTGCATTGTTCATGTAATTAGAAACTCCCAACAGTTCTTATGTCATTGATGGACCTACTTTCTAAAGGCACATGCTTCTTGGGGGGTTCTACCAACAATTTTTAAGAACTCACGTTATTGTATAAGATGAGAATTCAGGATCATCAGACCATTTTAGGGGGACTTTTTTTCCTACTATGTGATTCTCTTATAGAATTAATATATGATCATGAATCCTTAATTAATTCTCAAGTATTTTGTGGATCACCCATAAATTAGTAATAAATTATTAGCATGCCTGGAGCTTTGGAACATTGATATTATATGAGGATCCTCATTAATAGAGAAATTGGTGTGTATATAATGTCCTCCATTAATGGTATCCTCTTTTGTATAGATTATAATTTTTTTTTCATTATTCTGATGATTCTGGTACTCTAGATACAAAGTGGGTTGCTTTGGAGTGTTTCATCATCTAGGGAGAGGGGAGTTGTTTTAATGTCAGGATCGGTCCCATAAATGGGGATTACTATATATCATTGTGAACGGAATCATAACCCATCTATTTTACTGATTATTAATGGTGGAAAATCATACATTTAATGTCATGTGATAATGACTGAACCATGTAGGTTAACATTGTGTGGCAAGGGAATTTAGGTGGAAAGGGCCTAGTAAATTTTGTTGTGGGACCAATGCCAAAGAATACAAGGGAACTTGGAAGAGTAATTGATTCCCCTAATGAATTAGAATATACAAGAAATGTGGAAAAAAGTGAATTATATTTGGTTTGGTTTGTTGGGATTATATATCTGATATGCCTCTAATGTATCCTATATAGAAGGTAATAAAACACAAAAAGTTTTATTATATGGACATATACCTATGAAAGACCTAGGATTTGTTCCGTATGAGAATATTGGAATTTTAGAGGGTTAGGTTTGGGAATATTCCTAAAATGGATGCCTAGTTAATGGGGCCATGAGGGATGTATCGACTCATGGCGATTGTGAGGGTTTGTTTAGGGCTTGTACAAAAAGAGGAGTCCCATAGATGAGTACGGTGGCAAGGTTTGGGATTCTACCAAGTAGGAAGCCCATAGGATGGATTTTAGGGATTATGACTATAGTGGATTCCCTAATTAATGGATATTTTTTTGGTCTTACTCCTGAGTAGGATTCCCAGGTTTATTTATGATCGGTTCTTATAGTTGTAGAGGAGGACCAAAAGGTTTAGGGATCATGTGGATATCATGACCACCGTTGGCCTATAATCCCATGTTAATTAGGATTGGTTTTAAAATCTATGGGAAATAGATTATTTTATAAACCACACAATCTAATTTTCCTTGAGTTTGGATACATGGACTTGAGGAGCCATGCCACTAGAGGCCCTTTAATGGAATGTAGGAGGAAGATTCAATTAAAGATTCTCTGTGAAAATATGCATCCAACAATGTGGATTTAATTATCATGGATATCCTATAATCCCAAAAAATTCATGATTATTCATGCTTGAATGTGACAAATAAGAGGTATTGGATTATCTAGGAAACCACTTGATCCCCCATTTTGTAGGTGGAAGAGGTTAGGGAAATGGAACATCCCTTCGTTGTCACACCCTAGGCCCAAAGGGAGAGAGATAGAGAATTGAAATGCATATCTCCCATCCATATTTAGTAACCTGGATAAAAAGGGGGTGTAATGAAGTAGGAATGGTCATGAAAGAAGGATAGAGGAATACTCCAGGAAGGATTCCTTAAAATTGGTTTCACAGTTGGAGATGAGGTTCTCATTCCCTGCCAAAGGGAAGGAAAAAATGATCCTCACCTTCCCCACCTTGAATCAGAGGCTCTGGTTCCTTGATACGACTATGTAATGAAATGGTTATAACTATAGTACCCATGAATTGGAGTTCAAAGACACCACCAATAGGTTAGGGGACCCTTTGACCATGGGAATGTAAATCTACATCCACTCTAATGACCCTTACCATTAGGTGGGATAAGTGTTGGAAATTATTGATTGTAGGAATAAATATTTAAATGGGGACATATTTGTGTTCCCATATTCACAATTTTTCTTGTTTTAAGGCCTTAGTGAAGGTTTCAAAATTGTAAAATTAGGAATAGGGAGTAAAAAAGGAAAAGAGACACTAACATTGGTGGCTTAGATTATGGCATGTGCTATAGCTCATGTAGGGCTGTGGTTTGGGAGATCCAGGGGGTCTCACATAGGTTAGATTTTATGACATTATATTGATTCACAAAGGTATCCCTATGCAATATTATGGTTCCTTGGGTGACAGACCACCTGAGAAACAACACTTGTGTGAGGATTTTCTCAAGCCTACAAGGGTTCCAATAGTTTTTCTCGAAATTTCCTCACACAAGTCCCTATTTAGTGAATCTGGCCTCGCACAAGTGTTCATCTACCATGGTGTATAGTGTTCCTAATGTAGTAGATATTTTTATTAAACCCTAGTAATAAATTGGTTATACTATTCCCATTATTTTTTTCTTCTGCAGGTTTTATGGGATACCTAGAAGGTTTTGGATGGCATGGGAGAAATAGAAGGGTAATAACACCCTCATATGTTCTTCTAGAATTACATTAATAAAAATAAAAAACACAGGGTACTATTTATAATAAAATATGGGACCTTAGGTGAAGGTTATATTTTAATAAGGTGTGTCCCATAGGTGTGTCACACTGGTTAATGGGTAAGTCAGCTGCACAGGCTGACGTGTAGGTACCTTGTGCACTAACACTACTTGGGTGTACCTATGTAAAGGGCCCTATTTGGAGTTGGAAACCCTTGAAATTATTCATTAATCTTATTCACTTCCCTTTAATATACATACCCTTAACACATTTTCATCTCTGTGACAAAATGGAGTACCAATAATATCTGAACATCCATAAATTGAAAGACTCGTTTTTTAGATTGTTTCAATGATTTTGATTTATTTTGGATGATGAATTTACCCTTGGTTGAGTATTTTGTTGACAAAAAGTTTATTTAATTATTAAAATGGATCTTTTTGATGTGTTTAATGGGTGTATTTGTCTGTTTTAGTAGTGTTGGACTGAGGTTGGGTAGTCATTTGTCTATTGACTAGATGTGATTTAGTGAGAAACAAGGAATATTAGGATTTTTTAGTAACTAAAGATGGTGGAGAAGGACTATAAAAATTCAAATTCGTATTAGCAGATGAAACCACGGGTGTTTTAGGATAGTGAAAATCTGTTCAATAGTGTTTACCCTCATTAATTATTGTGATGGTTTGGTTGGGGGAGTATGATTTCATCATATTTTTTCATTCTATATGAGGGGTTGTAGTGTCTTGGTTAGTTAGAGTACCTATTGGCACTTCCCCCTTTATTGGATAAGGTTTTTTAGGCCTTTTATGTTTCCCAACATTAGATATATCGTAAAAATAATTATAATGTTTTAAATTGGTTAAAGATGAATATCATGTATTATGTAATGTTTGTAGAGTGTCCACTTGAAAAATAATATCATCTATAGAAAGTGTGTTAGTGGTATTTTATTACATTAGTATGTGTTCTATAGGGGAATTTTTTTATATAGGATATTTTTGGGACCATTAGTTAAAGACAAAAGTTCCATATTTTTAGTTTTTATGGTTTATTTTTATTTTTTATGAAATTTTTTATCATTTGTTGAATTTCATGGAGTTTATGTATGTGTATTTTTCTCCATTGTGTTTCTCCTATTGTTATGTACATTTGTAGTGTAATGTTCACAATTTTTGAGGTATCTCCTTTGGGTATTTTTGGGTTTTTAGTTTTAAATAATTCCACTATGGGATTGTTATTATTATCAAGTATAATAATTTTTTGTGAGTAATATATTATATTATTTTATACCTTCTATGTCTATTGAATTGTAATATTTGGGAATTAGATGTTCTGAGTGGAGGTTCGAGAGAAATTATATTGGATTTATATTGTTATGAAGATGAATGAGGATTATTTTGGTGTGTTATTGTATGAAATACTAGATTATAGTTTTAGAGGTGTTCATTATATATTTTTTATAGAACCTATGGAACTAAAGTTGTGGATGGATGTTTGGGTTAAACGTCCTCCTATGGGATATATGAAGAGTCCCCAATATATTATGGTGTCGAGACCGGATGATTGTGACTCTTTTATTCACCTCCTATGTGATTTTATTGGTGTGATCTATTGGTACGACCCCATTTGTACCCCAAAATTAGAATACTTAAGAGGTATTTTTTAATAGTCTATAGGGAAGTTAGAGCTAGTCCTTTTTCACATAACATAGTAGGTTACACCATGGATTTCATGAAAAAACCTTATTACTAAAGTGTGTTTATGGTACTTCACCATGATCTTCTAGTTTTTTATCCTAAAAATAAATTTTGATTCTTCATAAAATTAAATTAAATATGATATTTCCCAAGACCCATTGGCTACTCTATGGTGATTTTAGGATATCATTCAATACCTTTATATTTTTGGTGATCCTTGGATCCATGAGTTTAATTTCTGGTCATCCAAGGAGTTTTCATCCCTTAAACTCCTTGTTTAATCATATTCCTCTATAAGGAATAATTAGTGGTGGTTATGATTTTAATTTCTTGTGTTTGGGGATATAATTTAATGAATAAATTTTTTGATATGGATTGTTTTTTTTCTTGGTGCAGTTGTGGACATTCAATTAATTCATCCATGATTAATATATCATGTTGAATTATGATTATCTAGTTGAGGAAAAGGATTTAAAATTATTTATTTTATTTTGGGAATGTTAAAGGATTTGAAATATTTTTCCTTCCTTGGGTGTTTAGTAATAATTAACATAATAATGATAATGAATCATATGTAAATGAAATTATATTGAATGTAGTTATTCATATATGTTTCCAGTCATCATATAATTTTTCTTATACTTTATTTTTTTTACTATTGATGTGGCCCTTTATTTGTAAATTTTCCATATATTTTTGGGGATTTATAGTGTTATTAATGCTCTAAATGTGTTATGAATATGGAATTGGTTTATAGTACCCCATTTTTGGTTGAATTTTTTATTCATTTTATATTTTGATTAAAAATATTTATTTGTGTTTAAATAATGATATGTTCTATTTTTTTATCATTCACAATCTTTATGATTTTTTTTTTCAAAACCCTGTAGAAAATATGTTTCTCATGAAAGTTATGGATTTTTTGAATTAATTAATCAGGAAATCCATATTTTTTATATTTTACATCATCTTTGGATTTAATTTTATTTTTTATTTTTGATAATTTGGTTATTTTATTATGTATTTGGATATTGAATGTTTTCCCCTTAACAGATTATAGTTATTAATTTTTTTTGTTTTAGGTGAGTTGAAGAATTATCAAGACAAATTATAAGGTGTTTTGTTAGTGTTGTGCCCTGCGACTGCATGTGTCATAAAATATAATGTTGGTAAGATTCGTAATATTTAAATAATGACTAGGAAAATATTTAGATCCCTAAAGTTTGAAAAATTCCTGAAAATTATTAGGGGATTAGAACCTAGATGTTTGTAGGGAATATTTTTTATGGGAGCTTCCATCAACGCATCCAAGGAAGAAGATATAATGTGGCTGCTAAGCTACGTGGAGGATATTGGGGAAATGAATGAAGATGATTTTGGTTTTTTCATTTTTGATTATGGAATGAGCATGAAATATTAAATGATGACCAACAAAATAAAGATATCATTCATAGATTAATTTATTTTTTAGATGAATAGAAATAGATGAGGCACAAAATTGAGAGTAGATGATGATCATTGGACAAGTCTTCTTCAAAGAAGGAATTTAGAGTTGATTAAGTAGGGGGGAGGAGTAGATCTCATCAGTGAATGTTTCCCTTCTCCTTCTATTCACATTTTATATTACTGCATCAATTTGTTTATAAATATCATTTTGTTTTTATCTATTATGTGTTACCATGTAGTTTCAATGGATTAGATCACATGATATTAAGTATTACATTTCTAGGTAATTCATTTAGTTTTATTAATGATTTTTTTTTCTACTTCTCTCATCATCACAACATAATTTTTATCCTTTCAACTAAACTCTATGTATTGATATGGAAAATGTATATTTTATTTTTTCCATAGCTTTAAAAACTATTTTAATAACTCAAAAATGTTGTGTCCTATACTTATATATGTTGATTTAAATTGATATTGATTTCAATTTTGAATATTATATCTTTTAATAATTATTTGGAGATGTTTTCCATTCAAAATAAAATTATGTACTTTAATCCATTTCAAACATATTCACAACCTTTATGATTAATTTCATGAAACATTAGTGTCATATAATATAAATTTCTTCCAGTCTACTTCCAAAAACTCTATTAATAATTTGATCTCACATTATTTTTTTATCCTCAAAATAATTTTCAAACCTCCTCCATAAATCCTATAACATTTCAAGTTTAGTGTATTGTATTTTTTCATGTTTTTCACACTTACTTTTTCACACTGCTATGAATTTCATATTAATCATCCCAGCAAACCACATATAGTAATTATAGGATATGAATATTAAATATTAGGTTTGTCAACAATTGTGATTGTATTTTTTTTTTCTCCCAAGTAAGTAACCTTGAATTAAATATAATAATAAAATTATAAAATAAAAAATATGTATAATCTCATAACAAATCTTTTAAAAAAAGAAAAATTTAAAAATCTTTATAGATTAAATAGTTCAATTATAATTTTAAAGGCTTAAAATAAATTTTCAGGAACACTGGGTTGTTTACATCGATACTGAATTCTTTTATTCATGTCATGGAGTTCTTCTCATAAAAATACTTCTAAAACGAAAATATAAAATCAAGAGATTTAACGTGAAGGAAATTTAAATGAAAAGACATGTCTCGAACTTTCATATCCTATAAATCTTATACCTGACCATGTTATACCTAGAGAGTTTTAATTTATAGCTATATCTACAAATCAAATATTTATAAGGAATACCCATAGTTCCAAGAATTGTGAAATAAAATAGTCTAAGCACTCCATGGTAACTTCCATTATTTTCTATCCTAATGAGGATTGACATGTGTTCAATATAGATTTGTATAGGTCATTAATAAAGTTACAAATCTGTCAAATTAATGAGGTTGTGCCTAATATTAGTGTGTTCTTTTTTTATCACATGTAATGGGATATGTGATTGTTACAGTTTATATATGATGAAATGATGGAAACATTGGGATAACTGTTCATCTCAATTGTTATCAATTTTTAAACTATAAATTCCACATTTAATGTAAGGGAATTATTATAGGATTTCTCCATGATATGGGAGATGTTTTTTATGAAAAATATAATTGTATTAATTCTATACATAGGTAATGACATGACTACCAACATTATTCCATGATATTTATGGAAAAATTTTATAATATTCTCATGCATTATAATAAAAAACAAATTAATTATTATCATGGAGGTTTTTTTTCAAAATTTATAGATATGGATATAATTTTATTGATAAACATGCTAAAATCCCCAAGAATTAGTTATCTAGGAGGTGAATGACAAATAGGAAGGAAAAATATATAATAATTTTAGGTAATAATCACTCACTTAGGAAACATTATAACAACATTGGGATGTCTAGAAAGAATAACTTTCAAAAAAAATTATCTCCCTTTTCATCCTAATGAGAGTGATAAAATTTTTACAATACGTTTAGGTGACATAAACAAATGACTCATTTTTATGTCAATTTTTTTTTCAATAAAAATGAACTAAATATTTCATTATAAGGACAATGGGTTATTGAACACCCTGATACATCTTCTAGATACAAAAATCATCCATGAAATATCATTTCAAACTTTGTATGACTATCAAATGTTATTTTTTAATTAACATAAGTTGTTATTTTGTTGACAAAAATGACAATTTACAGAAAAAATTACTAAAAATTTAAAAAATAAAATGGGAGAAATATCTAGGTACCTTTTCATTAGGGATGAAAGAATGATGTGATACGTACCTATTAAGATCCAAAATAAGATTTTGATGATTATCATGAATAAAATTGTTTGGAATAAAAATAAATGTATGGAGAATCAAAGTGAAAATGAGATAGCATATAGGAATCAATCAATTAAAAAATATAGAAAATTAATCATATAGAAATAAAGATCTCATGTTTAAAACTAAATATAATAATGAATATCCTCCTAGAAAAACAATAAAACCAATACATAAGAAATGGGAACTAATCAAATAATCTTTGAAGAAAGTATTATTTGAGTATATAGTGAGAAGTCAACCAATTTTACAATATTTTGGAAAACCCATAACACTATCTAAATGATTCATGAAAATTTAAAACCTGGAATACTTTATATTCCCAAAAATTGAAAGAACCATTAGCATCAACATGACTTTTGATGAAACCATAATCAATTTTTTATCTAATATAATATTTCCAAAGTGGGTCATTACTAAAAAATGTATTATAAATAATGGGACCCCATCAATATTATAGAGTACTATAGTGAATTTCTTATTCCTCTAAATTAAAAGATACTAGAAGTTTTGTTATAAATTAAAGAATGAGATAAGTACAAGAACAGAATTACCTATGTGATTTTGGTGCTAATTTCTATTTCATTCTAAAATATATATTTTAACATTTTAGACCAATGGAATTGAAACTTAATTTTTTATCTCTTTACTTGGTTATTATTTCAATTTCTCATTTTGTGGGAGGGGATGAAAACATTTTAATTAATGTAGTAAATCTTAACTTGCACTTTGATTTTGTAGTTCCTGAGAAGATTATGATGAAAATGATTCAATTATCATGGGTAGACATTTTTTATCTACTGTTGGTACTCTCAATGGAATTCTAAAAAATAAAAAATACCCTATAGGTTGTGAATAATGTAGAATAAATTCTTTTTTGTGTCAAAATATGGGGTTGTATGAAAACTGAATGATTTTGTTTGATGACTTGTTCGATTGTCGTTTTAGGAGAAACATAAAAGAACCTTCCTTTGAGGTTCGAATTTCTATTCTGAATGTTTCCTCATATGCTTATGAATGTTGAAAATTTGTGTTTAGGTCTGAGTTTTTTTCATTCATATTATATGTTATTAAAATTTAGATTTCTCATCTTACTGAGAGTATTACATTGGTCATTGTTCCACCACATTATCCACTATTTGGTAAATAAATTCCTTATATATACCCCAACCAATATTTATATCCATAAATACTCCTTAAATTCTATGAAACAATTTGTGAGTGTTTTTTATATTAAATTTAGTGTTTATTAGTATAGAATTTGAGGAAAATTCATGCATTAAATCCAATTAGAAAACATGAATCTTTTCAATATTAACAGGAATGTTTTCTTATATTTTTCTCATCCAATATTTTTTATTCCAATATTTAAAATATTCAACCTATTTATGAAATTTTCACATTATTGTGTTTATTATTTGAATATGGAAGATAAAACATTAGAGAAGATCTTAATCTCATCACATGGGATCCTAATGAGTTTTTAGTTTTCAATCTTCTTATTAACATTGAAATCCAGTTGATAATCATCATTGAACCATTTATAAATCCTTGACTACCTTACTTATAGGGGAAAACATTGAGCCATTGTATGGAATTCATGTTGAAATTTCTTGGTTGGTTCTTTCAATCATGTGTCCTTTTGATGAGATTTATGATTTTGGAACAGTGGAAAACATAATCCTTAGTTCAAGAGACATGGAAGATATAGGTTAAAATCTAATTTACAATACTATTTTAAAATAATGGTGGAATATATTATTAATTATCTTGATAAAATTGAAGTCGCAATAGGTAATAATTTGTACCCATAGAATGGTCATTTTCATAATTTTTGGATATGTATAGCTAAAGACTCCAACCATTGCACTGCATGGGAGGCAAAAAAGGCTTAATGTTTCTTCTTTTTTATTTTCATTAAGTATAAATTCTAGTGCCCTTATTGTGGTGAATCCTATTACCTATAGAAAAAATAGAAATTTTATAACATTAACTAGCCATAGTTGTGAAGGATGGACTGAAAATGCATTGATGTGTCATATGGGATTTCATCCAATCACATGAGTGATGATGATATATAAAAAATTAATTAGTACAATTAGGGAAGGAATGATAAACTAAAAATAATAAATCAATTGAAAATTTTATAGACTATACAATTATATTTTCTCAATGTGGGTGATTTTTCTGAGAACTAGGTAGACTATCCAAGAGAAATTTGTTGTCCCAAAAGTGAATCGTCAATACAATGTACCTATCATATAGAAAATTGACAAAGTAGGGAGTGAAAAAACAAAGTTGAATGAACTTCCATGAGGTCAAATATATCAACCTTGACTCGCTTATCCTGGATCCGAGGTACTCTTTATTACATTAGCATAGATTCAAAGGGTCAAATCCCGAAGGACCAATAAGTTACTTTTTTTAGAGAACTTGATAAATAAATTGTACCCATTTTACTTTTTTAATATAATATAAAACATACTTATAATAAAATAAAATCCATCCTTCAAAGAACATTTGTTGAATCCATCTTCATATCTTGATAAATGGAAATAAAATAATGGTAACAAAAAAGACAGATAAGGGTTATATGTAGAGGATTATATCATAAACTAATAAGAACAGTCAATATGGTAGGATAACCAACTCAAGAAACATTCCATTTAAATAACATGACTAAATATATAGTATAAGTAATCATAAATATGTAAATTTAAATAACTAAAAACACATGACATTTTATCAATAAGCTATGTATGAAATGCCTCCATGGATAATACCTAGGTTAAATCCCATGTATAATAAGATAAATTAATTATTAATTAATGAAATTATTATACAGTTAGTTTCATGTCTCAATAACATGACTCATCAACCACATATTGTCACGACCCGTCCTCGGGACCCGTGCCGTGACTACCCCAAGCCCGCCTTCCATAGGCCAGGGGTTGGCGACTAGCACCAAAGGCGTAAAATCCCGATAACTGGGAAGGCATTGCCTTTATAAAGAAAACAATCACCACAGAGTACAAGCGGAAGTAAAACACTAAGTACAAAAAGAAGAGCTGAAAAGTAAAAGGGGTCGGAAATACAAGCCCAACTGTAAAGTACAACTCGAAAGGGAAAACAGCGACTGAAAAGTAAAGCTGCTACGCTGAGATGTCCACTGGAAATCCCACCTGAAGGGTGGGTACAGATAGCTCTTCTGCTCCTCGGGTCCCGCCGTCTGCTCCAAGTATGACCCGCCCAGTGGTCTGCCTCTGGGTACCGCCTCGTCGTATAGTCCACCTCCAGGTACCGTCCAGTCCTCGAACACTCGGCCTCTGCCAGTACTGGCCGTCGTCTGCAACCAACACAACGAGGTGCGGGCATAGCCCGTGCAGGGGTGAGTATAACGATACTCAGTAGGGACCCCGAGACCCTCAAGGTCTCACTAAAACCAACAAGGATAAACACAAGAAGATCTCAACAGATAAACCCTACTTAGGTATATGCCCATACATATACCTAAGTTATCAAGTAACCCATCTCAATCATGAGGAAACACAAGGATTGTGAAATCGACGGATAACCACTACCCGGGTATATGCCCATACATATACCAAAGTTAGCAAGTGACCCATCTCAATCATGAAGTAAACACAAGGTCAAAAGACTCAGCTCAAACCAGGATTTTCATTATCGAAACCGTAACTGCTGAAGAGCTCCGTCTCTAGAGTGTACAGTGGTCCTGTCACGTCTCCGAGGTACTGCTCACTAACCTAAGACTGCTGAGGTACTCCTCCTGTCGAGTACTGCGGGTTTGCGGCCAACTACCTGGCGCTCCGTCCGCTGAGGGTCTGTCGCCAAATACCAGGCGCTACCCAGATAGCCTACTGAGGTACTCCTCCTGTCGAGTACCGCGGGTTTGCGGCCAACTACCTGGCGCTCCGTCCGCCGTGGGTCTGCTACCAACTACTGGGCGCTCCGTCCACTGGGCTAGTCGACTCACTCCAAGTCGAGTCGGTCAAGCAGTCGTCAGGTCTCAGCCGGCTACACGGTCTCCGTACTCTGCACGCTCGTCTCCGGGAGGATCCGCTCCACGAGCTACTGGTCGATACTCCAAGTATCTCAAAGTCCCACGAAGAAGTGTCTCAAAGGTCCGTCTCGTCACAGGGGTCTCAACGCAACAGACGGCGCGTCGATCGGACGCCCGGTCTGTGAGTTATTAGCCTTTTCGTCCCAGGGGCCCGGTTGGTTTCGAGAGCGAAACCAATCCCGGCCGTATCTCAACTGTACCCCGAACTCCCATAGGGTAAACTCAAAGGGACCGTTACTCAACGTAACCACCAACGCTGCTGACGGCTCGTCAAGCGGACGTCCTGTCTGAAAGATATCAGCTTTCCCGTTCCAGGGGCCCGGTTGGATTTCGGGTACAATCCAACCCGGCCATACTCCGACTGTATCCAAAACTCGGGCGGAGTATGTCAAAAGTTCCGTCTCATCAAGAGGAAGTCAACGAAACAGACGGCGCGTCAATCGGACGTTCGTGGCTCAAGATATGAGCGTTTCCGCACCGAAGGCCCGGTTGGTTTCGTGAACGAACCAACCCGGCCGAACTCAAAGTAACCCGAAACCTTGAGTGCGATATACCGAAACGACTGTCTCGATCCAAGGATCGCGTTGCCGCTGACGGTTCGTCGATCGGAGGTCCGAGGCTCAAGTTATGAGCCAAAAACCAAGTCTGGTTCGAAACGGGGGGTCCGGGTCCGGGCCGACCCGGCCCGACCTCCCCCTGGGCGGCGCGGTGGCCGGCGGCGGCACGCGGCGGCGGCGGGCGGCGGCCGGCGGCGGCTGGCGGTGGCGGCGGCGGCCCGCGGCGGCGGCGCCTGGCGCCGCACGAGGTGGCACGCGGGGGATTCAATCCCCCGCTTCTTCAAAGTCGGCGCGGCATAGCCGCGCCGTTTTAGTCAATCAATGGCCCCCCTTTGGGGCCCGCTTTGAAGAGGGTCCGGGGGAGCCGCCTGCCGCCCCTCTTGGGAACCGCCTCCCCCAATTAATGGGGAGGGGCTTCTTTACTGGCCGGGGGATTTATTTCCCCCGGATTTTGGCTATCCGGCCGGCCAGCTGGCCGGCCGGTTTTCTCCAACGGGACCGGAAATTCCGGTCCCCCCCTCAGCTTCCGACGCCGGCGGCCCGGCCGCCGGTCTCCTCTTCCCTCGCGGCCCGGAACCGGCCGCGGTCTCCTCGTCTCGCCGCGGCCCGGAACCGGCCGCAGCGTTAGTAATCCGGCGCGGTGCGACGGCACCGCGCCCCTTCACCGTGCTTGATAAACATTCAACGCGGCGCGACGGCGTCGCGTTCTTGTTGTTCCTCCCAAGGTGCGCGCGCGACGGCATCGCGTGAGATATTTGCATGTTCAACCGCGTGGTGCGACGGCACCACGCCATTTGCTTTCTTCCGCAAAATAATTAAACAAGAACGATGGAGGGGGTTCGGCCGTGTTCGTGCGGTCCGGCCCCCTCACGTTAAAATAATAACGCAACTTTAAAACATTTTAAAAGTCTCATGCTTGACAAGCGAAATCCAAGATCAAGAAAAGGAATAAATAAAGAATGAAACAACAACCCCTACCTCGGGTATAAGTTCGAGGATTTGACTAAGTTCCCGGAAGACGATGTCGCGGAGGTCGGGCGTCGCGGAAGCCGTTCGTCAAATCCGATGACGAAGGAAAGCGTTCGAAGTGACACGTCGTGGGCGAAACTTGTACGCCGACGAAGATTGTCCGAGGAAGAAGTGGTGTCCCCTTTCGTTGACACGGTAAACGAAGAAGAGCGGAGCGGCGTTCTTCGTCGGAAATTGAGCGTTCCTCGTCAAGACTTGAGGAAAGTCAAATAATAAAGAAAAAAAACGAACTCAAGAATCTCTACCTCGATAGTCACACTCGATTCCTTTGACGTCGGAGGAAGAGTCGTTGTTGAAGGCGTTCGTCGCGGAAAACCGTCGCGGAAGAGATGACGCGGAAGAAGTTCTTCGTTGAAGAACGGCGTTCTTCGCGTTCTTCGTTGAGGTTTGAAGAAGAAGAGAAAGCTCTCAAATCCTCTCAAGAAATAAAGGGACTAACCAAAAACAATAAATTAAGCTCACTTAATTTATTAACACAACACAAACCTTTGAAATTCAAAAGTTTGAATTTCAAAACATTAATTAAACTCACTTATTAATGACATAAGTTATAACTTAAGTTTACAACATTAATTGTGAGTTGGGGAGGGTTAGAGAATATGAAGGGGTGGGGTTCGTGTGGGCCCCACCACCTCTTAACCTCCCAAGGGAAGTTGGGTTGTCACCCAACTTCCACCCCAAGGATAAAAACGCTTAAGGAAGATAAAAATAAAAATTGAAGTTAAATTTTTATTTTAACATTCACAATTTTATTTTTTTACAACTCCCCACGTGTAAACGCAACTTCGGGAAAGGTCTCCTTAAGCGAATATCGGCGCTGCGAGTTCATCGGTGCCCTCGGATTTCAATTCCGAGCACCGGATCAAAAGTTAGGAATTCCCGCTCGTTCGTTCACTGAACGTACCCGAGCCAAACTTCGGAACTTAATTCCGGGCACTCCGGGCCTCGGAATCAGGTGCCGTCTGAAACCGCGCTCTTGTAAAATTCTAAAGAAAATTAAGAAAAAATTTCCCTTGAATTTTACGGGTCTTTACATTACTCCCACCTCAGGGCTTTACGTCCCCGTAAAGCTTCAACTCACACTTAAGGGAAACAAAGTAGTACTGAGCACGCAACTGAGCTTTACGCTCCCATATGCTCACCTGAAGATCTCGTGCTACCCGAGAAGTACCCCAGAGGAAGCAACCGTTCACGTAGAACCTACTCCTGTCGATCCTCAATCTCGGTGGCTCCTCAAAAGCCTATGGATCAACTGTACGAGGAGTCGGACAGTCACGTGCCAGGTGCCCCTTTCCACCGCACGAGTAACAATGTCCGTTTCTGGCACGCCTGGCTCTGACCCCACCTCGGGTGCCCCGCACCACCGGTCCTAAAACCCGAGATCGCCCAACTGCTCGTCTGGTCCTCCTGGACCTCTGCATCATCTGTCTACTGCCCACAGATGACTCGGCTTCTGATCGAAAAACACGCGGCAAAGGCAGAATCTCTTGTACACGCTCGGGGTGTAGAGATACTGGCACAAACTCCACCCTGAAGAAGGTCTCGAAGTCTTCCCATGCGAAGTTCATCTCATCGCAAAACTGAAACAAGTGGCTCCACCACCTACCTGCTGCTGCCCGAAGGAGGCTGGTAGCAAAGATCACCATGAAGTCTGCCGGCGTCCCCACTAGCCTGAAGACTCTCACCACAGCCTCCAGCCAAACCTCAGCCGCCTGCGGGTCCGTCTCTCCCCGGAACCTGGGTGGCCTCTGGCGCTGGAACTCGTGCAGCGCGCTCAAGCGTCGTGCATCGCCTACTGCTGGGGCTGGTGGCATCGGTGGCCCAACGTATGGTAGTACCGCTGGTGCCTCCGCTGGTGCCTCAACTGCAAGAGGGCCATGTACCGAAGCCTCGCCGCTCGACAGACTGTCAGCACGCTCATCCTTCCGGGCTCTAGCTGGTCGTCTGAGAAAAGACATCCTGAAAGAAACAACGTAACACGATCAAACGATTATACCTGGTGAGCTAACCTGGTTTGAGCTGTTTTAAGGGGGAAAACTTTTGAAAACATACACGCAATCAGTGTTTTCGTGCACAAAGTCGGAAATCAGTTGTCAGGGTCCTGGTGTATGGATACATCGGCCGCCCGCACCATCACTGGACTCCCTGAACTGAAAACCACACTCGGTACTCTCAACACTATTGCTTCACAGAAAGAAACATCAGAGTTATAAGTTCTGCGGTAGAACCGAACTCCTCTGATACCAATTTGTCACGACCCGTCCTCGGGACCCGTGCCGTGACTACCCCAAGCCCGCCTTCCATAGGCCAGGGGTTGGCGACTAGCACCAAAGGCGTAAAATCCCGATAACTGGGAAGGCATTGCCTTTATAAAGAAAACAAGCACCACAGAGTACAAGCGGAAGTAAAACACTAAGTACAAAAAGAAGAGCTGAAAAGTAAAAGGGGCCGGAAATACAAGCCCAACTGTAAAGTACAACTCGAAAGGGAAAACAGCGACTGAAAAGTAAAGCTGCTACGCTGAGATGTCCACTAGAAATCCCACCTGAAGGGTGGGTACAGATAGCTCTTCTGCTCCTCGGGTCCCGCCGTATGCTCCAAGTATGACCCGCCCAGTGGTCTGCCTCTGGGTACCGCCTCGTCGTATAGTCCACCTCCAGGTACCGTCCAATCCTCGAACACTCGGCCTCTGCCAGTACTGGCCGTCGTCTGCAACCAACACAACGAGGTGCGGGCATAGCCCGTGCAGGGGTGAGTATAACGATACTCAGTAGGGACCCCGAGACCCTCAAGGTCTCACTAAAACCAACAAGGATAAACACAAGAAGATCTCAACAGATAAACCCTACTTAGGTATATGCCCATACATATACCTAAGTTATCAAGTAACCCATCTCAATCATGAGGAAACACAAGGATTGTGAAATCGACGGATAACCACTACCCGGGTATATGCCCATACATATACCAAAGTTAGCAAGTGACCCATCTCAATCATGAAGTAAACACAAGGTCAAAAGACTCAGCTCAAACCAGGATTTTCATTATCGAAACCGTAACTGCTGAAGAGCTCCGTCTCTAGAGTGTACAGTGGTCCTGTCACGTCTCCGAGGTACTGCTCACTAACCTAAGACTGCTGAGGTACTCCTCCTGTCGAGTACTGCGGGTTTGCGGCCAACTACCTGGCGCTCCGTCCGCTGAGGGTCTGTCGCCAAATACCGGGCGCTACCCAGATAGCCTACTGAGGTACTCCTCCTGTCGAGTACCGCGGGTTTGCGGCCAACTACCTGGCACTCCGTCCGCCGTGGGTCTGCTACCAACTACTGGGCGCTCCGTCCACTGGGCTAGTCGACTCACTTCAAGTCGAGTCGGTCAAGCAGTCGTCAGGTCTCAGCCGGCTACACGGTCTCCGTACTCTGCACGCTCGTCTCCGGGAGGATCCGCTCCACGAGCTACTGGTCGATACTCCAAGTATCTCAAAGTCCCACGAAGAAGTGTCTCAAAGGTCCGTCTCGTCACAGGGGTCTCAACGCAACAGACGGCGCGTCGATCGGACGCCCGGTCTGTGAGTTATTAGCCTTTTCGTCCCAGGGGCCCGGTTGGTTTCGAGAGCGAAACCAATCCCGGCTGTATCTCAACTGTACCCCGAACTCCCATAGGGTAAACTCAAAGGGACCGTTACTCAACGTAACCACCAACGCTGCTGACGGCTCGTCAAGCGGACGTCCTGTCTGAAAGATATCAGCTTTCCCGTTCCAGGGGCCCGGTTGGATTTCGGGTACAATCCAACCCGGCCATACTCCGACTGTATCCAAAACTCGGGCGGAGTATGTCAAAAGTTCCGTCTCATCAAGAGGAAGTCAACGAAACAGACGGCGCGTCAATCGGACGTTCGTGGCTCAAGATATGAGCGTTTCCGCACCGAAGGCCCGGTTGGTTTCGTGAACGAACCAACCCGGCCGAACTCAAAGTAACCCGAAACCCTGAGTGCGATATACCGAAACGACCGTCTCGATCCAAGGATCGCGTTGCCACTGACGGTTCGTCGATCGGAGGTCTGAGGCTCAAGTTATGAGCCAAAAACCAAGTCTGGTTCGAAACGGGGGGTCCGGGTCCGGGCCGACCAGCCCGACCCCCCCCTGGGCGGCGCGGGGGCCGGCGCGGCGGCGGCGGGCGGCGGCCGGCGGCGGCGGCAGCGGCCCGCGGCGGCGGCGCCTGGCGCCGCACGAGGTGGCACGCGGGGGATTCAATCCCCCGCTTCTTCAAAGTCGGCGCGGCATAGCCGCGCCGTTTTAGTCAATCAACGGCCCCCCTTTGGGGCCCGCTTTGAAGAGGGTCCGGGGGAGCCGCCTGCCCCCCCTCTTGGGAACCGCCTCCCCCAATTAATTGGGAGGGGCTTCTTTACTGGCCGGGGGATTTATTTCCCCCGGATTTTGGCTATCCGGCCGGCCAGCTGGCCGGCCGGTTTTCTCCAACCGGACCGGAATTTCCGGTCCCCCCCTCGGCTTCCGATGCCGGCGGCCCGGCCGCCGGTCTCCTCTTCCGCCGCGGCCCGGAACCGGCCGCGGTCTCCTCGTCTCGCCGCGGCCCGGAACCGGCCGCGGCGTTAGTAATCCGGCGCGGTGCGACGGCACCGCGCCCCTTCACCGTGCTTGATAAACATTCAACGCGGCGCGACGGCGTCGCGTTCTTGTTGTTCCTCCCAAGGTGCGCGCGCGACGGCATCGCGTGAGATATTTGCATGTTCAACCGCGTGGTGCGACGGCACCACGCCATTTGCTTTCTTCCGCAAAATAATTAAACAAGAACGATGGAGGGGGTTCGGCCGTGTTCGTGCGGTCCGGCCCCCTCACGTTAAAATAATAACGCAACTTTAAAACATTTTAAAAGTCTCATGCTTGACAAGCGAAATCCAGGATCAAGAAAAGGAATAAATAAAGAATGAAACAACAACCCCTACCTCGGGTATAAGTTCGAGGATTTGACTAAGTTCCCGGAAGACGACGTCGCGGAGGTCGGGCGTCGCGGAAGCCGTTCGTCAAATCCGATGACGAAGGAAAGCGTTCGAAGTGACACGTCGTGGGCGAAACTTGTACGCCGACGAAGATTGTCCGAGGAAGAAGTGGTGTCCCCTTTCGTTGACACGGTAAACGAAGAAGAGCGGAGCGGCGTTCTTCGTCGGAAATTGAGTGTTCCTCGTCAAGACTTGAGGAAAGTCAAATAATAAAGAAAAAAAACGAACTCAAGAATCTCTACCTCGATAGTCGCACTCGATTCCTTTGACGTCGGAGGAAGAGTCGTTGTTGAAGGCGTTCGTCGCGGAAAACCGTCGCGGAAGAGATGACGCGGAAGAAGTTCTTCGTTGAAGAACGGCGTTCTTCGCGTTCTTCGTTGAGGTTTGAAGAAGAAGAGAAAGCTCTCAAATCCTCTCAAGAAATAAAGGGACTAACCAAAAACAATAAATTAAGCTCACTTAATTTATTAACACAACACAAACCTTTGAAATTCAAAAGTTTGAATTTCAAAACATTAATTAAACTCACTTATTAATGACATAAGTTATAACTTAAGTTTACAACATTAATTGTGAGTTGGGGAGGGTTAGAGAATATGAAGGGGTGGGGTTCGTGTGGGCCCCACCACCTCTTAACCTCCCAAGGGAAGTTGGGTTGTCACCCAACTTCCACCCCAAGGATAAAAACGCTTAAGGAAGATAAAAATAAAAATTGAAGTTAAATTTTTATTTTAACATTCACAATTTTATTTTTTTACAACTCCCCACGTGTAAACGCAACTTCGGGAAAGGTCTCCTTAAGCGAATATCGGCGCTGCGAGTTCATCGGTGCCCTCGGATTTCAATTCCGAGCACCGGATCAAAAGTTAGGAATTCCCGCTCGTTCGTTCACTGAACGTACCCGAGCCAAACTTCGGAACTTAATTCCGGGCACTCCGGGCCTCGGAATCAGGTGCCGTCTGAAACCGCGCTCTTGTAAAATTCTAAAGAAAATTAAGAAAAAATTTCCCTTGAATTTTACGGGTCTTTACACATATACCTTTCATAAACTTTTTATGACTACTTACTATAAACACGTTTGTTTTGGACATCTGATTTAAAATTATTCGGTATAAACTGATCTAGTATGGCCATCTGATTTTTCTAATTTTATATGTTAATTAATCGAGGGGATACATATAATTGGTCCCCAACCATGTTTGAATTTCCAATTAATTCCCCATATATAAAATTATTTATTTAATTCATGAAAAATGTAACTTTTCAATAAATATCTATCTTTAGTAAATGGTGAAAATTTGTCTTTATTTACCCTGTTGATCAAATGAATTTTAAAGTGTACGTTGTATGTAAAAATTGTGTAATGTTTTGGAAATAATCAAATCCATAGTAAAATAATTTTGATATTTAATATAAATTTAATGTACAATGAACAACTGTCATTGAAAATTGATTGTTTTTAGAGGATGTTTACAATCACAATGTAATGAGATATCGTACAATAATATTTACCACTAGTTAATTTTCATGAAGAATCCACTTGGAAGATATAATTCAAATTTAAATATTAATTACCAAAAATTATTATTGAATAATTATATTAAATTTAATATTCAATATATATATATATACATATATATAATAAATGAGAAATTACATTCGTAACATTATAATATGCCTCCATGAATGGATTTTGAGATTAATACCCTTACCTTGTCATTATTTTTTGTATAAAATGATTTAAACTATTGTATAGTGGTTTTAAAAATGTAATTGACTTATTCAATAACCATCTTAATATTTATAATATCCTATTTGATCATATTATAACATCATATCCCCATTTCATTAACAATCTTTCATTATATTCATTTATTTTCAAATGTTTATTTTCTCATTCATAATTTTTCAAGAAAATTTTGAATCTTGTAAAAATTATATAGTCAAATAATCTCCATAGTAATAATATTGAAATAATTATCATAATTATACATAAATAAAACATTGATGACCAGTCCTGAAAGAATTTTTTCAGAAATGGACTACGTAGTGATCATGGAGATGGTAGGTCGTATGTACGCATGAGTAACTTTTCCACGTCAAAGATCTTTTTGGAACAACAGTAATTAATATCTAGTAATTATATAATGATAATTATATCATAAATAACCTATTATTATTTTAAATATACATATATTGTTCATCCATATGGGGTGGTGATGAAAAGGGAGTCACGTCACTTTTCAAAGGCAATAGACGACACTTTCATAAACATTATTATCATCTTTAAGTGAGAGAAATGGTTATAAATGAAATAATATATTATATTAATATAATGATAAATATTTCATTAATATATTCAAAATATAATTTATAACACATACAGTAATTAAACTTATCCAAAATACATTCCATGTAAATAATTAGTGAAATATTAATAACATCGCTTTGCGAGGTAGTACCACCATACCAAAGAGCGACGTTATCATATCCCATAAAAAATGGAAAATAAAAAAATTCTTATAAAATATAATCACTTCATACATATATTAATGTTAAAAATTTCATCTACATAAATTATATCCATCAAAATACCGAACCTTGAGAGGAGGTAATGGAAAAAATGAATGACATCGGTTCGCAATGTGGTGGTCCTCTAAAAACATGAATGATGATTTTAGAACCCATATGATTGAAGTTGGGATGGTTTTAGGTCATTAAAATAAAAATATATATTTATATGGGAGGTAAAAATTTTATTTTATCATCATGGTTTAATATGAATTGAATGAGTTTGAGGATTAATTATAATAAAAACTCTTTTTTAAGAACATTACCTCTTCTTTTGGAAACATCCTTAGGTTTGAACAAAAATCCATCATATGATGGATTTCTGACCAAAATAAGTCACTAAAAATGAGGTTATGTAATTATTTATTTTATTTTTATAGGTATTGGATTACCCAAAATGGTTTTAATATGTAATGTATTGTATATAGGGGAGTCCTTCTATAAGCGAGTTTAGTGGAATAGATGTAATTTTTGATAAAGAAATTGTGTACCAAATATTTTTACAATCCAAAACGGTCTATAATAGATTATTATTGGGATATATACATTATAGGGTTGAAATATTTCTATAAAATATATCATAAAAAATTGTTTAGGTCAATTGAATCCTTATATTTCTAGCTTAGTCCCAGGTAAATGCATTTTAACCTTCACTATGGTAAATAATTTTTACGTTTTCCCTATTCATTTAGAAAAAAATAAGTTGAAATTATTAGATAATATAAATTATTATTATCCCAAATATGGAATCCATTTACCAAATTATATTCATTGATGTTGAAAATTTTATTTCATATTTATTTTACAAACATGCCGAGAATGCTGGTTTTTAAAGAGAAAATGTTCAAATATTTATGATGTTTTTATATCAATATTCAATTTTAATTGTTTTAAATGAACTAAATTGAAAAAATAGATATATAATTGAGAATATTTTACTTTATAAACAATAAAAAATATAATTTAACAATATAAATAATGTAAACAAAAACAAAAGTTTCAATAAAAATTCATTATTTTTCAGTATTCATTAAAACAATGAACATTTTTAGAAAAATAATAAAAATTTACACTTATATAATTATGATAAAAATATTTAGAAAAGTAATTATATTTCATCCAATAAAAATTTTAACTTATTTTAAAATTAATTTGAAATTATGTTAGAAAATTTTGATTAACACGTCTCTTAGAAAAATTACAATTTTACTAAAAATAATTTTTTCCTTTTAAATGACTCTTATTTAATTTATAATCAATATATAACCCTAATAATAATGGTTTAGATATAAAAATTCATAATTTATAGAATAATAGATAGGTTATAATGGTCATGTTTAAGTAATTTTTTAGCATATTAATTTCGTTTAAACCCGGTGTTTTGTGCATTGAATGTTATCAAAGAGATTTATTAAAAAGGAAATAAAAAATAATGTATTGGGGAGTTAAATTATTCCCCACTAAAAAATATTAAACCATTAAATTTCATGAATATTACCATTTTTAAATATGATTGTTATTATTCTACATAATATCATATGGTTCCCTTGTTTCGTCCTCTATTTTGTGATTCCTCCAATGTAACATTACTAGAGGAGTTATCCTATTCCTCAACACTTTCTCTCTTTTGTCATGAATATGTATGGATTCTTTAGAGTAAGATAAATATGGTTCCAATTTTATTTCAACTCAGGTGATAACAAGTGTTGGTTCTATCATTCTCTTCCTTAACAATTATATATGGAACACATCCTGAACATTTGATTGATATGGATGCATTTCAAAATGATATGAAAAACATAAAATTAATTCATGGATCTAAATGGGACTGATATACCTAGGGATCAATTTCCTTTTATGATGGTACCTTAGAGCACCCTTCCATTGAGATACATTTGTGAAAAAAATCTTCAACTTGGAATTCCAAATCTTTCAACTTATTATTGGAATAATTATTTTCCCTTATTTTATCAACATTAATGTGAGCCTAAATAGCCTTTCCCTTTATTTTTGTATCTTAAATATGTTCTAGGACAAAGTTTCCATTCACCAACATAATCAAAAAATGTTGGGTAATGAAATTTCTTGACATATAATTAAATATATAGTGCAATTTGAAAATAGTAATATAAAATATTGTAATATGAAAACTATATGAACGGAAAATAAGGATCCAACATACCATTAATGTTTCCGAAAAAACCTTGGTCAACCAAACCATACACCTGAGCTGGCTTTCACATGGTTTGGTGATGCAAGATTTCAGAACAAGATCTTATATATAATAACATAGGAAATCAAACTATAGTACTAATATGAATAAAAAGTAGAAAAAGATATATATACAATCCAAGACAAACCTATAAAACTCTAAAGTTTGAATAAAGTTAGACCAACAACTCTCTATATGATCGAAAATCACCTCTAATCCCCCCTACAAAAATGTTAAGTATTAATGGGAAAATGTGCTATGAGATACCCTTTCCATTACATGTATCCCGCAATAGAATATCTAGAACCACTAAATGGAAAATTGAAGGATGTGAGAATAAATCCTAGTAGCATACCACCAGAGATTCTATACAAGGTCTACTAACATGTATGAAATAGTTATATATTTTAAAACAAAAAAAAGTTTTATAGAGAATTTTCATAAATCCTTTTCATTTAAAAAACATATTTTATTTTGTTTCTATAAAAACCTTTCATATTATCAAACCAAAAATATGAAAATTAGAAGTGGTTTAAAAAATAATCATATCAATTCATTGAGAGTTAATGAATTAAACATATATCCATTAAATTAAATATCTAGTGAAGCTATGTGATATAACCTCATATAAAACCTGTGGGAAATAATCCATGATTAAAGAAATCATGCACTAAATAATAATCAATGGAAAATGACCTAGTATAGGTCCCGATACTATGGGAAAATGTGTACTAGACACTCAAGAGACCAATGAAATATAACTATAAATCCATATAATATAGAGTACCACCATAGTCTAACAATATCAAAACATTTACGTCATAGTGGTTCCTTAAACACTAAGGCTACCCGTTTATCATTCCATATGCACACAAGGTTATCAATGATCTAATTGTAAAAGAAATTCCATACCATGATCACACTTCTAAAAAACACTTTCAAAGAAAATCCAATCAACTTAAATATTTTAAAACCCATTTCCAAATCAAGAAAATCCATTTTAAATGAAAAATCCCAGTCAAAATATTTTCCATTATAATAAATTATTTAAAAACACATATCACTTTAAATAAATGAACATCCCAAAGGAATCTACCAAGAACAATAAGAAATTATTATACAAATTCATTGTATAGAAACACATAAATCAAACTCTTGTAGACCCAGATGAATTAAACAATGATGATTTCAAACTATGATAAATGAGTTTGAATGAAAATGAATACAATGAAACTAATATGGATCAATAGAAAAAACAATCCTATCACAAATTAAAACTAAACTGCTGCCAAAACTACAGTCTTAACCACAACAAACGACGAACCAGAAGAAATAGTTAGCTAGGGAAATTAACTGCAATGACAAGAATGATCAATCTCCAAACAAAACAATCCCAAAGGATTAGAGGTCTCCAAAATCACCCTTGAGATATTCTTAGTCGAGAGAGAGATAGGATGAAAACTAATGAAATTAAAATTATCTATGTAGGACCTTAAAATCCCAACTCTTTATGATTACATGGTGTATAATTCAATCACACGCCATGTAATCCATGAAGCACATCTATGTTGAAGCACCCATTGCAATTTGATTAAAAACCTAATTTTTGACACTATATATCCTGAACCTAGTACAAAGCATGTAAACCCTTCATTTACAAATCCTTTTTCATGGAATATTTTTTGTGAACATTACATATTGTGAAATATCTTCTCATATTCTGTAATTGACCAACTATCTATAGAAAATGTAAGTGTAGTTAGAAAAATGCATATAAACCACTTAGGAAATTTTTGGAACTTGGGAAGAGTACTACTATGTTTTTGGCAGATCTATACCTTGACACCATTAATTAAAACAAACATACATCCATCAATAGTAGGTAATTTTTCTCATAAAAGAATTTTGAGACCTTAAATTCCTAAAAATCCACACACAATTGGATGATTAAAAAATAATAAGGGAGTACTTGAAAATCATAATGGGGTGTTATAATATCCCTACCATAAATAACTTCTACCCTCATAAAGCCCTAATATTCCTAGACTCTGAAAATAGTGACGACCACTACTACCTCATAAATAATTCCCTCTCTCACATCTCTTTTTTATTCGGTCCATAATTACATAGAAAATTAACCATAGAAATATGCATACCACGATGAACAGTCTCTTGGAGATCTATAATTTGAACTGGATGCTATACCAAAGTGGTGTTGGTCTCAAGACCAATATCGTTGCATAAAATCATATTATAAGGATCTGGAATATACCTCCTCAATTGGGAAACATGAAACACATAATGGATAAATGTCAAACCTGATTGTAAGTCCAATAGAAAGGCCACCATCCCCATTTCTCCATTGATCTCATAGGGGCCCACAAACCTCAGTTCTTACTTACCCTGATTACCCAAATGATGATGTCCCTAGAAAGGTGAATGTCTCAGATAAACCCAATCATAAACCTCAAACTATATTAGATGAAAATGAAAATCTCCATAATATTTTTTATGATTGTATGTTGTGATCAATATATTCTAGATAAATTGCATAATATATGTTATCTCTTGTATGAGAAACGAAAAAACCATGGACAGCTCTCACAACATAACCATGAACAATGTAGATCTAAATAGACCCCCATAAAAATCCTCAAAGGGCGAATTCTTAATTGAATAATGGTAACTATTTTCATATTAAAACATGACCAGAGGAATATTATTATCCCAATATTCTCAATAAGATGCACACAATCTTGGACTATATCATCAAGAAAGTAGATATTCTTCTCTATATGTCCATACTTTAGTGGATTAAAAGACATGCACAATAACATATGGGAATACATGGCCTCCTACATAACATTCTAGAACCTATACATAATCCATAGGTCCTTAGAAGATTAAAATTCATTTCTAACCCCATGAAGTCTCATAATATCTGAGACATAGAAGTTCCCAAGTTGTTCCACATTCATCATCTACTTGAATGGGAGGAAATGTGTTTATTTCATTGGTTTCTAAATGATCACCGAAATTACATCCATTATACTTGGATTCAATCAAAAAACATTGATGAAGCACATGGAAATATTATCCCACTTCTATACTGAAATGGGTTCTCAATAAAAAAAGGTCTCAAGGGTTCCTCTTTAATTATCGAACAAGCAAGACGTCGTGATTTAAAAAATTAAAATGACTTTATGATATTTTCTCACTAATACAGATGTCTCATGTCTTGGTACATAATGGTATCCCATAGGGTTCATGGACAAAAAATACTAGAGTACACTATACAAAAAAATTCCTCAGGGAAAACAGAACAACCAACCCACCATGGATGCACAAGGCACCACTTGGAAACTGAGACCACTCACCAGAGGTCTCCACATCCTAATGTCATTCAATAAATATTCAACACTATGTTTCTATAACATTATCAAGAAAAACTCTCATGTCCAAAGAAGAGTTATCTTCCATTGAACCCAAGAATACTTATCCACTGAAATCTTCTACTCAGAAGCTCATATTAGTAAAAAAACTCATCAGAGACCACTGCCCAACTGAATCCTTCATGTCTACAGTGCATAAATTTCTACTCAATGAATCAAAAACATCATTTCCATTCTTATGAGTGTATACAATATTAGAATAGAAAATTTGATGATATTATTCTGAACATATCTATTACATGTTTAGATCCATCTGATAGGAAATATATTTCAGGATCTTATGATCAAAATACATTATATACCAATCCCCAAAGAGATAGTGACAAAAAATTTAGAGTATATACATAACATACACAGACTCAATATAATGGATATGGTATTTCTTCACATAATGGAGTAATTTTCATGATCCATAAGACACCACCAGTTTTCTCTTCAAAAGGAAACATCCAAAATTGGAATAAGAAGTATCGTCGAAAATATCATATCCCAAACCCAGTTCAAAAAATTTAAAAATTATTTCTGAAATCAAACTCACCATCCACTCCTCAAAAGATATATGACAGTTTTCATTCCACTCAAACATTATACACTTACAGGTTAATGAATTCATCAAATATGAAGTCTTATAGAAATCCTAAAGAACCCGCCTATAATAACCATACAATCCCAAGAAGATTTGGATATAAATTATATTTTTAGGATAATCCAAGAACATAAATTTCCATTTATTCTCATGATCCATAGGGAAACCTCTCTCGTATTTCACATGACATATAAATTACACTTTATGGATCCAAAACGCACATTTGGAATGATTTTAATATAGGAGATGTTCCTTAATGGTTATAGGAATGAAATAAAAATGTATCATGTTTTAATAATAGGTGTAAGAGTACACCGAAATATCATAAGTGAACACAACAATAATGGAGTCCAAGAAATGATGAAAAATATGGTTCATTAAATGTGTAAGAACCAAATGAGTGTTTGTATAACTGAATGTAATTACCAAAAACTTAATAATCCCATATTGCCTCTTAAACGCTGCCTTGGATATATCCACCTCTCGATCCCTCAAGTGATGGTACCCTAACTGTAGAACAATATTGGAAAACATACATGACCCTCTAATAACATAAAAATATCATCAATCCTTGTCAAAGTGTATTTTTTCTTAATAGTCACCCGATTTTACTACTGATTGTCAATACATAGTCTGAGGATCCCATATTCACGTTTATAAAAGAGGATAGGATATTCCAATAATGACACATAGTGTTTAATAAATCATTTAGCTCTATATTCTCAAGATGGAACTTAAGTTCCCCCAACTATGCAGGTTCCATTTGAAAATATGGCCTAGAAATCGGCATCACACTAGGGGTAGGTAAATAGTGAACCTGACCTCACTCTGGAGAGGTAAACCAAAAAACTAATCTTGAAAGACCTAGTGGTACACACTCACTGTTGTAGGAAGTCTACCCTTTAAAAGGGAAAACTACATAAAGAAAAATCATTCGAAACATGAATGTGAATAGTTCGACATAGGAATGATTAGACTTGACCTTCTTGATCAAGAGACCCAATCACACTAAAAAAATTAATGACCCCATCGGTAGATAAGAACTATATCATATTGTGATAAAAATATTTGGTCATTTACTCTAATAATCCCATCCATAAAGATAATTAAGTTGAATATGTCAAGATATATATACCAGAATTCCCATTCTACCTCAATGTTGGATATCATCAAACGATATGTATGCCTCTTGAAACCTTGTTCATACCTCATTCCCAATGGGGTAGAAGGATACAATAATTATAGGGTATGTTTTGAATGAAATCTAAACACATCATCTAACATTGAATATATAATATAATTAGTTGGAGATGTATCAAATAGATATATAACCATAAATGATGAAATAAACACTGCACCACTAATAGTATATTCCCCTACCTTAGATTTCTCTTGCACATACTCATTAAGAAAAATATGATTGGTATTATCCCCATGAATTACCCCTATCCTTGAGGATATTACCCAACACTATTATAATCATTGGTACGAATAATCAGACCATGGGTGAGAGTAGACCCTTCCATACAACCTTAGGATATCCTTTAATGGAAAAATAAAGATGTCGTGATAATCCACAAGAATGAAAGGACCTATGAGACTTCGTACAGTTTGGCCTAGTAGGAACTGATCCCCAAAAATGATATCAAACATCATACCTATGATACCAATTTTTAATAGACAATCTCAGTTCAACCAAACCATACACCCACGATGGCCATCATAGGGTGAGGTGAAGCAAGAAAGTTGAATATGGTATTGTGTATAACAAAACATGAGATACAACCTATGTAATATGAGGAATAAAATGATATGAACATATACATACAATCCCATAAAATTAGGATAAACCAAAATTTATAGATAAAGTGAGACTAAAAAGTCTCCATGACACTGATTGTGACCTCCAAAAAACCAAGTTTTGAAGGAAAAGTCCAATGGAGAATCTGACATTATACAAAATTCCCCTTACTTTTCATGTATCCAAGAATATAACTATGAGAAAAAACCCAAGTTGGATACCACAATGGTGTCTATACAATTTCTAATAATAATAATACAATTGTTATTTCTTTTAAAATGAAAAAAATTGAAAAAAATTCCATAAATCGAATTCATTTGTAAATAATATTATCTTTTATTTATATAAATGACTTCCATTTTCTCAAAATATAAATATGAAAAGTATAAGTGATATAAATAAGAATAATATCCATGAATCAGTGTTATTAATGTGAAAAAATATATACAAAATAATCAATCATGAAAAGATATTTGACACAACCTCTTTTAAAACATTTCATAAAAAAATCAATGATTAAAACAACCATGTTATAAATTATCATTTATTAAAAAGAACCTCATATGCAGCCCAAGCCTATGGATTATTTCATACAAGAAACCAAAGATCGTAAATAGGAAAAATAATTGTATCCAACAAATATCAAGTCTTTCCACATGCTATCAATATCATAAAGTTTACCTCCATGTGGTTTTACGCACATTAAGGCTACCCATATCTCATTCCCAATGTACTCAAGGTTCCCAATGTTTCAATTGTAGAAATAAATTTTCAAAACTATTTTTTACAATTTTATAAAAATTTTCTAGTCCATTAAAATCTACTTATGTGTTTGAAATCCCATTTCCAAATCAAGAAAACCCTTTAACGAAGAAAAAACCCTAACGAAGTTTTTTCATTTTCTTTCAATCCCCTAAAAACACACATAACATAAAATCAATTAATAACCCAAAGGAATTTACCATGAAAAAAATAAATTCATTTCATTAAACGATTTTATATAAAACCCTACCTCAAAATGGTATAAACCTAGATACCTTCAATAATGGTGGTTGGAAACCATGAGAATAGCCTTAAAAATACAAGGCATTCCATGAAAATGAAATGGATCGATAGAAATCACTATTTGATCAAAAATCCAAGCACAGCGACAACCAAAACCAAAATCACAACTAAATAAAAAGAAGAAAAGAAAGGAATAAATACCTTTAGAAATGAACGACAACAACAATAATGATCAATCATTAAATGAAACCACCCCAATGGGTCAGAAGTCTATAAACTCACCTATGATAGAATATAGTTCAATATGTAGAAGGGCTGAAAATGAATGAAAAAGAAATAAGCCATGGAGAACCCTAAAATCTTAACTCATGAGGATTACATTGTGTTAAATACCATTACATGTATTATATTCGATATAGCTCTAGTATGATGAAAAATCTATCATTTTCTTATTAAAAACATGATTCTCTACAATACACGACATAAAATCAGTACACATCAAGTAAAATCTTCATTCCCGTAACATTTTTCATGACATATACATGGTGATCATTACATGTATTTTAATACCTTTACATGGTGTGAAATCACCCAAAATACTACAAAAACTGTAGGTTTATATAGAAAAACTCAATTACCACACTCTGCACATTCTCTAAGCATGGGATGAACACTACTATACCTTTTAAAAGTTTGTTCCTAGACTCCATTAATTAAAAAAACATACATCCATGTTATTTATGTTATTTCCCATATAAATGGCTCCCCATCACTAATAATCACATAAATGCACCTAAATAGAGACAATAAACAAAAAATAAAAAAAGTGTACCAAAAAAGAGTAACTGGTTGTGACATTGAATTTCAAGTGAGTATGGAATTAACATATTTTCAATTATTTTAATAATCCTTTTTTACTTCCAATCATTTTGAGGATTTTAATACTCTATTTAATTAATCTAAGTATCAAGATCCATATACATAATTTTCCTTAATTTTAATGAAGAATAAGGATCTTAATCAAACATCATTGAAAGAGATGCAACATGAAGTCTTACAACTTCATTAATGTAGTGCCTTGTGAGGTTCTCAAAAAATTAAATACTCTCTTAAAGAATTGAAATATGAATATTTAGTTAGGATATCAAAAATAAATCTTATTAGATCATTATTTCGATGAGTATTTTTTATTCCTATAACTGAGTCCATTGTAATGTCATTCCATTTCCACACAGGAATAAGGATAGGTTACATGACCCCAATAGTATATTTCATCAGAGATTTAAATAGTTGAAAACCCAAACATGCAGACACATAATTAGTAATTTTCCACATAATTTTATCACATAACAAATATTTCTTCAAATCCCTATACATATAATTTCTATCATGGTGTATAGAATTTTTTGAGCAATGAGAATAAACTAACAATTCCCCTTTTGTCATTGTCATATATGAAACACACCATATCATTCCAACATTCTGAACACCGTCTTCATATATGATTTATATTAATTTCCCATCATTCATATCATAAAATTTATTTTGAAAGATCTCATCATAAGATTGATTTTTTTTATCTTTTTTAATAAAGATGTTTTTAAATATTTTTGAAATATTTATGATGTATCTACATGCTTATTAATTCTTATACCCATTTTTAATATATCCATGAACATAGGATCTCTCTTAATCCTCATTTGGGTCATAATTGAATGATATTTCCTACCCAATGCATCATCTACTATATTTTCATTCCATTTTTTGTTGTGTATTGAGAAATCATAATCATTGAGTAACTCCAAAAATCAATTTGGTGTTATATTGATATCTTAATGTGAAAAGATGTATTTTATGAATTTATCATCCATGTATATCACACACATTTCACCATAGAGAAAATTTTTCCATATCATCAAAGAAAATATTTCAACTTATAACTCATGGTCATGTGTTAGATAGTTATGTTCATCAGTATTCAATTTCTTTGAGGTATATTCAATAAATTTATCATATTTATTTAGGAAATAACCAAGTACCTTGGTTCATGCATCACTATATATAAAAAACCCATCATTTCATGAGAGTATTTTCAAAATCAATGCATTTATAAATATTCCATTTAGTTAATAAAAAAATTCATCAAATTCATTTTTCCAAATAAACTGAACCCCTTTACATATAATATTAGATAATGTATTATCTAATCCTGATAAATTTGAAATGAATTTCTAATAGTATTCTACCAAACCAATGAAACTACATACCTCAGTTATGTTTATCGGTATACTCTATTCTCTAACTAAATTTATCTTTGTAGGATCAAATAATATTCCATCCTTATAGGAAATATGTAAATTAAAAAAACACCTTGAAAATATAAATTAAACATATTAAATTTCCCATATAACTCTTCCCTTAAAATAGTATCATGAATGATCCACAAAAGAGAATTAGGGTCATTATCTCTTTTTGAATAATACAATATATCTTCAATAAATAAAAAATCATCAAGATATTACTTGAATAAAATATACATTAGATCCATAAAAATAGAGGGTCTATTAGTCAATCCAACTAGAATTACTAGAATCTCATAATGTATATACCTCGATAGAAAATTTGTCTTCAAAATGTTTTCGAACTTTACTCAAATTTATTAATACCCATAATAAATATAAATCTTTCAATAATACCATGGTCTGTGATGTTGGTCAAATAAGTCATCATTTTGAGGTAGATGATTCATGTTCTTTATTGTAATATCATTGTTATCCCAATAACAAATGCACATCCACATGGATCCATCTTTACTATTAACAAACAAAATAGTGCCACCCTAAGGGGAAACACTAGGGATAATAAATATCTTATTACCCAAATACTATAATTTTTTCTTCAAAACATGTATTCCCATGGTGGAAAATCTATATGGAATCTTGGATAATATCCTTCAATGAAGGGTTAAATAAATATTGAAGTCAAAATCATGCTCCAAGGGAGGTCCAGATAATTCCTTAGTAAATACATTAATGTATTCATGTGAAATAGGAACATCCTCAATTTGAGTATTAACTTATATATCTATATAGTTTTTGTGATTATTCTCCAAGAATGTAATTATATAGAGAAATTGAAGGTGGATCAGGATTTGAATCAGACGATGAAGTCTCCACTCAAAATATTATTGATTCTAAGTCATCCTCTTAAATTGTAATTCACTTCTTCTTGTAATAAATATTTTCATTATATTTTTAAATACATTCCATTATAAGGATTATATAAAAATAAACCATAGGTATGTTAAAACATTCAGAAATTATATCACAATTATGCGTCATAATGGGGACTTCTGAACCGATCCTTTTTATTGTGAGACTTTCCTTATAAGTTTTAACTACAAACTCCCATATTAAATTAAAATGAAAATATCTCATTTTAATAGAAAACAATTGTTGATATAAAAGAGTGTCGATCCATAATAAAATAAATAATTGGATAAATTTGAATATTGGATTAAAGTCCCTACCACTCCATTATCTGGTTTTTCCATCTCATCTGTAGTGATCACATATGATTTTCCTTCTCCCCTTATCCTCTTCTATGGTTGATTCCGCTAATGATTTTGGAATTAATTTTCATAGTTACCCGTCCCTCGGTAATTTGAAAATTGAATAAAAGTGTTTCATTTCTTCCCTTTTCAGTCATTATCCAAGTTCCCATTTTCTCTTCACATATATTAATACTACCCATCCCATTAATTATTTCATGAGGTGATTCGTTCCAGAGCTCTCTTGAGGTGTATATGTCATTGATTCTATTCTTCTCCATAGACACATTCATTTTGTCATGTTTTTTGGATGACATCATCTTCTCTTTGTTACCCTTAAATTTATATTTTCTATATAACTTCTTATTTATTTTGATAGAACATTAATCTATTTCATCAAAGGATGAAAAAGTTTGAGAAACTGATTCCCTTTAGAGACTTTTATTAATCCCATCATTAAAGTAGATAATTTTGCATTACATTTTAAATTTTATATTAATATAATACCTAGATAACCTTTAAAATGTATCTTTATATTCCACATCACCATATTAGTCCTTTTACAATTAGATAAAGAATATTATCTTCATCTAAATTTGTTTCTCATGAAAGAAATATTTGTTCAAGAATATCTCCTAAAAATAGTTCCATTCTCTGAGTGTTATTTTAACTTCCTCCTCCGTATTGTAGATCTATAACCATCATTGATTAGATTCACCTTTGAGAAAATACACTAAAAGTGTAACCTTTTCCTTTTAATCACATCCCTAGGGAATAAATATCTTCTCCATAGACTTAATCAATTGCTTTACTGCCCTTGGATTATTAGTACTGCCATATTTTTTGGGATTCTATTTCATGAATGGATCCATAATAGGATAATAACATTGTGGAATAGGTTTCTCTATTTGTGTAAGGTGATTTTTCATAAACTTACTATGATTCCCTAAAATAGACACATTTTTATTAGTTCCAATACAACCTGTGTTGGATTCTTTAGTCAGGAAATCTCTACATTTTCAATGAGAAGCGATACCCCTCATCCTTTAAGGTTAAATATCTAATTAAATGTATATACTATATTATCTCCTAAAATTGTGATTTTAAAATAATATTTTATAATTAAATATATTTTCTAACACTTATCATAAAAGAAAATTTATGCATTGTTAATATCAAAATAATAAAATGGGTTTCATCATGGATATCATTATTTTTGAAATCATTAAATAGGTTTTTAATTAAAATGTGATTTTTCCTATGTATACCCCAATGAATGTCAAACTAGGTGCATAGTAAGTCCCATTATCATCCACCAGGTGATGATTGAGTCCATCCTAATGCAACCTTTTTGGATTTATTACCCCTAGATACCTCTATGAGAGAACCAATTCCATGTTTAGTATCCAATTAGGGATTTTTTTATTAATAACCACTTAATCTCTTCCTTACCAAAACATTAGAGTGATAATTAACAATTATCCTCAAAGAATATCATATAATTATATTCACTAATATCTATATTCATTAATCTTGTTCCCCAGGTTTTTTTTCTAATATTTATATGATACCAATTATAATGACTCAGACTCTAGTAGCTTAGAGCAAATGAATGATATATTACACTGGAATAGATTTAAAGGATAAATCCTTAAGGGATAATCAATTTTGATGTTTTAGAGAACCAAGTACATAAATGATACCCATTTTACATTGGAAATATAAATAAAACATAATACTTAAAAAAATAAAATGAAATTCTTCTTTGAAATATAATTCATATAATTTTTCTTTATATACATGGGAAATAAAAAAATAGAATGAGCTCAAATTCTTAGTAAGAGATATTTAAAATATAAGATGTAATGAATCCATAAGAATAATTAATATGGAATTTTAAATAACTAAACACTCATGAAATTTAAATAACATGACTATCATGATGGGAATGGCATAATTAATATTGAAAGGTAAATAACTGAAAATACATTCCATTTTATCCATAAACTGTGGATGAAATGCATTCAGATATTAAATCATGGAGAAAATATCATGGATTATAAGATAATTTAATTGATAATGAAGGGAATACACAATTATTGGATTTCATGTCTTAGGAACATGCTTACTCTACAATCAATACCATTCATAAGATGGTTTAAAACTATTGGGTACAAACTAATATTATTTTTCTAACTAATTTAAAACTACATGGTACAAGCTCATTCGGTTTCACTAACTGATTAGTCTCATGAAATCTATAGATGTATTGAAGGGATATATATAACCAGGACCACCCCTATCTTCATTTACAAATAATTCCTTACATATGTAATGTTTTTTTAATTCATGAACAATGTTCCCTATAAATAAATATTTTTATTTAGTAAAGGATATAGATTTACCAATATTTCCCCAATTAATCATATTACATTCATAGTATTCACCATATGTAAAAATGGTACATGTTTTAGCAAATAATCATATCTATTATTCATTAATATGTATGTTTCAAATAATTTTAATATCTATTGAAAATGTATTTGAATAAATTGATTGATTATAGTGAATGTTAACAATCAAAAAAGAATTTTGGGATTATAAAATAAATTTTACCACTTTGTAATTTTCATGTCAAATCCCCTTGGACTAAATAATTTAAATTAAAACATATAATATAATGTATTATCAATGAATAAATATAATACAAGTAAAATGGAAAATATATACATCACCAAAGTGAAATTACGTGCATAAAATTACAATATACCTTAATGATGAGAAATTAAGATTAAGTACCTTACCACACACTTCCTTTTGGTTGATATTTCCTTAAACACCTATATAGTTGTTATAAAAATATTAGTAATTATTATATAATCATATAAATAATTATAATATCATATATGATTCTTTTATATCATTTTATCATCATTTCATTAATAATAATTCAATATTATTATTGTTTTGGGTATTAATTGGCTTTTTTCTCATTTATTATTTTTCATGAAAGATCCAATTATTTTTCATACTATATAGTTATGTCATATAAAAAAATATTAATGATATAATAATCATATTTATAAGTCAATTATACTTTTAATATAAATCATGAATGGTGGTTTTGATAAATGAACTATGTTATGGTCGTGGAGATGGTAAGACGTATGTATGCATTAGTAACATTCCCATTTTTAACAATCATTATGAAATGGAGGTAGGTAATATTTAATTATTATACAACAATCATGATATTTTATAGACTATATTATATATATATATAATCCATGTTTTTTGGTTATGAAAATGCAGTCATATCGCTTTTTAAAGGTGGTAGTCCACAAATACATAAATGTTGTCATCACATTTAAGTGAATTAAATGGAAGGAATGAAAATTTTATATTTTACATGAATAATGAAAATTATTCCATAAAAATAATTATTAGGTCATGTATATATCATAAAATAATTTATATTATCTTTATTAACTTATAATTAATGATTTAGTGAAATATGTATCACATCACTTCAAGAGGTGGTAGTCCGCTATTCACATAACAAAAATTAATGTATCCCCTAAGGAATGGAATATAAAATGTAATATATGATGTAATAAGTACATAGGTTTATTTTTTCATAAATTTCTTATATATACTTTATATACATCATTATACCCAAACTTGAGTGTTCGTAATTGAAAAACAAATGACGTAAGTTTGCAAGGCATTATTCTGTCATACACACCAATGCTGATTTCATAAACCATTTGATAAAAATATGGATGGTTGTAGGTTATGAAATTAAAATAAAAAATATATTATTTTATTTAATACACCCAAATTATATTATCATCATTGTTTAATAATATATTATCTAGGTTAAGAAATAAATAATATAAAAACTCTTGTTGAATAACATTACTTATTTCTTCTATATCCTCCATAGATTTTCAACAAAACCCTTCCTAGGATGGATTTATGACCAAAAATAAGGCTTTTGGGATAAGTTTATTGAAGCATGTAATTTATTTGAGTATTAATTGGATAATCAAATTTGGTTTGACTGTGTGACGAATACAGGGGAGGTGGTGTTCTTTTATAAGTGAGTTGAGTGGGACACATTTTTTTTTTAATGGTTTACCCGCATTTTTCACATTCCACATGGGTCCAAAATTGAGTATACTTGAGACAAAGAAATTATAGGGTATAAATAGTGCTATAAAATAGAATTTAGACAACTGTTTAGGTCAGTTTTACCCATAACATTCTAGTTCAAAGCCTATTAAATCATTTTTACCTTCACCGAGATAAATAATTTTAACAATTCTCATTATTCATTTTGGTAAAAAAAAATAGTTGGAATAATTTTATATCATAAATTAATATGATTAAAAATAAATAATCAATTTTACCAATTTCACTTAAAATAAATGTCAATATTTAATTTAATATTAATCCCAGAGACATGGCAAGAAAGGGGGTTTTATAAGGGAAAATGATCAAATGATAAAAATATTTTTATATAAAAATTATATACGAATGTGGATTAAATTTACTAAATTTGATTAATATATATAAATAAAATAATGTTACATTAAAAACAATTCAAAATATAATTTAAATTTATAAATAACATAATTGATAAATTTTCCATTATAATTTAGTATTTTTCACCATTCATAAAAAATGTATCTTTTTTGAATAATCATAAAAAATCATCCTAAGATAATATTGATATTATGATTTAAGAAACGAATATTATTTGGAAATTTAATTTTCTAAATGTGTTAAAAAATTATTTTAGAATATGTTCATAGAGTCCAACTAAACCATCCTTCTAAAAACACATTCAGAAATGTTTTTAGACTATTTTTATGTTATATATAAATAATTGATAATAGTAATTCTCAAAATTAAGTAATTGTTATTTATACCTTTGAAAATAATTTCTAGGTTATAATTTTATTTTTAATATAATATTTTAAAATGATTAATTTATTTTAAACTTATTATTTCATGTTTCACAATTTATCAAAGAGATTTGTTTAAATTAAAATAAGTTGCAATATCTAAGGGTGTTACATAAATGACTAAGAAATACCTCCACTAACCAGGACTCAATATTCCAATTTAATGGTTAATTTTCTGTGTATATAGTATATAAAATAATATTTGATTCCTCTTCATTTCATTTAGGATCTATATGTTGGACATTCCTGGATCAGACTCCCCCAAATGGAACATTGGTTTCTAAATTATTTATGTCTCTAAATTTAATCCAAATTTAAAATTTTTAAATTTTTTAGGGATTTTATTAAATAAATTGGGATAAATGAAAAAATAATAGAGGGATAATCTTCTATGAACTCATGTGTCAAAATTCTGACACATGGTATATTTAAACAATGGGAAAAAATTTGGTTAAGATCAAGAAAAATCCACATTTCTTTCATCATTGGATAACATTGTTTCAACACATTAATATGCAATATTGTATATGGTTTAGTTTTATCTAATATATTCATGATGTATAGATGTACCTTATTTATCTTTTAAATTTTCCATGTTTTGTCTTCCAATCTACAGATCCCCGTTCCTCCTTAATAACTTGTTCGGAGAAATATAGATGAAAACCATTGTGCTACAATTCAAACATGTTTCTTATAAAAAACTCTAAAACCTCCTAAGAAATATTCTTCTAAACAATGGATTCTTTAGGTAAATTTGTGTTTTTAATATACCCCTTCAATATCTTTGTTTAACCTTAAAAAAGGATATATTCAATATAGATATACTAGTCTGAAATTATTTATTTCCCACACTAAATAAACCATTAAATGGACAATGAAATCAAAATAAAGTGGAAAATACATTTCTAATTTAAAATTTATTCAAACTATTTCCTTCTCAAAATTTTCCAAATAATATAGATCAATCAAATTTTTAAAAATTGAATTCAAAAAATAAAACACATTCATGATATTCATTCTTAAACAAATGGAAAAAATTCCTTGCAATTCGACCAATAAGAGTTATTTTAGCATGAAATTACAATCATGAGATTTCATTCCTATCAACTCTGAATCCCTTAATGACACAAAATATTTTACATTTTAATAATAACCCTTATGCACATTGATATCATAAAGACACTAAAAAATTTATAATTTTCTCTATCTGGGATAATTTTTAACATGTTAGTAAAAGGAATGTTATCCTTCCATCTGGAGTGGGATCTAACATCAAACATATTCCCATTGAGAGTATGTCCAATATTTCATTAAAACCATCTTCATTATTTCCTTTAATATCTACCAATGTTCTAATCATATTATCACAATTATTCTTCTACAATTGCATGAAATTGATGTTATGTTTGACATCATGACATCTCTAATATGGTAGCTTAAAATATATTGGAATTTTCTTCCAAATATTTCTATTATTTTCAAATTTAAGTTTCTTTCCAAATGTCACATCAAAGTTTTTCACCCTATCAAAATACTAATTTGGGAGAAAATGTTTTGGAAAAATGTAAACTTATTTGGAACTATTGAATGCTTTTTTCTTTTATAAGAGTGACTGGTGCATCTATTTGGTTTCTCTAAAATAATGAAATTGATAATATGAGGTTTATTTTTTGCAAATGAGACATACTTTATACCCCTTCACACTATATCCTGAACAATTTCCATATGTTGGGAAGTCATTTTTATTGAACATAATCCTTTCATGTAGTTGAAATCATTCCATTTTATAAGAATAATATACCCAAATATCATCCTCCCATAAGAGTTTTAAATCATTAACTAGTGGTGAGAAGAAAACATCAATATAATTTCAGGGATTTCTTGTTCTAGAGATCATTAAACTCAACCTGACATACTTTCTCTTCATTCAAAAATCAGAATATAAGTTGTAAATAACCAATATTATAGGCCATGATATATAAGTGATACTAAGGCTTTGATATGGATTCATAAAATCTATCCACAGTCTATATATGTGATTTATAACATCATTTATGAATGTCAAAAATAGATGATCAGTTTTCATCCACTTTGGAAAATCAGTCGGATGCCTTAATTTTCCATCACATATATTCTAATCTACTTGACATATTTAACTTTTCGAATCATGTGAATTTTAAAATAAAAATTTCAAATGGGGAATCATATAAAGATACCAAAATTCATTGGCAGGGGTCTCCCTAACTACTAAATCATCATTTAATTTTTTCTTCAACTAAAAACATGATTTCCAACATTTAGGAAACTCTGACAGAAGTTTGTATTCCTTCTTATATAGAACACATTAATTTGAGAATACATATATTTTTTGTCCCCTTTTCCCATAGGGAATATAATTATCTTCTTCTTATATTATAAATAATGATGATTATTATCTTAATGAACAATATCTTTCAATAATTGTATAAAATCATTAAAACCCCTATCACTCCAACCATGTATCTCGCTCAAGTTAATAAATGTTACCACCAATAATAAAACATTAAATTCCACACAACCCGGATATAATGGTTTTTCTTCAACACCATATATAAGATCAATAATTGGTTCATTTTCAATTTTCTATACTTCATGATGACGAATAATTTATTAAATTTTATCAGAGTCATCATCTTTTAAAGCATCATCATAAACATTTCCAAAATCCTAGTCAGTTTCACCAAGACAAATCGATGGTCTATATCATGGATTAAAACCTTGAAAAATTAAATGATATTTGATCTATCTTATTTTCAACTTCATTATATTTAAACATTTTAGGCATGTAAAAAAATGTGTCATTATTTTTAACATTATGTTTAGAAAAAACCAAAAAAAACATCAACACCTCCTTCATATTCATCACTAATTTCAAGAAACATAATCCAACATTTACATATTATTATCTATAAAACATATCAAAAATAAATATCTTTTCAAATTCTTATAGTATTGATAAAAGTGATAATAAATTATTCAAGTCAAACCGGGTTTAAATTTATATCAAAGATGCCATAATTTGATGGTAATAAAACATGGAAATTTAAAAAAATGCATGCCTACATGAATACTGTAATGATAAATTGTTGAAAATAATTTAATATAAGTTTAAACATAATTGATAAACCATAAAAGTAAATTCATTGAAGTAATTTACAAAATAAAATATAGTTCTAGTAATCTCTAATTTTTTTGTTTTCTTCTAAAGGAAATTAGATAAAATTTTAAATTGTATATTATTTACCAGAATCCAAATCAATTGGAATTTTCCATTTTTATTTTAATCATTATCATAGATGTTTTTAATATATTTTACTTCATGAAAAAAATAACATCTATTAGAAGAACCATTAATTCATAATTTAAAATAATAATATAGGATGATTTAAACAACACAATAATGAATTTTTTATGTGGAACATATATATATATATATAATATTATTTATTATTTATTCCTATTGAATTATGAAAATTATGAAGATATAATTATAAAATTTGAATTCTGTGGAAACATATTTTATTTGAATATACCACACTAATAACCGAAATATTAAATATTTTAGTCTACTTCATTTTATGCCATAAAAATCTAAATTTTGTGGGAAAAATTATTTTAGTGTGAACACCATCTGATTATTTTGTAATTAAATTAAAATATAGACTAGAAAAAACTACATGTGTCATGGGATAATCCTATAAATTTATTTATTAATGTAACCTAAAGTATGATTGGGGATAAAGAATTACTGAGGACAAACATTTACTGGGGATAAAGTATGGCTGGGGATAGGCAGCACATCAATCTTTATTATAAATTTACTAAATTGGTTAATTAGTCCAAATAGAATAACAAACTAACATATATATATTTGAAAATTTAATATATATATATATATATATAAAGAGACCAATTGATAGTTCATATAGTATATATAGAAATAATGTCAACTTTATATGGACAGTAACTGATAATAAACTGACTATGTATTTAATATATTATTTTTCAAGATAAGAATATGCTCGCATCACACAAAAAGTGTATATATTCATATACACTACTTATAGGATATTTTTATTTAAATATATGAAAATTTCAATATATATATATATATATATATATTATTTTTTAAGATTAATATATCACTAATAAATGCATAATGCTAATTAAAAATTATCCATATACATGGAATTGAATTCATAAATAAAAATGATTAAAAAATCATCCAAATAAGTGAAATATAAAGATTCATTGAAGATCATTATGATGACATACATTATATATAAATCTATCTATGAATAATTATAGTGATAATTCCCCACCATATAATAGAAACACCAAAACATTAATATATAATGGAGAAAATAATTTTCTAAAATATAATATTAACATATAATGAAATCTAAACCATTTCACACAAATCAACCTCTAACTAAGGTATATGAATATGGTAATATGAGATTCATGATGAGAATAACACTATATGAACATGAATCTATGTTTCCTATGAAACCTAAGGGGTTATAAAGATGGTATTTTGAGATTTTAGAAAACAAAATAGATAAAACAAGGGTTAGGGAATCTTTGACATTGAACAACTGGAAGTAAGGATCCATGTGTCAAAATTAAATAAGTGTTGAGAGAAGTGCACATAGAATGTGAAACAGTACGGTTGAAGAAACCTAATGATGTATGTGGTTTTCAAATAAATAATAGAGGTTTTTATATCAAATAAATGACGTTATGGATTCAACGTGATAGAAACGAGTTTTCCATCATGATAACGAGTAACATCGAAATGATTCAGAATGAAAATTTGTAAAATTTTAAACTGAATATAACATCCATTATATAATAACTAAAATTATAAATCAATTTTTTTATCATGATTTTTATATAGAAAATGACATCAAAATGTTTCCTTATCACAACAATTATTTTATAACCCACGTGATAAATCAATGAAAATGTCACTATGACATTGATTATAATATATCTAATGTCAAAACCCACTAAATCATTTCAGTTATAGAATAATTTTAATGATAAATATGGATACTAGTTTTTTCATTTCGGATATTTAATAAACGTTGTGATAAAGAAATATAAATATATTTTTTATGTCTTTTTTATATTTCCTATGTGAAAAAAATGATGTGATAAATATTTATAATAGTAGTATGCATCAAATGATCCAATGAATATAGGATATTTTTTGTATTTGAATTGTTCCCCCACTAACATATTCATCTAAGGTTGATCTAGATAATCTCATACATGGATGTTGTCACTATTTATAGCCAATGTCAACTGATTCATTACTGTCACAAACTTCTCGGTTCCAATTCCCTTTGTTCCTGGTTTTGTTTTCAGAATCATATCGTCATATTAGTTCCTTCCTACTATAACTCCATATATCTTCTATGGAAAACCATTCTGAATAGACATGACTAAGATAAAGAAGTGTGGTAATATTTGAATTCTATATCATTTAAAATTCAACATAAATTATAAATATTTTTTTGTATTCAATTAATAATATCATAACACTTTAATTTTTCTAATCCTTACTCTAATACCAACTGTAAGGACCCGACAAACAACATTACAAAATATAGTTAATTAAAATAGAACTCACTTTCATACATTCCCAAATATCATTTATGTTACATTTTTATAGAATTATGTCATAAACTAATACATTGAAACTAATATCTTATAATGTAAAAACTTCTAAAAATATTCCTTCTTTTCATAATATGAAACATTTGAAACAAAAAATTATTTATTTCCATAATAAAACCCCAAAAAACTAAACTCAATTTCTTTTCTTTCTATACCCATCTAAAAAGCCTTTTAAAACAAATATTAAAACCTGGGATGAGTATAAAATTTTATGTAAGGTACATAAAAGGAAGAAAGAATTTTTTTTTTCCATGAACAAAAACATTTTCGCAATGTTATACCGTTACAACTAAAATAAATACTCTTTAGCATACATTATGAAATCATAAGTTTCCAATAAAGCCATATAAAGAATACACAACTAAAAATATTGAACTTATGTAATCCTTTTTATATCACTCTTACATATAATTTAACCCTCTGAACTACACAGGGATTAACAATCATGTAACACTTAAAATAACCGTGGTAGTATATTCCCTTAATATCTTAGGATAAAATTAATAATTTAACCATGTCCCTTTACTTAATGCATTGGAGATATATGAAGAGTGACCCTTACTTGGTTTATCATGAAACTACCCATCATCATAATAATCATCAAGAACCATAACATGATCATAACACAGAAATCGTTCATAAAAGAATCATTCTTGAGGAAAATAAATTTTCCATTTTGAAATCAAATTTAATTTTTAAGAAGCCTCAACATTATAAATTAAAATATTTTATTTTAGAATAAATTTCTAAAAATTTAAAGGAAACATAAATTCAACAAGGTTCCATGAAATAGGGGAAATCTTCTTATTCTATATAAGTAAAAAAATCATTAATGAAATGTGTTGTAACGTGAAAAGTGGTTTTTAAAAAGAATGTTTGTTACCTTATGTCCAAAATAACTCTTCACTTGAGCTTAATTTATTAGATAATAAAATTACATTCATTAATTACATAAATCATTACCTTTTCCACATATATTTTTTTATTACCATTTTATTCAGTTTATTTTATGTCCATTTGAGGAGTTATAATTATAAAAATTTCTATTCCAGGAGTATTCATTTCATTTCTTGATGGTCAGTTCCCATGAGTATAATTATGAGATTCTTATCAAATGGAATAAAAACACCAAATGTGGAAATAAATTTTATTAATATTATTTCATAGTTTTAAAAGATCCCATATAACATTTTTTTATTTTATTTGGATCCTTCTTTTGATAAAATATTAATGATAAATGTTTGGTTTTTTGGCAGCTTTTCCAACCATAACAAACTAGTTTTAATTAATTTAATATTATGTCTAAAAATAAGTTCTAGAAAAATAAAAATGTTATAATAAAAATATTAATATCTATTTTAACCATAATAATAGTTTTATGACATTCCTTGAAATCGGTAATGGAAAATGAAAAATCATTATCCCTGAAGGCGTTGAATCGACACATAACAGATGATGAGTTCATTTTTTAGAATAAGAGGATAATAGGAGAGGATTGATTATAGATATTACATTAACATAATAAAAATACAGTATATATATCATACTATATTTTTCATGCAACATTTTATATGTGAGGTGAGTTTAATAAGTAATGAATGAAATAATTTAAAAGATAAATAGTTGAGGATTTCACCTCTCGAATGTTGTCTCCATTAGATCCTCCTTAAGGTTCTTGGTCTTGGGTGTTTGGTGAGAAAATAAGGTATTAGATGGGGTAAAGTGACTTTTAATGGTAATTGTGAAGAATTTATACAAGATACAAGTTTCTGGAGATGTGAGGATAAGAGTTGGTGAGGGGTGTTATTTATAGGGGGAGGAGAGGGTTGTTTTTTATTATTTTATTCAATTTTTTATTATTTTGGATCAATATTATCAATTGTGTTGATTATTCTAACTATTGGAAATAAATAGTCAATTTTAGTTCAAACTAATGGGGTTTTAACTCTTCAATACGTCATCCTTGACTCAATAATTCAATTTTTTAATTATACAGAAAATTATAATATTTCACTATTCACCCAAAATTAATCTATTTTGGAAAAACCCTTACAAATCACCCTAACCATTTTCTGAAATGTACATTAAAAAAATTGATTCTTTTTTTTCAAATTAATTTTCTAAATATGATAAATTTAATTTGTAATTAAAATCATTATTTATTTGAAAAATATCGATTTTAATAATATAAGTGATTTTATGACACATTGAAAAATTAAATAACATCTCATAATATTATATTATAATTACAATAAATAAATGCTAATTTAATAATTTAATTTATAAAAATAATTTTTATTTTAAATCATTATATTATTTTTAAAATAGAATATAATAATTTACATTTCCCAAAAAATAAAAACACTTTATTTATCATTTTTATATAATTTATTTACTTATACCATTGTACAAATATATCATGTTTTCATTTATGAGTTACCTAAATTTTATTTGTACTTTCATATGTGAGGATATTGATCTATTAGTACAGATTACATAATTTCTATAAATACCACTTATTTCAATATACATTTATAATGAATTTAACTATTTCAATCCAGAATGTAAAAAAACTTATATAAGTACCTCAGTTGTTACATAGATAAATCATTCAAAGGAAAATGTGTTTTATAATAGTAAATATGTGTCAAGAAAACATAATAGAGCTCAAATACCTTGCATTTAATTCCCACGTAGTTAACTAAGATCTTTCCACATATATTATAATTATCCCATAACAAGCACCTATTTGTTATCTTTATTCATAATTAAAAATTTCTCTAAAATTCTATTAAAATTATTCTTTACATGTTCATTAGTTCGTTTTTAAATATTTTAAATATCGTTTGTGAGTAATGTTGATTGTTTTGAACTGGCTTCATAATAGAAGGGATAATCGTCAAACATCACTAGAATTTCATCATTTAATGATCATTCTAGGCATTGGAATTTATTTTTTTGTATAGTTTATAGAAATATAATTTTAATCTATAATTTTTTTATTTTTGGATCATATAGATGAAATTGGCATTGAGCATGTTTTAGTGATTTTTCAAAAATGAAAATTGATGACATAATTAAGGAGGTGAATTTTTTATATTACCAATTAAAAATTGACATAATATTTATATTCTTATTAATATAAAATAATAATTTTTCAATTATATACATGATATAATTTTATATAATTTTCTATGGTGTTGGTTAAACCAAAACAAATAGAATATGCTACAACATATGTGTTCTTATGGATAAAAAAGAGATTATTTTGTAATAATATCTTTATCAAAAAACAATAATGAAATATTTTATATTTTTTAAATTTATTAATTATAATATAGAGGATTTTTTAGATTATATTAATTTAAATATATTTTTTCACTTATAAATAAATTGAATTTCTTTTTAGTATTTCAATTTTAGGCGGTTAGATTTACAATGATCATTTATTTTTAATATTACTTATTTAAAACTAATTAATAATAAATTAATTTAAAATGCAATATAAATGAAATATATAATACCTAAATCAATTTTTAGAACCATCCCTAAAAATTGATGATGATAGATGAAACGTGTTGTTTTTGTAGGGGATCATTCAGACAAACAAATGAGAAAAACTTTCATTTGTTAGACATAATTAGAATTTAATGATGGTTCCAAGCGCAACGGAAGTGTGTGGGTGGATTTGCCCACTTGGCTTTTTGTCATTAACAATGACCAATCTGGGATCAATACGATGATAAACACCAGTCTCCACGGATTGAATCATAGAAAAGGACAAAGAAAAGGAAAGTCCCATAACCAAAAAGTAGTATCGTTACTGGTTGATTATAATTAATTTAATCAATTGAAAAGAAGTAACTTTTGGGGTTCTTTCTTCACTGATATTCTTGATCACATTTCGATGTGATTTATTGTTACGTCATAGAATCCAAGTGTAGACTTCCTCTAGTGGGGATCCACACATGCACCTTGTATCTCTGGACGTCGCCAAAGGAATCTCCAGGTGCTAGTGTGGAGAAACTATTGATTTCTTTGTCCGCCTTAGATCATCTTGATCTGATGGAAGATGATCTCTCTCGGTCTTGAGAGCGTTCTTGGAGGAAGAGGTTCTTTCGGCCTTGAAATAATTCTGCAGAATTGTTGGGCACAATGATTCTCTTGTATATAAAAAAGAGTAGGGGTTGTGAGTATATTTATAATCGAGTTTGAGGTTATCGAGTTATGACAATAAATAAATGTGTTACGCATTTCATTTATTTCATTAAGTCTTATTGAAAACCCCCATGTCAAATAATCAATTCCTTGACATGAGCTTATGCTAATTATAATAAACATCATTTAATAAAACAATATTATATCCTCAAAATCTACACTAGAAAACCTACACGATGTGTACTAATAAATATACGGCGTGTACTTGATTTTCATTTAAAACTACACGGTGTGTACATTAAATGTAAATGGCGTGTATATCTTGTTTTCATTCATTCATTTCCTTTCCAAAATGAAAACTACAAGGCGTGTACATTTAATAATACATGGCATGTACTTGTTTTCATTTTATTCTTCCTCCAACATTAAAATGATTTAGGCTTCCTTGAATAATTATTAAACCATGTACATGAATAATCTTTATTCTACTTGAGATACTTGAATACACTTAGTGTGTGACCCTCTAGGCCTCTTTCTCGTTGGCATTAGGCGGGCTTTCCAAAAGTCCAATATTTCTGTCTAACAACAGGTCAATGCACCCAAGAGAATGAAGTTGATGCTACATTGACGTATCACCTCATATGAATGCTTACTATGTAATTTAATCCCTTTGTCTCGATATCTCATCATGCAGGTTTCATGGCAGTTTCATAAACCTAAATGGTTGATCAGTTGTTCTTTGACTACCTGAAATAAACTCATTGTTTACACCATGGCCATGGAATTTAATGCGACAGTTCTATTTCAATCAAAAGGCCAAGATATCAACTTCCATAAATGGAAGGGAAAAATCCTTCCTCGACTTATCCATTAAAAACATGTCAATCATGACGCACCCAACGTACCCTACTTCCCGCCAACTGTCTGCGTGACAATTTTCGTCAGTAAATCTAAGTGTGTGAGTCATGACATTAGTTAATAATAATATTCTAGTCTAAGGACCATTACACATGCTCGCAGATAGTAATGTCTGATGACTCCAAGAAATGCGGAATTACTACTGGCGGGTCTGTTCTCATAATCTCCCATCTTGGAGATTACCGTGTGTGAACTCCATGAGAGAGAGTCTTGTCTTATTACGAGTACTCGCACATGAAGACCTGTATACTATGTGTCCTATCATAGTATTTCATCCAATAGCTAAACTTTATTTAAGAATATTATTATAGAATTTCAAGGTTCTCATCATAGCGGGGATCTGCCATGACCTTATTAATGAAACAAATATTCCAAGACATTATTATATTATAGTCATGCAGAACAATGAACAATATATAATAAGTGAACAGTCATGTAATAAAAGTAAAAAATAGTTGGTTCTCAGGACACCAACCCTTACAAACTCCCACTTGGACTACAGCCAACTGCCTACGACTTTTAGTCTGCTAGACCTCACATGATTATCATGTTTCTGCTGAGTCAAGGATTTTGGTAAGGGGTCTGCCACATTGTCTTCCATGGAAATACTGCTCACTAAAATTTCACCTCTCCGAGAAAAATCTCTAAAGATATGATACTTCCAATGTATGTGCTTTGTCCGCTGATGTGACCTTGGATCTTTTTCAAGTTCCACCGCTACAGTATTATAACAATATAGTGTGATAGGATCTTTAATGCTTGGTACAACATCAAGCACTTGGACGAAGCTTCACATCTATACTGATTCTTTTACTGCCTCAGAAGCTGCGATATACTCGGACTCTGCTATAGAATATGCCACCACATGTTGCTTTGAGTTCTTCTAGCTCACGACACCTCCATTCAAACTGAAGATGTATCCATTCTATGACTTCATGTCATCGTGATTTGTCTGGAAACTAGAATCTACATGTCCTCTGATGACTAGTTCCTCATCTCATCCATAAACTAGGAATATATCCTTAGTACGCCTCAGATACTTAAGGATAGTCTTGACTGCCATCCAATGGAGGTCTCCTGGATCAAATTGATATATGCCTACCGCACTTAATGCGTAAGAAACATCTAGCCTTGTATATATCATAGCATACAAGACTGACCCAATCATGGATGCGTAAGGGATCCTTGCCATTTTATTTCTTTCCTCATGTGTCTGAGGACACATTTTCTTAGAAAGATGAATGCCAGGTGACACTAGCAACAATCCCCTCTTAGATTGTTCCACACTGAATCTCTTCAGTATCTTGTCAATGTATGTACTTTGACTCAGGCCCATCATTCTCTTGGATCTATCACGATGGATCTTGATCCTAAGAATATATGCTGGCTCGCCCAAGTCTTTCATGGAGAAGAATTTATGCAACCATGCCTTAACTGACTGTAAGACAGGTACTTCATTTCCAATTAGTAATATGTCATCGACATATACTATTAGGAAAATTACTAAACTTCCACTAAACCTTTTGTAGACCCAAGGCTCAGATTCATTCTTAACAAATCCAAATTCCGTTACGGCTTCATCAAAACGAATGTTCCATGACATTGGTGCTTTCTTTAATCCATAAATGGATTTCTGCAACTTTCATACCTTGTTGGCATCCTTTGGAGTCACAAAACCTTCCGATTGTGTGATGTAGACATCTTCTTGGAGGTTCCCGTTAAGGAATATTTTTTGAGATCCATTTTCCAAATTTCATAGTCATGGTAAGTGGTAATGGACAATACTATTCTGATGGATTTTAGCATCACAACTGGTGAAGAGGTTTCATCATAGTCAATTCCTTGACGTTGTCTAAAACCTTTTGCAACCAGTCGTGCCTTATGGGTGCTGGATTGTCCCTCCATGTCTAGTTTCTTATTGAATACCCATTTATTACCAATAGGCTCTACATAAATTGGAGGATCTACCAAAATCCAGACATGGTTTTGGTACATGGAATCCATTTCAAAATTCATGGCTTCTTGCCACTTGGCAATGTATGTGCCTTCAACTGCTTCCTTGTAGGTAAGAGGATCATCATTGTCAACCAATAATGAGTCACCATCCTCAATGACAATGAAACCATATCGTTCTGGTTCTCTCACCTCTCTCGTTCTCCTATGCAGTTCTTGTGTCTCTGGAATAGATTGTTCTTCCATGGGGCTTTGTGGAATTTGTTCTTGTACCATCTCCTGTGTATCTTGAGCCTCAACTTCATCGAAGTCTATCTCGCTCCCACTATCACTTTTGGAGATGTGCTCCCTCTCAAAGAATATGGCGTGTCTTTCCACTGTAACCTTTTTGTCTGAGGGGTTGTATAGGTAATATCCCCTTGTTTCCTTGGGATATCCTATAAAGATACACTTTGTGCCTCGGGTGAAAGTTTTTTACCTAAATAGGCCTTAACAAATGATTCGCTACCCCACACATGTAAATTCGATAACATGGCTTTCCATCCACTCCATAACTCGTATGGAATAACATTTATCGATTTAGTTGGTACTTGGTTTAGTATGTGTGCTGCAGTTTGTAATGCATATCCCCAAAAGGATAATGGAAGACTCGCATGACTCATTATTGATCTCACCATGTCCAACAGGGTGCGGTTCCTCCTTTCACTTAGACCATTACACTAGGGCGTGTACGGATGAGTGAGTTGAGATAGAATCCCAAACTCCCATAAGAAATCAATGAAGTCCTGATTAAGATATTCTCCTCCTCTGTCTGAGTGGTGTTTCTTAATATTCTTACCAATATGGTTCTCAACTTCATTCTTGTATTGTTTGAACCAATAAAAAGAATCTGACTTATACCTCATTAAGTAGATATATCCATATCTACTAAAATCATCAGTAAAAGTTATGAAGTACAAGAACCCACCCCTTGCTTCAACTAGAAATGGTCCACACACATCTGTGTGAAAACATTCTAGAAGCTCTTTAGCCCTTTCACCTTTCCCACTAAATGGGGCTTTGGTAATTTTTCCGTGTAGACATGCATGACATACACCAAGTGGTTTTAGTTTGAAAGAATCTTAATACCCATCTTGATGCAATTTTTTCAAATGTTTCTTATTGAAATGACCTAGCCGGTGATGCCAAAGTCGGGTGTGGTATGAGTCATGTGAATTAACTTTATCATCGATTGCCATTACTTGGTTTGTTTAGTCTAACACATAAAGGTCGTTATAAAAATGTTCCCTACCAAAACAAATGCTATATTTATAAAAGTTGCAACATCTACTTCCAAACTTGAAGATGAATCCATCAATATATAATCTGGATACTGAAATAATGTTTTTGGTTACATAGGGTACATAATAAAATCCTTTAAGAAAAAAGACCATCCCAGTAGGAAATGTGAGATGGTTGTCTCTGATAGCTACAACCGTGAGTCTGGCTCCATTGGATGCTCGTAGATCCACCTCACCTCGGTCGATCATTCAGAATTTACTTGGTTCCTGTATTTGGATACAAATGTGAGCACCACAAGCAATATGTAATATCCAATTAGTAGAAATAGATAGATTTCATTTGATAACAAACGCACCTGAAGCTTCCCCTTGCTTCCTTGGCTGGGTGATGTTTTTCTTCCAGTGGCCCTTCTTGCCACATGCGAAACAATCAGCATCATGTTCCCTTGCCTCCACTTTGATCTTCCTTTTCTTGGAAGGCCCTGAAGAAGCTTTGGGCTTAAATTTCTTCGCCTTCCCTTTCCTTTTATTCACCCTGAGGACAGAAGGATTTTCATGCTTCATGTCATTTTCCACTTAGTGAATGGGGATAATAAGATCAGACAGAGACTTCTCAATGTTGTTCATGTTGAAGTTCACAACAATGTTTGAGAAGCTCTGGGGGAGTGATGCAAGAATTAGATTGATACCCAGTTCTTCGGGGGAGTTTACACCCTAGAACCTCCAAGTGCTCAATGTAGCCAATGAGTTTGACTACATGAGGCCCGGATGGGTCACCTTTTCCAAGCTTTCTCTGAAATAGAGCCTTGGATATCTCAAACCTTTCCTATCTTGCTCTCTCCTGGTATAGACCACATAGGTTCTCGAGCATGCTGTAGGCATCCATGTCTTCATGAGACATCATGAGCTCACTAGACACTGATGAGAGCATCAAACATTGAACATCGAGTGCATCACTCAAATGTTGATCATGGAACAGGAAATCTTCATCACTCGCCCCTTGGGCAGGCGGATTAGGAAGTGAGGACTCCATCATGTAAAACTTTCATTCATGGCGTAGGATATCCCAAAGGCTCCTAAACCATTCCTGAAAGTTACTGTCGGTGATGATGTTGTCTTTATCCAGTATTGATTGCAGATAAAATGTGGTTGATGAGTTTTTCATTTCAATTCTACAAATTAAAAGAGAAGATTTATCAGTACCTTTTGATTACATTTTATGAAAAATAATAAATCAATTTATTAATTCTCCCACTATTTTATCAAGTCCCAATGGCCCTCACCATTGAACTCGGAATGTCCAGTTTCTTTGACATTCTAGTGGCAAGGTTCCATATTCCCCTTCGCATAACCCCAAAAAGGGTTGGTCAAGCTATTTGAAGGTATTTAGGGAGGCAGGTCTTTTCCAACTGTGGGCTTATAGTTCCTTGATCTATTGAGTGGACTCCCCAATCCTGAAATCCTGACTTGGATTTCCTCAACTCTTGCCTCCAATATTAAATCAGGTATAGTAAGGGATACTCCTCTTAATTTAATATGGTTAAGTCAACCCAAAAACTTTTATAAGGGCTTCTTTATAAAAGCAAGTGTCCCAAAAAGGGTTGGTCAAACACATAGTTTTATTGAGTCTTTCCCTTAATTAAGTAACATAAGGATTGGTCTGACTTAATATGGTATTTGACAGATTTTATTCTTTATGCGTAGTTTTTCATTATCACATGCTTGTTAATATTAAGTGATGCTTGCTTAAGTGATTAACCATGTTCTGATAATGTTTACACATAGTTTGGTTTTTATTTTATTCCATCGCTGCATGCTTGTTCATTTTATTAATTATGTGATCATAACAACACATACATAATAAATAAACCATACAATCAGACATAAATAAAATAAGATGGAATGATAATGAGTTTCTATTGATTAGCTTATCTAGAGGTTTTGATAAGCTAACCCTGACCTAGGGAAAACTCCTTGAACATGATGGTTCGTGTTTTTCAGCTCCCACCTATCCACCTTTGTATCTTCTTGGGTTGGTTTCACCTCAGCTTCGGATTTTGAACCGTCTCCTCTGGTTTGAGAGATCCTCCATTACATGGGGTTTACATTAAAGAAACCATGGGAACGCATGCCCTATATTTTATTGGAAGAAGGCTTGCATGCCAACGAATTTAAATTAAACAAATTTAAATGAAACCATACACACATACAAGGGGTCTTTGGTCTAACTCATGATCATCCATAGCATGCAACAACATTTTTGCATATTTAAAATTCAAATTCGTTTAATCGTTCTTTCATTTAAGATAATTCGCACTCGAATTAAATTAATTATGATCTTATAATTAATCAATTATTTATCTTAAATTATTTTTTGAATTTCCTTGACATTCTTCTAATCCATATTCCTTGTATAGGTCTTTGTACTTTTGGAGGAAACCTGGTGAAATTTATAGAACGTACACGGCGTGTAGTTTATATTTACAAGGTGTGTATTTCCTTTCACCATTTATCCAAAGTACACACTGGGGGCTTTGGCGTGTTTTCTGTACTTTGGAAATTTTGGATTACACGGCTTGTAGATAAATCATACATGGTGTGTACTTCCTTGTTACATGGTAACCGGCCTGGCGATCCTATGTACGTGGTATGCGGCTTCTCCTTTGTACACGGTTTCACTTGGGCTGGATCAGACTACATGGAATGTTGCTCCAACATACACGCCATGTATTCCAGTTCCCACACACCGTTTAATTCTGGTCAACACGGCGTGATTAATAATTAGGTATAATCAATTCACACGACGTGGTTTGACGGACTAGTTCCGGTTTCTTGAACCTAAGTACACGGTGTGTAGTTTTAATTACACACCGTGTAATCCCGTGTTGTACAGATAGAAAGAGCGGCTCCTCCGGATGAGTTCCTCATTTTTATTTTAATAAATAATTAAAATTAAAAGGTCGTTTCTGTGATATGAATCGTGAAATGAAGGAGGAAGAATAGATCTCGTTTATTCATATTTATAGAACGATTTATTTCAAATTGAATCAAATATAAATGTGTAAATTATCAAAGAAAATTAAATAACTATAATCAACATTGTAACCTGGCTCTGATACCATTTCAAGGTTCTGGGCGTAGCGGAAGCACGTGGGTGGATGTGCCCACTTGTATTTTTGTCATTAACAATGATCAATCCAGGATCAATACAATGATAAACACCAATCTCCACGGATCGAATCATATAAAAGGACAAATAAAAGGAAAGTCCCAAAACCACAAAGTAGGATTGTTACAGTTTGATTATGATTAATTTATTCAATTGAAAAGAATTACATTTTGGTGTTCTTTCTTCGTTGATATTCTTGATCACGTTCCGATGTGATTATTCATTGCATCGCAGAAGCCAAGTGTAGACTTCCTCTAGCGGTGATCCACACGTACACCTCATATCTCTAGACGTCGCCAAAGGAATGTATAGGTTCTATCATGGAGAAACCTTTGCTTGTGTTGTCCACCTTAGATCGTCTTGATCCGATGGAAGAGCATCTCTCTCGGTCTTGAGAGAATTCTTGGAGGAAGAGGTTCTTTCAGCCTTGAAATAATTCTCCAGAATTGTTGTGCACAATGATTCTCTTGTGTAGGAAAAGAGTTGGGGTTGTGAGGATATTTATAATCTATTTTGAGGTTGTAGAGCTATGACAGTAAATAAACGCATTACACATTTCATTTATTTCATTAACTCTTATTCAAAACCCCCATGTCGAATAATTAATTCCTTGACATGTGCTTACGTTGATTATAATAAATATCATTTAATAAAACCATATTATATCCTCAAAATCCCGACTAGAAAAACTATATGGCGTGTATTAATAAATACACGGTGTGTACTTGTTTTTCATTGAAAACTACACGGTGTGTACATTAAATGTACACGACGTGAATATATTGTTTTCATTTATTCATTTACTTTCCAAAATGAAAACTACACGGCGTGTACATTTAATAATACACGGTCTGTACTTGTTTTCAAAATAAAACTACACGGCATGTAATAATTAATACATGGTGTGTACTTGTTTTCATTTTATTCTTCCTCCAATATTAAAACAATTTAGGCTTCCTTGAATATTTATTAAACCAAGTAAGGAAATAAACTTTATTCTACATGAGATACTTGAATACACTTAGTGTGTGAAACTCTAGGCCTCTTTCTCGTTGGCATTAGGCGGGCTTGCCAAAGTCCAAGATTGCTATTTAGCAATGAGTCAAGTCTCTCAAGAGAAAGAAGTTGACGCTGCATTGACGTATCACCTCATACGAATGCTTACTTTGTAATTTAATCCCTTTGCCTTGATATCTCATCAAGCAGGTTTCATGGAAGTGTCGTAAACCTATATGCTTGATCCGTCATTCTTTGACTATATGAAATAAACTCATCGTTTACACCATGGACATGGAATTTAATGCGATAGTTCTATTTCAATCAAAGGGCCGAGATATCAACTTCTATAAATGGAAGGGGAAAATCCTTCCTCGAATTATCCATTAACAACATGTCACTCGTGATGCACCCAACGTACCCTACTTCCCGCCAACTGTTTGCGTGACAGTTTTCATCAGTAAATCTAAGTGTGCGAGTCATGACATGAGTTAATGATAATCTTCCCATCTAAGGACCATTACACACGCTCGCAGATTGTAATGTCTGATGACACCATGAAATGTGGAATTTATACTGGCGGGTCTGTTCTCATAATCTCCGATCTTGGAGATTACCAAGTGTGAAATCCATGAGAGTGAGTCTTGTCTTCTTACGAGTACTCGCACATGACAGTCTATATACTATGTGTCCTATCACAGTATGTCATCCAACCGCATAACTTTATTTAAGAATATTTTTATAGCATTTCAAGGTTCTCATCATAGCGGGGATCTGCCATGATCTTATTAATACAGCAAATATTCCAGGACATTATTATATTATAGTCATGTAGAACAATGAACAATAAATAATAAGTGAACATTCATATAATCAAAGTACAAAACAGTTGGTTCTCAGGACACCAACCCTTACATTTAATATATATAATTCAAATACCTTGAATATAATTTTGTTTGGTATATAATTTATATATATTCCATTATATAAATAACGATATAATGTGTTTGGAGGAGGGTGCATAGCCAGGATAAGTGTACATAAATGTTTTAGAAATACTTTTTATGAGAATTTTGATCTCCTCTTTATGTATAATTTTATATAAAGGACATTAGGTACAGTATACTGCGTAGATAATGAAAATTGTGATTATTTTAACTAGAATAAGTATATTGGGTAGACCTTCATGGTAACATCTATCTAGGGGTATTGAATTAAATGTGTGGAAGTGAGATATGTTTATAAGTGAAAGAGGGGATAAATTTTTGTAAAAATAATTTTTGATGGGGAATAAAATTGAAGTATATGTGGGTTTAGTGTGATAATTGAAAACATGATAGTGATACATGTAGGTAAGAATTTATAACCAATAAATTGTATTATATAAGGACTTTATGTCAAATTAATTTTCTAAAACTCATTCCATATTAGATAAAAATTATGCACTGAATAATATTGATAAAATATTAATCATGGTTATTAATTTACAACTAATAATGTTAGTTAATCAATAATATAAAATTTTTAAATCAATAATTTTAATTTAGAATCTATTTAATAAAATTTTAATATAATATTTTAACAAAAAATTACTTATAAATTAAAAAATATTTTTTGTTGAAAATTTAGTTTTGTAGGAAAATAATTTTAAAAATTATGTTTTATTAATATTATATAAAATTTATTAACAATTAAATGAGTTCTTAGCCAAATTACTTTTGAATATATCATATTGGATCCTGGGTTTTATGATTATTCCTTAACTTTTATGATGCAGACTATTTAAAAATGTGGCTTTCTTTAAAAAATAATCATTTTACTCCATTAAATAATTTTTACCCTGGAAATATCATTTTCTGTCTAAAATTTCAAATGATCATAGTACATCATATTAACATTTTAATATCAATTATGAAAATAATTTTATCCAGAATTATATATAATGTTAATAAAAATTGGTTATAGTATTTCAATACATAGTTCATAAAAAATTAAAAGAACTATCTTTTAAAGATTACAATTTATATACTAGAAATTAGTCAATTACATTCATATTCATGATATAAATTATTTATAATAAATAAGAGATATGTGAATTTCAATAAACGAAAAAACCAATTATAACCATTAAAATGTTTAATTAAAATTTATGACCACAAATATTTATTACATTATATTGACATTTTACTTATGTTCTAAAATGTTGAATAATGGAATTTATGTTCAAAATGATTTTATAAATACATATCTTTACCCATTAATTTAATATATTATAAATTAAATGGTTTTATCAAACATCTAGTCCATTATAATATAATAATATGATGATAAAATATTTTTTTTTTTGTAAAAACAGTATTTTTCACTCTTCGTTTAATTATAATTTTTTAAAAAAATAGAAAAATAAACTTTGTAGAAATTTGATAATATGATTTCTAAAATAATTTTTCTTTGAAAATTTAAATTTTAAAATTAAAAACAATAAATGATTTAGTGGAAAATTAAATATATAAAGGAACATGAATTTTTTAATGTTCAATTTATAAAATTAACTCTTCATAATCATTATTTATATAATCATCTAATTGATTAAAATATTTTTATATACTATAGTTTCTATTATTCCTAAATATTCATAATGTTATTATTATAATATTTTCTATCTCATTTTGGTGAAGTTTATCATTTAGAGAAATCTAAAAAACAAAATCTTTATTTAGAAAAAGACAATCTAGAATATTAGGATGTTTCTTGAAAGTAGATATGGTTGTGAAATTGATTTAGAATGGGTAATTACCAGGAATTTTTTTGGTTATGTTTCAACTAAATCTATAAAATTTTGGAAAATTGGCCCTTCTGATACATACCTAACTATACACTCCTAAGGCATATAATTTGGTTCATCTCATTTTGTTTATCATCCTTTGTGATAGATTAATTTATTTAGGAATTCGGTTATAAAATCATAGGGAACCCAACCTAAGAAAATCTTGATCGAATATTGTACCATATAGGTTGAACTAAATTATAATGTGATAATTTCTAATACTAATACACATAGGGGTTCAATTTTTCATGTAATTATCTAAAAAATAATTCTTTTATATTTTATATCACTCATGAGAAATTGTTTTGGTTTTTATAATGTGATATGGATGAAAGAACCATGATTAAAATAGATACCATGGGAATTTTAAGGATTATAAAAATGAAAATTTTAATGTGATAAGATATAGAGTGGGAAATATCATAATAATTCTAAAAAACTATCTTGAATCCGGATTAATAACATGACCATAGTTGAATTCCAAAAAAACAATTTAGGTGTAGAGTATAATGGGTGTTCATGTGATGAATATTATGAAAGAAAGATAATTAAATTTCCTATATGTAAAAATCTTGAAAGAATAAAAAAGGGGAATGCATTAATGGAATTAGGAGATGTCCTATGTTTTGGGAGGGGGGAATAATATATCTAGTTTTGGGGGAAAATGAATATTTAATTTAACATTGTGAAAGTAAAAAGTGTTCATCCAATATTATCACTGAAAAATCAGTGTTTTAAAATTGGGAAACATGTAAATTATATTAGTCAATTCCAGAATCCAAAGGCTAAAAGGGATGATAAGAACCAAAAAATTGAAAGGAAAAGGATAGAAAATGAATCCACAACTACTAAATTCTATTCCAAAAGTTATATATACTGGGGATAATTTTCACCCACATAAAAACTATGAGTGTTTTATTCACATATTGTTCAACCTACTCCTTTATAACAAGAATAATTACTAACTGAATAAATTTTCCACCCATATTTTTAGATGTTGAATTATTTGTAAAAAAATATTATTGAATTATTTTTGTATATAAAGAATATAAATCATACATAATAGAATTGGGTAGTAATATCCTTCTAATAAAATCATATTTTAAATCCCTAAATAAAATTTGAATTGATATAGGGAATCAATTTTCTCTCATGAAGTAGAAGCATTGATAATTTCCAATATAGGGAAATCAAATATAAAAAACAACCAAAAGCCATGTTATAATTAAATAAGGGATATGAAATCCCTAGGAAATAACTAGTCCATATATATTGAGGTATTTATATCGAATGGTTGATATAATAACTAACTATTAGTTATATTCCAAAAATAATGGAATAAATGATTTCAAAAGTCATACCAATGATAGTTAGGATAAAACATAAATATATATTTAATTTAGAGTCATTCCTATTTTATATACACACTAAATTATTTTCCTTATATGGAACAATTAATATTTTTAGGATGTAAATTATTTAAGGGGGATAATTAAAGGATCGGAAATTTCACAATGTATTTTCCTTGAAAACATTATCCTAAGAGCTTGTACTGAATGAAAAATCAAAATAAAAAATTATTTTATATAAAATATTAATAATATCAAGAAAACTTTAAAATAATAATAATACCAATATATATATAATAATATAGTAATAAATTAAAAATGAAAAAAATGTATTAAGAACACATAATGTTTTAAAAGTTATTTCTTGAATTAAAATAGTTTATTGTTATGTATTACATTTTCTTTAAAAAGATAAATTTATATAGTTTAGAATATTAATTTTTAAAAATTATCCACATTTTTATATTAATATTATTATAGTTAACTTATGGAGACATTATTTTATTTTCATTAAAATAATTATTTTTTATTGAATAGTGAAAAATTCAATTTATGTAAATACCATTGTTCTTATAACATTATAAGTAAATATTATTGACATAGAATTTTATAAAACCCTTTACCATATTAAATATAATTTTATAATAAATAATTTTGATAATTAAAATACTTATTTTAGTTGGAATGTTATTGTTTAATATTTCAGATCTTAAGTCATAATATTCTCTAAAATTATTCTCATAACATTATACAGTTGTCATAATAAAGCTATTTTTTATAAAATTGACAAAGAAATATTAATAATATTGATTTTAACAATAGAATTTTATTTTCTACATTATTTAATAATTTATATTTTATTATTAGGCATAAAAATTAAATAATTAACTAAAAATTTGATACTCTGGTGAGAGAAGAAATGTTCAAATAGATAAACTAAAGGGGAAATGGAATGAAATGCTAAAAATAATTTTTACATGAGTGGTTGAGGTTTATATTGGAAAAAAATATTCTACACTAAATTATTAACCATTTTCAATCTTCATGACTAGTGAAACATGTTCTCTCATTATATTAAGATGAAATATTTATATAAATTCCATTCACAATAGTAATAAATAGGAATTTTCGAAAAACAAGCATGAAACATAAAAAATTCAGTTTCCCTGTGAATAATATCCATTTTTCATCCCCTTTTGTTATTTTACACTTCTGTTATATTTTTTTGAAACTAATTTTTCTTACTCCCTCTATTTTGAAACAGTTCCTTAACGGAAAACTGATTTTCTCAACATTTTTAATAATATTTAAAAATAATAATTTAGTGCTTGGATTTTTTAAAAAACCTAATTTTCACATTTAAATATAATTAATTATTTAATGTTTGTAGATGGAATTTTACATTGATATAGTAATAGTCATTAACCATCATTCCCCATTTTCATTATAGAAAAAACAGCATCTATGTGTTTTTATGAACTACCACCTCCATTAAATGACATAAATATTTTCTATCTAGTTTCATTAAAAATATTATAATAATCAAAAAATATAATTCACAATCTTAATAATATCTAAATAATATCATTTTTCTTTGAAATAGATATATTATTACAAAATAACTCACTCTCATAACCATAATCATTTATAAATTATATAATGTTCATGTTTTAGATTACCTAACGATCAACATGATCAATGATAAAAAATAATATCATAGATTGATATGAGAATATAAATATTCATAATTTATTTCATAAATAAGAAAATATTTTTTTTGTGAATTTTTACCATAATATTTAACTCATTAATTAAGGTTCCAATGTACATATATTAAAAATCACTAAAATATGAAGGTCACTCATTTTATTTATAAGGATCATCACCAAAAAACCAATATACTGATATTATAATATTATATAAAATTTTAAATAATAATTTTTATTAAATATTATGATATTTTAATGATTTAATTTTCATGAGGATAAAATAATTACACCAACTATACAAAAATAGTACAAAATAATAAAGATTATTAATAAAAAAAATAAAATATATAACAACATAATAAAATATATATATATAATATTTAAAAGTAAATTATATTTTATAATATAGATATTAATAAGGCTATATAATAATTATTTAATACAGTGATTTTTTGTTATACATTAGATTCAATAAATGTAGTTGATGTCGGGAATTATGGTAATGGGTTCTTTATCTCATATATAATTTCAGGAAATATATTTCATATTGTTTAAAATGAGATCTTTAATATAGTGTAATTAATATGAATTATTTTTTACCACAGTCATATAACTAATGGGGTTTGAATATCCATATCATGTTATTACTTTAGATTTATATTAATTCAATGAATAGAATAGTTTTATGTTATTTTTTCTATTTTCAATTCCATGAGTTGAAATTGATATTCCTCAACATAATATATTTTATGGGTTGTGATCACTATAAAATGGAATTCATGTATAATTAATATATTTTATTCCATTATATTTTAATTTGCCTTTATTGGAAACCCTCTTATAAACATTTTATTATGACATATTTCTAATTGAAAGGGTTTTTGTTACCTGAACTCCCCTTATTAAGTTAAAATGTTTCTTATTAAACACCATTCTTCCTGAATTGGTTTCACCAACCAAAAGAATTTATTTCATTGAATATTATCTTCTACTAAAGGGTAATTTTTTTTAATTAAAAATATTTCATCAATGAATTGTTTTATCCAATGATTGACCATTGTTGTGATAATATCCCATCATCCTCAAGGATGGTTTCACCACATAGTACATAATTTCATTTCCCATAAATATTATCAATTATATGGGGAATTAGAATTATATATTATCTCAAATGAACTTTATATATTCATTTTCCTCTTTTATATATGATTTTTTGTCATCCCTTCTTACGATGATGGTTTTCATTGAAGGTATTTTTAAATATTAAAAAGGTTTAGAATGCGTTAAAAATCAAATTATTATCCTCACCTAAAAATTCCTTATTCATTACCTTTAATTTAATTTTAAGATATATATTAATTAATATTATTTTTAAAAATATATTTTCTATGGTTTTCACTTCACCTTTTCAAATATAATATTGGAATGTGGTCTTTAAATTATTCATTTATGGTAATACTAAAAATGATTTCTAATAACACTTATGGGTCACTTACATTTAAATTCACATAAGAAAAAGATTTATTATTAAAAAATTACATTCCTGAAATTTACATCAATGTTTTCTAATACTATTTTGGGAGATTAAAATTATAGAAATCCATTTTTACCTTTTCCTTTCCTAGTCACCCACTATCTGTAAATATTGTTTTTTATCCTATTAATTTTCTCTATGAACACTCTATGTTTCCATTCCCTGATTGATGGGACTTCACCTAGATTCCATTCATTTAATGATTATATAAATTAATAAAATGACCATAGATTAATTAACTATGTGTTATAAATTCAATATTAATAATTACATTTTTAGAGTATATATACCTTTAATTTTATTGAATATAATTTTAAGACCATTTATTTTCCATTATTTGATCATTTTTTTAATGTAATTATGAATTAGTTTTGTATGATTCCATATGTAAATGATGTAAAAACAATTTTATTCCCTTTTATTTTTCACACATGTTGAATTATTTATATATTATAACACACATTGGTATTGATAATGATGGATGGGGACAAATATATCCCTCCATGAAATTAGTCACCTTTTAATATGTCATGCGATAAAGTGGAGTTGGCCTCCTTGGATATTTTCAAAAAATTAATCAATGAGACTTCTTAGATTATTCCCAAAACAATAAGGGTGGGATATCTTGGATATGTTCACAATATTATGATAATGTTTTCTAATGTTTGTTCAAAGGTCTATTTTTTTATTTGTATCAAGGGCATGTAAAATATCCTAACCATTTTCCTATGATGTTCCAGGGATCATATTTAAATTCTCATGACTCCACACTATTTTTCCATGGAATATGTTTGGTCAATTGATATGGAACTTCATGATATCATTATTTATTGAAAACTATTCTTTTTCAATATTTTTTTATAAAAATATATTTTTCTATAGTCATTTTTTCATATTCCTATTATCTAACACTATGATAAAATATTGAAATGTTTTCCCCTCACCTAGAATTTGACCTATCTCAATTTATTTTATTTCCATTCTATAGTTTATAATTATAATTTTATATTATGAGAAGATTCTAATAGATTCTGGTGAGGCTCAACTATGGCGTTATGTTCATAACTGTTATAGAATAAGTGGCACTTTTAGATATTACTTGTTTGATCGCAACACTTCTTGGAGGAACATTCATTTTATAAAAATTTTAACATGATATAATTTTCTTAATGGATGTTTTATTAACTATATAAAAGGTACCATTGTTTCCCCATGGGTTTGGGGCACAAAAATGGTTCGATGGAGGCCATTATGTTCTTGAAATATGGGAGGAACATAGTGAGTATTAGCCGTGTTCCTTGGTCCCAAAATCTATGTGGTCTGGTCACATGGATATAGGTAGGCTCACAGTCACATCACTATTTTTCAAAATGTAAAAATGGACCAGAAATACCTTGTATCATAGCCACATCTTCATCATAGTTAGACAATGTCATGACCCATCCCCTAGGGCTCGTGTCGTGAATACCACAATCCCGACTTCCATAATCCAGGGCCTGGCGACTAGCACTAGAAAGGTGTATACCTATAACGGGAAGGAATTTCCTTTAAAGTTGAACAAACACACAATCCTATAACATGAATAGAAGCTACCATGAAGTAAACTGCTGTAGTAAAAAGTGTGGTGAATGTAAAGGGGCTAGAATACAAGCCCAAATAGATTGTACAAGTACAATTGAAAAAAGAAAAATAGCTCTTAGATCATCCACCAAGGATCCTACCTAAAGGTCAGGTACCGCTCTCGATCAGTAGTCCCTACGTCACGTCACGCCAAATGGTCCACCTCTGAGCACCATCCAGTCCTAGCTCTATCATCCTCAATCAACGCTTTCCATCATCTGCACAAGACACAACAAGGTGCAGATGAGGCCCATGAAGGGGTGAGTATAACAATACTCAATAGGGACCCTGAGTCCCCCGTAGGTCTCCCATAGTTCCACAAAGGAAAGACCACATAGCGAGGCATCAATCACCAAGCACGAAGCAGTAAAAAACACTACTTAGGTATATGCCCATACATATACCTACGTTATCAAGATACACTCATCTCATACATAATGGAAGAATACCCAAAAGGTAACACCATGAGGGTTAAAGAACAACAAAGGAAACACCATGAAGGTAAAAGTATCACACAGGTTGCACCAAAAAGGTAAAATTACTACATAAGTAACACCATGAAGATAACACCACGATGATGAAGGTACCACATAGGTAACACCACGAAGATTACACCATGAAGGTGAAGTTACCACATAGGTAACACCGCGAATATTACACCACGAAGGTGAAGTTACCACACAGGTAACACCACGAAGATAAAAGACTCACCTCACACCTAGTATTAGTGAAGTATAGAAGTACATGTGATTACTTGCGAATCTAGATCATATTAATCTATCAAGATGCACTGTTGCTGATTATGAGGAGTCTGACCCACATAGAATGGATAGGTACTAACCCCCGAAATGATCTTTACAGGATCCGACCCACCCAGAGTTGATAGGTACTAACCCCCGCAATGACCCACATAAGATCTGACGCACACAGAATCGGTATGCGTTGACCCTCATAGTATCACTGAGTAGTGACCCACATAGGATATGACCCACACAAGATCAGTATGTGGTGACCCACACAGAATCACTAAGAACTGACCCACACAAGATCTGTCCCACACATGATAAGTGTTGACCCACGTCAGATCGCTCGATACTAACATCCATATGATCTGTCTCCAACCTACACCTCAATGTCAACCACTGGATTGCCACTCAGAGCATGCTCGATTCTTGGAGAACCACTCCTCAAGCCTTCTTTTGTATTTCAACTGGCACGAAGTCCCCTTAAAAAAGTAACCCAAAGATCCATCATGTCATAAGGGTTCCAATGCTGTAGACGGCGCGTCAATCGGATGCCTAGTCTGTAAGTTATTGGCATTTTAGTGCTGAGGGCCCAATTTGATTTGGAGTCGATCCAACTCATCCATATTCCAATATTCCCAAAAACTCTCATGGATTATCTCAAAAGTACCTCCTCCTCACTAGGTTCCTTACTCCAAAGACGGTGTGACAATCAGACTCCTGGTTAGTTAGTTAGACCTCTTTTTGTGGAATGGGGGTGATCGCACCTCAGTCCGGCCCCGCCTGGTCAGGCCCGCCAGAATATTCCAAAGGGAACGCATCCCAAAATGGGTCCCAACACCACTGACGGTGTGTCAATAGGACACCTGGTTTGTTTGTTACAGGAGTTTATTTATTCAGGGACCGATTGGGTCTCATCCCGGTCCAACTCGGTCGGACATGCCCGACGCAATGGGTCCTAGGGTCTACTTGACCTCGCTCAGGTCTGTCTTGTTAAGGGTCGGACCGGTTCACCAGGTCTGGGCCGTCATCATTAGCCCAGTTCGGTTCGCGTGCCCGGGTCGTGGTTAGCCGAGCCGATAGGGTAGGGATCGGCCCACCAGTGTTAGCCCACGAGTTCACGGGTTCAGCCCAGTATACTGGTGGGTCCGGCCTGCTATGTAGGTCTGGTCCGTTGGGTGGGTCTAGCCCACTCGGTTGGCCTATGTCCGGCCCGGTCCACTAGAAGGAGGATCGGTCTTCCCAGCTGGCCCTGCGGGTGCGGGGCCATTTTAGCCAACACGTGGGGCACTGCCCCACCACATAATGGTCTGCTGTTTTGGTCGACTGGGGGGTCCAACAACCCAACACGGTACGAGGGACGTGCCACTCTCCACCTGCCAAGACTTCGAGTTCTGGCCTCCTCCAGCGGCACACAATGGTGCACCGCTCCGCCTCCGCCTTCTGCGTCCAGCTCGAGCCAGCCACCACCTTCACCTATCGTGGCTTCGGCTACGGCCCTTTCCCACCGACGGTGTGCAACGGCGCGCTATACCAGCTCTGCGGTCATCCAATGCCGGCCGATCCGCTAACTGCTACGGTATAGTGTCACGATATCCTTCATCGGCACGGGACGGTGCCCTGCCTCCATCGTTGCCGGCCGATGCTGCCACACCAACGATCTTCCATGAAGAACACAAGGGTAAACAATGTAGAAGAGGGTCTCAGCCATGTTTGTTTGGCTCCCACCCTCCACATTAGTTTGAAAACATGAGGGAGGAATAGGATTCAACAATCATTTGAAATTATAACAAAATAAATCCTTACATCAACCTGCAATATTTATTCCCAATCCCACATGAAGAAATCATCCATGGATCAAAAAGTTAGTTAGTTGACCTTCATTCTTCGTTTAGAAGATAAGAACATGGAAAACAATAAACACATATATTTAAACCCCTACCTTTAGATTGATGGAGAGCACTAGTGATTGAGGAAGTGTCGGTGTTCATCATCCCCACAACAAGCCGCCAACGATGGCGCTCAATCGTCGGTCTTCAGTTCGGGATTTAGTATTGCTCATCACCGCTCGCCGGAACCGGTCACATCCTCCAATGGGTTGGTGTTGTGACACTATATCAGATCTTCATCACTTGGTGAAGCTGTGTCAACACCTTTCCCCAAGATCCATATAAATTGGAGAGGGGGACGGTGAGTAATGCCTGTGGAATTAATGGGGGTTCATTTAATAGAAACCTTCCTAATTCCAACAATGTTGTTACAAAGGATTTGAGGAGTCAAGCCATTTAATGTCTTGACTTGTCGTTGGTCCTGCCACCGCTGCTAGTCCATTGGAAGAAAAGAAAGAATGAAATAAAATAACAAAGATATTTTATTGTTCTTTTAAAAAGTCCAAAATCTAATTTTTTTTCCAGAACTACTACGGTCGAAATGAAGCCTCCATTAAGCGAATCTCGATGTAGAAAATTCAATGGTTCCTTGAGATTTTTAATCAGTGAACCGGTTCGAAATTTAGAAAATTCCACCTATGATGGTCGTGGCTAGGCTCTTCCTAAGGGAAACACCACCCAATGAACTCAACGGTACTCTCAGATTTTTAATCCAAGTTACCATTTAGACGTTTTGGATTTTAACAATAAAATAATTGTTACTTAATTATTTTATTTACAGCCAAAAACTAACATCCATAGTTAGCCCGCGCCGGCCAGTGTTAGGATCTGCCTATAGAAAGAAAACACTCATGAGCTTAGTGGTTGTCTTGGATCTTTAATTTGAGTTACCGTTTGTGAGTTATAAGCATTTTAATAATAAAATAACTTTATTTAATTATTTTATTTACGCTTATTCCCTTTGGGGTTTTCTCAAATGAGTCCTGCGCAGACTAAACATAAGTCTCCCCTAGGGTAAACCTACTAACTTGAACAAAATGGTGCCCTCAGATTTCTGATTCAGGCAACCATTTAAGAGTTATTACACTTTCTCAGGAAAACTGTTTACAGGTGCTAATTAATGCTTAACAAAACTTCGATGGATCATTCCGGGCACTCTGGGACTCGGAATCACGCGCTGTAAAATTTCTCGGTCTCAAAATAATTCCATATAAATAAAAACATTATATAGAAATTTTATGACATTAAATTCTCCGCATATTAGGGATGTATGTCCCCAAAAGGAAAAACAAAGGGAAATAAAACAAAAGAGGGTATTGAGCACGAATCGGAGCCTCCCGCTCCCATGTTCTCTCCTGGAGGTTTCAGTGATGCCACCAAATTCGCACTAGAGGGATCGATTATCCATGAAGAACTCGGTGTTGTGTATCCTCTATCTCCATAGGGAACTCCATAAAAGTATCCCCGTCGTCGAAGTCAAACTCTCCCTAGTCGATAACATGCGATGGATCATCCATGCATCTCCTCAACTGCGAGACATGGAAAAACATTATGCACTTGGTGCATCTATGGGGGAAGTGATAAATGGTATGCCACCTATCCCACTCTGTTGGGAATATAGAATGTTTTGATGAACCTCAAAGATAGTTTTTCTTTCCATCCAATCCTCCACAATCCTCTTCGAGGTGAGACCCAAAAGAAGACATGGTCTCCCTCCTCGAACTCCAAGGATCTATGTCTCCTATCAGCATAAGACTTATGACATTACATTCTTCATCCCTATCCACCATTACTAACCTCAGATGTCCTAATACACCTTCAACACTCGAGGATGTACCTCTAAAGTGGGTGTATGGATCCCCCTCAACACCTCCTCCCAAAGTGTCACTGGTACCATGGTACGTCCTCTAAAGAGGATGACGTGCTCCCCACATTCAGAAAATTCTTCAGGATGCCATCCTGAGGATTTCTGAGCATGTCGGGCCTTGTAGTCAATGTTCCAAACTATGCCTTCTGAATTATCTGAAAAATTGGGGGAGTGAGAGTCATAGACTGGAGGTAAGCCACTCCATCTTTTTCCACGATGGATATCTGTAGCGTGACTAGTTCCTCTGATGCCTCACGTAGCAGTTGTAGACCATACCTCCTGCTGAATGTGTCTTGAACAACATTCCCCTTCCCTGGAGTATAGAATATCTCAAGGTCATAGTCCTGGATGAATTATAGGCATTATCATGGTCTCTGGTTCAGGTCCTTCTATGAGAAGATACACCTGAGACTATTGTTATTAGAGTAAATAGTAAATCGTTCACCCATCAAGTAGTTCAACCACATATTCATTGCCATGAACTCTGCTGCTAACTCCAGGTCATGGGTAGCATAGTTTTGATCCTTTTGTCTAAACATTCGTGAACTGTAAGTGATCACTACCCGCTCCGGCATCAGGAAACAACCTAGTATGTTCCATAATGCATCGTAGTATTCTACATACCCAGCTCCCTCTTCTGGTAGCCTAATGATGGGGCACTTGTCAGTATCTTTCTCTGCTCCTGAAAGCTATGTTGATACATCCCCGTCTATAGGAAATCCCCCCTTCTTCGTCAATGTGATGAAGGGTTCCACTACCCTAGAGAAGTCAGGTAAAAATATCTGGTAGTACTCTTCCAAAGCAGAAGTCCCTCTCCCTTCAGGGAGGTAGTCCTAGAAACTTATTTTGTAAAGATTTCCCCACACTCATCCACAACTATTGGGAACTGAAAGCTCAAAACTCATGCTACCATGAGGGTAAGGCTAGCCAACTCAAGAGTGATCACCAGTACACTCCTATGCATGAGTTTATCAGGTGCTTCCTGGGTTTCATTTTTCACCAACCAAGGAAAATCCAATTCTAAGGATGTAGATATGGTACTCCCATTTTTTCTAAAATAGTAAATCTGAGTATGAACTGTGGATGTCCATTCAATCCCCAAACTAACATCGTAAGGCCTCAATGATGCCACTAAGAGGTTCCAACCAAAACTCTCACCTCAAGGGTAAGATCGCACAGTTAGCATAAGGGTGATTATTGAGTCTCCTCCCAAATGTATCTCCAGACACAAGGGTCAAGTAATCAGTTTAACCAGAAACTCTTTGTATCGAACAAGATTCATGGAATGAAGGAATGATTAGTACCTATGCATTTAATATGGAATCTAGTAGTAGACACATACAATACATCGAATCATTCTTGGAGCCCTTAGGTCACACTCCTTGAACACATGTAGCTACTCCCTTCCCATGTCCTCTAACTCCCTAAGATTGGTGGGGACCATATTGGGGTTGTTGTTGGAACATGTTGAAATGTATACCACCTCATGCTGCTCTCCTAACTCCACTTCCATGTCTTCTACCTTGCAGATTCATCTGTCCCTATCACTTCCTCTTGTTGAAACGTTTTACACACCCATGCCTCTGAGACTGGCGTGAGTTTCTAGATTTCCCACTGCTAACATTCACTGGTTGTATCTGCTCATCCAAAGAAAAATCAACCACAAAGGTTCTCTCTAGCACCCTAACATAAGTAGGAATGTATAGAAGAAAAGTTTTGGCTCTGATGTCCCTAAACACACCTTTCTTTGAGGCCTGATCCCTGAAGCACTGACTGTATTTTATTCATCAAGTACATAGGGTGGTCAACATGCCTCAATGAATACTCAGATACCAACATGTCGTACTACCAAATCTGTAGAATCTCCAGGGACCACTCACTCTTTAGCTTTTTATGGAAAGAGAACCCCTTCTCGGGGGAAGGTTCTCAAGCTTGTCCATATAAAAGGGACCTCTTCGCAAGATCAGGGGTAATCTAAACCCTAACATCATCCTGATGATCCATGTAAAAGGCTCTTTACCCAGACCGCCATCTAATCAAATGGTGCCTTGGATAGATGGAAACTTTACCACCTCCTCAAACCAGTCCTTATCTACCTGTGAGTCTGGCTCACCTTAGAACCTGAGGGTTATCTGATGCTAAAACATGTGAAAGGAACTAAGCCTATATGTGTCTTCTACCTGTACTTTCAGTTGAAACTGCTGACCAACAAGAAGTGATATATCTGGCACACTACCCAAAGGTGCCATCTCAGGCAACGGACCATGTACTGAACCCTCATCACCATGTGGACCATCCTCATGGTCACACACTGATAAAGACTAGTAGTTAGGATCACTATTTTATCTATTGGTGTCCCAACTAAGAGAAAAAAACTTTAGCCATATCCTCCATCCAGTCCTCAGCTATTTGGGGATCTGTCTCACCTCAAAACCTCAGCGGACTCTACTGTTCGAACTCGTGCAACGTTCCCAGTCAGCATACACTGTCCGACTATGTGGATGGTGGTAACTACAATGCAATGGGTGGTGGTGTTGATGGTACACCAACCAAAGGTTCCAACATAGTAAGAGGGATCTAAACTGGAGTCTCATCGCTCGGTGGGCCGTCATCTTGTACTCTCTCTAGAATCATAGCTGGATGTCTACGTGACAACATCCTGATAAGGAACAGGTGTGCCATTTTCATTAAGTTATACCTGGTCAGCTGACTCCAAAGAAACTAAGGAAAAACATTTCCAAAACAAATTCAATCAATGCTTTCGTGCACCGAGTCAGAAATCAGAATTCAGGGTCTTGGTGTATGGATACATCATTCATTTCACCAACACTGGACTTCCCGAACTGGAAACCACACTCAAAATAGTTAACACGATTACTCCCTTGAAAATATCAGAGTCTTAGTTCTTCGGTAGAACCGAATCCTCTGATACCACTTTGTCACGGCCTGTCCCCCAGGGCCCGTTTCCTAACTACCCCAGGCCTGCCTTCCATAGGCCAGGGGCTGGTGACTAGCACTAGAAAGGCATATCCCTATAACAGGAAGGAATTACTTTTAAACCTATATGAACACATAATCCAAGAACATGAAATGAAGAAACCATGAAGTAAACTACTATAGTAAAAAGTGTGATGAAAGTAAAGGGGTCGGAATACAAGCCCAAATGGAAAGTAAAAGTACAAATAAAAAGTGAAAAATATCTCCTAGATCATCCACTGAGGATCATAACAAAAGGATAGGTACAACTCTCGATCGGTAGTCCAGTCGTCACATCACCCCAAATGGTCCACCTCTACGCATCGTCCAGCCCTGGCTCACTCAGCCTCGATCAATGCTGTCTATCATCTGCACAAGACAAAACAAGGTGCAGTCAAAGCCCATGTAAAGGTGAGTATAACAATACTCAGAAGGGACCTCGATACCCCAGAAGGTCTACCAGAGTTCTCCAAAGGAATGAACACAAAGAAAAACCTTAATTACAAAACAAGAAATAGTCAACAACTCTACTTAGGTATATGACCATACATATCTCTAAGTTATCAAGATACACTTGTCTCATACATAAAGGAAGAATACCACAACGGTAACACAATGAAGGTAACATGATGAAGGTAAAAGTACCACACTGATAACACCACGAAGATAACACAACAAAGGTAAAAGTACTACACCGGTAACACCATGAAGATAACACCACGAAGGTGAAGGTACCACATAGGTAACACTACGATGATTACACCACAAAGGTGAAGTTACTACATAGGTTACACCATGAAGATTACACAACGAAGGTGAAGGTGCCCCATAGGTAACACCAAGAAGATAAATGACTCATCTCACACTAGGTATTAGTGAAATATAAAAGTACAGATGATTGGTCATGATGTTAGATCATCTTATTCTGTGAAGAGGCGTTGCTTCAGATTATACGAAGTCTGACCCACACAGGATCGATAGGTACTAACCCCCAAAATGATCCACAGAGGATCTGAACCACCCAGAGTCAATATGTACTAACCCCCACAATGACCCACACAGGATCTGCCCAACACAGGATCGGTATGCGCTGACCCATAGAGGATCGCTAAGCACTGACCCACACATGATTAGTATGCACTAACCCACATAATATTATTGAGCACTGACGCATAAAGGATCTGAACCACACATGATTAGTGCTGAACCACTTAGGATTTATCAGTACTAACATCCGTATTATCTGTCTCCGACCTATACCTCACTACCATCCATTGGATTCCCTCTCATAAAATGATTGATTCTGGGGGAACCGCTCCTCAAGACTTTGTTCATATTTCAACCAGCACTAAGTCCCATGAATAATAAACCCGATGATCTGTCACGTCATAAGGGTTACAATGCAATGGATGACACATCAATCGGACACCCAGTCTGTAAGTTATTGGCATTTTAGTGTTGAGGGCCCGATTGGATTTGGAGTCGATCCAACCCATACATATTCCAAAATTTTCCAAAACTCTCATGGAGTATCTCAAAAGGACCACCTTGTCAATAGGGTCCTTGCATCATAGAATTCCTACCAATCGAACTCCTGGTCTATTAGTTACGCATCTTTATGTGAAATGGGGGTGACCGCACCTCAATCATGACCAAACTCGATCGAGCCCGCCGAAATATTCCAAAGGGACCGATTCCCAAAATGGGTCCCAACGCCACAGACAATGTGTCAATCAGAAACCTAGTTTGTCAGTTATGGGATTTTATTTATTCAGGGACCAGTTGGGTCTGGGCTAGGTCCGGCTCAGTCAAACCGGCCCGTCGCAATGGGTCCCGGGGTCTACCTAACCTCACTCGGGTCCGACCCGATAAGGGCGGCCTGTTTCATAAGGTCTTGCCCATCAACGTCGGCCCAGTTCGTTTCGCGGGCTGAGGCTGCAGTTGGCCTAACCCGCCAGATGGGGCTCGACCCACCCATGTTGGTCCACTGGGTCGGGGGTTTGGCCCGGTTCGCTAGCAAGTCTAACCCACTGGTTTGTGGGTCCAGTGCTCTTAACAGGTTCAGTCCACTGGGTGGGTCTAGCTCACTCGGTCGGACCGTGTCAGGCCCGGTCTGTCAGAAGGTGGATCGGTCTTCCCAGCTAGCCCCGTGGGCACAGGGCCGTTTCGGCCAGCCGGTGGGGTGCTGCCCCACCACTTAACGATCGAACGTTTTGGCTGACCGGGGGTTCCGCCAACCCAGCACGGCACATGGGCTGCACTGCTATCCACCTTCCACGACTTCAAGCCAAGGCCTCCTCCAGCGGTGCGCGACGGCGCGCCGCTCCGCCTCTTCCATCCACGGCCGGCTCGATCCATCCACCTTCTTCACCAACCACAACTTCAGTCAAAACACTTGCCCACCGGTGGTGTGTGACGGCAGGCCGCACCACCTCTATGGTCGGCCGGTGTCATCCACTTAGCTAACCACCATGACATAGTCCCGTGGCGCCCTCCTGCAGCCCGCGATGGCCCACCTCCTATAACGTGACCGGCCGATGCTGTTGTGCCGATGATCTTCCATGGAGAACACAAGGGTAAAGAATGTAGCAGAGCGTCTGGCCATGTTAGTTTTTCATGTTCCCTCTACGTTAGCTTGAAAAAATGAGGGAGGAATAGGATTCAACAATCACTTGAAATTATAACAAAAAAAATCCCTACTTCAACCTACTATATTTATTCCCAATCTCACAAGAAGAAATCATCCACATAGTCCCGTGGCGCCCTCCTACAGCCCGCGATGGCCCACCACCTATATCGTGGCCGACCGATGCCGTTGTGCTGATGATCTTCCATGGAGAACACAAGGGTAAATAATGCTTCAGAGGGTCTAGCCAAGTTAGTTTTTCATGTTCCCTCTACGTTAGCTTGAAAAAATGAGAGAGGAATAGGATTCAAGAATCACATTAAATAATAACAACAAAAATCCCTACATCAACCTACTATATTTATTCCCAATCCCACAAGAAGAAATCATCCACAGATCAACTAGTTAGTGAGTTGATCTACGTTATTCCTTTAGAAGGGAAGAACATGGGAAATAATAATCACACAGATTTAAACCCCTACCTAAAGATCGATGGAGAGAACCCGCGATTGAGGAATAGTCAGTGTTCGTCGTCCCCACAACAATCCACCAATGATGCCGCTCAATCGTCGTTCTTCGATTCAGGATTTGGTGTTGCTTGTCACCAACCACCAGAATCAGTCATGTACTCTAAGGGATTGGTGTCATGACACATTAATAGAATTTTGTCACTTGGTGAAGTCATGCCAATACCACTCCCCAATCTCCATATAAATAATAGATGGGGTGGGTGAGTAACGCCTATGGAATTAATAGGGGTTCATTTAATAGAAACCTTCCTAATTCCCAAGGCACTATTACAAAGGATTTGAGGAGTTAATCCATTTAATTTCTTGACAAGTCATTTGTCCCGCCACCACTGCTTGTCCGTTGGAACAAAAGATACAATGAAATAAAATAACAAAGTTATTTATTATTCTTTTTAAATGTCCAAAATCTAACTTTTTCTCCAGACCTACTATAGTCGAAGAGAAGCCTCCCTTATGTGAATCATGGCGATGCAGATTCAATGGTGCCCTCAAATTTTTAATCCGAGCACCAGTTCAAAAGTCATAAAATGCCGCTCCTGGGTTTACTGAACATACCTTAAAAAAGTTCAATAAATTATTAACATACACCCTCGACCAGCACCGGTCGAGGTTAGGATCTGCCTAAGGGAAACATGTCCCAAAAAAATCAACGGAACTCTCATATTTTTAATCCGAATTACTATTTAAAAGTTAAGGATTTTAACAATAAAATAATTTTTACTTAATTATTTTATTTACGTCCAAAAACTAACTTCCATAATTGGCCCACATCGGCCAATATTAGTATCTTCTTAAAGAAATAATACCCTCACGAGCTCAGCGGTGGTCTCTGATTTTTAATCTGAGCCACTCTTCATGAGTTATAAGCATTTTAAAAATAAAATAACTTTATTTAATTATTTTATTTATGGTTATTCCATTTTCAGGTTTTCTCCCAGCTGGCATGCGCTGACTAAACTTATTTCGCGCCTAGGGAAAACCTACCATCCTGAACACAATGGTGCGCTTAGCTTTATGATCCAAGAAACAGTTTAATATTTATTCCACTTTTTTAGGAAAACTTCATATGTGCACTAATTAAATATTAAAAAAGATTCGACAGATCATTTCGAGCACTCTGAGCCTCAGAATCACGGGCTTCCGTATTTCACAGTCTCGCAATAATTCCATATAATTAAAAAAATCGAAATTCAATGAAATTACATACAACTCATTGGGGATAGTATATTCAATGGAGTTTCTAGACCTACGCCTTTTTAATAGAGTGGTATTTTAAAAAATTCCCACCATGGGAATTATGAGTTATTAGACAATTTTCCTCCCATTTCTGACTCGAGGAACAATGGTTGTGGACATGGATATAAACACTCTTACAATGATATTTCTCCCTCAATTATTAGTCATTTTAAGGACCATTTGTTTTAAATAGAATCCCCAGGTGAGTTTACAACTCCTAATAGTTGTATTTTATTTGGGAATTATTGAAGAATATTTTCTCTAATTCTAAATTCCTAGATCATTATTTCAATTAGATTCAATGTTTAGTTATTGAGTATTGTATGTTCCTAAATAAATAGTTATGTTTAATATAGAAGTTATCAATGAACATAAAGTTTGTGATCTAAAATTTATAACCCATCGTCTTGGGGTATATTAATGTGTATATTTTTTTGGTTTTGTCCCATTATGTCATTCATGTGATTCCTTGGTTGGAAATGGAAAATTAATTATTTAAATGATGTTCTAGATCCCTAAAATTACATGTTTGATCCATTGAATATTATTATACTGGAAGGGATATGGATACCCATGGGGCATGACACACTAATGAACACTATAATTGTGTTTCTAATATATGAACTGAAGGTTTTATGAGATTAGAAAAATTGAAAACTATATAATGTGTTATCATTATATAATGAGATGTTCAACATAAATCAAATGAGTTAATGAGTCATGGATAAGAAATTGGTAAATCTGTAAATAGTTAAAGAGGTATTACCTTGTCGCTTAATTTATTGAACGGGGTGAAAAATGGTTATAATGTTCTTAAATTGTGAAATGGTCCTTCTTTAGGAATTAGTAATATCTTCAATGTAATTAACCCTGTAATTGTGAGAATGAAAACCAATACGCTTATTATTATTTTTATATAAATATTTTACTAATTTTGTCCCTAGAAATGTGTCAACTGGTTGGCGGGATGTGGAGATAAAACTTCTATCCCTTGGGTGGGCTAGAGTGATGTTTCAGGAACCACGGTGCATCACAGTTTTCATAGCATGATTAGATGATACTTTTTTCCTAACATGTGACCACACTAAAAATGGATGATATTATAATAGGTGACACACAAATCTTGGTCGGATACATGGACTGATTCTCTTCATTTTATAAACTACATCCTATGTGAAATTTTTTTTAGATGACTAACATAGTTAGAAGAAAATTGGATGGGAAAACATATCTCTTGAAATTAAGTAAAATTAAGGTTAATTTAACTATTGAAAAATAATAAAACTTTTTTTATTAACTATTTTCATATGTTTTCCTTTTATATTAATACACTATTATATAATGGAAATTTTGTATACACCTTTGGTGGATTTTTTGGTATTTTACTCACACCTTTCTTGGGCTATCATTGGGTACCTGAGAAGACTTAATGGTTTTAGGTCAAGATGAGGTAAAGGGACCAATAAAAGATTGTTCATTCCATATTCAGGATGGGGTTGGGATTAAGAGAATAGTTTTGATGTTAGGCCCCATTTTCAGGATTTATAAAGTGTTAGTTTTTTATTTTAATAAAAATATGTTAGTAGTACAACATAGAATGTTTATTATAATTTGGTATTGTAATTTACCCAATTTTCAGAATGGATTATATGATGCATGTTTATTGATCATTATTACATGGTTATTATCAATTCTTAATACAACTATTTGTTTACTCTGTTATTTTTTAAAAATAATAATTTCTTGATAACTGTTGATTTTTTTAAAATATAAAATTTATATAATTAAGTAATTATTTTGATAAAAAAATAAATATTTTTTTTGGAATAATTATGTTGAAATTATCCCATAGAGATTCTTTCATAATTTTTGGAGACAATTAAATTTTCAGGGAAAACATACATACTATATAAATAAAAAAAGTATATTATGACGTCATAATGGCCAAATATTTATGTAATAAATAATATAAATGGTATCCATGACCAAATAAATGTTTCCTAATCAAAATATTGTGTTATTATGTAATTTTATTAATTTTTTTAATCCTTTATGAATCATCCAAAACTAGTTTACATTATATTGTTTTGAAATTAAATCATTAAAAGCATGACTCACTTCAACATCCCCAAGGGAAATATTTTATTAATTTAATCATAATTAAATACTAAATAAATAAAACTACTAAAATATGTCAAAAGAAAATGAAAAGTAATGTTAATATTTTTTAGTTGGATTCCATTATTATATGGAGTCCAAAACCTATGTTTGGGAAATAATAAAGAACTCCCCTATCTTTTTGTATATAAACCAACCAAATATCCTACTCCTTGTCACCTAAAAACCATGGATAAGTTCCTTAATTTAATCTCACATCTCTAAAGTCATCCCAGGGTTCCCCCATGATATCAAGAAGCTCCCCCTAAGCTTCTAGAATCACCCTTTCAAGGTAAAGGACCACCACTTATTCTATTCAATTCGAACACCTTCTTTGTATTTCATCCTTTTGAATCTCAATAGGTTATGTTTTAATTTCATCATAAATACACACATTCTATCTAATTGATTTAAAAATAATGATATATAATTTTTCTCCACTCATTATATCATTTACCTAAGTCATTACTATGCTGAAATTTAGTAAGAGATCCTCTCATTATCCTCTTTATAAAAGAATATTCTTCATTTCATTCCTATTATATCAAATTACTAATGTTGTGATATGTTATTTTAAATTATTTTTAATTTCCTTTTTATTTAAAAATAATTATAGACCCCTTTTTCATTAAAATATTTTATGAATCCTTAATTATTGTTGTTATTCTGGAAAAATTTAACTAAGAATTTTCCAATCCAAACCTTTGTATTTTGAAATCCATCACTATTTCCACTCAAGGGTATTCACATAGAAACCCAAATACATATTTAATTGGTGAATTAAATAGATATATTACATAGTAAATTATCATTTAATTTAATTTGACAGAATAAGATCATAGGTTTAATTATCGATGTGGCACACTTATGCATGTAAATGATAGGAATGTGATAGGTGTACCTAGAATTATATAATTTTCCAATACATTGGGTAATATTTTAGGCTCCTAATATGCCATGTATTTGATTATGGAGTGATCTTAATCAATTATATGACTTTTCCACCATGTTATGATGTCTTGGTGTCTATCCTTGACCAATATTTATGATGTAATGTTTAATGTTTTTTCCACATTTCACATACTGTCATTATGTTAGCAGGTAATATCATGCCTCGTTTTTCTTGTGTATATTTATAAAACCTTTTATGTCCTATCTAAATTCCTATTTACTAACGTGTAATAATTCCTTCAGGTTATGATTTGTTTTATTCCATCACTAGTCATTATTGATCTCCCCTTTCTTATGAATGTCCTTAGGTTATACAATTTTGTTTTAAGAATGATGGAAAATTATGAGCTTGTTATGGAAGTATTCAATAATGTTGAAGTACAACTTATTTTACATTGTTATTTAATGTGCCCAATAACACAAATAAACTATTCCTATTGATATTCTAGGTTTAATTTTGTTTATTCTTATGTGAAAAATCATTAATTAATGTTTATAATGACTAGGGTTCTCATTGTTAGTATGAGAGGAAAAGTTTATTTATTTTTGGATTAGTATAATAAAACTCCAGCGAAGGCATCAGGGATTAGTCAAAACATAATAAAACATAAATATATTTTTTAACATATAGAGAATGTGGTTTCCATGAAAATACAACCCGGTCAAGATTATACAAGTGAATGTGGCTCCTGTATAGATGAAGTTAGCAGTAATACTCCTAAAAAGGGAGAATTAATCTTGGATAGATTGTCACCTATGGCATGACAATGAACATTTGAACAAAAAACTTTTTAAAATATTAGTATATATGCTTTTGTAAATTTTAATGTTTTTTATGAACCCTTTTTAGGGACCAAAAATGGCTGTAAGAGTCTATGGTAGGACATAGACCATGGATAACATAGATTCGATCCAAAAAAATCATATGATAAGGAATAAATTTCATTTATAATTTATCCTTTTAATATTATTGGATTCCATTTTTTGTTTTTAGTAGTTTAAAATAACTCATCTCTATTCTTTCCTTTATTCTAGACAATGGACTGATATAGAAGGAACTAAGTAAGAACTACTGTGAAGGAAAATTTGATGACTACCCAAATGAGATTCCATCCTTGATGGGAGCATGAATTGAAATCTTTGTTATGATAGTCTCTCAATTGAATCAGGTTATAAATAGAAACATGAATCAGGTGTAACACCGAAATCCACCTAAGAATGAACAATATGAAATTGAGACCTTTATGTGACAATGGCCTCTGAAATTCAATAGATTATCAGATCCCCTAATTGGGGAACAATGGATAAAATCCATCATAAAGATTTTCCCCATCCTTTAAATAATTGAAAAGGAGAAGTTCATATTATATTTTTATCATCTGGAGGGATAATCCTATTAGTGGTGTAAATTGATCATGAATACAAAGACTAAAGATGATATTGATGTAATGTGGTGGATGGAATTTGGGAAACTGTTTTTGGAAAAATATTTTCCTCACACTATACTATATAAAATTGAAATGGAATTTCTTACCCAAACTAAAAAAATATGATTAATTCAACTAAACATACGAGGACAACATCACAAGACATGAATGATATGCCTCCAACCTTATCATTACCCAAAAATGAAATATTTTCATCTACTTTTTTTGGATAAAAATTATTCAACAAAAATAATATGTAATCCTAGAAATTTATATCTATGGGTACATTATGTAATGTTCCCTGAAATTAAATGTTTTGATCACAAAATCTCAAGGGTCTCGCAGGTATAATAATTGGGAAGTGGAGTTTAATTCTTGCTGTGAAATGGAAAAATATGATAGTGGCATGAAATTTCAACATCCCACTTGTCCAAAGTGTGGAAATAAGATCCCCTAAAATTTCCTAATGTGAACGAGGAAATGCATTAGGTGTGGGATGGAATGCAACCAAAATAGAGACTTCTGATGGCTGAAATCCACCAATGTATTGGAAGTGAGTAACTCTCTACTAATAACTCATCCTATTGTCCAATATTTCAACTGAAATGAACATGGTCACTTTCAAAACCAATTCACTATGCTAAAAGTGGTTGAAGATATTCAGTGTAAATAACCTCCATGTAATCAAGGAAGAGTATTTCCTTGAAAACTACTAAGGTGGATCCTGACAGTGTTGAGGTTATAGGTAGGCATGTTATTCATTGAATAATAGCGAACATACTTTTTTATTTTTGTTATATTATTTCCCTCATGTCATATAATTATAGTATAAATATTTAAACACCACCACCGAATATATAAGTAGAGATGTTAATGAAAATGGAAAATGTGGTTGTTATTGGATCCCATAGATATAAATCCTGCCCTATAAAAATTTATCTTCTAAATATCATAGTGAAAAATTGGATACTCTATTTAGTATATTTTGATGAAATTATGTGTATCAATTTATTTTTTCCCTTATATAGATAAAACATAAATTTCTTTGACAGGGAAACAACTCTCCCTATTATGATTTATCCTCTAATTCTGCACATGTTCAAGGAGGATGATAAGCCTTATTTGGAACCAACATCTCAAGAATGGATATTATTTCCCAATTATCAATTGTATCAAACTCAATTTATTTGACATAAAGAAAACATCATCCTTAAAGACAATACCACTGTGGGGGAATAAATAGAAGTGTTTCCCAAATAATTATATAGTCTTCCTCATAGCCGAGTGGTTGAATTTTCAATCAAGATAATACATGGGGATTTCTCATTTTCCATGAATCCATATTGATTTATTTGTGTGAAAAATGAGGAACTAAAGAATAAACTATTTGAGAATATGGATAAAGGGTTCATACACCCATGTTATTCACCATGGGGTGCACAAGTCCTCTTCATCATGAAGAACAGTTCAATGTGGCTTCTCCTTGATAATCATGGGGTCAACGTGATCATGACAAAGAACTTGTATCGCCTTCCATGGATTATTGAATTCTTTGATCTTCTATGTGGATCCCAATAATTCTCCATGTTGCACCTTCAGTCGTATTGTTATCATGTAAAGATGATGATTTAGTATATCGCTAATACTACTCTTTGAACCTGGTACATGCACTATGAATCCATTGTAATTACATTAGACTCACTAATGCTCCATAAATATTCATGAATTTGATAAATAGAGTCTTAAGATATTACATTTAAATTTTTTGGTAGTATTTATAGATGATATTATAGTATTCTCCAAAATAATGGAGGAGCATGAGGATCATTTGGGAACTTTTATAATGAAATTACAAAAGAAAAAAATTATGAAAATTATAGAAATTTTTAATTCTAGTATAAGGAAGTCTCATTATTTGGGTATTTTATCACCATCATAGGGATATCTGTGGAAAATTATAAAAAAATAAAATTGATGGATGGTTGAGTCCGACATCTGTGACATATATATACAGTTTCCATGGACCAGATGGTTATTATCAATGATTTGTAACAAATTTATTACTATTTTGAAACCCTTAAAAGATGATAACTCTAAAGGGAATCATGTTTTTCTAGAATATTGAATATATGTATAGATTTAATGGGTTTAAAAAGAGTCTTATCACTTAACCTATACATGCATTACCCATAAGTGGGTAACATTCATGGTATATATTGATGCTTCAGTGAGGAACATGGGATGAATACTATTGAAGAATGTTAATGTAAAAGTCTATAACTGATGGAAAATTCAACATTCATGAATTGAACTACACAACACATGATCTAGAGTTGGGTCATGTAATATTCATATTGAAAATATAGTGGTATTTAATATTTTGGGAGAAGTGGGATACATATAAAGATCATAAGATATTGATGTATATATTCTCATAGAAAGAGATGAATAATCCATAGTGAAGATGTTTAGAGTTGTTTTAGGACTATGAAATCTCATTCCACTACCATTATGGGAATGAAAATAAAGATGAAATCTCTCTAAGTAGAAATGATCCTATAATTTTACAATTTATGAGTACTAAGAAGAACTATACCTTCTTTCTATAGATAATGATGGATGTGGGAATCCATAAAGAAGGAATATCATCAATCCTTTCACTTATTATTTCTCCAACATCCCTTATGGAGAATATAATGGATTCTCGATGATATTATGTTAAAATTCTGAAGAATGTTCTCTCAATAAAAAAAGGTAAATCCTCAAATCTCAAAATTAATGAAGTGGTTGTAATATTTTGGTCATAGCTACGTGATCCATAAAATCATAATATAATGAATTATTTTTTGGTTGATGCACATAAATTGACATTCTCTGTGCATACAGGTAATATTAAGATGTATCATTATTTATGAGAGAACTATTGGTGGGGAAATATTAATAAGGTTATCACATAATATACATCATGGTATCATGAATTTCTATAAGTGAATTCATAAAGGAAAAACATCTAATGGGATGATGAAACCATTACCAATTACTACGCAGAAATGGGAAAACATAAGAACATAATTTTTTATTGGTCTTCTACATACATCAAGTGGAAATAATGTTATATGGTTTTTGGTGGATTATCAATCAAATACTACTCAAATCATTGAAATTTTATAGGAAATATCACTTGAAAAAAATTTCAATTATATATTTTAGATAAGTGGTGATTCTATATATAACAACACTATCCATTATATCTGATCAAGATCCAGGATTTTCCTTCATGTCCTAGAAGAGTCTCCATCATGCTCTAAATACTTTGTTGAACATCAGTATAGATTATCATCCTAAAACAATGGAAAATATTTGAGGACTATCAAAACAATCGAGGAAATGTTGAGAGCATTCTCAATATACTTCTAAGGACTATGGAATAAACAACATCCTTTGGTCAAGTTGTCCTATAATAATAGTTTCCACTCATGAATCCAAAGGCCTCCCTATAAAGACCTTTTTGTGAAGAGATTCACATCACCTACATGATGGATGGTGTTGGTGAACACTAACTATGGGGTCCTAATATGGTTGAGTAAATAGTGGAAAATTCCATCCCCATTCAAGGGAAAATCAGTTCTTCTAATAGTTGAAATCAGTGATATATTGAAAATCATCAATGAGACCTATAGATTTATATTGGAGAAAAGTTATTCCAACACATATATCCATCGAATAAATTCTTCAAATTTGATAATATGGAAAATATTTGTCTAGGATACAATGTTTCCCTTGAGAATCATGATATCATCAATGTTTTTGTGTATAAACTATAACTCCCACCTAATATATCTCATGTACATTACATGTTCCATGTATCCTTATTGAGGAAATAAATACAAGAAAACTTACATGTGTTCAATCTAGAGGTGTTATGATGGGAGAATTAAATTTCAAATAAATAGTATATGATGAAGATCAAAGATGTTAGAGATAATTTTCAATTAAATTAGGCAATGCATCATGTTAAATTACTTTAGGGAAAACACGTGTTTATAGAAGTGACATGGGAATTAGATGAGGCGTTGAAACATTTTTACCCCATCTATTTTAGTGTAAAAAAATTATATTTTGAGTTTGATGTTTATAACGAGGGAAATATTATAACATCATGAGATTTTATAAATAAAATTCCATTTTGATTGAACTAAATTCCCTATTATGTATTATTGTTATTGAAAACATATTTCATTCTATAGAATATTATATCCTCTCTGGTACTTAAGATAGTTATGGCATTCGAGCCTGTACCCAAGTTGTTAAAGCTCCTATATAGAATCTAAAATTCCTAGGATCAAATCTAGCTAGTCCCACATCTGGGATTTAGGATGTGGTAGTGATATAGGGATGATGCGGGAAATTGGTGATGCAAGAATGATACAGGAAGGGGTGCAATCTCTATACATGCTGATTTAGTAGGGTATTTAGTGCACCAAAGAATTTTAGGCCACTAGTCCATAATAATATAGCGTTTAGATTTACCTATATGGTAGTAGGATCCATATGAGTAATTAGATCAGTAGCATCCTCTAGAAGATATTACCAGATTGGAAGAAAGAGATGGTATGGAAACATCATCGTAACCAAGAATTGTGAAACTCTACATAGGGTAATTCTTTCAGATCATCCATGTTATGTGGGGAGCTAGGAACCATCAATGAATCACATGATTGTGATGGTATGTTCTAGTGTTTTGGGTATTTTCAACTTTGGTAAATGAATTGGTCCTTGAGATATTGAGCCTATGGGCCATGTAAGGGTTCCCTCTCAACCAAGTTAAAAGGTGGAAAATCCAAAAATAAATAAATAATTAAAATCCTTTAGGTAGATCAAATTTTATATAGAAGAATATTATGCATCATAACCATTGAAAGAATATCCATTGAATCATGATCATTTGGTTATTATAAATATAGGGTTTTGATAAATCTAATTGATACAGAAAGTGGAAGTGATGGCCTCTAGATGAAAGATTGTACCCTAAGAAGCACATTTATCACAACATCCAATGGAGATAGAATCACTAGGCCTTCCACTTGACCAAACCAAATCCAATATCCAAAAACTAAATAATGATAAAAATAGTTTACAGGAGAAGTTCATGCTCATCCATATCTCGACCCAAATTATATATATTGAAGCACCCAAAGAAAATATCATTATCACACACCATACCCTCAAAGATATTTCTAGGAAAATAAAGGGATACATATTAAGACCCTAATACTATGAATATGTATATTTAATTTTAAATATAATATTTATTATATTTACTTACTATTTATATTACATTGTAAATTATTTCTAGTTTGATATGATAAAATGAAATGAATTTTTATCAAGTTGAAATTTAAATTTAGACATTCCTTTTTGTTGGATTCGTGAATTTTATTAATAATTTATATTTTAGTAAAATAATATAATAAAATAATCTTTAGTAAAAAAATTTAATACTATTTTTATGATGTTGAATGTAGTTCTTTATAAGGGTTTGAAAACTGTAATGGTTGAAAAAAACAATATTCTCTCAATAAATGTCAATTACTGTTTTAATAGTGAAAAATATAATATTTATAAAATTAATATAATAAAAAAATTATTATTTTTTCAATCAATATTTGAAATTCTCTAACAAATGTTTTTTCATAATTATCTTATACAATCAAACTTTCAGATAAAAATTAAATATGATTTGAATATTCAGTGTGTATTGTGACATCATAATGACCCAAAAGTGATCTAATAAATTCTCTATATGGAATCAATGAAAAAATATACCTTTTACATTTAAAATATTCCAGTTTGAGATTATTTCATTTATTTTATAGATCTTCTATGAAGCCTCCAAAACTTATATTATTTTTTATTGTTTTAAAATAAATTCATTATAAAAATGACTCACATCAACATCACCAAGGGAAATATTTCATCGATTTAGGCCCATGGACATATTAAATAATTAAAAAAATCCAATTTGTAATAAAATATCTAAAAAAATGGTTGGTTTGTATTTTATATTAAATTGTTATATAAATTCCAAATTTAATGATTCTAAAATAAAAAATGACTCCCCTCTCTTTTCTTATACTAACCCTCTCAAACTCTCCTTCACCTTCACTCAAAACCCATGAAGAGGATAACATCTCTTATCTTCTATCTATATGTTCCACTCAACATTCCCCCTTATTCTCAATAATCTCCCCCGAATCTTTGGGAATCTCTCTTTCAAGGTAACATCCCATTCTCTCATAATTTCTATTTAGGAACCTTTTTGTATTTTAGCCATTTTAAACACAATATTTTATGATCTCATGAGTTTATAAATATAAATTCACTATATAGTTGATATAAAAATAATCAGAGAAAATTTATTCCCTATCCTTATAGTTTTATCATAATCTGTTACTATGATGAAAGTTAATATGGAATCCTCTCATTCTCCACATTAATTAATAATATTCTACATTTTATACCTTTTGTATAAAATTTAGAATGTTAAGATATATTATTCCACATCTCTCTTTCATTACATTATTTTAAAAAATTATTATAGACTCCTTTATTTATCATTAAAAAAATTTATGAAGATTTATTTACTGCTATTATGTTGCTGAAATTTTACAATTATAATTCCTTGCCAAGACATTGTATTGGGAATACCATATGTATCTCCATTCATGTATATTAACCATAAAATGACTATACATCTTTTATATGGGACCACCATGTATGTATTCCATATTCCATTATCATATAATTATTTTTTGTGGAATATGATCTTATTTTGAATGATCTATGTGGCATACTTTTCATGTTCATTATATGAATGCGACGGGTGCACTCGGAATTATATCGCACTCCAATGAATTGTGTAAAATTTTAGTCTAATGAGACATCATGTATGGGATTAGGTTGTGAAAATAATCAATTATTGAAATTTTCCAAACGTGTTATTAAGTCTACATGGATATACTAGACCCATATTCATGATGCCAAGTTTAAATACGTTACCACATTTACCCTGTTACCCGTATGTTTTCATGCTATATCATGACACTTTGTTATTGTTAATGCTTCACAACAATTTTATATTCCTTTTAAATTTATATTGTATAAAATTTAATACTTTCATCATGTTGTTAATTATTTTTGATCTTATTACTCTTTATATATTTCTGATTTATTATGTGTGTCCCATGTTTATCCCATACAGCTTTCAGAATTATGTGATATTATGTGCATGTTTTGAAATATTTGAATAATTCCGACGTACAATTATTTTTATGTTGTTATTTCATTCACCAAATTACTCAAAAAGGACATACCCCTTGATCTTTAGGGTCGTATCTTGTTTATCCATATATAACAAATAACACATTAATATGGAACAAAGAATAGGGTTGTCATAACTGAAATTACGAGAGATTCTACATAAGAAGTGGAAAACATATTAACAATGGAAAATGATTAGTCTAAAATGGAAGTGATTGAGTTATCAGATAAAATTATTGAATATTGGGAAACATTTGTGTATAGATTCCCTAAACACCAGTGGACTGAAATATTGTAGGAGGATTGATCACTTATAATTCTTCTTTAGGAACGCACGTCAATTGGGAAGTTATGGGGAACCTAGGTCGATGTTGAGTAATTGAATGTGATTTTATACCCCATATCATTCAGGTGATTCAAGTTCCACCAATCATAAATATCAAGATATATGTTGTGATACTTCAATAAAATATAATCAATATTATTAGGGTAGTATGACATAAAGGACTCATACATGAGCATCGGGTTGAGGAACTATAAAGCTAAATTCTATTCAAGAGTTAAAGTAAATTTTTTCCCCTGCACCTATTCCAGTCTTACCTTATCCAGGTAAGCAGACTTATTTTTTTGTGTGAAGAATATAGGATTAAACATGGGGTATTATTGATGTTGAGATATATAGTCATGTAAAACAATTTAAGAAAGTTCAGGCCACATGAATGGAAGTATGACAACCCTGCTTTTTATTACAACTTAAACATGATTTATTACATAAAACTTCACTTGATACAATAAAGAATATCGAGAGGTTTAGTGTCTTTGGGGCTTAGTATCATTACATAAAAACATAAAACATGAAATACACCATCTTTATTGAAAACATCATTTACATGACCACTACATTCCTTCGTACTTAGCATTGCATGGGATAACCTGAGGACATGCATAAGAAAAGGGTGAGCTATAAAGCCCAGTAAGGGATTACACATGGAATAACATGAGGAGTACAATACATGTTAGACAATAGGCATATCAATAGATCATAAGAAAAATTTGAACATAAAGGCATGATAAAGCATGATAATCATAACATGGAAATGTGGCAACAACACTTAACATGGAATTAGCATGAGCCAAAGCCCATTGCACATGGAGCATGAGTAAATCCTCATTGCACATAAAGCATGAGTAAACCCTCATTGTACTTGAATTAGCATGAGTCAACACTCATTTCACATGACGTATCATGATACTATACTTTACCCAATGCATTGGAGCGCTATAAGGGTGCACCCTTCTTAAACATTTCATTTCATTCATAAGTGTGCCACATGGATCATAAAACATGGATTCATAAAACATAATAATTTATTCCACAATAAAGGAATGTGGAATAAACACATGAAACTTTATAATCAATAAGTAAATGTGAATAAAGGTGAATACCCTTGATGGAGAAATGGGCATGGTATTCACTACACAATGACATTGGCTAAGAAAATCGGTGCGATTTCGGCAGCGTAACGGCGTGACATAAGAATTCATAAAAATGGTTGATGAGAGAGAAAGGGGTTTCTCATCATATTTACATGAAATGGACAGTAAGAAGGTAATATATATACATGTCCTAACGATTGTAATGGAATTTAGATTCATGATACAAAAGTATTGCTTGAATGTAAAAGAGGAGAGAGAAGTTCCTTTCGGAATTTCGGTATAGTAACGGGTGTACATGGGAGGAATTTCTTGAGAGAGAAAGGGTCTCCCATCATTGAAACATAAAGAGGGAAGTATGAGGGAGGTGCGAAACCATACCCCAACATTCATAATTGAAATTAAAAGGGGAAAACAACTTAAAGAAAATTGGACAAAAATGAGAAAGGAACAAAAAACCCTTACTTGGAAGTGTGCTTCCAAAGGCAAGAGAGAGGCTTGTGAGAGGCTTCTTGGGAGCTTGGGGAACCTTGAGAGGATTCTAGAGAGAGTAGGGCAGAGGTTGGACGAACTTCAAGGGATTTTAGTGAGGAGGAAGTGGGAGCTTGGGTGGGTTTATATAGGAAAGGTGAGGGAATTCTTTATTATTTACGTTTGGGTCCCCTTATATTAAATTAATCCAAACCACAAACCATCCCATGGTTTTTGCCCACAGTGTTTGGAAAAGGGAAGAGGAAAACAATATTTTATAAGGCCAAGGTCCTAAATTCTTAAAATATTAGGGTTGCTTATGTGGAGGTGAGTCACACTCCCATGGAAATTAATTTAAAAAGCTAAAGTGTTGAATAAGTCTTGAGGGGTCCATTAATGCTTTGAAAAATAAATCAAACAAACCCAAAATCACTTTATTTTAATGTTAAAACATATATTGGACAAAAATAAATCTTATAGTATTTTATTACATTACTATTGGGTTATTATGATGTCATAAAACACATTATAAATTTAAACGGTATTTAATTTTTACCCAAACATTTTACTGTCTCGGAAAATTATGAAAAATTCACCGTTGGATAATTTCGACATCCTGATTCCAGAAATAACATTTATTTTATCTAAATAATTTTCTAAATATTTTTATTTTCAATTTTAAAATAAAAACCGACATTTATCGAAAATTCACGGGTTTTGACAGAAATGGCTTTCAAACCTTAATAAAAATTTTAATTGCATTCATAAAATTATAAGATAATTTATATTTAATAAAAATTAATTTAATAATAATATTATTATTTTATTAAAATATTATTTAATTCAAAAATCCCTTAATTTAATAAAATATAATTCTTAATTAAATAATAACTAAAAACACCATTTGTACTTTAAAAACTATTTACAATGTATCAAAAATGACTAGAAATTATATTCATTTTTATATACAAAAATAATGTACATGAACATATTACTACTTATTTGTTACATAACCCCTTAATACAGCCACATAAGACCTAAGCGTAAGGTGTGCGATGGTGACAGACTCTTGGGTTGGCTCAGATAACATCGCTCGAGTGGTAATTTCAATCAACTTCCACTTTTCCCGTAGACGGTCACGTTCGAGCTTGACATGATGAAGCTCAGCTTGGGCTTGGTCAAGAGTGAAGCCTAAGGATTCCACCTCTTTTCCGAGATCCGAAAAATGGGCTTCGTATAGAGAAATTCTACGGGACGAGGCCATCGCTTCTTTTGTCTGAGTAAATTGGATTTGTTAAAGTCCTATATTTATACTAATCATGTGATCACTGTTCAACGACTATATTAGCAAAGGTCAAAATTCTTAACATAAAACCAATGAAGTTGACACTTTATATAAACATAAAGAGACATTTAATTAGATCAAGAGGGATTTCCATTAATGAAACTTTGGGTCGTTACAGGAACTATCTTGTGCATGATCTTTGGTTGGATAAAGTTTTTTATGGAATGAAATACTAACAACATTACCTTTTGTGTGATAGGTTTATTCTTTATACTGATCATAAGAGACTTATTTACATATTTTACCAATGTGATTTATACATACATTAACATAGACAGTTTTTTTTACTGTATTATTTTTCCATTCATCTACATTACATATCGAGAGAGGGAAATAGTGTTTAAACAACATTAAGTCAAAAGACATGGACTCATCTCATTATTCCCTCTATTTCTAAGTGAATGATGATGGATTTGTTTTTTGAAATTCATATAACTTTCCAAGAGGATCATGAGCTGATAGCACTTATTTTCAGGTTCATTAGTCTATTTCATATAATCTATGTTACGATTAGTCAATATGAGGACTCTAATTGTTTTTTATTTTAGTTGTAGTTTTGAAGGTGGGGATTCCCCTTACTATTAGATTATTTATGAAGATGTGATTATTTACGTTCATCGTCATTTTTTTGTACCAATTGACAGGAGATAAGAGTTGATGCATGAGTATCATGCAACAAAATTTGTGGTGTACTCTTATTTAACCCAAATTTACTAGATTGTCGTAGAATGTATTGGTGACTATAAAATAAAATGGATATTTTATGTTTCAAAACCTGATATTACATTTTTTTTAGTAATTAAAGGCTAAGAAATAGTGACCGTATGGACGTTTTATCAATTACCAATTCCATAATTGAACGTGGATGATGTTATATTGAATTTTGTAGTGGGAATTCTATTTACTCCCCATAGTAGTGATGAAATATGGTGGATTGTGGATCATTTGAAAAAGTTACCTCATATGTTAACAATAAGGGAGAAATTCACCATTGAACATTTAGGTGACATTTATGTTCATGAGGTAGTATATTTTCTAGGGGTTCTAGGGATTTTTGTTTGAGATCACGAACTATGTTTTTATTCGTACCATCAAAATGGTTTTAGAATAATCTTGGTATTGAGGTGAATCTGAGTATGGATTATGATTTGTTAAAATATATGTAATATTAATATTATATTTAAAAATTAAATTATATGTTGAGGTAATTTATCCTAGACATTGGTGGATTTGGTAAAAAAACACAAAGAACTCATTGAGTTCTCCAATGACAATAGTTCCCATGAACTATTCAGTCAACAACATACGTGGAATTCTGGGGTGGTGAGAATGTTTTTTTAGAAAAGAACATGTGATTTCTCCAATTTTATGGGATAATTTCAAAATTCATGAAGAAACACTAGAAAGTAACCTAAATATATTGGGAAAGAGGCCCAAACATTGTACCTTTAAGGTTTAGTGTTGTTTGGGAGAGCATATCGAGGATGATCTATTATAAGTTGTGGAGACTGTATGACCATGACACTTTGAAGAGGTATGTTCTTATATAATTTTTTTCATTACCATTAATATGGATAATGGAATCTTTCCCAAACTTATAATAAGTCTAGGGGTGTGTTGGGGGTTTATGAATCGAAAAGGGGAAAAAGAATTCATTTTGTTCATGGAGTATAATTGGTGCATGGTTAGTACTAAAATTATATCCTTGTCTAGGAAACCATGTATCTGGGATCTTTAGAAAGACGCAGGTCCATGGATACTACATAGTTTTTCTTATAATTTAGGTGGACCAGACAAAATGAGTAGCTTGTCCCCTATTTAATAGATGGATCCGGATGGGTGCTGCATTATTTTTCCAACCACGTAGTCAAATATTGTGCCTCCTAAAATAGATTAATTTTTACATTTCCCCATGAGGATTTATTACTTATCACCCAATTTTCCTCCCATTTTTTCCTCCAGAAACAAGGGTTATGTAAATACCTTGAATTTTCAAGGAATTTTTTTTTCTTAATTCTTTGGAATTTTACGAGTCTTTAGCTTCTGACGGAACTTGATTCCAAGGCCCGGTGTGCCTGGAATCAATTTCCGAAGTTTTATTCGGGTAAGTTTAGTAAACGTACGTGTGGGGTTTTCTATCTTTTGAACCGGTGCTCAGAATTGAAATCTGAGGACACTGATGAAGTCGCAGCGCCAGTATTCGCTTAAGTGGAGCTTTACTGTCGTTGCGTTTTATGCGGGTTGAAAGTAAATTTGTGGAATTTTTTTTAAAACTAAATAAAACTTATGTCTTATATAAATTTTATTTTGTTGTTGGTTTATATCTCCAAAGGGTGGTTGGTGGTAGAGCCCACGCCCACATAACCTCCCATGGGAGGATAACATGTGGTGGAGCCCACACAAACACCTAACACCCCTTTAACCCCCCTTTAGCCTTTGAGCTTCCATTTAATGTGACAACTCCCCATTAACTCCCCTTCATAATTAGTTGAAACCTCCTCTCATTTATTAAGGAGGAATCTCTCCACCTCCCACCTATTGAAGTTTCCAACCAATTTAATTAATAGCTTTATTAATTAAGTGGAACCACTCTTTCCAATTGGTTTTGATTTACATGGAAATACATTTAAAAAAAGTTGAGGAGGATATTATAATATTTGGTTGAAAAATATTTTGTGGGGAGAGCCTTTGTGATTTGGAGGAGAGTTTCATCGTTCTTCGACGAAGAACGCCCTATGATTCGAAGAACGTAAAGTCTCCAATGTTGTTTCCTCCTCAGACGCACCCCGACGTCCATGAGATCGACGTCCGATCTCTGTGACATCGTTCTCCGCGATGCCATCTACCGCGATGCTCGTCTTCCATGGCTTGACGACGTGTGATGTCATTAATTGATCTATGGGGATTATGTTCAATTTTAATGGATTAAAATTGTTCCTCGTTCGTCATTGAATATCTTTGTTTGTCTCTGGTCTATTGCTATCGCCTAACATGGAGGGTGTGGGCCGAACAAACACGGCCCGATGACCCTCCGCTAGATCCTGATTATTGTTTTTGGAATCGGTGACTGGAGCCGGAACACAGATGAGGTTGGTGGTGCCAGGGACGTCATCGCACACACAAAGAAAAGCCATGGCCAAGCGGGACATGATGGAGGAAGCACGACGTCATCGCGCTGTGCTGGGGACGTGGAGCCATGGCCAAGGCAGGCCGCGGCGGAGGCAGCCGGCACCGTCGCGCCGGCTGTGTGGAAGGAACCGTGGACTGCTTCGCGGGCCGCTTCGGCAGGGGAATCGGCCGGCCTGTCGGCCGGTCGAGCAGAGGAGAGCCGCAGCACCCTCCTGGTGCCGCGCCGGACGAACCGTGGCCCGCCCATGCGGGCTACTTATGCCATGAAGGCTGACTGGCATCGGTCATCCAGTTAGGGAGGGCAGCGCCTCTTGGCACCGCCAGTTCGGGCAGTTGGGGGGGCTGCGCCCCCCACCACGGACCGCTCGGCCCCTTCGGTCCGAGCCGCTCGGCCCGCCGGCCGGGCCGCGCCCTCTCGGGCCGGGAGACACCCCATCGGACCGGGCCGCACCTACCACCGGGCTGGGAAACGTTTCTTTAGGCCTGGCCGACACCCCATGTCGGGTTGGACCCGCCGAATCGAGTAGGACAGACCTGCCAGCCCACTCGGCCTAATGAAACGGGCTCGTATGCTTAATTGTGAATATCTTCATGATCGTGCATCTGATCGATGCACCGTCTGCGGAACTAGGACCCTTGTGAAGAGGCGGTCCTTTTTCGATACTCTAAGTGAGTTTTGGATGACTTTGGGAAAATGACTGGGTTGGTTCGAAACCAAAACCAACCGGGCCCTCAGAACGGAAACACTTATAACTTAAGGACTGGACATCCGATTGACGTTTTGTCGACTATGTTGGATTCTTCTTGATGAGAAACTTCTTTTGTAATACTCTACACAGTATTCAGATGATGTTAGAGCATGTCCGGGATGGATTGTACCTGAAATCCAACCGTGCCCCTGAAACGGAAATGCTAATAACTCATAGACCGTGCGTCTGATTGACGCGCCGTCCATTGAGTTGAGACCCCTATGACGAGGCGGACCTTTGAGATACTTCCACATGAGATTATGTGACACTTGGAAGTATCGACCAGTAGCTCATGGAGCGGATTCTCATGGAGACGAACGTATGGAGTACGGAGATATTTTAGCTGGCTGAGACCTGATGACTGCTTTTCCGATTTGATTCTGAGTGACTTGACTTGCCCAGTGGGGATCGCTACTATGTTTGGGAGACAGACCCATGGAGGAGGAGCACTAATGTTTTGGGGCTGCAGACCCGCAGTACTCGATAGAAGGAGTACCTCTGTAGGCTATTAGGGGGAGCTCTACTGTGTTGGGGCAGTAGACCCATGGTGGGGAGCACCACTGTGTTGGGGTGGCAGACCCGCGGTACTCGACAGAGGAGGATTACCTCAACAGTCTAAGGTTAGTGAGTAGCACCTCAGAGTCAGGGCAGGACTACTGCACTCGACGGAGGAGGAGTTCTCCCGTAGCCATGTTTTCAATGTCATGAATAAAAATCCTCGTTTGATCTGAGTCAATGAACTTTGTGTTTACCTCATGATTGAGATGGGTTATTTGATAACTTAGGTATATGTATGGGCATATACCTAAGTAATGGTTATCTATTGAGATCTTTTTATTTAGTTTATCCTTGTTGGATTTAGTGATACCTTGAAAGTCTCGGGGTCCCTATTGAGTATCGTTATACTCACCCCTACACGGGCTATGCCCGCACCTCATTGTGTTGAAAGCAGATGACGGACAACGCTAACTAAGGTAGAGTGTACGAAGACTGGACGGTACCCAGAGGTGGACACTCGGCATGACGGCACACGGAGCGGACTGATAGACGCGTAGTACTGAGGAGGACATTTGTACCTACCCTTCAGGTAGGAACCCGGAGGACGATCCAAGGGCTGCTTCACCATTCATATTTTGTCTTTTTAGTTATACTTTTCTTTCATTTGTAGCTGTATCTTTATGTTGGTCTTGTATTTCTCGCCCCTTTGTACGTTCGACACACTTTTTATACTGCTTTACTTAGTTCTTGCTTCCTCTTGTTCTCTGGTTGTGTGAGTTTACGTTTTATAAAGGAAATGCTTTCCCAATTATAGGTATTTACGCCTTTGGTGCTAGTCACCAACCCTTGGCCTATGGAAGGCGGGCTTGGGATAGTTACAACATAGGCCCCAGGGGACAGGTCGTGAAAAATTGGTATCAGAGGAGTTGGTTCTACGGCAGAACATAGGACTATGATATTTTTTTCTTTTTGTGAATCAATAGTATTAAGTGTACTAAGTGTGTTTTTCAATTCACGGAGTCCAGTGTTGGTGCGGGCGGCCGACGTATCCATACACCAGGACCCTTAATTCTGATTTCCGACTCAATACATGAAAAACCTGATTGCGTGTGTGTTTTAAAAAGTTTCTTTTAAGTCTTCTCAAACCAGGTCAGCTCACCAGGTATAGTCTTTGACCGTGTCACATCTGTTTCTTTCAGGATGCCTCCCTGCGAACGACCAGCTAGAGCCCCGAGAGTTGTACGTACTAACAGGACGCCGAGAAACGAGGCCTCAGTATAGGGCCCTCATACAGTTGAGGCACCAGTGGAGGCACCATCGGTACTACCACCCATTGGGCCACTGATGCCACCAGCCCCAGTAGTAGGCGATGCACGCCGCTAGAGCGCGCTGCATGAGTTCCAGCGCCAGAGGCCACAAAAGTTCCAGGGAGAGAAAAACCCACAGGCGGCTGAGGATTGGCCTGGAGGCTGTGGTGAGAGTCTTCAGGCTAGTAGGGATGCCAGCAGACATTATGGTGATTCTTACTGCCAGCCTGCTTTAGGCAGCAATAGGTAGATGGTAGAGCATGATGCTCCAGATGAATGATGAGGTGACACTTCTATGGGCAGACTTCGAGATCCTGTTCCAGGTGGATTTTGTACCAGCCACCCTTCGAGCGGTGCATATACAGGTGCTACTGCATCTTTAGCAGGGTATCATGAAGGTGGTTCTGTACTCAACGAGGTTCACCGACCTCTCGCGCTACTCCACTGATATGGTACGGGACCCATTCTTCCGGGCTCGGAACATTGAGCATAGAATTAGGCGAGAGATTAGAGCTTTAGTTGTCTCCCACAGCATCTCGACGCAGACAAGGGTGTTGGATTTAGCCCTCTTAGTAGAGAGTTTCCTTGTTGAGAAGTCTCCAGAAGTGGGACCCACCACTTACGGGCATGCAGTAGAGTCTTCTGCAGCTGGAAGTAGACAGATGACGCAGAGGTCCAAGAGGACCAGACCTACAGGTGGTCGACCGCATGACTCAAGGTTAGTAGTGTGGGGCACCTAGGGTGGAGACAGAGCCCGACCTTCCATGCTATGTTACTCATGCGGCAAACAGGGTCACATGGCTCGTGACTATCCGACCTGCCATGAAATTGATCAGCAGATAGAAGAAGTACCTCCCAGGCAGAGGTAGAGGTTCGATCAAGGCGGATCGCAAGGAGCAGGAGACCGAGGCAGAGGAGCTGGTCGTGCAGCTGGTGGTGGATGAAGCTTCGAGGTGTTTCCACCACCACTATCAGGAGGTCCACCCCGACCGCAGGGGACATGTGGACATGGGAGAGCACAGCTTCAGGCAGCTGAAGCATATGACTATGGAGCTCCGTAAGAAGGTGGACAGGAGCAGGACTAGTTCCAGGCATGGAGGCCATTGTTCTTGGGGCTTCTAGCTTCCTTATTGTTGTTGTTTGGGGTTTTTATGTGTCTTTTAACTTTGAGGTACAGAAATAAAAGACAATTATCTTTGTGACATTTACTTTCTTTCCCTTTTTGTATGGTTGATACTAAGAGGTTTCGGTTAAAACTGTTGACTTGACCCTCACTTGTGAGATTCCTACTAGAGGAGACCTAGTAACCACGCACTGATTCCGACAGTGTGAATCAACCCTTGGAGGCAAGAGTAACGGTTTGATATCTTGGTACTAGCATTGTGGCCTTACGACATCGTCTATGGCCTGAAATAGTACCGTTCATGTTAGGATTGACTGTATTAGGCAAAGAACGTGGTTCATCCAGGGGATGATACCGGATTTCTCTTTTCAGTAGAGGAGAAATCTCAGTAGATCATGTATAATGTAGATGAAGAAGGGTGGAGATGAGTTCTTACAATTGGCTTGTCTCACCCATTGTTCGTTGAGTGAACGGTTTACAGTTTACTCTAAACACAATAGTCTCAGGTGTTTCTCCTCACAGAAGGACCTGAACCTGAGATAACAACGATGGCTTGAGTTCCTCCAGGACTATGACTTTGAGATAGTCCATACTCCTGGGAATGGTCACATTGTAGCAGATGCTCTTAGTAGGAGATCGGGCATTCAGCTGTTAGGAGAGGCGAGACAGCAACTGGCCACGTTTCAGATATCCTTTTTGGATAGTGATGGAGTCAGCACGTGTAGAACCAGAGATGGTTCAGGCTACAATAGAGAAGGTGAAAATCATCTATGATTGGATAAAGACAGCACATAGTAGAGAGAAGTCTTATGCTGATAGGAGACAAAGATCACTGGAGTTTGAGGATGGAGACCACGTCTTCCTATGGGTCTCACCTCGACGAGGTCAATAGAGATTTGGCCAGGGTGGCAAGTTATCTCCGTGTTTCATCAGACCTTTCTAGGTCCTCAGTAGAGTAGGTGAGGTGGCTTACCACCTGGCCCTTCCACCTCAGCTGCACTAGGTGCATGACATCTTCCACGTCTCTCAACTGAGGAGATAAGTGCACAACCTGTTCCACAACATTGATGATGTAAAGTTAGATATCGATGATGGGGTACATTCATAGAGGTTTCAGTGGAGAATGTGGATTGACAGGAACGGGTCCTGCATGGATGGTCAATTCCTCTGGTGCGTGTTCGTTGGAAGCACGGGAAGCTACAGTAGAGCACATGGAGCGGGAGGCTCAGATACGTGCTGAGTACCCTCTTTTTTTCCCTAATTTGTGTTTTAGCTTTATGAGGACGTAAATCCCTGAGGTGGGAGTAATGTAAAGACCTGTAGTTTTCATGGTATATTTTTTCTTAATTCCTTGGAATTTTATGAGTCTGTAGCTTCTGACGGAACTTGATTCCAAAGCCTGGTGTGCCCGGAATCAATTTCTGAAGTTTTTTTTGGGTAAGTTCAGTAAACATACGTGCGGGTATTTCTATATTTTGAACAGGTGTTTGGAATTGAAATTCAAGGACACCGATGAAATCACATCGTCAGTATTCGCTTAAGGGGGCATTTACCAGAGTTGCATTTTTTGCGGTTTGAAAGTTAATTTGGGGAATTTTTTTTAAAACTAAATAAATTTTATGTCTTATATAAATTTAATTTTGTTGGTGGTTTATATCTCCAAAGTTTGGTTGGTGGTGGAGCCCACACCCACATAACCTCTCATGGGAGGATAACATGTGGTGGGGCCCACACAAACACCTAACCCCCCTTTTACTCCCCTTTAACTCCCCTTTAACTCCCTTGGACCTTTGAGCTTCCATTCAATGTTCCAACTCCCCATTAACTCCCCTTCATAATTACTTGACACCTTCTCTCATTTATTAAGGAGGAATCTTTCCACCTCCCACCTATTGAAGCTGCCAACCCATTTAATTATTATCTTTATTAATTAAGTGGCACCACTCTTTTGAATTGGTTTTGATTTTCTTGGAAATACTTTTAAAAAGAAGTTGAGGAGGCTATTATAATATTTGGATGACAAATATTTGGTGGGGAGAGTCTTGGAGATTTGGAGGAGAGTTTCATCATTCGTCGACGAAGAACAAAGCCCTCTTCGATGAAGAATGCCCTATGATTCGAAGAACATGAATTCGCCAACGTTGTTTCCTCCTCAGACGCACCCTGAAGTCCATGAAATCGACGTCTGATCTTCGTGATGTCGTTCTCTACAACGCCATCTACCGCGACACTCGTCTTCCACGTCTCGACGATGTGCGACGTCATTAATCGAGGTAGGGGAATTATGTTCAATTTTAATGGATTAAAATTGTGCCTCATTCATCGTTGAATATCTTTTTTTTGTCTCTAGTCTATTATTATCACCTAACGCGGAGGGCACGGACCGAATTAACACGGCCCGACAACCCTCTGCTGGATCTTGATTATTGTTTTTGTAATCGATGACTGGATGGGAACACTGAAGAGGTCGGCGGCGCAAGGGCCGTCGTCGCACACGCAAAGAAAAGACACGGCCAAGCGGGCCGCAGTGGAGGAAGCACGACGCTGTCGCGCCGTGTCGGGGACGTAGAGCCTCAGCTAGGGTAGGCCGCAGCAGAGGAAGCCGGCGCCGTCGCGCCAGCTGTCCGGAAGGAATCGCGGCCCGCTTCGTGGGCCGCTTCGGCAGGAGAACCAGCCGACCCATCGGCCCGCCGGGCGGAGGAGAGCTGAGACACCCTCCTGGAACCGCGCCGGATGAACCGCTGCCCGCCTATGCGGGCCGCTTCCACCAAGATGGCCATCCAGCATCGACCGGCCAGTTAGAGAGGGTGGTGCCGCTTGACGCCGCCGGGTCGGGGAGCCGGGGGGCCGTGCCCCCCGCCACGGACTGCTCAGCCCCTCGGGTTGAGCCGCTTGGCCTACCGGTCGCGCCCTTCCGGGCCGGGCCACGCCTGCCTTTGGGTTGGGTCACAACTGCCACTGGGTCGGGTCACATTTTTTTAGGCCAGGCCAACACCCCATGCTGGGTTGGACCCGCCGAACTGGGTCGGACCGACCCGCCAGCTCACTAGGCCTAACGGGCCGGGCCCGTACGCTTAATTGTGAATATCTTCATGACTGTGTGTCCAATAAATGCACCATCTATGGAACTGGGACCCTCGTGATGAGGCGGTCTTTTGTGATACTCTAAGTGAGTTTTGAAAGACATTGGAAAAACGGCCGGGTTGGTTCAAAACAGAAACCAATCGGGCCCTCGGAGTGGAAACACTTATAACTTAAGGAACGGACGTCCGATTTACATGACATTGACTATGTTAGATTCCTCTTGATGATTCCTTTCATTTGGCATGCTCTACATGGGATTCGGATGAGTTTAGAGCTTGGTCGGGTTGGATTTTACCTGAAATCGAATTGGACCCCTGGAACGAAAATGCTAATAACTCATAGATCAGGCGTCTGATCGATGTGTCGTCCATTGCGTTGAGACCCCTATGACAAGGTAGTCCTTTGAGATACTTCCACGTGATATTACATGACACATGGAAGTATCGACCAGTAGCTCGTGGAGAGGATTCTCTCGGAGACGAGCGTACAGAGTACGGAGACCTTATAGTCGGCTGAGACCGGATGACTGCTTGTTCGATTTGATTTGGAGTGACTTGACTAGCTCAGTGGGGATCACTACTGTGTTGGGGTGACAGACCCATGGTGGAGGAGCGCGACTGTGTTGGGGGGGACAGACCCGTGGTACTTTACTGGAGGAGTACATCTATAGGCTATTAGGGGGAGCGCTACAGTGTTGGGGTGGCAGACCCATGGCAGGGAGTACCACTGTGTTGGGGTGGCAGAACCATGGTACTTGACAGAGGAGGAGTACCTCAGTAGTCTAAGGTTCGTGAGTATCATCTCAGAGTTGTGTCAGGACTACTGTTCTCGACAGAGGAGGAGTTCTCCAGCAGCTATGTTTTCAACATTATGAATAAAAATCTCAGTTTGAGCTGAGTCAATGACCTTTGTGTTTACATCATGATGGAGATGAGTTACTTGATAACTTAGGTATATGTATGAGCATATACCTAAGAAAAGTTTATCTATTGAGATCTTTCTTTATGGTTTATCCTTGTTGGATTTAGTGATACCTTGAGGGTCTCAGGGTCTCTACTGCATATCGTTATACTCACCCCTGCACGGGCTATGCCCGCACCACGTTGTGTTGGATGCAGACGACGGACAGTGCTGACCAAGGTAGAGTGTACGAGGACTGGACGGTACCTAGAGGTGGAAACTCGACGTGACGACACACAAAGCATACCAATAGACACAGAGTGCTGAGGAGGACATTTGTACCTACCCTTTGGGTAGGAACCCAGAGGATGATCCAGGGGATGCTTGACCATTTAGCTGTTGTCTTTTTAGTTGTACTTTTCTTTCACTTGTAGATATACCTTTCTGTTGGTCTTGAATTTCTTGACCCTTTGTACTTTCAGCACACTTGTTATACTTATTTACTTAGTGCATGCTTCTTCTTGTTATCTGGTTGTGTGAGTTTACGTTTTATAAATGAAATTCCTTCCCAGTTATAGGGATTTATGCCTTTGGAGCTAGTCGCCATCCCCTGGCCTATGGAAGGAAGGCTTGGGGTAGTTACGACACAATCCTTGGGGGATGGGTCATGACAGGTTAGGAACCATGATCGCTCCCCTATTGGAAAGATCATTCTCCCTCAGTGCATAGACATTTAAAGTCCTATTAGTTGAGAATAGAATCCCCAGGCAAGTCAACCAGTCATATTTATTATATTTTTTGCAGGAATCATGGCGAAATTTTTTCTATAATTCTATATCACTATTACCTATTTTTAATAAGATTCTTATTTTGGGTGTTGAGGATTTTTTGGGCTTTGATGAAGATTAGTGTTTAAGAGAGTGATTTTCTATGATCATGAGGTAAATGATATATAAGTTATATCCTATAGACTTGTTGTTTATTCATTTGAATATGGTTCTATTTTTGTTCCCTTACGATGTGAATTTTATTCTAATGTTGTAAATTATAAATGGGGTGTTTGAAAAATGTGATGGACCCATCAATATCTCTATTAGATTCATTGAAGATGATTAGACTAGCCTTATGGTCAACCATAGAGTGTTCCACTCTCTTAAACATGGTAATTCAGTTGGTAAATGATGAATTGAGGATGTATGGGATTAAAAAATATTAAATGGTATTTACCATGATATCATGGTATAAATAGGTGGTATCCTTAATTCGAATGAGTAAAATGGGTTATGGGTTTTAAGTGAGTAAATGTGATTAATAGTCATAGAGGCATGCCTATGTTTTTATACTGATCTAATGGTGTAGAAAATGGTTTTAATGTGCTTAATTTGTGTAATAGGCTTGTTGTAAGAATTGGGAACAAGTTCAATGTAATGAAACACATAATTTTGAAAATTAAAATGTTTATAATTATAATTATTATATGATATAATGTTAACTAATTATGACCCCACAAATGAGAAAAATATTTGGTGGGATGTTGGACTATTTCTTTACTCCCTTGGTCATTCCATACTGATGATCCAGGAACCCCGGTGCACTATATATTTTTTAGGATTGACTGATGCTCCTGAATCCAATGGAATGGACATGGAACTTATACATGCTTGGGATGGTCATACATTATGTTCTTAGTCCCATTTGGATACATAGAAGGATTCTCATTGTATACTAACATGTGAAAACTATAACATGTTTTTGGGATTTTTGGAAAGTAAATCTAGAATCCTAGTTGGACACTGGGATTTATGCACCTCTATTTCTAACCTATAACATCTTTGATTTATTTATATGATGACCAAAATAGGCATAATATGGTTTTATGGGTACATATATCCCTAAGAATAATAAATAAATATTATTAGTTTAAATATTGTAAAATAATGGAACTTGGTTTATCTAATATTGTATTTTAATTTTCCATGCTTATGAATACAGTGTTATAGAATATATATTATGTAGAAACTATTGGTAGTGGAATACTAAGTTGTACTCAACCCTTTATTAGGCCACCATTAGGTACCTGAGTAGACATCCTGGCTGTAGATCTGAATAAAGGAAATGGACCTATACTAGATGGTTGATTTTGGATTCCTTATAGAGCATGGATAAGGGGACCATTCATGTTGTCCTGACTTATTATAGGAATTTATTTGGTGTCATTATTTTATGTTTTATTGAAAATTTACACTAGTTTGACATTGAATGTTTATTTTATTTTGGTTATAAGAATTTAACATTTTTTTGGAATATATTACACAGTGCAAGATTATTGATCATCATTACATGGTTATTATTTATCGTCTTTTCTATTGTTGTCTTAATCTAGTAGAAAGGGCATCAAATCACCACATAACTAATTATGCATTCATTACAAGTCAACATCCTCTAGCATATCTGGAGGCTCACTTGAGGTCATGTGGTGCACCAGATCTGGGCACTGGTTTAGTGGAACTTGATTCGATATGATATAGTCCTCAACATCACTAAATCCTACATTCATGTTATTTTGAGACTATTTTTGATTTTCATTTTTTATCTTGTTGATATGATTTTATATAAATATATAATTTTTTGGATTTTTATGAACATATGGTTTACTACCCCCCTTTTCATTATCTACCGTATTGGTGTAGATTGGGTTTTGAAGACATGAGGGGTGCTTCATGTATTGTTAGTCCCTATGAGATAATTTTATTACTAATGGTAAAAGATATAATGGAAAACCTTATGGGGTATTGAAGTAACTAGTTGTACGTGAAGCATTGAAAAACCCAAAAATGTATGAATGATGTGGTATATGGTGTACTTCTAGGCCTTATGGTGTATTTCTTTGATCTGGCCTATTGATATTAGATTAAGGATATATGGATGTTGGCATACATGTTAATATGAGAGTATTAATTTTATGAATTTACTGTTAACCATACTTAATTTCAATGAATATGAGAGAAATTTTGTTGCTTCATGATTGGGGAAAGGATTTGTGGCACGTGAAATTTGATGGTGGGTGTGATATCAACGCACTAGTGGTGGCATTGTTATTGGGTACTATTGTATTATTTTAATTTATTATTAATTTTCATTACATGGAAGTGATATTTTGTTTGGGGCCTTGGTGATTATGTGTGGTAGTTTCCATTATAATTTATTTTTTTTTATTTTTTTTCAATGATTCATTACTTTGAAATTTCGATATTATTAGGTTAGTTATTCAGCAAGATCCTTCTGAGTATATTTATTATTTTGACCCATATATGTGTGTATATATATATATATATATTATTTTCCATGTATCCTATGCATGTTGGGTGACAGAGTTGGATAGTAATGCATTGGAGAATGGGATTAGATATAGATTTGTTGCCTTGGGATTGTTTTGGTACTTTTTGATACATATAACTTTTTTATATAAAATATTCATGCATTTTAATATTTTTTTATCGATCCTGATTTTATTATGGTATGATATTTATTAAATTTTTTGTTTTTTTAGTCCTAGGATATATGAGTTTTTTTTCTCAAATTTTCAGGTTTTATACCCATGGTGATAGTTAAAAAAACATGGTTCTTATTGGAGGCAAGCCTCAATAGTCATTCCCTACTAAACTATTTTCCCATGATGTGGGGGTTATTATAATGCCCCAAGACTGGTCTTTTGGTCTCAGTGATTAAAAATTCTATGTAATTATTATCTTATTAAAAGAAACTAAATATTTACACAACATATTACACCAATGAGGACTTTTTACTGGTCCAGGTTTTGGAGGATTAGAAAAAAACACACATTTATCCTATTTGAACAAAAATAAAACAATTTCCTACTATGCTTCTACACGCGCTAACACCCATAAGTGTCAAAACTCAATTTATAACTTCAATGATTCTATTGAAAAACATTTAAAAAGAAAGGGTGAGAATTCAATTGACCAGTAAGGTGTTTTAAAATAGTTGAAATACTTTTTACTGAAACTTCCTTTGAAAATAATCTTTGAGAAATGGTTTTGAATTTATTTTGATAATACCATAAAAATTTATTTGGAAATACCATTTGATGAAGTCATTTAAATTATTTACATATCAAAAATGCTTCATTGTTTTGAAAATACTTATGCACAAAAATTGATTACAAATAATCCAGCGGTATTCCTAAAAAAATTTGCATGCTTTGGAAAACAAAACACCGAGACTACTTGAAACATTTAATGTTGTCTTAGGCCAACCCACTTGAGTGAAGGGTTCACTCCCCAATTCCCTATCATATTTACGAAGTTCAAGAACCATTTTATTGATAAAAAAATTTAATCTTACTTATATATATACATAAATTTCTACTGCAGTTCTACTCTAAAGACATAAAAAAATTCATACATGTATATATATACTGATATATATATATATATATATATACTTTCTCAATAATAAATTTTAAAGATTCTAGATAATCAAATCTCTCATCAACTTATCTTTGCGTGATGAAAATAGTTTCCATTCTCATTTACCATTAACAAGAATACAAACGAATGTTTATTCCTAAAACATACATATATTAATGAAACATTCATGAATGAAGTACACTGATACATTCATAATGTGTTGCATTTTATAGGTAATGGTCTCATCTTATGATTTAATTGACTTTTATGAGTGTATAAATGATTTTCACACACACAAGGGGATTTATTTTATTTCAAAACTAACTATTAATGTTAAAAATTACACATGGACATTTATATTTTAAATATAGACAAATTGCTTTTGATAATTTGAAATCCAGTTAAATAAAAGTATTATTTAATCCATTAATAAAATAATACATTAAAATAACTTCATACTATACACATATCTACATGATTTTGTTATTATTATAAAATAATATAAGTCTTTACATAATGAAAACATAATCACTTGCAATAACATAAACTCAATTAATTATCTAATCAATGATAATTATTTTCATTTGATGAGATATAATTTTCAAAACATTTTTTCAAGAATATATACACAAAAATAAATTCCCTTTCCAATGTACAATCAAAACATGCACTAATATCAAAAAGACACATAATCAATAAAATTATCTTATGGTAAATTGTAAAAGTAAGTCAAGATTTTGAAATAAATAAACAAATATAAATAAAATGAAATTATCGATAATAATTCCCTATAGAATTTAATAAACAAAAGCACATAATAAATAATAATTAATCTATAACCTTATAAATATTGAAAAATAAATTCATATATGTAAATGCATATGTTTACATATATGTATGTACATATTTGTAAAACACTGATAATTTACTTAACAATAATAAACTCTTAACATCAGAAGAATAAAATTAAATAATTAATTATCTTTATACAAAAAAATATCATATAATTACACTTTATAGAAGAGAAATGTTTGAAAATAATTTTAACTATCTCTTAGGGAAATAATATTTCAAAAAAATCAAAATATTGAAAATAAATATATATCACTTACATATTTTGCGAGTCTTCTTCTTCCTATTAATGGTACAAGACTCAAACACATACTTTTACTCTATCTCTCTAAATTCCTCGGATTTAGAATAAAAATAAAACAAAGGCTTTATGTAGTCTACCTCACCAATCTCACACACACACGGTTCCCCCAAAGTATGAAGTCAATACTGCTTTATATATCAGTCATATGACTTCCACATTAAGCATATCATTAAATGTGATACTGATGTTTCCTATTTAATATTGTTATTGATAGAGTTGAAGTTTTATAATTGGAAGAAGACATCACAAGGAGAGATTTTATTTGATCCAATTTAATTCAAGTCTTTCATGAAGTAATAATGAAACAAATAAGGTAGAAGAAAACATTGATAATTGATGTAAAAAAAATTATTGATAAACATTGGTGATTAAGGAAAATTTGAGAAAACAATAAAAATTTGAATCCATATGACACTTATAGGATTTTTTTGGATAAATAAATCAATTAAAATCAATCCAACAGAAAGAGCATGTCAACATCAGAAAAGAAACTCAGATTAGATGTCAATTTCTAGGGGAAAAACAAAGAAAACAATGATTATGAATTTATTACACTGGAATCAAATCCAAGGATGAGATCTAGATAACATAAGAAGGATAACATACCAATACGCATATTGAATCCCAAACTACATTTTCACCTTAAGCTTGACTTTGATAAACGAAACGGGAACCCTAAATGCGAAATAGTTCATGTGCAAGATGGATATCGGACTCAAAACTCATTTCCAGATCTGGACGTGTCACTCGGCTACAAGCTCGCATCTAGACCTCAATCACTTGGCCAGCTCGTCGATCTCCTACAATGGCGAACACAATCTCGGCCTCACTGCACGACTGCTCGGACCCCATGAAACCCTCTACATCAGACTCCCCCGAAGATCGAGCCTCTATTTCCCTAAATCCCATTTTTTCCTCTTTTCATCTTCTATTTTTTTATCATTTCATATATTTTTTATATTGTTTTCATATTTGTAAATCTATTCACTTTTTATATATATTTATATATAATATAATACATTTTAAATAAAAATTTAGATTAAGTATACTTTAACAATAATTCGTATATATATATATTTATTTATATCGACATATAAAATATTTAAATTTCATTTATTCTTCTTTTTAATTTAAATCATTTATCACTTATTATTATCTTATTTCATATATCTATATATATTACACTTTTAATTCATAAATATATTTTAAATTTATCATAATTTAAGCTTATATTAAAGTATATTATTATATATATATATCTATATTAGTTCAACAAAATTACAAACATAATTTGTCATCCTAATATAAAATAAGAATAAGTATATTTTTAAACGAAATGTTTTATTTCTTTTAATTATTCCTTTTATCTTTATTTCCAATCATTGTTTTCTGTAAGTTATTTTAACTCAAAATATTATAATTATATATTACTTTTGTTACTACCTTTAATTATATTTATTTTGTTATGTTTTGATTAGTAAAATAACATGTTTGAAAATGTTAATTCATAAAAACTATATAAATGTGTAATTAATTTTATATTATTTCAATATATATATATAATTGACATATTGAAATATAATAGTAACAAATTTAATTTTTATTAAATGAAATCAAATAACTTCTTTAAAATATAACATTATTTATTTAAATTAAAATTCATTTATGAATTAATTAATATTTTCTGGGAAGTTACTGTTACGATTTTTTGAGATTATTGTTTGGGATATTTAATTCCATTACCCATTATTTTAACCATTTTACCTCAATTAATATTTTATATTAGTAAATTACTATAACATCAATACATTGTTTCTAAAAAATTAAGATTATGCTATCACATAATTTCACATATATACTGTAGATATTATTTTCATTTTTATAGATTCATTTTCTCAAAATAATTATTATTGAATTTTAAATAATAAGTAAGTATGAATAAACAATTAGAAAAAATTATATAGAAGAATGGTATTCATTTATTATTGATTCATATTAGTGATGATCTATTATTTATATTATCATATATATAAAGATATTTTTTATTAAAATAATTATATTATAATAATCAATATAGTTTTTTAATATAAAAATTCTTAACATATAGAAAAAAAATTAGTTAACAATACCGACATAGAAAATTATATGTTTTTATTCCAATTAAAAATAATTAATATTAAATTATGTTATGTTATTATATTTTTATATATAATATATAGAAAATTTTAAATTTAATTCACTAACTATAAAAAAACTAAAATGTGTAAATAAAAAATGCAATATATATAAAACAATTGTATTAAATTAAATCATATTTCACTGGCCTTGAATATTTAAATTTTCTATAATAATTACTCCCTAATTATTCATTGGATGTTAATTACTTATTTTATAAATCATTCATTTAATTTTATCAATTAATATTATCAACAAAATCCTTTTAATGTAAAAAATATATATAAAAATCATTTTTCAAAAAAACAGTCATTAGACTATAATTTATTTTTTAGTTAAATTAGTGTCATCTATTTTATTAAAAAAGAATTTGTTTTAGTAAAATTATGTGGTTTATAACAAAAAAATATTTTTAATATCTAAATAATTCATGTTTATATCCACTATATATGTGTAATTTAGAACTATTGATATATTTATGTATTTTATACCGAATGGTTATAAACACACTTTTAATTTTCAAATAATTTATATTTTTCTCCATTAAATTCTATAAATTTATTCTATTCAAACATTATAAATATCATATCTCGTTCATTTAATATTTATTTAGTATTATAATAAATTACTCCCCCTTTATGGTTTTTTTCTCATTTCTTATTTAGTTATACTAACTACGAATGCCAAGGGAGAAGATGATCCCAGGGTTTTAATAGTTGTTAATATGAAAAAAAAATATTTATTGTCCCAATTTGACTGTTGATTATTCAAAGGGATGTATTCACCCATGGTATGAAATAATCTATGGTATATAATACTTAGATTCATATAATTTTGTTTTAATGTTATATTATGGGATAATAAAGTGTATATAATTAGATTTATTTAGTTATAGTTTAATTCCTACTTCTCTTCTAAAAAATTGAATTGAAATACAAATTGATATATGAGGGAAATAATATATACATAACTCTATTTTTTTAGACATAATTAAATGTTGATCAGGTATATTTAATTTTCTCATAGTAATGAAAATATTTGAGGTTATCCATATGATATTCATGAATAAAGATATAATTTATAATGAGATATCAACCACACAACCTTCTATATGACTAGGAAAATAATCATTTAAATTATAATACTTATATATTTTGATTTTAGTATATCAGAAATATTGGATAAAATTAACCTTCCATTGTTGATTATGATATAAAGAAATTTCATTAGACATACATTTTACAGCTTCATTTTGATAATATCCTCTATAACTATATATGAAATAAAATATTTTTATTGAAAATAATGATAATATCAAATAACATTATAGTAAACCAGAATTTGAATTTTAAAATTAAATCCAAATATAGTTTAACACAATAAACCTTAATTCCACTTATAATACATCATGTTCTACCTATGAAAATTTTAATTCATCCTATATTCATTTATGTTATATCAATTTTCCTTATTAACATAATAGAAAAAAATAACTAACACTCATGTGATTTTAATGACTTCCCCCCCAAAAACACACTCTCTTATTTAATACTTTATTATATAACTAACACTCATTATTTAATTAGAGGTTATATGATCAAAGACCACATATTTTATCATGATTATAGAAATAAACTAAATATTCAAACACACTCCCTTCACCCAATGGATTAGTGTATTTGGTTTTTATGTATATTTAGGTATTATTACACATTATTCCTTCATCATATCCCACATGATTCTATAATAATTAATAACTCCTAGAAATATAACTACATATAAATTTGTGATGAAATTTGTAAACAAATGATTTTTACTAGTTTAATTTCTTATTAAAAGAAAAATATATCAATGATTCATAGAATATTTTATCATAAACTCGTGAGAACACATGAATATGAGAGAAATGTCTAATAAATTAATAATACATTTGATGTGATCATAAAATAAGATATTATAAATATGGAATAAATATATAGGGATTTAGTATCATAATATATATCACCATTACAATATAATGTTTAAAATATCATTTAAATTCAAAATGTAAGAAAATAATTATGAATAGTGGAAAAATAACATACTTATATGAAAAATATAGTCAAATAAAAATCATATCATATGTTAAGGTTTTCTTCCAAGTCCATCATAGCATAGTGGATCATAAATCACCACATATACCCCAAAAAAATGAATTATAAATCACTAATTTTTTCCTATGAAATCCTTTATATGGAATCCCATTATATGTCCCATATTTTATTGATCATCACAACTCACATCCCATAATTACATCAAGTAAAATAAAACATTAACAAATTCATTTGAGGGATTTATCAGAACCATGTATCATAAAATATAAAAATGTAAATATATGTTCCATATGAAATCAATCATATAATATACCATGATTAACCCATAGATCTTAAATGGGTCACATATAATCATTAATTTGGTTTAAAAACCATAAAGTGGTGGAAAGATGATATCTTAGTCAAGTGTCATTAATTAAAATAATTAAATATGAAATATTTACACTGTATAGATTAAAAGGATTTACAGTTATGTAAATAAATTTTCCTAATTAATTGAATGATTATTTATTTAGGTGAATACCCTTTATTAATAAAATATATTTATAGTGTACTCATAGTATAGTGGATCTCGAAGAATGATTTTTTATACATCAATGAAGATATGGAAATGGAATGTTAGTGATGTATATAAAATTTTAGGGAGACATTATTTTTTCAATAAAGTTGATACACGAATTATTTAAAGAATAATTTCATAATAAGAGATCCTTGACAAAATTGTATAATGATATGAAATATTAAATAGTGAATTTTCAATGTATTGCATATCAATTAATATTTACATTGGTGAAAAATACATAACATGAATATAATAAATTTCAAATGAGTTAAGAAAAAACATCCTTACATTTTATGGGATGTTGATGTAATAATAAATATGGAACATATTTTATTAATTATTATTTTAAACAAATGAAAAAATGATTTGAATTTTTCATTGAAATACATATTAAATATGTTAAAAAATACAAAATTTTCATTAAAAAAATTATTTTTTGGAATGGGTGGAAAATGTAAAAATTTTATCAAATAATTTTTATGAATTTTTGGGTGAATGTTTTTGAAAAATAATGTCACATTGAAAATCACTTTAGATGGTTAATAAGTAATAATTTAAAACATAATAATTTGACTCCCCAAAAATTGATCCTTTAAAATTATATAATGGTAATTGAGTAGAAAAAATTGTATAAGATTTATAATATAATGAAGTAGAATGAAATAAATTTGGAAATAATTCTAACCCTTTTAAATTCACCCTTATAGATAAATTAATTATAAGGAATCATTTTTGTATTGAGTTAAATATAAATATTAAGGGATCATATGAGATATAATATTAACCATTAAAAATTATAAATGATAATATTTATGTATATAAATAACATGGTTATGTAATAAGAACACCTTAAGGGGATAGTGGATTTTTTTCATTTTTTACATCATAATTCAATAACATAGGAATAAATAAAAAAGAGTACTTTGATAATGAAAAGAAATTTCAGTCAGAATTAAAATTAAATACGATATGAGAAACATAGGGTATATAATATTTCATAATAGAATATTAGTCAAGAAGAATGATTATGAGTCAATGAAAGGAGATTTATTCAATAAAAACGCTTACCATATTATTAATGAATTTAGAATTCGAATATGAAATAACAAACTAGAACTGGGACAATGAATCCCAAGAAAAAAATTAATTATGAATTAATGAGTTACATAGTTTGTATATAAAACATATAAATTGCAATCATTGTTTAATCTAAAACATGTATCACTGGTGAGTGATAATAAATTCAATTACAATTTCTATCTTCTTAATATTAGAATTATAATAATTTTTTAATAAATAAATTTATCTTCATAGAAAATAAATTGGAAATAAATTATATTTCAATCATTCTAATGAATAAATAGTTCTTATAAAAACTCATTAAAGGAAGAATTTATATGATCTATTAAAATAATATTATGTCAAGAATAAACCTTTAACTTGGATTTCTATATTCTCTTTCATATTCTATAATCCTTTATAACTATCATATAACAATTAGAAATATTCTTATGAAAATTACTCATGTTTTTTATGTTTTATATAAAACATCCATAATAATATAGAGACCAATTACTTTATTACCATTGGATTTTAAAATAAGAAATGTTTTAATAGAATTTATGACATGAAAAACCGAGCATAGAAAAATTATAACACCTAATACTTTAAGAAATATTTATTTTTTAAATGAATTTAATCTATTCGATAGCTTGTCATACACGCAAACCAAAGTCAAAATAAAAAATAATATAGTATAATATAATAACCATGAAGTTGTTTTTTAGGGTATGAACAAAAATAATTAAATTATGAATATCATGGTTATCTATTTAATATAAATAATATAAGGGTCATTTAAATGAAAAATAAATGTTTTCTAAAGAATTGTATTATTTTTAAAGGATGGTTTAGTCATGAAATGTGGATGTAATTTAAAATTATTTTTTACGTATTTTAAAATTATTTATATTAAATTCATTTATAAAATTATTATATTATAATTAAGTTAGCAGTTTTTTGGAATTTTTATGAAATGTTTCATTTTTTGATGAATAAGGAAAAATACAGAATTGAATTCAAAATGCCTTTCCATTTAAAAAAATTAAAGGTTAATTTTTTTAAAATTTATTTTTAATGGAAATTAAGTCAAATTAAATATATATTAAAAAAATTTCAGTTTTGGAATAATTTTGATATTTAATTTACAAATAAAAACATTGTCAATATTAGATTATTTTAACTATAAAAACCTAAATTTTCTTCACTTCCACAATATTAATTTTAAATTAAAATTTTCCACACAAATGAATAGAATTCAGAAAAATGGATTCCATAGATGGAAGAATAAAAACATATACTATTTAATATTGTCACGACCCATCCCCCGAGGCCCGTGTCATGACTACCCCCAGCCTGCCTTCCATAGGCTAGGTACTGACGACTAGCACCGAAAGTTGTATTCCCTAAAACAGGAAGGCATTACCTTTAAACCTGTACAACTCACTATCCCAGAAAACAACAAGAAGAAACTGTGAAGTAACTACTGTAGTCAAAGAGTGCTAAAAACAAAGGGGCCAGAATAAAATCCCATCTAGAAAAGTACAAGTACAACTGAACAGTACAAAACAATTGAAAAGTGGAAAGTAGCTCTGGTATCATCCACCTCTTATCCTACCTAAAGGGTAGGTACAGCTCATGATCAGTAGTTCCTGCGTCGCGTCACACCAAATGGTCCACCCCGAATCCTACCTGAATGGTAGGTATAGATCGCCTCCTCAGCATTCCACGTTTGTCTCTCTCCTCCGCGTACCACCAAGTCCTGGCTCCCTCAAACCTCAGTGCAGTTACTCATCATCTGCACAAGACACAACAAGATTCGGGTGAAGCCCATATAGGGGTGAGTATAACGATACTCAGTAGGGACCCCGAGACCACGAAGGTCTCCTATAATTCCACAAACAAAAACCACATGGTTACACCGCAATGGTAAACTACCACACATATAAAGTACCACATAGCATAACCTCAATCCCAAGCACAAAGTAAAGACAGCTCACATCGGGATTTATTATAGGGGTGGATGGGTTATCCCATCATCAAACTCCTCGGCTGTAGAAGAACTCCTCCTATATCGAGTACAGTGGGCCTGCCGAGTCACACAGAGCCACTTCCGACTAAACTTGAACTTTTGTGGTACCCATCCATAATAGGTATTGTGGTCATGTTGCATCACACATATCCGCTTCCACTATGGGCATGCCAGGTCACACAGAGTCGCTTCCCACCATGTCCTAACTGAGGTAATCCTCCTATCAAGCACCATGGGTCTGCTGGGTCACATAGAGTCGCTCCCCACTGTGGGTATGCTGGGTCACATAGGGCCACTTCCCACTAGGCCAATCGTTAAGAAGTATTCAGGTCTCAGCCAACCGTAGGGTTTCATAAGTTGTCTTCTTGGGAGAACTGCTCCTCAACCCACTCGCCGCATCTTGATATCCATGGAATTCACCACAATGTATATTCTAGGGTAGTAATCATAGCATTGTCAGTCTCAAACGTCAAACTCCTCAGTTGCAGGAGAACTCCTCCTCTATCGAATACAGTGGGTCTGTCGGGTCACACAAAGACGCTTCGCACTAACCTTGAAATATTGTGGTACTCATCCTTGATGGGTACCGTGGGCACGCTAGGTCACACAGAGCCCCTTCCCACCTTGGCCATCATCAAGTAGTCTTCAGGTTTCAGCCAGCTGTAGGGTTCCATACATAGCATGCTTGGGAGAATCACTCCTCAAGCCATTAGTCATATTAAAACTGGTACACAGTCTCACAAGGAAGTAACCCGATGATCCTCCATGTCATAAAGGTTATAATGTAACAGATGGCGCATCCATAGGACGTTCGGTCTGTGCGTAATTGGCATTTCAGTGCCGAGAGACTGGTTGGATTCGGGTGTGATCCAACTCAGTCATACTCGATTTTTTTCCAAAACACACATAGAGTCGGTCAAAAGGATTGTATCACTCTACGGATCCCAACGTCTCAAATGGTTTGTCAAACGGACATTCGGTTCTCAATATAAGGTTGTTTTTGGGTTCTTGGGGAGTATTGGGTCCGGATCCCGTCCACCTCGGTTGGGTCATCCTGACCAGGTTTGGCATGGGAAGAACCGGGTCGACTTGGGTCGACCCGACCTAACTCGGATGGGCTGTGGGTCTCCCCACTGAGCAGCGAGTCGGTCCGCTAGTCCGACCCGGCGGTACCACCCGCCTGGATGTGCAGGCCGCCAAGGATACCCAGAAACTGTGCATTCGAGTATGGTTGGCATGGCGCGAAGCCACGTCAGTGGGTCAACTCGCGGGGGTTGACCCCAACGTGTCACCACGGGGCGTCGCGGGTCCTCTATGCCATGGCCGACGGGCTGCGTCTTTGGCACCGGGCGCACCGCTGGCGCGCGCCCCATCCACCGGTCGTTCGTCGATCTGGAGGCCCATTGCTCCCACTGCGGCCAGCATGAGCCGCGACCTTGCTGTCGTGTGGGCGCGCCGCTGGGGGCACGGCCCACCTCCACTCTGTCGGCTCCATCACGGCTGGCCAGCGTGCTTTTCAATATATCCTCAAGTCACCGCAGCTAATGAGCAACGACCCTCCTTGTTCATCAGCGGCGCGGGATGGCACGCCACACCTTCTCCGCAGCTAGCCGGTGCCGACCTCTCCGACGACCACCACATCTTTTTCCCCAGCCTCCTCTTATGGCATGCGTTGATGTGTTATCCACCATGTAGCCAATCAGTATCATCGTGATTTCTGTATTCCATGGAGGCACAACGATTTAACAAATATTGGAAAGGGTTCATGCAGGGTTTGGTAGTCCCACGCCCTCCACGTTAGCTCGTAACAAGAGGGGGGTTAAGGGTTAAATAACAATTTAATTAAACAACAAGATAACCCCCACAAGATTCCCCACAATGACCTCAAGATGAGACGAATATTTATCGGGTCAACCTGTTAGTCGGTTGACCCATTTTCTTCGAGTTACTCATGAACGGGGAAGAGGAAATCAATTAAAAGCATAAAAAAATAAACCCCCTACCTCAAGTTCGTTGGAGAGCGTCCGCATTTGAGGAAGTTTCGACATTCGTTGTCCCTGCAACAAGCCTCCAACGATGTCGTCTGATCATCGTTCTTCAGTTCGTGGTTCGGGGTCACTCGTCACTGCCTGATGGAACTGTATCTGTCCTCCAAGTGTTCGGTGTCGTGGAACATTACCATAGATTTGCCGCTTGGTGATGTCATGCCAATTCCTCCCCCCCAAGCTCCATATAAATAGGAGAGGGGTGGGTAAGTAACGATCGTGGAATTTATGATGGTTCATTTAATAGGAACCTTCCAAAATTCTAATGATGTTGTTCCTTAGTATTTGAAAGGTCAGTCCATTTAATGGCTTGAATCGCCACTGATCACACACTACCGCTTGCCTGTTGGTGGAAAGGAAATAAAATAGTGAGATTATTTTATTTCATTTCCTTTTAAAAGTCACAAAAAAAACTTTTTCTCTAGAACTACTGTTGTCAAAGTAATTCCTCCCTTAAGCGAATCTCGGCGCTGCGGATTCAACGATGCCCTCAGATTTTTAACCCGAGCACCGGTTCAAAATTTATAAAACACCGCTCAGGCATTTACTGAACATACCAGAAAAAAAGTTCATAAAATTAATAATAGTCACCCTCAACCTGCGCTGGTAGAGGTTAGGCTATGGCTAAGTGAAACACGCCCCAATGAACCCAAAGGTACTCTTGGATTTCCAATCCGAGTTACCTTTTAAATGTTTTGGATTTTACAATAAAAAAATTGTCACTTTATTATTCTATTTACGGTCAAAAACTAACATTCACTGGTGGCCCGTGCCGGCCAATGTTAGTATCTTCTTAAAGAAATCATACTCTCATGAGTTCGGTGGTGGTCTCGAATTTTTTAATATGAGTTACCAATTGTGAGTTATAAGCATTTGAAAAATAAAATAAATTATTTTATTATTTTATTTACGGTTATGCCATTTTTGGGTTTTCTCAAAGGAGGCACGTGCCGACTAAACTTAATTCACGCCTAGGGAAAATTCATCATCCTGAGTGCAACGGTGCACTCATATTTTTGATCCAGGAAACTGTGTAAGAGTTATTCTACTATTTCAAGAAAACTGCTTATGCACGCTATTAAAAGTTTAAAAAAACTTTGATGGATCATTCTGGGAACTGCAGGCCTTGGAATCACATGTCTTCATGTTTTGCGGTCTTCAAATAATTCCATATAATTAAAAAAATTATACATAATTTTCCATACATTACATTCTCCCCACATTAGGGAATTTCATCCCCAAAATCGTAAACACATGCGAAGGAAACTAATGGGGGTACTGGTCACGAATTTGAGCCTCCCACTCCCATGTTCTCTCCTGGAGGTTCTCGTGCTGCTAGTGAACGTGCACTAGAGGTATCGACCACCCACGAAGGACCCACTCTTCTCGATCCTGTAACTCCACGGGGAACTCTGTAAAAGTCACCCCATCATCAAAGTAAAATGCACCCAAGTCGATAATGTGTGATGGATCATGAAAACAACCTCTCAGCTAAGAAACATGGAAAACATTATATACTCGGTGCATCTGTGGGGAAAGAGATAGATGATACACCACCTCGCCCACTCTGGTGAGGATCAATAAAGGTAAGATGAACCTCAGAGATAACTTTCTTCCCCAACCAAATCTCCACAAACCTCATCGAGGTGAGACCCATCAGAAGAAATGGTCTCCCTCCTTCTATTGGCATAATACTTCTGCTAGATCTGAACAATTTTCACTTGCTAACAAGTGAGGCATTGTGATCCAAATTTTTCTACTGCTTCCTTTATCCAGGGCCATCTATACTGACGTCAGAGGTCTAGGTGCATCTTCTCCACTCCAAGATGTACCCATAATGGGGATGTATGGATATCCCTCAAAACCTCCATATGAAGCATCACTGGTACCATGGTGTGTCCTATGAAGAGGATGGCGCGCTCCCCACCTTCAGAAAATCCTTCAGGAGACCGTCCTGAGGATATCTGAGCATGTCGAGTCTCGCAGTCAACATCTCAAGTTGTGCCCCCCCAAATTTTCTGAATAATTAGGTTTTTGATAGTCATATACTAGAGTTAGATGCTCCATCTTTATCCGCGAAGGATATCCATAGCGCGACTAGCTGCTATGACGCCTCACTCAGCAGTTGTAGACCAGACCTCCTGCTGAGTGTGTCTGGTCCCATGTTCCCCTTCCCTTGAGTAAAGACTATATCAAGGTCATAGTCCTGGATGAACTCTATCCATCGTCGACATCTCATGTTCAGGCCCTTCTATGAGAAGATACATCTGAGACTCTTGTGATCAGAGTAAGCAGCAAACCACTCACCCATCATGTAGTGCCACAAAATCTTCATCGCAAAGACCTTTGCGGCTAACTCCAGGTCATGGGTAGTATATTTGTACTTGTTAGTCTCTGTATTAGCTCCTAAAATCTCTGATGAAACTTCTCCGTCCATAGGAAAAGCTCCCCCTTTTTCATCAAAGCTGACAAGGGTGCTACTACCCTAGAGAAGTCGTGTACAAATCTATGGTAGTACCTAGCCAAAGTAGGCATCCCTCTCCCTTTGGGGAGGTAATCCTGGAAACATCTTCTGAAAATATTTCCCCATGCTCTACCACTCCTGTTTGGAACTAAAAACTCAAAAACTTCTATTTCCCCAAGGGTAAGTCTGGCTGATTAAAAGAGTGATCAGCAGCACCCTCCTATGCCTGAGTCTATCATGTGCTACCTGGGTTTCCTTTTTTGCCGACTAAGGAAAACCTCATCCCAACATTGTAGATAAACCAAAACCTTTTTCCTGATACCGTCAATCGGAGTACGAACTGTGGATGTACATTCATACTCTAACTAACGTCGTAAGGTCTTGATGCTTCCACCAAGAGGTTTCAACTAAAACTCTCACCTCCAGGGTCAGAGCACACCGTCAGCGTAAGTTTGATTATCAAGACTCCTCCCAAAGGTATATCCAGATGTGAGGGTCAAGTCAATGGCTTAACCAGAAACTCTTTGTCTTGGACAAGATTCGTGGAAGGAAGGAAAGATTGGTACCTATGTCTATTAATACGATAGCTAGTAGTAGACACAGACCATACCTCGAATCATTCCTAGATCCCTTGGGTCACACTCCTTGACCGCATACAACTACTCCCTTCCTCTTTCCTCCAGCTCCCAGAGCCTTGTGGGGACCACATTGAGGTGGTGGTTGTAACATGTCGAAATGTAAACCACCTCATGCTGCTCTACTAGCTCCACTTCCATGTCTACTACCCTGTAGATTCATCTATATGTATCACATCTTCTTCTATAAACATTTTTACATGCCTAAGTCTCTGAGACTGCCATCGGTTTCCTGCTTTCAAACTACTAACATTCACTGGCTTTATTCGATCGTCCAAAGAACATTGAACCAAAAAGGTTCTCTCTCGCACCCTAACATATGTAGGAATGTATAGAGTAATAGTGCTAGCATGGATGTCCCTAAACACACCCTGCTCAGAGGTCCGAGCCCTGAAGCACTGACCTCACTGTATTTATCGAGTACCTAATATTGTTGGTATGCCTTGATGAATAATTAGCTACCAAAATGCCATCCTGCCGAAGCTGTAGAAGCTCTAGGGAAATCTCATCCCTTATCTCTTTATGGAAAGAGACCCCATTCTCTGAAGAAGGTTCTCAATATTATCCATAGAAAAAGTCACCTCTTGGAAAGATCAGGTAATCAAAACTCTGTCATCATCGTACTGAGCCACATAGAAGGCTCTATACCATGACCTCCATTTGATCGAATGGTGCCCATGATAGATGGAAAATCAGCTACCTCCTCAAGCCAGTCCTTTGTCTCCTGTGAGTTGGGCTTGCCTCAGAGCTTGAGGGGTATCTGATGCTGAAAAACGAGTAAGGCAGTAAGCCTACATGTTTCCTATACCGGTACCACAGGTTGTAACAGCTATCCAACGGACAGTGATATAGCTGACATACTACCCGAAGGTACTATCTCAAGAAATGGTCCACATACTGAAGCCTCATCTCTATGCAGACCATCTCCATGGTCACTCACTAGAAAATTCTAAAATCTATGATCACCATCTGCACTATTGGTTTCTAAACTCGGCGAAAAACTCTAGCCACAGCCTCCAGCGATTCCTTAGCTGCTTGTGGGTCAATCTCACCTCGGAACATTGGAAGCCTCTACCACCGGAACACGTGAAACACGCTCAGTCGGCGTGCACCCACTTCTGGTGGGGCTGGTGGAAATGGCTATCCAATAGACAGGGGTGCTGCTGGTACACCAACCAAAGGTGCCAATGTAGTAAGCGGGCCCTACACCGAAGTCTCATCACTCAGTGGGCCGTCATCACGTACTCTCTCGAGAATCCTAGATGGATATCTACGCGACAACATCCTGATAAGGAACAGGTGTGCCATGGTCGTTAAGTTATACCTAGTGAGCTGACTCAGAAGAAAAACTTTCCAAAAACACATGAAATCAGTGTTTTCGTTCGTTGAGTCGGAAATCCAAACTCGTGGTCCTGGTGTATGGATACGTCATCCGCCACACCAACACTGGACTCCCCAAACTGAAAACCACACTCATAACACTTAACGCTGTTGCGACATGGAAAAGATCAGAGTACTAGTTCTTCGGTACAACCAAACTCCTCTGATACCACTTTGTCACGACATGTCCCCCAGGGCCCGTTCCATGACTACCCCAAGACTATATTCCATAGGCCAGGGCCTGGCGACAAGCACCGAAATGCATATTCTTTAAAACAGGAAGGCATTGCCTTTAAACCTGTACAACTCACGGTCCGAGAACACAACAAGAAGTAACTGTGAAGTAACTATTGTAGTAAAAGAGTGATGAAAGCAAAGGGGGCAGAAGACAAGCCAAACTGGAAAAGTAAAAGTAGAACTAAAAATTACAAAACAACTGAACGGTGAAAACAAGATCTTGGATCGTCCACCACTGATCCTACCTAAAGGTTAGAAACAGATCACGATCAGTAGGTCCTGTGTCGCGTCACACCAAAGGGTCCACCCCAAATCCTACCTGAAGGGTAGGTACAGATCTCCTCCTCAGCACTCCACATTTGTTAGTCTCCTCCGCATACCACTAGATCCTGGCTCCCTCAAACCTCATCCCAGCTGCTCATTGTCTGCACATGACACAACAATGTGCGGGTGAATCCCGTGCAGGGGTGAGTATAATGATACTCATTAGGGACCCCGAGACCCCGACTTACTTCTAGAATTCTACAAAGAAAACCCACATGGTAATACCACTAAGGTAAATTACCACACATGAAAAGTACCACATAGCATAACTTCAATCACTAGCACAATGTAAAGACAACTCACATCATGATTTATTCTAGGGGTAGAAGGGTTATCACGTCATCGAACTCCTCGGATGCTGGAGAACTCCTCCCTTATCGAGTACAGTGGGCATGTTGGGTCACACAGAGCCACTTACCACTAATCTTGAACAAAGGTGGTACCCATCCCTGATGGGTACTGTGGGCATGCTGGGTCACATGGGGTCGCTTCCCACCTTGGATGAACCGAGGTACTCATCCTATCAAGCACCATGGGTTTTCCGGGACACATAGAGCTGCTCTCCACCATGGGCCTGCTGGGTCACACAAAGCTGCTTCCCACTGGGACAATCATCAAGCAGTCTTCAGGTCTTAGCCAACCATAGGGATCCATATGTAGTCTCCTTGGGAGAACCCCTCCTCAAGCCACTTGATTTATCTTGATGTCCATGGAACTCACCACAATGTATATTCTAGGGTTGTAACCATAGCATCATCAGTCTCAAACCTCAACTCCTCACCTGCTGGAGAACTCCTCCTCTATCGAGTACAGTGAGCCTGCCAGGTCACACAGAGTTGCTTCCCACTGACCTTGAACTGATTTGGTACTCATCCCTGATGGGTACTGTGGGCATTTTGAGTCACACAGAGCCCCTTCCCACTTTCTCCATCATCAAGAAGTCTTCAGATCTCAGCCACCTGTAGGGTTCTGTACATAGTGTGCAAATTGGGAGAACTGATCCTCAAGCCATCAGTCATATTACAAATTGTACGAAGTCTCACAAGGATGTAACCCAATGATCCATCGTTTAATAAGAGTTCCAATGCAATAGATGGCATGTCAATCGGATGCTGGGTCTATGGGTTATTGGAATTTCAGTGATGAGGGACTGGTTGGATTCGTGTGCGATCCAACTTGGCCATACTCTAGGTTTCTCCAAAACTCTCATGGAGTAGGTCAAAAGGACCATCTCACTCCAAGGATCCCAACACCACACACGATTCACCAAACGAACCTTTGGTTCTAATGATAAGGTCCTTTTTGTGTTCCTAGGCAGTACTTGGTCTAGGTCTGTTACGCCTCGGTCAGACCGGCCCAACCTGGGTCGACCTGGCCTAACTCGGGTCTCACCTGACTCGGGTCAACCCTGCCCTTTGGGCCCAGCCTGACCCGTCTGGGCCTTGGGTCAGCCCGTTGGGTCGTGGGTCACCCCACTGAGCGGTGGTTCGGTCCGTTGGACCGACCCAGCATTGCCACCCACCTGGAGGAGCGGGCCGCCAGGGATACCCAGACACGACGCGTTTGAGTAGGGCTGGTGTGGCGTGAAGCCACGTCCGCGGGTCAACCCACGGGATTGATACGAACGCGGTGCCACGGGGCTCCATGGGTCCTCCACGTTGCGGTCGACGGGCCACAGCTTTGCCTCCGGGAAAGCCAATGGTGCGTGCCCCATCCACCGACCGCCAGGCACGCCACTGGCGCATGCCCCATCCATCGGCCACCGGTCGATCTGGTAGCCCATTATTTCTGCCGCACCAAACTCAGGTTGCAGCCTTGCTGCATCGTGGGTGTGCCGCAGGGGGCGCACCCCACCTCTTCTCAATCGGCTCCGTTGTGGTTGGCCAGTGTGCCGACCGAACTCTCCCCCAGTCACTGTAGCTGACGAGCCACTTCCCTCCTTGTTCATCAGCGGCATGCGATGGCACGCCACGCCTCCTCCGTGGTCGGCCGGTGTTGGATGCACCGACGAACGCAACAGCTTTGTGCTCGGGCCTCCTCTTGTGGTGTGCGTTGATGCGCTATCCATCACGTAGTCAATCGGTGTCATCGCGCTGTCGGTATTCCATGGAGGCACAAGGATGTAACAAATATAGAGAAGGGTTCGGGCCGAGATCGTTAGTCCCGATCCCTCTGCATTAGCTCATAACATGAGGGGGGTTAATGGTTAAATTACAAATTGAATTAAACAACCAGATAAACCCCACAATATTCCCTGTAATGACCTCCCACAAAGATGAATGAATCATGGGTCAACACGTTAGTCGGTTGACCCGCGTTCTTCATGTTATCCAAGAATGGGGATGAGAAAATCAATTAAAAGCATAAACAAATAAACCTCAAACCTCAACTTTGTTGGAGAGTGTCTGCGTTTGAGGAAGTGTTGGAATTCTTCGTTCCTACAACAAGCCTCAAACGATGCCACTCGATCATCATTATTCAGTTTGTGGTTCGGGGTTACTCTTCATTCCCTGTTGGAACCGACTCTATCCTCCAAGTGTTGGGTGTCACGGAACTTTACCAGAGATTTGTCTCTTGGTGAAGCTATGTAAATTCCTCCCCCCAAGATCCAAATAAATAGGAGAGAGGGAGTGTAAGTAATGATTGTGGAATTTATGAAGGTTCATTAAGTATAAACCTTCATAAATTCCAAGGATGTTGTTACTTAGTATTTGAAAGTTCAATCCATTTATAGGCTAGAAACGCCGCTGTTCGCACACTACTGCTTGTCCGTTGGAGGAAAGTAAATAAAATAGTGTGATTATTCTATTTCATTTCCTTTTAAAAGTCACAAAAAAACTTCTTCTCTGTACCTATTACGGTGAAAGTAAAGCCACCCTTAAGCGAATCCCAGCACTTTGGATTCAACGGTGCCCTCATATTTTTAATCCGAGCACCGATTCAAATGTTAGAAAACACCGCCCTCACGTTTACTGAACTTACCTGAAAAAAAGTTCGTAAAATTAATAACAGTCACCCTCGACCCGCGCCAGTCGAGGTTAGGATCTTACTAAGTGAAACATACCCCAACGAACCTAATGGTACTCTCGCATTTCCAATCAAAGTTACCTTTGAAAAGTTATAGATTTTACAATAAAATAATTGTCACTTAAATTATTTTATTTACAACAAAAAACTAACTTTCGCTGGTAGCCCGCGCCAGCCAATGTTAGTATCTGTATAAAGAAAGCACACTTTCATGAGTTTTATAGTGGTCTTGGATTTTTAATCTGAGTTACCTTTTGTGAGTTATAAGCATTTGAAAAATAAAATAATTTATTTAATTATTTTATTTACGGTTATTCCATTTTTGGGTTTTCTCACAGGAGGCCTGTGCCGACTAAACTTAAGTCGTGCCTAGGGTAAACCCGCCATCCTTAGCGCAACAGTTCCCTCATATTTATGATATGTGAATCCATTTAAGAGTTATTCCAATTTTTTAGGAAAACTGCTTAGGCGTGCTATTTAATGTTTAACAAAACATCGACGGATCATTCCGGGCACTCCGGGCGTCAGAACCACATGCCGTCAGATTTCGTGGTCTTGAAATAATTCTATATAATTAAATAAAATTATATATAAATTTTGAGACATTAAAAATATTTTCAAATTTGTTTTAAATAATAGAATTTTTAAAACAAGAAAAATATTTTTCATTATTAAGGTAAAAATGAATTTCTTATGTTGTTAAACCAAAAGGATAAGGGTTAAAATGACCTAAAATATAGTATAAAATATATTGTATTGAAATATTTAGACCCTATAAATTTTAATACTATAAAATACTTCATTATAGACTTATTTTATTTCAAAAAATATAGTCACACCATTTCATTTCTAAAATTACAAGTTTTTTACCCACCTCACATATAAATGTGCAACCCCTCTCCTCTATTATTTAGACCATTACACCGTTTTGGTTCATCCATTACCTTTAAAAAAACATCCCAAAATCCTTACCCTCATCCTATAATCCTTATTTTCATCAAAAACCCATCCTAGGAAGGATTTTGGGGCAAACCTAAGGAGGTTACTTGAATAAGAGTTATAATTCTTCAACCATCATTCCTGTTTTATTTCATCCTCAAACTCACTCAATTAGTAATAAACCATACAGATATAGTATCCTCAGTATATTAAATATACATTTATTTATTTATTTTATGTTCATTCATAAAACTATCCCCAATACAATCAAATGGATTATGAAATCATCATTCATGTGTACAATAGACTATCGCCTTACAAACTAATGTCATTCATTTTTCTATTAAAAACACTCACGGTTGGTATGATGATGGATCTAAAGTATATATATAATATTTATACAAATATTATACCTCTATAGTCATTAATTAATATATTACTTTTTTTCTTAATAGTTTGTAAGATATACAATAATATCACTCATGTGTACGACTAACTACCGTCTCACAATGTGATGTGATTCATTTTTCAATAACACTTTCAATGGAAGAAATTTGGATAATGGTAAATAATATATGGGGTATAAATTATTTAATTATTATATTAATTAAATATTTATTATTTTGGATAGATAATAAATCATTTTTTTACCTTTTCACCCACTTAAAGATGATAAAATCATTTGTGTATGTGTAGACTACAACCATCATGAAGTAGTGCGATTATCATTTCATCACCACCACAAATGTATCATATATATATTTATATTTAAAAAATAATATTGTATTTATGATATTATTATCTTTATTTATTTAATAAATATTAAATACATTCTTCACAAAATTATCCTTGAAAAAATGAAATGTTTCTCGTGTGTATATGCGATAAATCGTCTCCATGATTGCAACACACATCATTTCTCAAAACAATCATTAAAAATTGGTATAATTAATAAATAAATATGATAAATATGTAATAATTATTAATATTGATATTATTTAGTGATATAATATCCACATTAATCAAAACATTAAAAACTGAGAATGAATGTGAAAACTATGCAATTTATACCTGAAAAATTGGTAATAATGAAATATTGGTAAATAATGGCTGATAAGATGTTATAAAAGGCTCAAATTTGAGATTATAATTAGTAATATTTCTTAATAAGATAATAACATGACTCAAAAATATATATAGTATGTTAAAAAAACATTCAACCAGAAGGTAGCATGAGGTAATCAAATTTCTTACTTAATTTCAATTCATTATATTTAACTTATTATTCATTAATTATTTCATGATAAGATTATATGTGTAATGATATTTGATTATTTTATTTTTTATTTCCACATTTTGTTTGGATTGAAATTTTTTACACATAATCATTTCAATGATTAGTCCCTACATCAATGATATGATATTTGTAAGGGACTTCTGCTCAAAATCCCATCTTTGAGGAATATTATAATGTCATGAACCTAATTTATTAAATATGGTGTATATACTTCCCATTTGAAATTTAACATCATTATTCATTCATTATTCTTGGAATTTTATGTTTCTATTTGAATTAATTGATTAAAGGGTATTGAGATGAAAAGTTCGATGTGGTAATTTTTTTTATAATGTTTCACTATCTTTTGTTATTGTTAAATTTCATTTGAAACAATCAGTTTCTTGTGATAATTTTTCACCTTTCATTAAATTTATCCAAAAGATACATATTATTGGATAATTTATATTACTATATCCTAAAACATATACCCTTTTACAAATTTTGTTTAGTTTTAATGTAATTTGATAAATTGAGGAGATATAGATAAATATGTATCCCTTACTCAATACATATATTTTTTAATAACCCACATTTATCATGAATTAATATGATCATTCAATATATGAGTAATTATTTGGATATATTGACCTTGGTGGGTCCCAACTACAGACTACCCCTCGATGTATAAACTTGTCCCATGAGACAAATCAGTTGGTCAAACCATATGAGTTTGTACCTAGTAGTTTTAAATCAGTTGGGAAAAGATAATGACTTTATAACCATTAGTTTTAATCCATCTTGTAAAATGTATTTATGGTAGAGTGATCATGTGATTGATACATGATGTGTAGTAATTATGTATTTTCTTCATTAAGAATCTTTCTATGCTAATTTTCAAAGTATTTTCTCTATGATATTATATCCAGATGAATTTCACTATTTGTTTACTGATAAAGTGTCATGTGTATTCAGTTATTTTCCATGACATATTGATTGTCCCTTATCTTATAATGTTATTAATGTTATTTAAAAATCATTTTTTAGTTATTTACCTTTCCATATTTATTATTATTATTCATTCATGATATATTTTGGTATATGTAACCCTTATTGAAAATTTGAGCTAGACTTTATTTTGTTTCCTTTAACCAAGATAAGAAAAATAATTCATGGAATAAGTTTTCATGTATTCATTTTATTCTTTTTAATGTGTTCTATTTTCTTTATAATAAAAAATATTAAATGGGTATCATGTTTTTATTTGGTTGACCAAAAATTATAAATTTATTAGTCATTCAGGTTTGAACCCTTATATTTTTTCCAATAAAATAATGTAAGAACCGACTCCAGGTTGTTGGGGTTGGAGTCATTACATTTGGTATTAGATTAATTTTAGAAGATTCCTTGTTAAATATATTTAGGAAAGTTTATATTATGGATCATTACCCTATTATATAATTTTAGGATAAGTATATGTTAACATTATAATGTTTTTTTAATGTAGAGATTATGTGATTTTTCTAGAAATACATCACTCTTTGGATTCTACAAGTGTAGATAGTTCTTGCACAGAGGTACCTAGGAGTAATAAATCTGAAAATGGCACATTGGGATTCCCCCGATCATCATGTGGTACATGAAAATGGTCCTTACTGAGAACCTAGTTTGACACTCCTAGGATATATGATAATTTCAATTCACATTCTCCTTAAAAACTATTACCAATATTTAAAAATAAATATATCCCCAAAGAAACTATTTTTTTGATGCGTAAATTGTTTTATTTTATGTGAAGTGTTACACTAAATTTTTAATTATACATTATGATTTAAAATAAATAATTTTATTAGATAATATAGTATATTCCATTGTTTATAAATTGTACCATAAAAGAATAAGCGTATCCATAGTAATATAAAATTTAGTGTTTTACCAACTGAGTAATCCAAAACTAATAGTATTGAAACTATGACAATTATGGATATATTAGGGATTAAAATTGATTTAATGATAAGTAACCTTTCACTAATGGTGAAACATATTCCTTAAAGAGACTCTGTAATGTTCAATCACATAATGTAATAGAATCCCCCATCTTATGAGGGTATACTAATCCAACAGTTCTTGAACATTTTATTAAGTCTCTGTAAATTATATTTATGGAATTGGGATGTAGTGAAAAGAAAATGGTTAAAATTTTAGGGTATTTTATCAAAGGTGATGTTGATCAATGGTCATTATTAATCCAGAATACCAAGGGGGAAGAGGACCTATACATCATTGAATGGAAAGAATTCATATTCACATTATTCGACAAATATAGCCTTATGAGATACATTATGAGATGAATAGAATGTTAATTACCTTAAAAAAGGAATAATAATATATTTTTGAGTATTAATATACCATTATAAGGTCATTAAGGAACGCAAAAGATTACATGCAAAACAAGGAGTGAATTATTGACCATTTATATGATGGTCTAAAGAAAAGTTTACAAAGGCTGTTGGTCACTAAAAAAAGTCATTTATATAGTGTCATTGCATTTTTTCTATCAGGATAGTTAAATTATTATCCAAATCTTATAGATTAAAAGGAATATGTGAGAAAAAATATTATAGAGAGAAAACGGATAAAACGAAGAAGGGAAATATGTATTTTCCCAAATGTGATTATTATGGAATATAATAACATGGTTCTTTATTTAATGAACCAAAATTTTTCTATAATATTTTAGAGAAATTAGACCATGATCATGAATTCAATGGAATTATGGAAATTTCCAAAGTGCAATAAATACACTCTAATGATATGGTTCAATACGCAAATTATTTCTCCAAGAATTAAGGGAATTAACCTCAGATGAAACTGAGGGATCGAGGCCAACCTTATGTTATTGATATAACCAAAGTGGAATGATTAACATCCTTGTGTATTTGGATCCAAGATATATTTTTTAAATTTATTTTCATTTTGAGAATCATGTTATAAGAATAATGATACATATAATGATAGTAATGTATTTATATTTCTTAAAGTATTTTAAGTAATTTGTAAAATAGTTCTAAGAATACAGATTTATTGGAATATCTAACTCAATAAAAAACACACTATTAAGGTAATATAACTCTAAATATACACTATCTATTGAGATGATAGTGAAAATTATATGGTTATGACATTTTATTGGTGACCAAGAAATTGTTTATTGATTTAATGGTTTATGTTATCTATGATGTAGTTTATTAAATTTTTTGATCTGTGGAATATATTTGACAACATTATATTTTTTTGGAAGGATACATATTTTAATAAAGGTTTTATGGTGATCATGATATCATAATTTTTGACTTTTATTTAAATATTCACTTTATATTTTCTATGGAATATAATGTTAATTTATTGCTCATCCTTCTAAATTCTTTCAGATAGATTTTGGTGGACCCTTCAGGTCAACTTTTTTTGAAAGGGATTAAGATGAAATTTCGATATTATTGGATAAATTTTTGTGACAATTATTGTTTTAGTAATGATATAAGGAATATCATGTTACTATTTTATAGATATTATTTTCTATAAAATGTTAATTTTAGTGTTCCAGGAATTAAAAAAATAACTTTTTGATATTCATTTGATAACGTAAGATATGTAGTATAAATTGATAAAATCACAACCAATGTATGAAACTGTTCCTGTGAAAACAATATGGAAGGTATGTTTATTTCATTATGTTCTTATAGTGTGAATGAATTCTTAACCTATAGAAAAATGATCTTAAAAAAAACCTATTATTATAATTTTTGATGATATAAATGACCTTTTTCACACCACTTTGGTTTATAATTTTTAGTCATTAACGTTCTCTAGACCACCCACTTTCTTTGTTCATTGACCTCTATCACTCTCTTTTAATCATTAGGCATTAGTAATATGTTTAATGACAATTATTTCATTTCCCTATAATGTTATCTTACATTGAATCCTTATTATGTGACTTTTTTTCTTATTTTATCCCTTATTAAGAGGGTGTCTTCTTAAACATATCATGATGTGGGTTTTACAAATATGGCATTTCCAAATTTCAAAGCCTTGATTACCAATATCAACTATAAATTCCACATATAAAATTTATTTAAGGATGGGATAATGTTACAATTAAATATTTTAAAATAAGAACATTTTATATATAAATGTATGACACAAAACACCAATATTAGAAGAAAATATAACACACAATATGTTGAATAGTATTTCTTTTAAAATTTAATTAATCACTTCAAAAGCATGTGGAACATGTAAGACCTAGTTAAAATGAACTATAATATATTATTCAATTATAACCTATCAATTAAGTCTGTATATGTGAATATTACAAACTAAATTATAGAAATTATGGCCATCTATTGATTATAAATAAAATAATAATCATTTAAATGAATAATAATGGTTTTGGAGAAACAGTATTCTTTCTAGAGGATGGTTTATTTGTTATTATCAAATAAAATTTAAAATTAATTTTTAAAAATTTTATGAAATTTATTTAATATAATGAAATTATGTTTTAAATTTAAAATATATAAACTATCCTGAGTGGATTTTTTTTATTTTTCAGAAATGTTTTATTTTTTTGATGAATAGTGAAAAATATTGAATTTAAATTTATTATCATCTTTCCATTTAAAATATTTAAAATAAAAAATTATATTTTCAATTTTATTTAAATTATATTTAGTTTAAAAATAAAAATATTAATAAAATTTATTTCATTTTTATCATTTCAACATATAATTTAGAAATAAAAACATTTGTAAATATTTGATCATTTTCTCTTTAAAAACCTCATTTCGCGTCGCGTCTACGTGAATTATTTTAAAATAATTTTTTACAAAAATGTGAATGGAATTTAAATACATGGATTCCATATTTTTAATATTCATATTTTATATGATATAATAATTCCATCCCAATTTTTGAAAAAAAAATGAATACTGAAAACAATAAAACTTATTTACATCATTTAAGGTAAAAATGGATTTATAGGGGGTTAGTAAAACAAGATAAGGGTAAAAATGACCTAACCTCTAGTATAAAATATTTTATATGGACATATTTCAAACCTATAATTTATAATTTTAAATAATACACTATTTTTTACCCTTATTTCTTGAGAAAAACATGGGAAAATCAAATTCTGAACAAAAATTACAAGTGAGCCACTCACCACACTTATGAAATTCCACCCGTCCCCTATATTCATTCCACCATTAAAGCCTTTATTTAGAATGTAAGAGGCAAAATTAATTCTAGAAAACCCTCCCATAAACCAATAATACTTATTTTGGGATTAAATCCATCCTAGTAAGGCTTTTGGTGAAATCCTATGAATGTTACTTGAAGAACATGAATTGTTCTTCGACGAATAGTTTTATTTTATTTCTTCCTTACAAACCTTTAGTTATAAATAAACCATGATTATATAATATAATTATTATATTAAATATAATTATACGTTTTTTTTGTTAATTTAATGGCCTAAATCAATCCCGACATCAATCAAATGGGTTACGAAATCATCATTCATGAGTACAATAGACTACCACCACACAAACTAATGTGAATCATTTTTCTATTACCACTACTCATGGTTTGGTATGATGATGGATATAAGGTATATATATGATAATAGTAACATATTTTTAACTCTGTATTTATTATATCATATAAATTATTAAATTCTCATTCCATAGGAGAAACGATAATATCACTTTTTGTACAGCAGTCTACCACCTTAAAAAGCGATGTGATTAATTTTTCAATAAAGATTTATATGTAAGAAAATAAAGATAATATTAATGAATATATGTGATTTAAATAATATAATTATGATATTAAATACATATTTATCTTTATTTATAGATAATATATCATTTTATTCCTCACCATTTCACACACATAAAGACGATATCATCATTCGTGTACTTGTCGACTACTGCCTTCACGAAGTGATGTTGCTATATTTTCATCACCACATAACATAGATGATATATTTAAAGTATGTATAAATAATTAATATGGTATTTAAGATCTTATTATAATTATTCAATGATTAAATACTACTTACCTTGTTTACATAAGGATCATTTAAAAATGGCAGGGTTACCCATGTGTATGTATGACCTATCATTTCCATGATCATAACATACTTCATTTGTCATAAAAATATATCATGATTATTTGTAAAATTATAATTTATGAATAAATATGATATCTGTGTCCTGATTATTATTATTTAGATGATTCTATTATATAATATTCCAAAGAATTAGTACTTTCCTGCAAATGTAAGAATGTTAAAATAAGTCAATTTACAACCACAATATTGTGAATAATGAACAATTATTAACAAATGGAGTATAAGATGTAATAAATGTATCATATATTTTATTATAAATATTGTAATACCCTAACCCCAAGATGCCATAGCTAGTTCATTATTTTAATACATTGTCATAATTATAAGGAATCAAGTCGTGAAGAACCGATCAGTTTAGTAGTCTTGGAAAATAGATTGCATACATGACTGTTACATTTCACTTTCTAACTTAAAACACAACATATATAATCCTTTTATAATTCCTTTATTCCTCTATATTAACCCTTTATATAAAACATAATACACTTTTTGAAATCCTGGGTAAATTATACATAATAAAGGGGTGATCTCAGATGTTCAGTAAGGGTAAATAATTTTACGGAATTTGTAAACATTTAAGGAAAGATGTATAATAAAAACAATATCCTTTTAAACATAAAACATGACCATAATATGGTAAATAAAAGTCAATCATTACCATATAAACATACACATGAATACTCTGTTAGTTGATTAATCACAAGTAATAACTAATTTCT